>CM052706.1:74071621-74100375 GCA_028551405.1 Uromys caudimaculatus
AGATGGGTGGGTGGGTGGGTGGGTAGATGGGTGGGTGGGTGGGTGGGTGGGTGGGTGGGTGGATGGATAGGTGGGTGGGTGGGTGGGTGGGTGGGTGGATGGATAGATGGGTGGGTGGGTGGGTGGGTAGATGGATGGATGGATGGATGGATGGATGGATGGATAGATAGATAGATAGATAGATAGATAGATAGATAGATAGATAGATAGATAGACAGACAGGTAAATGGTAGATTGATAGATGATATTTTAAAAATCACAGCACTCTGGTAGGAGAGGCAGATCTCTGTGAGTTTGAGTTCTTGTCTCAAAAAAAAAAAAGAAAAGAAAAGAAGGACGGGAGGTGTGAATTATGTGGAGACCGGTATATGCATGTTTGTAATGACTTAATTTTTAACACTTCAAACTGGAAACAACCCAAATGTGCACCCTCAGCAGATGACTGGATAAACAGTTATCACTGTAGCTATGTAACCAGTGGAATATTGTTCTGGAGAATAAAAAAGGAGTAATATTAAGTGTAACACAGTGGAGAGATCCCAAAAATACAGCAAATGAAAGGAGACCGACACAGAGGAGAGCACACTGTATGATTCCATTTATCTGAACCTCTAGAAAAGAGAAATCTAATCTCTAGTGTCGAGAAGGCGGATTGGTGATTGCCTGGGACCGGGAGCGATGGGGAGATTGAGGAGACAGAGAATCAGGGATGCTCGGGGGTGATGGGAAAGTTGGTATCTTGATTGTAGTGCTGGTTTTGTGAGGGCTTCATTCATCACAACTCACTGTGCTCTCCGTGCTTCAAATAGTCCCATAAATTACACCTCAGCAAAGACGGGAGAAGCCATGGGCGAGATCATCACAAACAGCCTTAACTTCGGACTTAAACAGAGGATTTTACATTAATAGCACTTAAATCCAGCCCAAATTTAAAACAGAACAAGTGTCAAATGTTCAAAGAGGGATGTATGCTCTACACTCATTCATATGTCTAACATGTGTATACACATACATGTGCTCACAGGTACACACACATACCTGTGCTCACATGTGCACACACATACAGGTGCTCACATGTGCACACACATACAGGTGCTCATGTGTACACACACATACAGGTGCTCACGTGTACACACATATACAGGTGCTCACATGTACGCACACAAAGATACTCACATGTACACACACATACAGGTGCTCACGTGTACACACACATACCGGTGCTCACATGTACACACACATACAGGTGCTCACGTGTACACACACATACAGGTGCTCACGTGTACCCACATATATATGCTCACATGTACACACACATACAGGTGCTCACATGTACCCACATATATATGCTCACATTTACACACAAAGAAGCCAGTATAACGAGCCCTTTCCTAGTAATCCAGAAACACTGGAATAGTGCCTCCAGGGAGTTTCTTTAATAGATGGGCTGTACTTGGTAGGCAAAGGCAGGTGGATCTCTGTGAGTTCAAGGCCAGCCAAGTCTACATAGTTAGTTCCAGGACAGTCAACAGTACATAGTGAGACCCTGTCTCAAATCAAAAACAAAACAAAACAAACCACCCCCACCCCCAAAAGATAGGCTATACAGGCCATACATGGCATGGTAACCGGTGCCTATAATTTCAAGAATTGGGACCTGAGATGCATATGAGGATTCTTGTGAGTTCCAGGCCAGCCTGGGCTACATGGCAAGACTGACTTTGGCAAGACAAAACATGATGGATTGTATAGCATGACAACAAGAAGAGAAAAGCAGGCAAGATGTGCGTTGTGTCTCCACCAGCCTCATGCGTCCCCAAACCTGCTGAGAGTTCCAGTTACCTAGACTGGGCTCCATGGAAGGCTCCATTTGCTATGTTAGGACTCTTGAGTTGCATAAACTAAAAAAGCCCTCACGCCCGCTTCTAGTGCCTAAATCCAAGGCCCAGCACCCACCCTTTCCTCCTAAGACATACCCCTCCACCCTGGCTCAGGAGAAGCCGGAAAGGGGCCCTGGCCCCCACAGACTCATTTGGTAGGCTATCAGCTGGGGTTCTCAAAGCCCAATCTACATCTACCGAGTTCTTACTCTAAAGTGGGGCCCACAGACTCCAGTTCCTACTTGTCTGGTGAGAGATTGTAAAGATCTGGGCAAGGTGGACCACTGTGAGACCAGAAGAAGTGGTGAGAACTGGGATGGGGTCAGAATCATGCAAGTCCCGTGTCAGAGAAGTACTGGGTTTCAGAGCTAGTCTACCACTGGCCTGTGGGAACGTAGGACTGGTACTCTTAGGTTTTGAATTTTGTTTTTGTTTTTAAAAAGACCCCACTTTAGACTTTCATGTGAGCTTTCTCAATTTTAGATTTTAGTAACAATAAAAGTAACAGCAATGACAAAACCACTTTGAAATGAAACATGGCCAAACAAAACACATGCCTAGGCAAAGCCATGAGGACTCACCAGGCTGTGTCAATGCTAGAGAGAGGAATAGCCCGTGTGTGCAGTGGCCCTGGTGCTGTCTGGGGGCTGTGTTCCCTGCTTTGACGATTCAGCTTAGCCTTCCAGTCGAGCATATTCTACGCTCTCAGAAAGCTACCCCATCCGTCCTTGAAACCCCTGGCAAGGGTGAGATCAGCCATCCCTTCAGGACTGGCTCTTTTCTTCCTGTCCCTGCTACAGTTGGTCTCAGGTTCCTCCAGGACTCAGCCAAGATGTTCCACATTCCAGGAAGCTTACTCTGTCCCTACCCCCATCTCTATCCTGGATACCTCTCACCCCCACTTCAACCTTCTCTTAGCTCAGTTCTCTCCCCACTGCACAAACCTATGCATCTTCTACAAGACTGGGCTTCTGAGAGCCAAGCTGTGAATCCAGTAACTAACACACACAGTAGGGATGCCAGTTGGCATGTCCTGACTGAAAGTGAGGCAGGAAAGTCCCTTCAGTTCCCTTCAGTACATAGTAAATATACTTTCCATCTAAGTGACCAGGAAGCCACAGGCTTGGTTTGGGTGTGAGTCTGCAGCTCACACAATGTTGGGCATACCTGGTATCACCCCACCTCTCCACAGCGCTTGACTCCCTTGTGGTGCCCAAGTGGTATCGAGATGTCAGCCAAAGAGAGATGATCCAGGGTACATATACATCTCAAGGTTAACCCCTTTGACAAATGAGGAAACAGAGGCAGGAAGATATGAAGTAACTTGCTTGGAATACCCAGCTGTGAGACAAAGAATGAAGGTTACATTAAATGTTGCCACTCTGCCCCTCATGCTGTTCCTTTTTCTTGGTTAGTTCTAGGTGTGGCCTCTTAGGGGCAGATAGCTTATGTCTAAGATAAATAACTACCCCTCCCTACCACCAGTGATGTCAACAGTGGTAGACAGAGCAGGATGATGTCAACAAAGAATCAGTCCTGCCATCAGCCCTGCCAAGCCCACTGCACACACTATTCCCAAAGGCACCTAGCAGTGACCTCCCTTGTCTGCTGTCTTGGCCACATGTGGAACAGTCTTATTCCTGATGCTGATGTGGTAGTAGAGACCTGTGGGCCACTGTGGACCTTATGAGATGTGTGTCTGTGGCAGGTAGTAGATGAGATGCGTTGCTTCTCTGTAGAATTCTCACAGATCTCCAGTAGGCTGTGGGCTCTGCTTCTGTCTGCTCCTTGGGTTAATACTGGACCCCACTTCTCATTAAGTCATAGGCTTTAAGCTCACAGCCTGGCCAGTACTCAGCCATGTTTCTAGTCAGCGGATCACTGCATCCAGGCCTTACTCCCCTGAAGATACTTGGAATAATGACCCAGAATGGTAGGAGGAGATGGCTGAGCCCTTTGACTCCAAGGGTGTCCGTTTCAGGAACAAGGGAGCTCATCATAGGGCCTGGGGAGAGTCTGGGGAAGCTGCGTATTTCCAGGCTGTGCGTATTTCCAGGCTGTGCGTCTTCACTCAGCTCTCCACCTTTGCAGGCCTCCACATCTCTCAGCTGTCATAGATTGCAGGTCACAGGCAGGAAGTGGTTCTTTCAGCAAAGCCTAAAGTAAATGTCATGTGTTTGCCAGCGAGCCCATTTCAACCTGTGCTTATTACTTCCCAGAAAAACTTGCAGAAGGCCACTGCTGTTTTTACAAGGACTCCAGATTTCCATACCAGGGTCTACGAGCCCTCAACACCCATCACCACCGCTCATCCATCCACCACCTATCACCATCGCTCCTGGGCTAAGACAAACAAACAAACAAACAAAAAGGTGGGATGGCCCTCACTCCTGATGCTGGCCAGTGGTAGTGAGTCAAAGCAACTGGTCAGGCCAAGATGACCGACGAACACCAATGCACTGCAGTATCCTATACTGCTAACGAGGGCATTCTGATGTTAGGTATACTAGATGCATTTTAATTACAGTATCTTCATCTAACAGTGCATTTATCAGTATTTAACCCCATCCTAGGTCAGGGAGTATCTGGATGGTGCACTGGAGATACAGTGCTCTCATTGGCTGGGCCTAATCATGTGTCCAATTGGAGGTGGAGTCAACACTATCTGAAAGAAACCAGTTAAAGAAAAGAGCCGTTTTCAGAGAGAAACTGGGCACTGGATGCCTTGTGCAGACTGAAGAAGAGACGGTGGGACCAGACAGCAGAAGTCTGCACTTGAATGCTCAACGAGTATTTATTGTGAGGCGGGACAAGTGAGCTGCTCTCCCTCTGAGGCGGGGAAAGGGGAAAGCGCTCTGGAAAGAGGAAAAACATGGCTTTTTATTTCCCTACTCCAGGAAGTCTAAGGCAGCTAACAATACTTTGTCCTGAGAAACCAGACTGCATTTAAAATGAATTCTCAACTGGCCGTGTGTGAAGAATTCTCTCTCAATTATCCATGTCGGTGTTTAACTGGAGGCTGGAGTCCCCCAGTTCCTTCCTCAGAGGATTCTATTCAGACAGTCCCTTCATTCAACAAACTGGCCCATACTCTAGTTGCCCAGTGCTTGCCAGGTAATAGTAGCTCACTTGATAACTGAGCAAGCACACAAAGAAAGCAAACCCAGCAAAGGCTGGCAGGAGCCATAAAAACCCTTCCAGGGAAAGATGGAGCTGGAAGTGTTGGGAAAGAGTTAACAGACACAGGTCCTCAGGAGAGTAACTCCCAGTGTTCCAGAGCCCAGTGGAGTAGCTAAGGCTGACAGCAATTAATGGAACGTTTCAAATCAGCAGAGAAGATTCTGAATGTTCCCATCACAGAGAACAAATAAATGTTTGAGGTGATAGATCTGCCAATTACCCATTCTGATCATGACACACTGTACACATGTACTGAGATGTCATACTGCACCCCAGAACTATGTACAAATTACTATGTGCTGTAAAATTGTTTTTAAGCCTCTCAGAATGAGGTTTGGAATTCTTTTCCCAATGTCCCTGGCCATGGGACACTATGAGAGCTTGCCACACTCTATAATCTGACATGAACTAAAGCTGTCACTGACCATGACCCTTTTCTATATTGGCATATTCTGAGTTCCAGGAAGCAGACCCTGGGAGGAGCTTAGATGGGCAGGGAATTTAATAGTGGAGTGCTACCAGAGGAGACCAGCCAGGTAGGGACAGTTAACAAGGAGCGGCAGCCCCAAAGGGCCGTGATTTCTGGGAGTCCGAGTCCTAGCCTGATTTTATACAAAGCTCCGAAGGGCAAATACCACATAGAGTTTGGTGTTTTCCCATCCTACCATGAATCAAGCCCCTTAAAGCAAAGGCTTCTAACTCCCTTCCAGTAGTGGTGTGTGTGGTTGAAGGACCGGGTAGGCTGTGCAGAGGGGAAATGGCTTGATTTCTCCCTTTACTGACACTGAACAGGCGACACAGATGACCTATGTCCACACGCACCAAGCAACCCCAGCGTACGGTAGGCATGGATGCTCCCGGAGGGGAACCACTTAGCAGCTCACTATGAAGGACAGAAAGGGTGGAGCAAGGAAGAGAAGAAGGACGTGAGCTTCCATATCTCCTCTAGACTCAGCCTCTTTCAGGAACTCAGCTCCCTACACCCCAGTACCCTTTTGCATTTATACAGAGCCTGCATCCAGCAGACATAAATGCCTGCCAATGATGTGTGACCCCTCTGTGTTGAGGAAGAGTCTATGATGGCCCCCATCTGACAAAAGCAGATTGGGGTTTCCTCTTCTTTCTTCCTTTCTTTCTTTCTTTTTTCCAGTCCATCACCTTGACCTTGGCTATCTCATCTTTTTTTCCTTCTTTTTAAGACTTATTTATTTTATATGTATGAGTGTTTTGCCTGCGTGTACACCAAGTGAATGCCTGTAGTATACAGAGATCAGAAGAAGACATCAGATTGTGAGCTGCCATGTGGATACTGGGAATTGAACCCAGGTCCTCTGTAAGAACAAATGCCCTTAAGCATTGAAGGTCTCTCCAGCCCCTGGGGAATTTTTTTGTGGCTGACTCCCACACTAAAAGACTGGAAAGATCAATGCTTCTATGTACCACCTTGAGGATGGGACGTTCTACTTCCTACTTCCTACAGATAGGACGTTCTACTTCCTACACGGGAGTTACATGCCAGGAACTGTGGCAGAAAGCCAACATCTATAGTTAACATCCTACCTGCCCCGCTGGGGGGTTTTGGGTGCCCTGAAGCAATATGCTGAGGGCTGTAGGTGGAGCCACAAGCCCAGGGCATAAGTCATTACACAGCAGCAGGGATGCTGACCTAAACCCCACAGGAGCATCACGGAGGAGGCAGTGCTCCTGACATCCAGATAGTGCCCCTTCTGCCCTCCTCCTCACGTCTGTGGTCTCCCTTTGGCTCTGTCTCTCAAGTCTGCCCCAGGCTAGATGTGGGGTGGGTGGGGTGGGGTGTTGGGATGGTAAACCCTGCTGGGATCTACTCTCCCATGCTTCACCCCTAGTCCAGGGCATCAGCAACTATCACCCTGATTTTCCCTGGAACATAACACCGCCACCATTGCCTGCTCAACAGATGGATTATAGTGAGTTTGAGTTCCTATCAGTCATGTCACAAGTCATTAAGTTTATTGACATAGAGCGGACAGCCTAGTGCATGCAAAGGGGATCAGTATTTTTTTTTCTGCTCAGGTGGAAGGTGCTGACAGAAGGCTGACCTAATCCAAGGGCCTGACACCAGCAGGTCCTCTGACAGCTGATCCCCAGGAGCCAGCGACAAGAGGGCAGCCCAGTTCTGAAGTCATCAACAGCAGAGGCTGGTTGGCTGTATGGGGAACATCGCTGTATGTAAGATATAGGCACTCTTTCAAGAAGTCCACAGATGGCTCTGGGAAGATGCCTCAACGGTAAGGACTTTTGCCATGTACACTTAGTGACCTGCGTTAAATCCTTGTAGCCCACATAAAGGTTGGTGGAGAAAACTCACTCCATAAGGTTGTCCTTTGATCTCCACACTCAGGCTGTGGTATGCATGTCTACACACACACACACACACACACACACACACACACACACACACACACAATGTTAATAATAAATAATTCCAAAGTTTTTTTTTTTTAAAAGCCCGCAAGTAATTCAAAGTCATATCTCCAATAACATTTGGGTCACTGTCAAGAGTCTGAGTTTCACAGTTTCTCATATGATGTCATGAAGTCTCACAGCAGCCCGATGTTTGTTGCAATTTTATGGAGGCCCAGAGAAGCCCAGTGATTTACCCGAGGTCACACAGCTAAAACTCAGCAGGAACTGAGGACCAACCCCAAGGCTGTCTGGCTTTGTGATCAGTCTCATCCCTAGCGCACCTGCCTGCCAGCACAGGTTTTCCCTCCCCAGTCCAGAAGAACTTTCTGATGTATGGATCCATTTCCTCTAATTATAACAACCTCAAGGCCTCTGCTCTCTTCATTTGCTCATGGACAGATGTTTGCTTGGTGTTTCCAGATGTGGTTTCCATGTTTGCTTTTAGCACACGCAGAGAGAAGACTGTAAAGAGGGCATGGTCATATGGCGAATGAAGTACATGCTCACCTCCAGCCAAGTCGCTACAGAGCACTGCCAGCACCCTGTGCAAATGAAGATACACACACACAGACCTCCTAGTCCAGTACTGTGTAACACACACACACACACACACACACACACACACACACACACACTTGCGTGAGCACACACACACTCGCACATGCACATACATGCACACCCATGCACACACATACACACAGGAGCACACAATACGCACACTTGTGTACACACACACACATATACACGTGCGCGCACACACGTACACACATTCTAGTTCTTGGGTGCATGCAGAAGGTCTGCAGACAAGTCCCTGACACCTGCCATTGTGGACAGCTCCCCCAGTTCCACCTTTTTGTGAACCCCCCTGACCTCCAGAGAGTCAACCTCACATTAGTGTGACATCCCTGCCCCACCCCCTCTCCCTGTTAGCTTCCCCTGAGTGGATCCAAGAGCAGAACTCCACTGTTTCTGAGAAGTGCCACGGAAGAATAACTGTGCTGTGATTTTCAAAGGAAATTGAAATCTCCACTTTACTGCTGTCTAAATGAGCCTTATCATTTTCCCTGTCTACAACATTCCAGCACACTGTATGGCTTCCTGGTGCATTCTCTCTCTCTCTCTCTCTCTCTCTCTCTCTCTCTCTCTCTCTCTCTCTCTCATCTCTATTCTATCCCTCTCTCTCTCTCCCTGAAGAAGAAGAACATGGCCGACCCAGCACCAGCAGGCCACTAGGATATATATTCTTCTTTGGCAGGCCCAAGGAAGGACCTGGTCCCCGCAGTCGGACTCAGAAGGAGCTCCAGGCCGGGAGCCACAGTCACCAGGCAATCTCTCTCTCCCCATTCTTTATTCCTCAGATTGGAGCCTCAGAAATGAAATAGTTACACAACAGTAGGGCTTCTCTCTTCAGAAATGCAGCCAGTTCCACTAAGGCTGACATCATCAGGGCTTGCCCTGGGTTAGACCTCAGCCTGCCAGAAGGAGCCAGAACAGCAGAAAGGGGAAGAATGCCCAGGGTTCGGCACAGCAACTTGAAAGCAATGGAGGTAGGCATTGAAAGGTGAGGGGGACGGCGTGGGAAGCCAAGAACCAATGGCAGCTTTACTGGAAAAGTCACAGAAGAATCCGGAAGGGAGGCATAGAGTCCAGGCACAGAGAAGAGAAGGAACCAGTTGACAGATGACATGGGTGTTGGGCTCAGGACTCACACCTGGAGGGTCTGGTCTAGTACCTGATCTCTTGGGGATGCTCATGGGACACTGTGGGAAGTCTTCCCTCAACAGAGACACTGAGTCCAGTCAAAGACGAGCCAGTATCATCCCCAAGCCATGAGGAGCCAGCCTGTCCCTGAGTGTCTAGTTTCCTTGGGGCAGTAATCTTGGATACTGGGGCTGTAAATCTACTTTATTCTGCTACCCTAGAGTAGGCAACTGAGACCTGAAGCTGAAAACCAGAGCAGCAAGATCCTCGTGTCTTCAAATAAAGGGCTGCAGCTTGCTCCTCAGAGCAACCAGGAGCTGTTCTGACTCCTGGCTCTGGTGTGCTGTCAAGACAGAAGTATCAAGGCTGGGGAAGTGCAAGGGTTCCCCCTCCCTGTCTGTGGTAGAAGGCATAATGAAGGGGCCACGTTTCACTCACCAGATGTCATGTTTGGGGGCATGGAAGGCTGCAGTTCTCAGAGATGCATTTAGAGATAGGTAGAGTTGCAAAGAAATTGAGAACCTCCTCTGGCCAGAATGCGTGCTTAGACAGTACACTGGCTGAGTTTCTTCTGTCTATTTGCACAGGAGACAGAAGATTAGCAGTGAGTGTTCCCTTGGGTCTAGGTAGTCACTACTGTGGTAGCCAGTCCCCAAAGGCTACCTGTAATGTGAAAGGTCCAGTTCCTAAGGAAGAGGGACCAGGAGTTTATAGGATTAGAGAGCCCAGGCTGCCAGGAACTCTTTTGGAAAGCTGGCCCCTAGCTCTTCATTCCTAGAGAAGGCTGGACCCCAGGGCCTAGGCTGTTCAGCCTGCAAAAAGATGAGCTACAACCCTTCATGATTCTAGAATCTGAGACTTGATTTATTAACGGAGAAGAAGTTATCAAATCCGCTCAACACGTTGTCAAAGGGACAGAAAAGCGTACGATTTCAACAGCCAACAGTTGAAAACGGTGACATGAGAGGAGAATTTTAAATAAATATTTGATGTTAATGCCCAACTGATTCCAGTGTGAGTGATAGATCAATTACACAGGGGACAAGCTCAAACACATGTGAGAAGGATTGTACTGGAAGAGATGGTTAAGACAGAACCCCAAGGAAAGCCTAATCCCAACCTCAGCCTCCAGATCTCAGGGCCTGCGACATCTGGGGGAGTCTGCTTCAGGAAAATAAAACTTTGCTGTTAAAGTTCAGGTCTATGTTCTATGTGAACATGGGGGAGCAATTAAACCCTCCACTTCTGTGTCTGTTTTCTCATCTGTAAAATGGGTGAGTAGCCCCTACTTAAACATAGGTATAAGGATCAAATGAGTTGCTATGTCCCTTTGATAGGTGGGTTTCTGCTCCTCTCCCAAAATCTAAGGGGTCTCAGAGATGGTTCAGTGGGAAAGGTGATTGCTGCACAATCGTGAGGCCCAGAGTTCAGATCCTAGCACCCACATAACAAGCCAGGCATCCTGTGCATGGTAAGCAGCAACAGGAGGATTTCAGGGTCTTGCCAGCTTCCGTCCTGACTAAGAGAATTTGAGTTGAAGTTTCAGGGAAAGATCTTGCCACAAAGGATCACTGGGACCAAAATCAAAAACAAAGGCAACCAAATAAACAAAACCTAATAATGCATGTGCCTAGGAGAATGTCGTTAAGTCTGTGGAGCTGAAAGAAGGAAGAGATTTGAACAGCCCAGATAGGAAAGGAAAGACAATGACGACAAGGTGGGCAGGGCCCAGGGCCTGGAAACGTGTGGGGATGACTTGGGGTGTGTGGATCTAACAAGACGTGGTATTCAGAGAGATATGGTGTTCCGAGAGAACAGTGAGAATCTGGTCCTCTTTGACAGTAACAAAACACCTGACACAAACAACTTCAAAGGAGGTAAGACTGATTTGACCCACAGGTTCAGAGCTTTTTATCGTGGTTGGCTGGAGCCATTGCTCGGTAGCCCTGTGGTGAGGCAGAAATGCCATCCTTTCTCTGACTCTCTGCTCCCTCTCTCTAAAGCCCACCTTCTGCCTCCCCACCCCAAACTCCCCCCCAGAGACAGCAGTCCTGATCCCTACCTGGAATCCACTGAAATCCTACCCTGACTAAGCTGGTCTGCAACAGCAGGGATGCTGGGAGATTCCCCCCTCCCCCACCCTGTAGACTCAGCTCTAAGAGCAGAGGCAGGCTGGGATTGAAGCACCATTCAAGACTCTGAGCGGAGGCTGCCTCCTATCATGACTTCCTGAGTTCTTGGGACGTTTAAAGCCTTTTTACTCCCTGTTCTTATCCCACCCCAAACCTCCAGTTTTATTCTGAAGCCTTTGAGACACCTTTTGAATACAGGCCGGTTCACCCGACTCTCCTTTACCCCAAAGTTTCAATGTTGCCACTGGTCTTGAATTAGAAATTGCCCAGAGACTTCACAAAGGCTCTTGCAATCTCCACCATTTCCTCCCATTCCCTCTTGGAAGATACTGGAACGTGTTTTGCCATATTTCTGTGAGGACCCTCCTCCCACCAGCTGTTCAGCTAGGGATGTCCTGGGGTAAGGAGGATGCATATTTACTGAGCTCAATGTAAATGTTCCACACTTGGTAGCATTATCTCATTTAATCCATCAGTAGGAGGTTCTGAATCCCCTCAGGGGACTCCTTTGGATTCTGGGGAGTTACACAAAGAAGCCCTGGGATTTTAAAGCTTTGAAGATATCGACTTTCCTCACGTTCCCTCTCCACTTTCCTTCTCTGCCACTTTCCTGGATGCTGAACCCCAGGTCTCAAAGCCACCTCAGCCAAGTCACCTGAGGGGATATTTGTGTAATGGACAGGGAAAGCTCGCAGTCTTGACAGGGCTTGGGTAACTCTGGGCTGGCAGAGCAACCCCCAAAGATGCTGATGCCGCCTCACACTGAGACCTCTGTAGCAGAAGGTCTACACGAAAGCCAACTTCAGCAGGACCAAGGGATCAAAGAGAGGGTAGTTGATGCAGTCCTTAGCTCCTCTGTCATGTCAGCAGGTCAAATCTTCTCCTCACTAGCTTGTTCCTGGCAGGCTTTTGGGGGAGAATTTGGATGGATAGGCTTCCCACGTCCCCTACACCCTGTCCTTTGCCTAATTTTCTCTCCTTCTTCCTCCCCACCCAGCACCCTCTCCCCCACTGGATTTTAGCCTCAGGCTGCTGCAGAGCCCAACAGAGCCTCCACATTGCAATTGCTTGTTTAATGCACCCTCCTTCATACACATAGGCAAGAGAGGAGCCACAGCTTATTCCTGGGGTATTCGTATCTGCAGAGCCTGACATTGGCCTGGTTCAACCAGGGAGTTGGGAAGCATTTGTCAGTGGACTCTATGGAGGGCCTGAGTGAATGGTTTCATTGCTTACTTCTCAAGGCACACGTTGATTTTAGGGAGCTGCCTAGCCCAAAGGCAGATCCTGCTAATGGAATTTTAGGCACCATGGCCCCGGGAAGCTTCCTGACACTTCTCATGCCATCTGTGCTTAGGTCCTGAGGGCTCCACGAAGGCTTTCTCCTAGTCATGCCTCCTGGCCATTCAGATGAGCTCTGAGACCCCTCTGTGGCTCTGTGATGGATGTTGGGTCTCCTTGCATCTCTCCATGTTCAGAGTGGCTCCCTAATGCCCACACTTAACGTCTCATCTCTCCCCCTGTCAGCTCACTGCCAAGCCCCAGGCTGCACGCGTTTGGGATTCCTATTTGTGGGTTTTAGATTTGAACAAAGACAAGGAACCTGGCAGTTCTTTTACCCCTGTCATCTTTCCCTTCACCCTGTTGGGGCTTCTTCATCCAGCTCACTCTTCGGGAGCTGAGGGAGTCCGTTGGTACCTCTCTCTAGTTTCTCCTCCTGCTGGGTGTCACCTAGCTGCCAAGTTTCCTGTCACTAGAGATGGGCTCGAGGGGTGGGGTGGGGACTGAACTGTGACTGTGTCATAGAGAAGGGCAAGCATAGGTGTTCTTCTGTGTGAGTGATACCCACAAGCTACATGGTCCAGAGCCCGTGGCACCTGAAGATGTTCCTATTGATTATCTACCCTTCCCAATACCTCTGGTTCCCCTAAGAGAGGTCTCCTTGTTTTTCAAGGAGTCCTCAGAGCTGTTCTGCCTTGCCTGACATCTAAACAAGAATGTCATACATCTTCGTACATAAACAATGCCCAACCAGCATGCTCTAAGAGCCACAGTCTGCAAGAGCTCCCATCATGGTTTCCAACCCTCCCTCAACTGTGGGGGAATGTGTTCTCTTAGACATGGAGACTCGTGATATTCAGAACAATTAAGGCACTTGATCTAGATCAGACAACTAGCAGAGCCCGGAATCAAATCTGAGTTTGTCTACCCATTCATCTTCCCGATGTGACCAGAAATCTGTGCAAAGCTAGCTCTGGGAGGGGCCTGGGTAGTTAGCTATGGGCAGGCCCCTTTCTCTCCAGGCTCTGGTGCCTCAGGAACAAGCCATAACAGGGGAGGGAAGGAGTCCCATTAAATCTTTTCTAGAACAAGACTGGGCATGAAAAAAGACACTCTGAAAAATTGGGAACATTTTCAGCTTGAGAAATATACTGGTGCTCTGCTCTGAGGTTTAAACAGCTTCTGTCTGAAACCTGACTTCATTTCCTCTCACCTTTTTTTGTTGTTATTGTTGGAAGGGGGTGTTTTTGTTAGACTGAACCCCGCTCATCCCCTGCACAAGCTGGGAAATCCCATCTGCCCTCCCTCCCCCAACCCCACCCTCACAGAGAACACTCCCCCGCCTGCTTGGAGAAAATTCTGGACTCACATGTCATCCCTCCTTGTCTTCCCGTTTCCGGCAACCCACCCAAGAGTGCCCACCCAGGGGCTCAGCTTTTGACCATGTATGGACACAATCCCAGCTCCTAGCTGACACGTCATCACTCCTCACCTAAGCTCTATAAAAACCCTTGCTTTAGCCTGGAAGTGTGACTTCACTGACCTCCATCTACTTGTGGGATCAGTGAACTCTCCCGAGAGCTGCCTCCTAATAAACCTGCCTTTATCTATTTTTAATCTGGTCTAATCTGGCCTATGTCTGCATCACCAAAGGAGAGAAAACGCCTATCAGTTTTATCTTGTTTTATTTGGAGGGGGCTGTCTCTATTAGTTGGTCTTTTTTTTTTTTTTTTTTCTTTTGTTGATTTTTTGTGAATTTCACGTCATGCACCTCAGGGTCACTCGTTCCCCAGTCTGTTCATATTCACCCTCTACCATGGAAACATCCCCCACAAAAGAAAAAGAAGGTCTTGCCATGGGTTCCATAGTGTGTCAAACAGTACACTCTTGTCCAAACTGCTCGCTTGTAAATGCTCACTGCAGCGAGTCAGGTCTGGTTCGAGGTCTCTGAGTTCTGCACCAGCATCAATACTGAACCCTCACTAAGATTCCTCTTGGATAGCCTGCTGTTTCTCTGAGTCATGGAGATCCTGAAGTTGCATAGGACCAGCCCCTTCACGAACTCCTGCAGCTTATAGGTGGGGTAGATGTTGGGGCGGGGCCGATCAAAGTCTAGGATCTGGACCTCAGTGATCAGTCAATCAGCTCTCCTTCACCCTCATCAATGGGGCTAGCTCTCCTGAAATGCTCAAGGGAGGGGCAGGGCCAGTTCTCTGGTGCATATGCCCCAGGGCCAGCTCTCCCACACCCATGCTGTGAGGGGAAGGGTCAGCTCTCCTCAGTGTGGTAGCTGTTGAGGAGCAGGGGTAGGAGCAGGGCCGGCTCTCACCAGCTCTGCACAGTTTTCAGACATCAAAATGGCCTCAGGTGGCTGCCCAGACTAGAGACTTTGGTGGTAGCATGGGCCTTCGACATCAACATAGACTCCAGCTGTGATAGGACCATGGACCCAGACATGGCTCTGGCAGCAGCATGGACCCAGATGTCACCATGGCTTCAGGTGGCAGTGCAGGCCACTCAGATCAGTTTGTCCCCCCAGAATCATCAACCCAGCCCCTGGACATCAACATAGTCTGGAGCAGCAGCCCAGACTGACAAGCAGATGGACTTTGGTGCCAACATGGGTCACAGACACCAACACAGACCTTGGGCCCTCGGCAGCAGCCTGGGCAGGACATCACGATGGCCTCAGATGGCTTCTCAGGCTCCTCATATCTGCCTGTTCTTCACCACTTTTATGTCTCCGGTTCCATCTCTCTCCACAGCATAGGGACAGATCGGCTTCACTGTCTCTCCCCTCTCTTTACTGTGCACTTCGCCCCCCTCCCCTCTCCCCACCGTATACCCCCTCTCTCCCCTCCATCAATATCTGCTCACTGTAGTGCCCACCACCACAGGATGGCCACTTGGGTATCTTCTGGCTACCTCAGGCCATGGGGCTGGAGCCTCCTCTCAGTTTCTTACCACAAAAGTGTATTTCAGGACCAGCAAGATGGTTCAGAGGGTAAAAGTGCTTGCCTCCAAACCTGGTGACCTGAAAACTGGCATGGCGAAGGAGAGAATAAACTCCCACAAGTTGTCTACTGATCTACGTACATGTGCTTGGCATGCGTCCATATACACATATAACATATGCAAGCAAACAATATTTTTAATATATTTCAAGCAGGAGAGATGGTTCAGTGGCTAAGAGCATCTGTTGCTCTTGTGGAGGACCCATGTTCAGTTCCCAGCATACATGAGGCAGCTCACATCTGCCTGAAACTCCCTTTCCAGAGGATCTAATACCTTCTCATCCCACAGACACTGCATGCACACAGTGCACAGATGACGTATATGCAGGCAAAACACCCATACACATAAAATAAAAATAAATAGATCATTTTTAAAAAGTGTATTTCAGATCATGGTGGTGCACACTGTCCAGCACTTAGAGAGGCAGAGGCAAGCAGATCACTGTTTGTTTAAGGCCAGGCTGGTCTACATAGTCAGGCCAGTCAGAGAGAAGGATACATAGTGAGACCTGTCTAAAAACAAGAAAGGAAGGAAAAGAAAAGAAAAGAAAAGAAAAGAAAAGAAAACAAAGGGAAAATTCAAATCATGTGTAGTGGCACATGCTTAGAAAATCTAGGGGGCTGAAACAGAAGAATCAAGAGTATTAGGCTAGCCTGGGCTGCAGAGTAAGACATGTCTCAAAAAAATGTTTTTCAAACATGCAGGTAAACTCAAGGAATAGCCCACATGCTCAAAATTAGCAACATTTGCTTCAGCTCTGTGTTTTTCTAGGCCTTTGAGTATAAGTTGCAGCCATCAAATCAGTGCACCCCTAAATAGTTCAGCCTATTTCATTTAAAAATAAGGACATGCTACTAACTCCAAACACCATTATTATACTTAAGAAATCATTCCCAAGGTCTCCAAACTTCTGGCTTCTCTGGACAAAGAACTACCTTGAGTAACATCATAGAAGTGCCCACGCTCGCAGCTCTCAAGAGTGCGCCTGCATTTGTTTTTTTATGACATTGCACCACAGTCAGCTATCCCAAGCTGTGTGCAACTCACAGGCCACAGACTAGATACCTCTAAAGCCATCTTCAGATATCTGTGGTATCTCAGAAGTGTCTGTTCAAGCTGTTTTTTAATAGATTTCTATCAAAAGTGTTGGGATTCTACTGAACCTCTTCTGTCTGAAATAGTCCCTATCTCATCAGTTATGATACTGGCTTTTTTTTGAAGAACTAGTGCTGGTGGTTGTCTTAGTTACAGTTTCTATTGTTGTGAAGAGATGCCATGACCATGGCAACTCTTATAAAGGAAAACATTTAATTGGGGATGGCTTACAGTTCAGAGGTTTAGTCCATTGTTATCATGGTGGGAAACATGGCTGGATGCAGGCAGACGTGGAAGAGAGAGTCATACTGGTCTTAGCTTGAGTATCTGAGACCTCAAAGCTTGCCCCCTAGTGACTCACTTCCTCCAACACGACCACACCTTCTGATAGTGCCACTCCCAGTGAGCCTATGGGGATCGTCTTCTTTCAAACCACCTCGGTGGTGTTGCAGAAAGTCTCACCTTCTAGACTTAACTGATTATTCCCTTTACATTGCTGCTTACCTTGTCACTTCCTCTTGTACTTTCTATAAATTAGATGTTCCAACCTGAGCTTGGTCACATTCAAATCAGACATTATTGGCTTGAATACTTCTATAGTAGGTGGTCTCTGTGACAGCCTCTCTGGGCTCTGTCCTTTTGGAGATCCTCCCCTTGAGTGAAGGCTAGACTTTGAGAAGAAACTATGGCAAAGTTATTAGATGTTCCGTCTGACAGGATTGTTTGAAACTAGCTTCTTCTGCCTTGTGTCCCCCCCCCCCCATCTTTGTTTTTTGCCTTGGTAGAGGCCAGCTACCTTGTGCAGAAGCCCAACAAGCAAGGAGTGAAGAAGGCCTGCCAACAGCCTCATGAGTCAGCCTAGAAGCAGGTCTCCTACCCACCAGTTAAGCCTTCAGATTGGGGCTTAAACCCAGCCACCCATTTGACTGCAATTTCATGAGACGCTCTGACCTGAAGACACCCAGCCTGGATTCTTGACTCCCAGAAACCCTTCAGTCATAAACGATTCCTGTGTAAGGCTACTTGGTAGTTGCCATATAAACTATAAACTGAATTGTGTCCTCCCCATAAGCTCCTCCCACCACCAAGTTCATATATTGATGTCTTAAGCCCAAGTACAGCCATATTAGGGGTAGGATCTTGTGAAGGTAATATGGTTAAAGGAGATTTGGGTCTCCAGGTGGTAGTCTAACAGAGGAAGAGCAGGCTTCCTCCATCCGCTGTGAAAACAGCCTTAAGCTGGCTGTCTCAAGCCAGTAAGACAGCCCACCCAGAAGGGAGAAACTGAGTTGACGGGCATCTTGATCTATGCCTTCTCAGTCTAGGGAAATATGACAGCCTGTCTTTGTAGGCTGCTGTGCCAGCCTGAATAAGCAATACAACTTCCCAGGCAATGCTGTGAAATGCATATTACAAACATCAGAAGGAACAGATAGCATCACGCTGGCCCACTAATTTTCATGGTTTGATTAAGGTGTCCCCTGACAGACCCAGCCAGTGAAAAGGTTTATCTTCCCTCTGATGAGGCACTGAGAGCAATGCATTTCCACCTAAAAGATCTTGTTTTTCAACCAATTTTACCTGATGCCTTGCCTTCTATTGATTGTGTTTGCTTGAATAGATTATTTCTTTGAATATTGAAAGATGATGATTTTCCTAATTCTACCATTCTTTACATATTTATCGGCTAGTGTTTTTCACAAGAAGGAATTTTTCCCTCATCGACAGGAATTAACTACAATTCCTCTTACAAAGGATGGATAAATGCTAATTCTTCCTTTTCAATTACGAATTTTCTGAATAAGGAATTGGTTCAATAGTCACCTCCACTGGTGGTAAATGAGTTTCTCTCTTTCTCTCTCACTCTCCTTCTCTCTCCAGCATTATTATCTATCTGTCCATTTATCCATCTATCATTTATCTATTGCCCTGGTCTGCTGAGTATTTATCGTTCAATGGTTTATAATCAGTTGCACCCATCAGCCTTTTCAATGTCCATCTCCCCAAGCTAGAGCTGCCCTATTTTAATTCCAAGATCCCAGAGACAGATTCACAAAGAATTCAAGATGCATTCCTCTGCTGTTCTTGAAAGTCCCTACTAGATATCATAGATGGTGGGAGGAGATGAAGGAGAGAAGATTGTAATAAAATGTGCCAGGGGGTAGTTTAGGGAATGAGAAACACTGGACAAACTCCTGGGTCCTGGTCTTCCCAAGCCTCACCAGTCTCTCCATGTCTCACCTCAGGTTTGCTACATGTAGTAGAAGGTTGAGAGTCATATAGGCAAGGTCAGTACCCCACCCCACCCTCCTCGCAAACAAACAAAAAGCAAAGCATGAAGAGGACAAGGAGATTCAGAAGGGTCTAAGCATGTGAAATGCCCTCCTACAGCTGAGACCTGTTTATTCCTCATCACAGTGGCCCACCTGTGTGGAAAACAAATGACTCAGAGAGAGCTCTCAGTCTCCTCTGAGGAGGGGAAGATGGGAACCTCAGCCTCTCATGATCCATCCTTGCCTTTGGGACTCCAACCTTCAAACCACCTCCACAGCCCAGAGTGGGTGACATTAACAGTCTCCTGTGAATTCAGGGAATGGAAAGTGACTTTAATGTCCACACAAGCTCTGCTGCCTTGAGAAGGAAGGAATAGAAGAGAGTTTCACCTTCATTTCCCCAGCTCTCCCCCCTGCCTGACTCTGTTCCCACTCCTGACCTGAACTTCCTACACACAATGATCGATTTAGGGCCCTGGGCAATGAAAAGCATTATGACTGCTAACCACTGAGCCTTCCGATAGAGTCACAATAATATTGCTTAAGCTTCCACCCAGCATCACGATACACTTAGGCATGCTTTGGGAGGGGCTATTAGTTCCTAATGCAAGACCTGTCTTCCTCTGTCTTCCTGTACCCAAGCTGTTAAGCTCAAACTCACCCTTCCCTCCATCCACAACACCCAAGTCTTGTGAAAACTAGTTGATAAGCTGGTATAACATTGCCTGTATTCAGGATAATGGGGGGTGGAGCAATTTCTCAGGGAGATGGTTGCTCGGGGCCATGCAGAACAGAGGGAAGACAGCAGAGAGGACTCAAGAGAACCCAGGAGAGCAAGAGAGAGATGCTGCTGTCCCTCCACCATCAGCTCCCGTTTACCTGGAAGTGTGGCTCCTCTGGGCCTGGCCCATTACACCTGTCCCATCCATGTCCACAGCAAATATCCAGCAGTAACTGGAAGCCATCACTACAGGAAAAGTGATGCCCACTAGACCCCCACTTTTCTCTGGTTCAAGGGAGCAAGATTCCCTGTACACCATCCATTTGTGATCACAGCAAATGTGTGGACACATTCCTCCACAGAGGACCCTTCTCAGGCCAACTTCTCCCTCTCACAACTATCACGTGCTCCTAACACACACACACACACACACACACACACACACACACACACACACACACACACACACACACCCCTATTGTCCATGCCAGGTCCTCACTTGACCTGAGGAAGTCAATCTAGTTTCCTAACCGGCTTGTTCCTACTGGGCATGCTCTGATGCATACCCAGTATGTAACTGGCACTCTGCTGCTGGCAGCCTCATCACTGCTTCCATCCCTCACGGGTACCACCTGTGTTCATGCTTCTTTTCAGTCAGTAGACTTTACCTAGGATTGTGAACTGAGTAGTATTGCCCAAAACTCATATGTTGGAGTTCTAGACCCCTCGTGCCTGTTTCAGAGACAGAGCCTTTAATGAGTATTAAATGAGGCACAAGGGCAGGGTCCTAATTTAATGGGATGGACATTATTTTAAGAAGAGACACCAAGGATACACACACATCAAGGTAAGGCCTGTTAGGTCACAGGGAAAAGACGGCCATTTGTTAGATGAGGAGACAGCCTACCCCAACCACCCCAGTTGACTCTAGTCTTGGACCTCAGATCATCAGAACTGTGAGAAAATTATTTCATCTTTCTGAGACACCCGAATTTTGTATTGTCTCCCCTTAGCAGACTCAAATCCTAGCATTTGCCTACATATGCCCAGACCCCAAAAGAGACCAGAAATATGAAGATAAGCCTCGCTGCTGTCTAGAGCGCCTTAACATGTAGTAAGAGCTTACGGATCAATGGAATGAAGTTGAAAATCCATAAATTGAACCTCCCACTTAAGACCAGTTGATTTGTCACAAGGAGGTCCAGCCCTCAATGGTGAAAGAACTGCCTCTCCAACAGGTGTGGCTGGACAGCCTTGAGCACTGTGGTGGCACTGGATCAGTTCCTCACACCATAAACCAAAGTCAACTCAAACTGGGTGAAATCAATGTAAGAGATAAAACTACGAAACTCTGAAGAAAATCGGTTTTTCTTCTCTTCTATTTTGGCACTAGTTTTTACAACCTTTAGAGAATTATCTTTTAGCACAAGCAGTAAGGAAAGGTAGGCACACTGGACAGCATCAGTTGGAAAGTCTGTGAGGATGGTGAGATGAGTCAGAGGATGAAGCCACTGTCAGCAAGCACTACGCTGCAAGTTGTCCTTTGACCTTCTCACATGTGCACACACACATACACACACCCAGAGAGAGAAACACTCACAGAGAGAGAGAGAGAGAGAGAGAGAGAGAGAGAGAGAGAGAGGGAATAGTAATAAATGTAATAAAATTTTCAAGAACTTTTGTGTTTCAAACAATACTCTCTATTAAGAAAGTCTAAAGGCAAACTACATAGAGTGATACATGTCTGGAACCCCAGGACTCAGGAAGCTGAGGTAAGAGGATCATGTGCTCAAGGCCAGCCTTGAATTTTCTTATGGCTACCCACTGCATTCCTTGTTTGTCCCAAGAAGCAAAACAACCAAAAAACCAAAACAACAAAACAAAAACAAAGAAAGCAACAGAATAATAAAAAAGACAGATAACCCCATTCAAAACCGTGCAGACGTGCTAAATAGACAGTTCTCTGAAGAAGACAAACACTTGGTTGTAAGCACAGGGAGAGAGGCGCAACATCATTAGTCATCAAGAAGATGCAGATCAAAACCACAGTGAGATTCAGCTTCACACCCACTAGGATGGCGGTAATCAAAAAGACAGATATCAGAGAGCGTTGGCAAGGATGTGGAGAATGCTCAGCCCTCATCTATTGCTAATGGGAATGCAAAATGATGCAGCCACTGAGGAGAACCGTCTGGCGGTTCATCAAATGGTTAGACACGTCGAGACATCATCTGGCAACTCCGCTCATTGGCGGTTATGCAAGAGAAGTAAAAACATATGTCTCCCCCTCCCTCAGGAAAAAAATACCCTTTAGAGGACTGTTCACAGCAGCATCTTTCATTGTAGCCAGACTGTGTAAGCAGTTCAAGCATCTCTCCATTCATCATTTGCTGTGTGGATGAGTGACATGCGATCAATCCTTACCATGGACTACTCTTCGGAGAGAAAAAGAAACAAGGGCTGGTGATACAGGCCTAGAAACACAGCTCCTCAGGAGAATAGTGAGATCGAGGCCTGCCTGGGCTATGGGATGAATTCAAGGACAATCTAAGCAATTTAGGAAGAAGTTGTCTCTAAATTAAAAATGAAAGGAGGCCAGGGATGTAGTTTAGTGGTAAAGTATTTGCTCAACAGGGTCCTAGGTTCAGTCTCTATGACCTCAAGATAGACATGAAGGAAGAAGAAATAACCAAACCACGGGCTAAAAGATTCCATGGACATGAAATATCCACAATCCACAATTTTGTAGAAACAAAAAGTAGATTAGCGGCTGCCTAGGAGCCTCGGCGGTGGGTGGAGTAGAAGTCTTCTTCTAAGTTATAAAAAAAAATTCTAAAATTGATTGTAGTGGTGGTTGTACAACTCTGAGAATACACAAAAAACCACTGAATTATACACTCTGTGTGGATTGTTTGGCAGGAGAATTATACTCCAATTAAGCTGTTAAGAATACAATGGGGAAACTTTCACTGCTAGAAAATAGAGTAGATGTACTTTCTTCCTTTTATCTCACTCAGAGCAACCAAAAACCCAGCCTTGACCATAAAACAAATGTAAGAAGACTCTGAAAGATGAAAAAGAGACTGACTTCCTAGGGACCTCAGCACTTGAGCAATGGCAAGGTAGGGAGTTGGTAACTTGAAAAACAAAAACAGCTACAAGGAAAGAAAAATCCTTCTCTCTCTCTCTCTCTCTCTCTCTCTCTCTCTCTCTCTCTCTCTCTCTCTCTCTCTTTCTTCTTCTTCTTCTTCTTCTTCTTCTTCTTCTTCTTCTTCTTCTTCTTCTTCAGATTTATTTATTTATTTTATGTATGTGAATACACTGTCACTCTCTTCAGACACAGCAAAAGAGAGCATCAGATCCCATTGTAGATGGTTGTGAGTCACCATGTGGTTGCTGGGAATTGAACTCAGGACCCCTGGAAGAGCAGTCAATGTTCTTAACCACTGAGCCATCTCTCCAGCCCAGGAAAGAAGATTCTAAGCAAAGTCTGCTCTCCAGTAAGATCGACAATGTCTCCAACGCAGTCAAACATCACAGAAAAAAAAATGTGGTTTTCTCCCTCCTCCCCACAGTGACCACTCTGTCAGCAAAGCTAAATAAGAACCCCAGATCCCAAGCTTCTGGGGTTGCACCAGGCACCCTAAAACTCTGATGAGGTTGTGTCAGAGAAAGCAGAGTAGAGTGAAGATGCCAGCACGTGGTGTGGCATCACTCATGTGACCCCCCATCTGACATCAGGATATGTGTCTCTCTCCCTTCTGGTGTGGAGCCAGAGGAGGTTCAGTGGAAAGTCAAGACCCTGACCTTTGCTTTTTAGCAGCAAGGCCATCCCCACTGTAGTGTCAGGAAAGATCCGTGGACACCTGGATCTTTCTATCCCTGCCCCACCCACCCAAATCTCCCCATAAAGACTGACTGGGGAACGTAATGTCTACCTCCACCAGGCAGTAACAAAAAGAGAAATGGATTATTTAAATGAGATCCAGCACTTTCTACTATGATATCCAGGTTTCATATTGTACCTAGAACCCGGATAATCTCACACTGAGTTACGAATGATCAGCAATGAAGCCTAGCACCACCGGAGAAGTTAAGATCATCTGACGAAGATGTTTAAGTAGCCATGATTTACGGCAGGGGTCAGGGAGTGCAGGTTTGTGCAGTTGTATGCAGGTGTGTGTAGGTGTGCTTGCTTGTACAGATACATTTAGAGGCCAGAGACTGACAACTGGATTTTTTTTCAGTCCCTCTCCATCCTGCTTTTTGAGATGGGGTCTCTCATTGGACCATTTCAGCTAGACTGGCTGGCCGTGCACTCCCAAGACCCACCTGTCTCTGCAGCACAGTACTGGGCTTACAAGCACGTGTTGCCACACTCGACCTTTTATGTGGATGTGGGGGATCCACTCTCTGGTCCTCATGGCTACACAATAGGCAATTTACCTACCCACCAAGTCATTTTTCTAGTACCATAGCTAATTTTTTTTTCATGTTTCAATAAGCAAGCATAAACATGCTTAAAACAAAGAAAAAAGAGAAAGGTTAGGCAAAGAGAAGGAAGCTATCAAGGAGAACCAATGGAACCAATTGAATGGAAACACCCAGTAATTAAATTAAAATCTTAGTGGATGGACCCAAGATCAGAATGAAGAGGACAGAGGAGAGAATGAAGAGCTGAAATAGAAGATAGGAATTATCCACCATGAACAAAAGAGAAAATGGATGGGGAAAAGACAGAAGCAAGCCTTGGGGACCATTCATGTCCTCAGAGTTATAGAGGGAGAGGAAGAAAATCTAATCGCACCTCACTTAATGATGGGACTACATTCAGCAAAGTGCTATTGTGCGGTTTTGCCATAGTGTGAGCATCATAAAGTGTACGTAGACAAAAGAAGACAGCTATGACATAACTTGCACTATAACCTCACAGAACCACCATGAAATAGTAGTCTGTCACTGACGGGAATGTCCTCAGGTGACACGTGGCTGTGAAGCACATAATTTGTGGAAAGCAACTAAAGCAACACAGAGAAGTACATTTGTAGCACCAAAAGCAGAGTGTATGTTACAAACATTGGAAGCTGGGTGTGGTGGTATGCTGTACCTGTAGCACTCTATAGGCTGAAACAGGAGGACTGCTAAGTTAGAGGTCAGCTAAGATCCAATAATCCATATAGCAAGATCCAATAATCAATAATTAATACAAATCATAAAATAATAAAAATCAATAACATACCCCCCCCCAAGAGTCTAGAAAAAGATGGCTTAATGGGTATGGTGGTTTCAAAGAGAATGACCACTATAGACTCATATATTTGCATGCTTGGTCTCCCATGGTGAACTACTTCAGAAGGATTAGAAGGCGTGGTTTTATTGGAGGAGGTGTGTCACTGGGCAATGAGCTTTTGAAGTTTCAAAAGCCCAAGCCAGTACAGGATTTTAGCTTCTGCTCTAGCACTGTGCCTGCCTGTTTGCCACCATGCTCCCTACCATAGTAATCATGGACTAACCCTCTGCAACTGTAACCAAGGCCCTAATTAAATGCTTTCTTTTACATGCCTTGGTCATGGTGTCTCTTCATAGCTATAGAAGCAGTAACTAAGACAATGGCTAAAAGCACTTATATGCAGGACTCACAACCTGAGTTCAGTTTACTATCCCATAAAATGGCAGGCCAGAACCCACTCAGAGAGTTTTCCTCTGACCCCTGCACATGTCACATGCTTGTGTGTGCACACGCATATTCAACTAACTCATTCATTAAGACATTTAAGTGATAATAATCTGGAAAAAGAAGAACCAAATTAACCCAAAGAAAGAAGAATGAAGTAACAAATGCCAAAACAGCAGAATTAAGATCACTCAAAAGGGAGAATAATTCTGAAAAGAAAAACCTGTGAAATTGACTTCTAGCAAGACTGACAAAGGCACAGTGGGGGTGTGGGGGAGTGGGGAAGGAGGGGACCTAAATTCCAGTAACAGGAATGAGAGGAGACACCAGTAGAGGCCCTGTAGACATCATCAAAATGAGAGGAAATAAGTAAGGTTATGGGATGGAGGGAGACTCCAGGCAACTCTGTACACTTCAAGTTAGCAACTCAGAATGAACCAATTTCTTGAAAAACACGAGTCACCACAGCTCACCCAATATGAAATAGAATTTCATTTAAATAATTTCTATAACTATTAAGGAAATTGAATTCATAATTTTAAAACTTCTCTCAAAAAGAACTCTCTGGACACAGATGGCTTCACTGGATAATTCTATTAAATGTTTAAATAAGAGTTAACACCAGCTCTATACAATCTCTGCCAGAATATAGATAAGGAAGGAATACCAATTTATTTTTGAAGCTAGAATTACCCTAATACACAAATCAGACAAAGATAGGATAAAGAATAGCACACTAGAGATCAATATTCCTCATGAATATAGATGTAAAATATCCTTAACAAAATATCATCAAATGGTAACTCATAAATATATAAAGTAAATTATGGTCTTGGCATGGCATAGTGGGACATGCCAGAAATCCGAGTATATGAGAAGTGGAGACTGGAGGATCAGTAGTTCAAAGGTCAGCCTGGGTTACATAAGAAATTGTCTCAAAATAAGATAGATGATAGATAGATAGATAGATAGATAGATAGATAGATAGATAGACCCTAGTTTGTTTTATGTTGCTGTGATAAATAACATGACCAAAAGCAACTTGGGAAATAAAGGGTTTATTCGGAATTTTCCAATTGTCATGCGTCACTGAAGGAAGTTATGGCAGGTACTCAAGGCAGGAACCTGGAAACAGGAACTGAAGCAGAGAACCATGGATGAATGCTGCTTACTGGCTTGCTCTTCCTGGCCTGCTTAGATTTCTTTCCTATGCACCCAGGACCTCCTGCCCAAGGGTAGCTCTATTCACAGTGGACTGGACGCTACCTACCCTATCAATCATTAACACCTCCCCCCCAAAAAAGCTTCCATAGATTTGCCTATAAGTCATTCTGATGGAGGCAACTCCTCAACTATCCTTTCCTCTTCCAAGTTTACTCTAGTTATGTAAAGTTGAGAATTAAAACTAACCAGCACAGACTCTATCTATCCTGTGCTGGTTATTTTTTTGTCAATTTAACACAATCTAGAATCACCTGGGGAGATAGTGTTAATGAGAAATTGTCTGGATAGGTTGGCCTAGAAGCACGTGTGTGTGTGAAATTGTCTTGTTACATTGTTAAGGTGGGAAGATACTGTCCATTATAGGTGGCACCATTCCCTGGGTGGGAGATTCTGAACTGTGTGCGACAGAAAGCAAGCTCTCTCTGCTCTTGACATGGATGTGACTAGCTAGGTTCAGTCTCTGCTACCTGACTTCCCTGATGTCGTAGCCTGTAGGCTAGAATTACAAACCGGAATCAACCTTTCTTCTCAGTCACTTTTATCAGAGTATTTTATTATATCAACAGAAACAAAACAATGACACACACATGCACCTAAGTAAATTATACATGACTGCAGTGGAATATATTCCAGAGATGCAAAGCTAGTAGAATGTTTGAAAATCAAATATTAACAGGCTGAAGGAAAGTTTTAGGATCTTATCAGTTAATGAAGTGAAAGCATTTGGTCCATGGGCCAGTGAGATGGCTCGGCGGGTAAAACACTTCCCTCACAAACTGGGCAGCCTGAGTTTAATCTCTAGAACCCACTCACTTAAATGTGGAAGGAGAGAACTAATTTCTCAAAGTCTTCCCCTGACCTCAGACACACACACGCATGCACACACGCGCAGGAATCACATACTGTCCTAAACCACCCAACATGGGTACTGTGAACTGAACTCAGTTCCTCTGCAAGAACAGTATATGCTCTGAGCCATGTCTCCAGCCCCAAATAATTTTTTAAAGTCATTTTTTTATAAGTTAATATCCATGAGTGACTGAAGGGGAAAAAACTGCCAGAAAAATAGGATTGGAGAACTTCAACTTGAGAAGGAGCATCAAAGATGTACAGCTGACTGCTAATGGTGGGAAGCTGGACGCACACGGGCACACTCAAAGTAACAGTACAATGCCATGTAAGGTTAAATAATCCGGAGTATATCTATAATATGAAATACCACACAGCAGAGAAAAACAAAAACAAAAAGAATCAACCCTTAGAACTAACAAAAGTGACCAAAAAAAAAATCCTAAAATGTTTTTCACTGCATGATTCTATTCACAGGACATTGTTGAAATGGAAAACCCGAAATGAGATAAATATTAAAGGGATGGACACAGGAAGAAGGTAAATGTGCCTATACAGAGGCAATACGGGGACACTTGTGGTCATGGAAAATGGGATGTATCTTGACTGCCATTGTGTCAATATCCTTATTGCGATACTGTGTACAGTCTTTCATGATGTCACCTTCAGAGCCTGTCATTGGCTGAAGGATGTCTACACTGTTTCCAGCTTGAGGGAATTATGAATAAGGCTGCTAGAACAAACATATTCAGATTTTTGTGTGTACATAAATCTTAACTTTTTTCTGGGGCTGTTGAGAAGCGGTACATAGGATAAGAATTATTTTCTACAACTGCAAATGAATCTGCAATTATCACAAGATAACAAGCGTAACTTCTCAAAGAGTCTGGGTCATTTAAAACTTTGTAACAAAGACTTCTAGGAGATTAGATCAATTAATGAAATTTTAAGGTATAAATGTGTGTATATATACATGTGCATGAGTTTTGAATTTCAGTAAGATATATATATGGGTTTATTTTATCAGCATCTATGCGTGGCAAGATTTTGAGACAAAGGGGTTAATGAGATCTTACCTCCCAGAGGTCTCCAGTTGGGATATCTTCTGCTAACTCCAGTTCTCAAAAACCCCCATTCCTTCCCTTTTCTCTGACTATTCCTATTGCCTTCACTCATGAAGCCACTGGAAACTATTAGTCAGGGTGAGAGTGGCAGCTGCTGTAACAAACATTCCCCAAGTCACTATGTCTGTCCTCAAGTCACTATGTCTGTTCACCATGGGAA
>CM052706.1:74100475-74149971 GCA_028551405.1 Uromys caudimaculatus
GTTCACCATGGGAAATCACCATGTCTGTTCACCAGGGGAAATCACCATGTCTGTTCACCAGGGGAAATCACCATGTCTGTTCACCAGGGGAAATCACCATGTCTGTTCACCAGGGGAAATCACCATGTCTGTTCACCAGGGGAAATCACCATGTCTGTTCAACACGGCCTGGTGTGTTTCTCCAGAGACATTCTCCTCTCAGCAGCCTTAGGAACTTATGCTACCCCATCCTGATGCTTCACTGTCACCCCAGCATTTTTCTAGACATCATTGGAAAGAGGAGTGGATGTAGGGTGGTATGAGGTGAGAATGGGTGTGGCCTAGAGGGGGACATGTCATTGCTACCCACGCTCCATGGGTGCCTCATCCTGTAAGCTGCTGTAGCCCCCCCTTCCTGCCACAGGTCACTTCACAGGTGAAACTCTAGGTCCACTTAGTGAATACACTGTTTCTGAGATGTAAGCAAATGTCCAGTTGCCTCAAACAAGAGACCAAGGGCAGAAACAAAGCAAATGTATCACCAAGGACAGTGAACCAGTGAGTTGGTTAGGATTATTTATAGAAGCACAGGTGAGGGGCGACTTACAGGGATGTATAGGTAGTGAAAGTTGTGGAAGAGAGTATGGGCAACACACAGTAGGCTGCCCCATGAAGAAAATGTCTCTCCCCTGGGGTCATGAGAGTGGGAGAGCTGAACCTGCCCCTCATTGGCTGTACAACTAGGGAGAGCAAGCAGGCTCTGCACCTCACCTGGGCAGCACAGCAGTGGTGGCCCTGGTGGAAAGGGCACAGGTGAGCCAGCGCTGAAGCTGAGAGCAAGGGAGAACTGGCTCACATCTCCTCTGCTGTGGGGTGGAATGGGTTCCCTCTGCCTCTCACCCCTCACCACCTGCAGTTGTTAGGAGAGCTGGCCCTGGGGTCACGGGATTGGGTAAACTGGCCCTGCTCCTCACTAGCTGCAGAACTCAGAAGAGCGGGCCCTGCACCTTGCCTGGGCAGCACAGTAGAGCTGGCCCTAATGGCAAAGGCACAGGTTAGTCAATCACAAGGCTGGAAAGCAGGAGAGCTGGCCTAGCCCCTCATAGGCTTCAGTACTTGGGAAAATAGGCCCCATGCCTTGATTGGGCAGCACAGTAGAACTGACTCTGGAGCACTGGGTGCAAGTTAGGTGGCCTGAGGGCAAAGGGGCAGGAGAGCTGACCTTGCCTCCTGGATGATGACACTAGGTGGTCTAACTAGAGCAGTGCTGGAGAGCATGCCTTAGTGGTGCAGATAGGGAGAGTGGAAATGCTGATCAGCTCAGCTAACCCAGGCCCAGACCCAGGGCTCTGAGTTGGTGCACCCCAAAATCTATATCATCTGCCAGTGATTGGGATGTGTGAAAGGGCCAATCCTGCTGATCCAAAGCTGCAGGATCTCCATGACACAGGGAAACAACAAGATAACCAGAAGGAGTCTCAGTAAGGATCCAGTATTAATGGTGTCACAGAAGCCAAAGATCTTGAACCAAACCAATGACACACACATTGCAATGAACATTTGCAAGTGAAGATGTATGGGCAGAGGGGTCTACTGTGGGACACACTGTGACACACTACAGCTTCCAGGATGAGATGTTTTCTATGCTTTGGTGTGTGTGTGTGTGTGTGTGTGTGTGTGTGTGTGTGTGTGTGTGTATTATTTTGAGGGGGGAGGTTGCAAGAGTGAAGGGTGGATATGAGGAGATGGGGAGATGATTAGGACTGGGGTGCATGATGTGAAACTCACAAGGAGGCAATAAAAAGTAAAGAAGGAGAAGGAAAAGGAGGAGGAGGAAGAGAAGAGGAGAAGGGAAGGAAGAGGGGAGGAAGACAGAAGGAGGGAGAGGGAAGGAGAGAGGGAGGGAGGAAGGAAGGAAGGAAAAAAGACAGAAAGAAAATGTCTCTCCTGCATATCAACTGTTAACTATTTATATGTCCTGAGGAGAAGTGTGGCCTCATAAGCCTCTCTCCCTAGCAACTGTTTACTCCCTATCAATTCTAAGTGAATATGTCCTCATGAGATCTCTCCTCTAAGCCAGTAATGCCGGGGGCTGGAGAGATGGTTTAGAGGTTAAGAGCACTGGCTGCTCTTCCAGAGGTCCTGAGTTCAATTCCTAGCAAACACATGGTGGCTCACAACCATCTGTAATGGGATCCGATGCCCTCTTTTGGTGTGTCTGAAGACAGCTGCAGTGTACTCACATATATAAAATAAATAAATAAATCTTAAACCAGTAATGCCTATAAATCTTGGAGAGGGGTGGGGACTCATGAGACCTGTCTCCTTGAAACCTTGCTTGTGAATCCTTATGGAAAAGTAGGGTCTCAAGCTTCTTCCCTCCTCCATGATGGAAAGTTAATAGGCTCAATCATGTGAAGATAGCTTATTATAGTCACAGCTACAGACAGTTTAAAAGGGCAATGGCCATGTTATACCCAGGGGACAGCATTTCATATCACTCTAAAGATGCCATCTCCTGATGGTCCCTATGGCCTACCTTCAAACACTACAGCAGGTAAACCTCCATCCAAAGGCAGGGGGATCAGCCCATGAATTGCCAATTGCCCAGGACTGAAATGGCTCCTTTGGGTCCACAGTCTCACTAGATAGCTCCTTCAGCAACAAGCCTCTATTACCCTGGAAATTGCCTCATTAGAGCCAGAGATAGTCAGAGGACTTCAACTGTTCCATGTCTGGCCCCAATGCACTATTGCCACTTTTCATGTGAGGGCATGAAGATTAACACCTGAAGCCCCAGTGTATTGAGTATCTCAGCAGGAGTTCCCAGAAAACACACAATGGAGCTGATATACCAACAACAGGCAGGGAGTAATAAAGCGAGCTGGGCTTCTGACATCTGGTACTTAGGGTACCAGGAGTGGAGACTTCCAGATGCCAGGAGTGCATAAAGGTTGCAAACTTGGAAAGGAAATCTAAACCAAAGCATTTCATGTGTCTCTGACAGGATACAGATTCAGCTGCTGTCACAAGCCAAATAACAGTGGCTTAACAAGACCTGGTTTTCCTTAACCACATAAACTTATAGGACAATGTGACTTTCTGGAGCTCTAGGATACTGGGAGAAAGGATGTCTGCAGAAGGGGAAGTCAAGCCCTTCCTTTAGGAAGAGAAATAGGCTCACCATTTCTGCTTACATTCTGGAACGGGGTCAAGATGGCACAGTTAGTAGAAAATGACATCATCGAAACAGCAGGGAAGGCTCATTTAGGAAATACTAATTCCTTCTGGTGAGAGGATGGAACCTCCAGCCTGGGTGGAGACCTAACATGCTAGCTGGGCAGAGTCAATGACCTGCCTGTCTTAGTTAAGGTTTCACTGCTGTAAAGAGACACTATGACCAAGGCAACTCTTATAAAGAACTCTTATAAAGAATTAAATTGGGGCTGGCTTACAGTTTCAGAGGTTCAGTCCATTATCATCAAGGTGGGAAGCATGGCAGCGTGCAAGTAGACATGGGGCTGGAAGAGCCAAGAGTTCTACATCCTGATTCAAAGGCAGCCAGGAGGAGACTCTCAAAGCTCACCCTCACAATGACACACTTCCTCTCGCAGGGCCATACCTCCTAATAGTGCCACTTCCCATGGGCCAAGCATATTCAAACCACCACACTGACCAAGGAACAGCTGCCCTTCAGGAAGGTGGGATTACCCCTAGAAAGGCAGGTTCTCCTTAATTGAGGTGAGATAGGAGAGCTAACTCCTAACCCTTTAATGAGTTAATGTTCTTCTTCTTGCCAGGATTCCTGCCCCTTAGCACAGTACCTTACAGGGTTACAGCCAAGCAGCCTCTGAAGTTGGCTTGCTCCTTTTCTTCTATGTATGCTCTAAGCTTGCTTTCTCTGGCACTTCACACTTCTGTGCCCTTTATCTAATTCTTTGCATACTCTGCCTCTCCTTCACTGCATGTGGTTGTCTGTCCTCCATGTGGCTGGCAGATCTCCCAGGCTTAACTCAAATGGCAGCCCCCTCCCTCTTTTTCTTCTTCATTCTCCTGGGTAGCTTCTGAGATTTACAGCTTGCCTGCCCTGTGGTTTTTCTTAAACATTGGTAAAATTGTTCTAGAGCTTCCTTTTGAGTCCATTCTTAAATTCTTTTGTTAATGAGATGACAATCCCAAGAGGAGAATCCCAATTTCCCCAGTATTATCTGATAGCCACAAAGATAATTTCTGATAAACAAAAAGTAGACAGGATAAAACTGTCTTTGTCCCAGGCAGTCAGGCACACTATTTTCTATTATAATGAGAGATGAGGGGAGAGAATGGACATTCTAAGACAACCAAAGAATCTCTACCACTCTCCTTTTCAGAAAAAAATCTGGGACATGAACTCTCCAATATCTCTGTGTTTTCTCGTAACTACTGTGGTGGTTTGAATATGCTTGGCCCAGGGAGTGGCACTATTAGAAGGTGTGGCCTTATTGGAGTAGGTGTGGCCTTGTTGGAGTAGGTGTGGCCTTGTTGAAGGAGGTGTGTTACTGTGGGTGTGGGCTTTAAGAACCTGGTCCTAGATGCCTGGAAGCCAGTCTTCTCCTAGCAGCCTTCAGATGAAGATGTAGAACTCTCAACCTCTCCTGCACCATGCCTGCTTGGATGCTGCCATGCTCCTGCCTTGATGATAATGGACTGAACTTCTGAACCTGCAAACCAGCCCCAATTAAATATCGTCCTTATAAGAGTTGCCTTGGTCATGGTGTCTGTTCACAGCAGTAAAACCCTAAGACAAGTACTATGTATGACAACATGTACATTAAATATTTAGGAAAGTGTCTGTTTTTACTTTTTAGATAAAAACAAACACAGTACTTTCTTCTTGGACCCCAGATCACCACACCAGCCCCCTTTCCCCCAGGGGACTATGGGTCTAGATTGAAGATGTAGATTTATGAATCAACAACAATGAGAAAAAAATCTCCAACAGGAAGCTGAAGACCCCAGTGCTGAAGAGCTGGGCAGAAAGAAAAAGTGATCTGAGAAGAAGCAGGTGCAGGAGGAGAAAGGGATGGGGGTTGTCCTAGGAAATGTAGAGTGGAGAAGGCTTCAGGAACCACCTGGAGGAGGAACTCTGAAAGGGGGTGTGGCCTGGCCCGTGTGAAGGTCACTGGCAGCCAAGGTGACTAGAGAAGATAGGGGCATCCCAAGGAGTTCAGTAGCACACTTGACTCTGAACAAGGAAGGGGGTGGCCCAGGAGGCTTTGGGGATGGTGGGAGCCCCTGGTGTTAGGAGACAGGGCAGGTATTTGCATGAGAAGTAGGAAAAAGGAGACTGAGTTGGGAGACCAGATAGACTAGAAACCCAGACACATTGGCTAGAGTGGAAACAGCCTCAAACACAGACATTGCTTAGAAGAAATGGTGACCAATTAGATATGGAGATTTGGAGAAGAGGAAGAAGAAATAAGCTCCAAGGGTTTGAATCCTGGACACTGAGAGGGTGGGAACACCATGGAGATCACAAAGATCCTGATGTGGATTTGTGTGCTGGACAGCTTCTCTGACTGCTTCTTGGATGCCCCTATCCTTGGTCTTCCTCCTGGCCTCACTGCACAGATTCTCAAATTCAGAGTTGACTCCCTGACCCAGCAGTGCAAGACTGTGTTCATGACTGTATGCTGCCCAGAGACCTCTGACCAGCTAAGCTGACTCCACAGTAGTGTGGTGGGTTCAGGCTGTCAGTGAGGACAGAGGGAACTGCTCCCTACCATATATTGACAACTTCCCTGGTGTGCCAGCCCCAAGGGCTGTCAACTGCCATTGAAGCAGGGCACATCAGAGACAGCACACAGTTCATCTCCAAGGCATGCATGCACACACAACACACACACACACACACACACACACACACACACACACACACACACACGCACGCGTAGCACCAGAACTCAGACATGCTGGAGGTCACAAGAGCCAGAATTGCCTTTAGCTGTGGACATGGCCTCCTTTTTTGCCATCTCTTGTTTCAGTTGGCCAAAAATATGAATGTGTTTGTGTATGTGTTGGGGTGGGTGGGGGTAGTCATTCAGATGGCTTAGCAGATTAAAGCACCTGCTCCCAAGCCTGACAACCAGAGTTCAGTCCCTGGGACCCACATGGTGAAAGCAAAGAGCCAAATCCCTCAAATTGTCCTCTAACTTCCTCATGTGTGCCCTTCTCCCACCAAATAAATAAATAAATGATTGATTGATAGACGGACAGACAGACAGGCAGACAGACAGACGGATGGATTTATGGATGGATGGAGAGACAGAGAGATAGATCACAGGAAAGAGAAAATGTTGATCACTGTGAGGAAAGAAGATGCCATCTCTGCCTCAGCTGAGTCCATTCCTAAGGAATAACCCTACTCTGTCTCGTCTCAGGGAGTCTAGTCCACTTCAGAATAGGGGCTGCACTGTAACAGGACCACATGGAGTTCTCCCAGGAAGAGTGGGGATCAGCTCCTCAGCCTCTTCTGAGTTGAGTGAAGTTGGACTGCTGGAGGAGAAATGTAAAAAAAGAATTTGGGAGCTACTCAGTAGCTCCACCTCTTGGACACCCGTGCTGAGCCACTAGCAGCATGGTTGGAAATCTGACACTGACCATAGCCAGGAACCTTAGTGTGATCCTGAAAACTGGGGCTCCTCATTAGGGGTCAAGGCAGGCTGCTGGTCTAAGACAGTGGCTCTTTCCGGGCCACTAATGGAAAGAGCCAGACACCTCACCAAGAGCATAGGCTGCTAGCCCCAACTGCTCCTAAAATGACACTTCTTTCATTGAAATATTTTAAAGATGACATAGGAAACCACGAAGCTCACAAAAAGAGATGAGCAAGTTCTGAGGTGTGGGCAAAATAGAACTGAAAACGTCAAGAATCAAGCTGTCCCATGGTGTTCTATGTGCTTCCATAGCGCCCTTTCTAGATGCTATAGGCAACATAGAGTGAGGCTTAACACACTCTGAGCATCTAAGGAGCACCAGGAGGTGCCCTCCAAATCTTAAGGGAAAGCAAAGGGCGGGAGGTATTTGGACATCCAATAAACTAAGTGACATGAAGCAGTCTGCGTGACCAGGATCAACCATGTGATTAAATTCTAGATCTTTCTGGACACAGCAGCAAGAAGGGAGAGGAACAATTCCAAGGCCGTAGAAGGTAATCCCAGCTGGATCCTGACACATCATATGTGGCCCAGAGCCTGAGTTTTATCCAGAGAACGATGGGGAACCATGGAAAGATGGTAAGTACGGAAGAGGCATGATGAGATTTGACTTGGAACTGTGGCAGGAAGCTAACAGTGCCTCAGAGAGGAACAGCCTGTGGAGAGAGGCTAGCTGTGGCTTGTCTTCCCCATTGTAAGTTTCTGGAAAAGAATGAAAGCTATTTCCACCCCTCCTCTTCACTCCTCCCCCAGGAGGGGGGAGGACTCACAGGCTTTGCTTACCCACAGCAACAGACAATGTCTCTGTGTTCTAAGGCCAAATGGGAGCTGCCAGGACTTTCTGCCTCTTTTAGAAAGCCTGGGTCCGGCCAACCCTACCCTGGCATTAAGAATTCAGAAGGGGATTAACACAACTCAGAGAACTTAGGGAGATGTGGAAAGCCGGGGGAGAGGATGAGCTCGGGATCATTGTCATCATCATCTGCTCAGAAAGGATGGGGTTTAAATGTGAAATCTTCCCCCACAGGCTCCTGTGTTTGAACACTTGGTCTCCAGTGGGTGGCACTGTTGGAAAGGTTTTAGAACTGTTAGGAGGTGAAGTCTCCATGGAGGAAGGAGATCACAGGAGAGAATAGGAGAGGTTTTACAGCCCAGCCCCACTTCCTGCTTGTGCACTATTTCCTGGCTGCAGATGCGATGTGAGCAGCAGCCTCCTGAGCTCCTGCCACCATTCTGTCTCTGCTGCGATAGACTGTCTCCCCTCAAGCTGTTAGCCAAAATAAACTAGGCCCGCCTTAGGTCACTTCTTTCAGACGTTTGGTCACATAAGAAAGGTCACTAAGAAAAGTGAAGAGAGGACTAGGCATCCAGGCTTTCAGTGGTACTGAGGGGACATAGTGTCAGGTAAGGGGAGAATTGTACAAGCCCAACCAGCAAACAGCTATAATCCCAAAGCTGAGAACCCTCTCTTCTAGTAACTTACCCATGGATTATTCTTGGGGAAGAGAGGAAACCTCCTGGGTCCCATGCTACTAAATCTCTATCAGTGTCTCCTCTCAGGCCATTGACCAGTGAGAGCATGGCCTAGGCAGCACAGAAGGAAGATGACCCTTTGCACAAACAAAAGAGGCAGCAAGATCTGCAGTATTGACTCAGGAGGCCTGCCTAGACCTCCCTGCACTGAAAACCAGACCCATCCCGTGGCTCTCAGACCTGCTTGTCCCTTGGAAAAGTAAGTGCTGTGGACCTAAAGTTCTAGGCTAATCTTTGCAGCCTGGGCTGTCAGAGCCTCTTCAGGACACATTGTCACAACATAATTGAAGGATCATGCAGTCACATGCAGAAATGCTCAGGCATCCTAGAGGTCCACAGGGGAGAGTTCGGAGACAGTGTGGGAACTGGTACGGAGACCCATGGCTATCACAAGCACGGCAGCCATTGTCTACTGTCTTATCTTCTGCCCCCTGGTCTCCCCTGATGAGGAGGGGTAGCTGCCTGGCAAGGCCTGGAAGGATCCAAAGCTTGCTGAAGAAAGACCCCAGACTCAGATAGCACACAAAGACAAAGAGCATTTATTCTACAGAAACAACCAGCATGCAGGGGTCAGACATTCTCCAAATGGGGACCCCAGACAAAGGCGTGCAGGTCTTCTTATAGGCAACCGGTGGAACTCTGTAGAAGGATTAGGTAATCTAAAATTTCATTGGTGGGTGCTAGGCAGTCACAGGTGGTCAGTGGTCTGCATTCCCACGTCAGAATGTCTAACCATAGGAAGAAATAGAGCTGCCCAGCACAGATGGCCCATTCTGAGATAAGATATTACCCAATTTTTGTGGTTTTCCCCAGGCTGTTCTTTGGGAAGGGGTTTTATGACCTTGTTTCTGGATTTTATGGTCTGTTCCCGGAGCTGGTGCCTTATGGCCTTCTTTTCTAAATCAGGCCTGGTCCTTAATGGAGACAGACTGGGTTTGTACTGTCCTTTCAGGCCAATGGCACACAGCCTCTACTTCCTCCTCACCGACCAGCCGAGGAAGTATCATGTCCTCTGACTCCTTGCTTGCAACCCTTTCTCTTCAGCTTACAATTGCTCCTGCTACCTCCCAGGAGTGTTCTTCCTTCCCCTCTCTTCAACCAGTTCCACTCCCTTTCATACTCTCCATGATGCCCCCAGATGATTATTCTTGATGAGCTTCCCCAGGGTAGACTATTCTGAGAGATGAGATCCCCCAACAGACTAGTGTTTGGTTTTGGACTTGGAACAAGGGACTGAGGTGCACATTTTACATGTCAAAGCAGACCTGGCCTCCAGGTTCTCCCAGCATCCCTCAGTCCCTACCTGGCATACCCCGCCCACAACCCTGAACTTTCCAACCCAAGGGCTGGGCTGCCTTTCCCCCAGAGGCTTCTCCCTATATAACCCAGACATTTTGATCTCTCTGCCCTCTTCTTCTCTTTCTTCTCTCTCTGCTGCACCCTTCCTTTTCCTACCCCCCTCTCCATGATGGTTTCCCTGGCCTCTGTCCTTGGGGCCAGTGAACTCACCTGAGAGCAGCTTCCCAATAAACCTGCCTTTAATATATTCTAATCTGGCTTTAATTGGCTCATTTCACTGGCGGAGAAATAACCTATCAATTAGTACCCTCGATAGATTGGAAGAGAAGAAGTTCGTGATGACATTCAGCAGGGACTTAACATCCACAAGCGTAGAAGTCAGAACGGTGATACCAGCTTCTGAAAGAGAAGAAAAGGAAAGAAAAGAAAGAGTTGTGAGTTCAGCCAGCAAGAAGGCCAGAAGCTATGATCACAAATGATTCAGATCAGTTAATACTTACTGCCTGTGCCCTGAACTGCCCACTACCTGACCCTACCTGCCCTTGGGGGTTGGAGCTGATGTGGTGCAGACAGCACAGACTCAGGGAGCAGGTGAGAAATGCTGAAGCAAACTCCTCTGAACGCCACTGCAAGCTCCTTTAATACCCTCCACCTGTGCCCCATTGGTTCCAAGAAAGCGTCTCTTCTAAACAGCAGTTCCCGATTGGCTGGCATTGTCTGCGTCAGCAGTCCTTGGTCTCTCAGGCAGTCCTCAACTAGGTCCTCCTGCAGGAGATGCCTTTGTGGCTGAGCTATTCCTCCTACAAATACTAAGGAAATTCATAGGACAGAGAGGGTTGTCGGGTGGTGAGAGGGTAGTTTGGGCTCTTTTGTCCATGACTTCTCATAAGCACATAATTCTTTCTGGGGGAGGGGAGATTATGTTCTACACAAGGGGCTTTGAACACGTGACCCATGTCCTGAGGATGGTTAATCCTCATCGTCAATTTGCCTGGATTTGAAATCACCTAGGAGACGCATCTCTGAGCCTGTCTGTGAGGCTGCTTTCAGAAAGATTTAACTGAGAAGGGAAAACTCATCTGGAATGTGAGTGGTGCCAGACTAAAAAAAAAAAAAAAAACAGAAACAAAGTAAAAGCCAGCTGAATGCTGGGATTTATCTCCCTCTGCTTCCCAAGGGCAGACGCAGGCCACCTAGTACTCCTGCCTCTGGGCCTTCCCTACACAAATGACTCGATCCCCTCAAACCACGGACTAAAATAAAGCCTTCTTTCCTTAAGTCAGGCACTGAGTCACAGGAACAAGACTGGTCACTGAGCAGCCTGCTGGCTTCTTCTTGAAGAGCTGCTTTCAGGCTGGCCTGGGATACTCTGTGGAGACTTCCTGACGGATGATGAGAGAACACTATCTTACTTAAGAAATTTCTCTCCATGCGTGTCCGAGTCTTCGATGATTCCTACAGCAAGAGAATGTAACCAACTTAGCTGCCAGTCAGCTGAGGGTTTGATGTCCCCATTTTTAGGTCAGGGAGCTGAGGCTTGAAGCTTGAACTTTCTCCACAAGATAAAAGCCTACTACTTTTAACAAGAATTAAGTCTAAACCTTTGACTTTCTTTATATCCACCTCCCTCCTTCTTTATATCCTCCCTCCCCCCCAAAAATTTGCTAATCTGCCATGTACTTGGCAGTCAAATGTTCACACCTGCAAAGCATACAGGCACCAGTAACAAGAGTCACTCAGGGGTCCTGTACAGGATCCTATGGGAACCCAGAGTAGTAACCAACTAAGCAAGGCTATCCAGGGCATGTGTCCTGGGGCGGAGAGGGGACAATTAGTGGTAAGGGAGATGGAAAGGCTAGTAAGTTACTCAGTGGGTAAAGGTACTTGCTCCTGAGCCTGATGACCTGAGTGTAATCCCAGAATCCGAAATGGTGGAGAGAACCAGTTCCTGCAAGTTGTCCTCTGACTGCCACACGTGTGCCATAGCCGTGTGTGGCCCCGCCCTAACACATGCATACACACTATAAATGAAATTTAATATTAAAAAACTGCCAGAAGAATTATGCTGGTCATGAGTGCTGGCCAGAGGGACCAGTGTATGTGTGAGCATACAGTATTGTTGCCCAACTGAGCAAAATTCTCTTTTATGCCTACTAGTGCCAGCTACCTCTACACACACACACACACACACACACACACACACACACACACACACACATTGTTGAAGTGCTGGGAATCAAACCCAGGACCATAAGCATGTTAGATACTACGGAGTAATCTACCACTGAGCCCCAACTAAGCCCTCATTTACACCTTATTTGGAGGGTTAGACAGGGAGTCTGCCTGGCTTCTGGGGAAGGGTTTGCCTACGTTCAGATCCTTCCGACAACCACAGCCTCCCTCTACCCACAGCCCAATCTTTAGTTTAGCTAAACTGCAGGAATCCCTTTGGGTTTGATACCATCTAATTGGTTGTGGCTAATCCCATATTAACTTCTCCCTCAGAAGCTAGAGGGCCTCTCCCCACCTTCCATCACGTCCAGCTCCTACAGGAGCTGCTGTTATCATGTTTATGAGCCTCCATAGCCTCAGACGGGCAAATTTGCATATAAATAACCTGCCAGCAAGGGAGGCTGCAAGAGGCACCTGGTAACGACTCTGTTTATTACTCTGGAGAGAAAGCAGAGAACCAGGGGCTCCTGCGTTGGGTGATCCTGTTGGGACAGCTACGTTTCCACCCATTGATTAGCTGAGAAAGGGTCCGTCACTCTCAGTGAAGGGAGATGAAAAGCCTCACAGCTCCTCACGTGTAGGAAACTCTGGCCTTCTGAGTTCCAGACAGGTCACACCCCACCTGTCACAGGCTAGCCCAACCTAAATAGTCATACCATCAGCCTGGTGCTACTTGGACTTGGTGCAGGTCAGGAAGGTGGGGTAAAAGGAGATGAATCAGGTCCTCCAAGAACCATGTATTACAGAGGACATGTCAGAGCCCTGGCAGGGAGACACCGCCCAGAGGAATCCTGGAGATGAAGGCTGTGAGATACAGGGTTAGGACCCAGGCAATAGAGCGAGCCTAAACTCCCAGTTTGGGGCTGGCTTTTAAAGGCGAGCCAGACCTCGTCCCTTACAGTGAGCAAAACCATGCCCAGCGAACATGTCATGGAATGGACTATTCTGTAGGAGTAGGACTGTTCACCAGGAGACAAAAGAAGGGAAGTCTAGAAAGCAGATGGAATCTTGAAACCTTCTGAACGGTGATAGCCTTAGAGAGAGCTTGTGAACCATAATGGGCCTGCTGACAACATTAAAAGTGAATGAGGGGCTGGGTATGGTGTGCACGCCTTTAATCACAGCACTAGGAGGCAGAGGCAAGTGGATCTTTGTGAGTTCAAGGCCAGGTAGAGACTTTCAGGACAGTCAGAGCTACACAGTAAGACCCTGTCTCAAAAAAAAAAAAGCAAATAAAATTAATTAAAACATGGGCTTAGTGGGTAACAGTGTGTGCCTCTCTCAGAGAGGACCTGGGTTCCATTTCCAGCATCCATGCAGCAGCTCACAGCCCTTCTGAGCTCCAGTGCCAGGGGACCCAATACCCTCTTCTGACCTGCATTAGCACCAGGCACATACATGGTGCATATACATACACACAAGCAGAGCATGCATACATATACAACAAAAATTAATAAATCTGTCTTATTTTTTTGGCAAGGATGAAGGTCAAATGTGTTGGCACATGTCTATAATCACAGCCTTTGGGGTGGTAGAGTCTGAAGAACTGGGAATTCAAAGACAGCCTGGGCTATTCAGTGAGCTCAAGTTCAGCCTAGACTACGTGAGACCTTGTCTCAACCCATTCGCTGAAATAATACTGTTAGCAAACAGGCAATTCCACTGGCCTGCTCCCAAGGATTTAGCAGATACTCATGTCATCGTTTGCCGTGGTCAGGTGAGCCAGGTGTGTACTGTGGATAAAAGGGGCCCCAGCCACTGCAGATCCCTCTTTTTGCCCTCGTGTGTGTGTGTGTGTGTGTGTGTGTGTGTGTGTGTGCGTGTGCATATGTCTCTCTCCTGCTTCCTCTTTCTGTCTGCCTGCCTGCCTCTATCTCTCTCCCATGTCCCCACTCCTCTCCCTTCCCCCAATACACTTCTTACACCTGATCTGTTACATGGTGTAATTTCTCAGGGGTACACCTTGGCACGTGCCCACCAAAGGTACCCTACCCCTCGCTCACATTTTTAACCTATCAAGTACCTGGGTCAAAAGTTTGCTAAGGAAACCTGTAGGGATCTGCTCACACAGTGTGGCCTTTGTTCTCCCACCATGTTCCACCAGCAAGGCTTAATTCTTAGCAGAAACCACACTCTATGATAATAGGGGCCAAAGTCAAGAAGCAGCTGGGGCCTTGGAGGCAGGTGAGAAGGGCTGGTTAAGAAGACTGGAAACCTATGGGTGGAAGGCTAGTCAGGTGGATGGCTGGGGAAGCAGAATTTAAAAGCAAAACCTTTTTAAAGTGGGAACCAACCGTGGGAAAGCTCCCTGCAAAGGTCAGTCGCAGAGACAGACAGCTCTTACTAAGAAGGCATTAAAGCAGAAGGTGATGCGTATCACAGGCTCTGTGCTAAGATTGCAAAGACAGAAGGCAATCCCACCCCCTGCACAGCCCAGCAGAAATTCGGCATGTGTTTTCAGAACCAACAATAACTAGTTGTCCTGTAGGAGGACTCTAGTGCACCACTGATAGCACAAGCTCAGCCTGACTTTATCAGGAAACTATCTTCGAGCCAGCTTTATCTAGAGGGAAAACTGAACCTCATATTACAACAAGTTGCAGTTTAACAAATAGGAGCCTGGCACCCTCCCAAAGCTAGCTTCTTACCCTCCACAGGGTCTGGTTCTAGGATCCTGAAATAGTTCTTGGGGTTTTGTCTTAGTTTTTACACTTATGTGTTTATTTTGGAGGGGAGGCACATGAAGGGGTCACATGAAGCCAACTTACAGGAGTCAGTTCTTCTCTTCTACCTAGGACTCGAACTCAGATCCTTGGGCTTAGCATCTCGTGCCTTTATTATTCACTGAGCCATCTCACCAGTCCAGTCCTCCTCCATTTTAAGGCTAGCAAGAGGCTTATTAGACCACTGTAAAACTGACAAACATTTGTAAATGGCAGAGAGAGGATGGGGTGATGAGCCGGTCAGCAAGGTCACACAAGCATGAGAGCCTAAGTTCAGGCCCCAGCACCTACATTAAAAAAAAAAAAAAATCTCATGCTTGCAATTCCATGCTCTGGGGACAGAGACAAGAGACTGTTAGAGCTCTGAGACCAGAAACAAGCCAGTGAGCCCCACATCTGTCTCAAAGGTCACATCTCAAAAAACAAGGTAGAGGGCCTGGGATGAACAATGCCCAAGGTTTGCCTTTGACCCCAAAATACATATACATACCCATGTATGAATGCATAAACATGACCAGGAGCATATGCACTCCCCTATACACACACACACACACACACACACACACACACACACACACACACACACACACACAATTTAAATACTTAAATAAATAGCAGATAAATTTATTTTTTAACATACAAGTAGAGAAAGAATCTCATCCTATATTTCAGCAGGGAGAATTCAGTCTGTGTGTGTGTGTGTGTGTGTGTGTGTGTGTGTGTTTGATTTTGCAAGACCCAAAGGCTGGGGAGTAGCTGGGTTGTCCTGGGAGAAGGCTGACCATATCCTCAGATGTGGATTCAAGTCCCAGCTCTACCATGGACTGCCCCGATGGACAAGCCAAATCCCTTCTCTGGGTTGGTTTCCTCATCTCTGAAATGAAGGTTCTGAGTATGACCTCACAGGAAAGTGAGATCATGCTTTAGCGTCGCATGGATTCAGTAAGCATTTTCAAAATTCATCACAAGGCTAAGTTGTATGGTATTGTAAGCTTGAAGGGATTCATCAAATCCCCACATGATAACATGTGGGGATCCCTTGAGGCAAAGAGAGAAGCCCTCCTTTGGGCAGCTAACCATATAAATTCAGGGAGTTCATTTGCCTAAGAAGTGTCATGCCAGGGAATAGAAACAGGTTCTGAACACTTGTGAATGACAGTTCTGAAGAGGCCAGTAAGGAAGTGTGGACGCTGGGGTACGGTCCTAACTCCACAGTCCATGGCTGCTAGAAACCTTTTCATGAAGGGTGCTGGAAGCTCAGCCATGAGCAAGCTCTGACGAGACAGATGTATTGCAGGTTTGGATTTAGGGGATAACTCTTCTATTTCTGAGCTCTACATCTCACTGCTCCCCCAAATCCCCACGATGATCCCCTGCGTTTGCAGTGAGACCATGCTGATGGCTCCCTTGCCATCAATGCAAGACAGCAGCACTGTTAGAATCCTCTTCTTGATGCACTGTATCACAGATGACCAGCTCTCCTGACACAGGGAGAGATGGTCACAGAAGACCCTGCATAGACAGCCACAGTGGCCACATCGTAGCCTCCAGAACTCTCCAGGCCCCTCACCCTCTGCATCTATGGGATACTGTCCCATTGCCATAGCAACTGAATTCCCAGGGATGTCAGCCAGTGGGTCCCAGCTTTCATTGGGGAGTGGCTGTGGGCTTGTGCTCTTCAACTTGCAGTGCTCCTCCTAAGGCTAGATGGCTCATTCCCAAGCTAAGATCACTAAAATAGAGGTCCCAGAGGGTGTCCTGTGGTGACACCATATTGGGGGACGTTAACTCTTTAGGACCAGTAAAAGGTTGGAGAGAGGAATAGTCTATAGTAACGAAGGATTTCTTTCTCGCTTTGCTTTGGTGAGATCAAACATGTCCAGAGTCTGGAGTAAGGAGGGTGTCTTAGGGTCTCACTGCTGTGAAGAGACACCGTGACCAAGGCAACTCTTACAAGGGACAACTTTTAAGTGGGACTGGCTTACAGGTTCAGAGGTACCAAGGCAACTCTTACAAGGGACAACTTTTAATTGGGACTGGCCTACAGGTTCAGAGGTTCAGTCCGTGATCATCAAGGTGGGAGCATGGCAGCATCTAGACAGGCATGGCGTAGGAGGAGCTGAGAGATGTGCATTTTGTTTGAAAGACAAACAGGAGAAAACTGGCTTCTTCAGGCAGCTAGGAAGAAGCTCTTCAAGCCCACCCCTATAGTGACACACTTCCTCCTACAAGACCACACCTGCTCCAACAAGGCCACACCTCCTAGTAGGGCCACTCTCTGGGCCAAGTATATTCAAACCAACACAGAGGGGATCCCTGGCTCTCCTCCCACCCCTCTGACCATTTGTGCTCTCTCAAATCATAATCAGAAGTGTGTAGAATTGGCCCTCAAGGTAGTGGCATGGCATGTGTATGAAAGTTGGGGCAGGGACGAGGCAGGCACAGCGACAGCAAGAAGTAATGGTTTCCTCTAGAGGGTATGGTAGGGTGTGCACTGAGACAGATGGCAGGATCAGGACTGAGTGGTGGAGTGACAGAGCCAACAGGGAGGGCTAAAGCCGCTAAGCCAGGGCATGGATGAGTGACAGCTCAGGGGAGATTGAGGAGTAAAGCAAAGGATTTGCTGCCCAGGCCAGAGGCTGGTGGGGCAGGGTGCACTTGGATGCTGGAGATAGGACTGTGGCAGGGCCAGGAGTGACTTAGCACCTTGGAAGACAGGACAGGCTGGACTTGTACTTAGAGACAGAGTGCTAGGCTGCTAGCATTTATCCTGTGTCAGTGATGGACGAGGAAGACCATCAGGAGAGGGACAAGCAGAAAGCTGCCTCCCGAAGCAGCCCCAAGCACATTCTGTCTGCAACATCCAACCAAGTTCCAAAGCAGTCTTTATGAAAGGGAAGGCTGCTCCAAAGAGACTTTAATGAATTGGCTGAAATAATAACTAATTAGTTCCACATAGATTCATAAGAACCCACAGAGTGCTTGAGCAAGCTAGCCGCCGCTCCCTGCCTTGCTCCACACGGGGACACTGAGCTCAACAAGAGAGTGTGTCTCAAAGCCAGGGCCCTTGACAGCAGCTGCCCAGCCATCACCAACATTGTGAGAGGCCAGGGACCCCAGAAAAGTACCAGTGTCCAGTCGCAGACAGGACCTGCAACTCAGGCTCAGAAGCTGCTGCCATAGACACCATGAATAGCTTCTCTGGGCCTTTCTCAACTGAACAGGGGATTCAACCTGAACTAACTAACACCTGCTCTGAGGGTGACCCGAGTTTTGTGAGATGCAAATAAGAAAGGACATGCGAAAGATTGTCCTGAGAGTCTAAGTTTCCAGAGGGGAGGGCCCTGCTCTATTTCATCTGTGCCCTTACATTTAACAGAACATCTGGTACAGGTATTTACTGACTCTGTAATGGGGACTGTTTACTCCCCGAGTCATATATGTGAAGCTGAGCCTAGGAAAGTGGGGGTTTAAATGAGGGATATTCACATATGACTCTGCCAAAAAGCCAATCTCAAATGAAGTTCTGATTGTCCTCTTCTTTCTTCTTTCCTTCCTTCCTTTTCAAGACCAGGTCTCAATTAGCCCAGGTTGGCCTCACTACCTAGCTGAGGATGACCTAGAATTTCGATCTTCCTGCTTCCATCTTCTATGTGCTGAGAACATGTACGACCCCACTCAGCTTACAGGGTCCTGGGAATCGAACCTAGAATTTCATGCGCACTAGACCTACCAACTGAGCTACATTCTCCGCTTTGGTTGTTATTTTTAGCCAGCCATCCCTTTGTTGTTCAGTTTGACGCATGGATCTTGGCCCCTGACTGGTGACCCCTTATGTTTCTGTCCCTCCTAAGCTTTCTGATACAGCAGAGGCAGAGACAGAGAGAGACAGGGTCACTTTAGGTTTTCCATATGTAATTCAGGCTGGGATCTGGAGGCTCCATGATCTATCAGTCTCTCTACACTGCATTCTTATTCCACATTAATTCTAATTTAGGAACAACCAGGAGGAGTTAAGTGGCAGTTGACTAGTTGACATGTTTTGTAGACATGTAATCAAACACTTATTAATTTTGATTTCACAGCTCCCTTTTTGCCTCTTGGGACCAATCCATTCCTTATTCAGGTTTGTAAAGCACTTCTGGAGGCCCTTCCAGAGGTCACAGGATCCAGACACTGGGCTTGTTAGATGACAAAGCAGCCGGGAAAGGATGGGTGGTGTTGGGACCAGACACCTACACTCTCCCAGGGAGGGGAGAAGCAGCCTGTGGCTCCAGCACTTTCCCAGGAAACAGGAGACAGGGAGTTCTGTCCCCAGATCCAGCTGCCATGTGCTGAGTGTGCCTGAGCACGCTGTGTGATTTGTCCAGCTTTCCGAGTCTGCTTGCAGTGGATTTGGGAAACAAGGAATGGAGGCTGTAGACAAGGGTGGTCACCCAGTTAGAGGTTGTGGCTGACCGTGTTGGGGGCTCAGGGGCTGTGGGCTCTGGATACCTACCTATATTTGTTCCCTGGAAGGGAGGGACCTTCTGCCACGTAGACCGAGCCAGCTTCCCCCTGCTGTCTCTGCGCACGGAGAAGGGGCCAGTCAGACCCAAGACCCATCTACCTGCTCCAGCTGGGTATAGACTGAATGCTACTGTTCCTTCCAAACTTATAAATCAAAACTCTACTCCCCAACATGACGGTACTCGGAGCTAAAGGCTTTAAGGCAATAACTCAGATTGGATGAAGTCATAAGGGTCAGGGCCTGATCTTACAGGATTCACATGATTAGAAGAAGAGATGGGGAGCCATCCTTTCCTCCGTTTCCCCCACACACATAAGAAACAGTGAGAAGACGGTTACCTGCTGCCATCTCCAGCACCCCACCTTGCCCCACCTTGACCTTGGACTTCAGGCACTGAGACCTCTGGGTGTGGGAAAGTCTATTGCTTAAGTCATATAGACTGTAGTGTTTTGTTGTGTCAACTAGAACCATGTAAGATACCGCCTTCCCCTAGGAAGTCAGTAGACGTCAGTCCCTATTTCACAGTGGGCGTACTGAGCCCTTTAGGTCAAGAAAGAGAAGACACTCACAACAACAAGCTTATTTTGAGTCATGCATTGGTTCTGTCATGAATCCCATTTTGCAGATGAGAAAACTGAGGCACAACCTGAATAGGAACAAGGTCACATGGTTGTAGACCAGTGCTGTTTCTGCTTTTGTCAGTCGGCTGGGGTAACTGAGCTGTGTTGGGTACAGGTGCTATGGGAACTAGGCTCTCTCTTGGAGTCTAACTAAGAAAACAAGACAAGTCTCTAAATTTCCTGAGGTAGAGACCTGTCTATCTCACCACCCCGTATTAATTCCTTTTTGTTGCTGTAACAAAAATACCTGATGTAGACATTTAGAGAAGGAAGGGTTGAGTTTAGCTCACAGTATCACACACAGCAGGGTGACATTCCTGGTGGAGGGTGCAACTTCTGTTTGTGGCAGCAGGAATGTGAGACATTATGCTTACATCTCTGGGAAACGGGAAACAGAGACTGTGGGACCCTACGTGAGGGAGCTGTAACCCTCAAACCCTACCCCCAGAGACTTCCTACAGCAAGGACCTACGCCCAAAAGGTTCACAACCTCCCAAAACAACACCACCAGCTTGGGACCAAGTGTTAAACACATGCACCTATAGGGGACATTTCATATTCAATATAAAAAGCACCTGACCACACTGCATGGTGCTTTTCAGAGATATTTGTTGAATTATTAGAGACAATATAGTGTGTTACTATTTCAACAAATTAAGTAGCTTAAAACAACACAGTTTATCGGCTTAGAGTTCTGGGAGTTGGGAGTCCAACTGAGCTCTCACGGTGTAGACAGGGCTGCTTTCCTCCCGGAAGCTGGGCAGAGTTTCCTCGCCTTTCCCTTCTCCCAAGCTGGACAGAGTTTCCTTGCCTGCTTTCTCTGCACAGCACATTCATGTGTCTATAACTCAAGGCCTGGCTCTCTAGACTCACCCTTTTGTGCTAAGGACCCTTTGGTTCTGTTAGGCCAATCTGAATCATCAGGGTGCTCTGCCCACCACACAGCTACTTAGCAACCGTAACTCCATCTGCAGCATTACCTCCCCCTTGCCTCTTAAAAAAAAAAAAAGAGGGGGACCAGCCACACAAGGGCATGGGGAGGAGAGTCAAGAGGGTAGTAGAGGCAGAGAAAGGCAGAGGGGGGGGGAGGAGAAGAGAAGAGAAGCGAAGCTGGTCATGAGCACACAGAGAGGGGAGGGAATGGGGAGAGAGCAGGAGCAAGAGCTCCCCCTTGCCTCTTAACTGAACATGTCCATAGGTTCTGAGACTTAGACCGTGGACATCTCTGTGGAGAGGGACTTTATTCCTCTTGGAACAAAAGACTGTGAATTCTCACCCTTGCCCAAATTACTCATGTCTTCTACAGGATACCCATCTTTCCTAGCCTGTTCTACACTCACACCATCAGCAAGCTGATGATTACCAAGTGATTACCAAATCCTATTCCTGCTAACAAATCCTAAAGTGCCTTTCCGAGTCCGCCCATCTGGCTGCAGTGACTAGCCTGCCTCCAGCCCCTACTGCAGGCTTCCTTCTCCTTGACCAACAGGCTCCTCACTAGCTGTCTCTAACAGTCTCTGCTCACACTCAGAACCCCTGCTCACTGGCCTTTCGTGTGGCCTAGAACTCACCTCATTCCTTCCTTGAAGCCTCTCCAGGATACCCAGGGCTGATTTCTCCTTCTGTATTCAAGTTTTAGTTCAAATGTCACCACCTTAAAGAGGTCCTCTCTGAGCCTTCTTTCCAGCCACCATGACCAGCCATCTTCATTCCATAAGTATCATGTTTTATATCTGGGTGCATAAGGACCTGGAAGAGCTGGGGCTCTGACGACACTGTCATCTTGTTAATGGTAAACCGATCCTGTCATTCTCCAGACCAATGGAGTGTAAACACATAGTCAGTTTGTTACTCTGACACTGTCTGGAGTTGGCATGAGATGCCATTACAGCTTGGATGGCAAGGTATCCTGGCATTTGGGAGCCAAGAAATATCACAAAGTCACACCGCACAACAAACTTCACACAAGAGATTTCCTGGTCTCAGGAAATTACTTCTGCTCAGACAAGGAACAGCAGAGAACTGGGCAGAATATAGGGTCTATGTAGGATTTCTTGGGATGAGGGAGGGCAGAGATTGAAGGGATTATGTGGCCTGATCTTGGGGCAAACTCAGGGATTGGTGGGACTTTTTTTTCCTGTAGGGCGGAGCCTGGCCACTCTCAGGCCTTGAGCTGGGAACTGCTGTTACCTTAAGCTTGCTAACAGACCTTAGGCAAATCTGGAGGTAGGGCCTGGCCACTGGAGCTCCTCAGGTGGGGTGGGAGGGCTGGCCATTTGTATGTCTTGAGAGTTTACAAAGTTTACAAAGGAAGTTTCTGCCCTTTCCCTGCAACTTGAGTTGGCAAGACTCATATTGCTAAACTGCCTTCACCTCAGATGCCAGGGAATCCATTCCCAGAATGCCCTCTTCCCATTCCTGGAGGAGGCTGGGATAAGAAGAGTTGAAAATTCTTGCTCTCTAATCCTGCCTTGATCTTTCCCAGCCTCCAGACCCTATCCTGAGGATAGCATCTCTCTCACCTCTCTCCCTTATGTCTTAGGAGACTCCAAAGTTTTAGGACCAATGTTTCTTTAAGCCCCAATCCCCAAGCATACAGGAGCATGGGATACATGGAGAGACACCAGCTTCCTCCAAGGGGCGTGTTTTCTAGACCAGCACCATCCTGTATTTGGGAATGGAGTGGGTAGAAAAAGATCAGAGTTGCTCCCCATCTCCTCTGAACCCCTTCATGGAGGAGTCATATACATCTGTCTCTCTGCACTCCCCAAGATGACTCTGAGTCTTGTGAGAAGTCCCAGCTATTCTGACAAATTAGGGGCTTGGTTCCAGGAGTTCACATGCCCTGGGCTTGGTAGATTCCTGATGGCAACTGTCTCTTCCTCCTCCTCCCCCAAACAAGCAGACCTCCCATTTCCCCAAGGGCTGGAGAGGTTGGAACAAGCTTCTAGGAATGAGGTGATCACAGACTTGGCCCCTGTTGGGGTTCCTCTTTGGGTTTCCTAAGCCAGCAGCCTCTGAATGGAATCCACTCCGTGTGGTCCTTATTCTTCAATGCAGTGAGGAAAGGCTGCTACGTAAGACAGGTGAGGATCCCACACACCCTTATGCAACTAAAAAACCTCTTTCATCAAGTTCTAGGTTTTTTTTTCCAATTAGGAAGCAGACATTGTGTGCTCCAAACCACACACATACACACAGAAACATCTACACAGCCAGTAGTTTCAAATTCTAGACTTTTATAAGTCAATGATCAGAATATATCTTTGAGCCAGGAGTTCAGGGACATGTTTTCCAGTTGTCTCTGTTTAGCATCTCCTGAAAATGGGAGACTAGGAAGAGCTTGCATATGCTGGGAGACTGCACCTATGTGCTTCTATCTACATCCATACCTACTAAAGAGACTTTCCAAACACTGCTGTCTCTAGGTCCATACCTCCAGCCCCAGCTTGGTTTCTGTTTTGACAGAAGGGCCCTGAGTCAAGAACAAAGACCCAAAGTGGAGCACGGAGACAGGTTATCGGTTGCCCAAGATGGCCAGGTTATTGGTTTCTAGTCCTCTCTGCTGGCTAGGACCTGCTAGAGCTTTCTGAGGTGGCTCTCCATTCCCAGTGGTAGATGCAGTATCAGGTACACAGTACACTAGTCAGAGATGGAATTGCTCCATTTGTGTTAAAAAGCCCTTCTGGGTATCCAACCCAAACTGCTTCCTAAACAACTGTTCTTTCTGTCCTAGGTGGGCTCGGGTATATGTAGTGATTGATTTGTTCTTTGTGTGTGCATACAGGAGGATGCGCCTAGTAAAAGAGCAGGATCTTGGAAGATTCTCCTAGACTGTATTGAACCTCAGTGTTACACCATTGCCCAACAAGTCATGGGGTGAAGCCAGGAGGATGTTTCTTTCCTCATCAGCAGGAAAGTCATCTGAGCAGCTGGATGGCCTTCAGATCAACAAGTGTGTTATTTCGAGTCACGAAGCATGCTAGTTTCATCTGTGAACTCTGTAGTTCCAGTCTCAGTTCATCTAGAAGATGAAGGCTTTCTCACCTCCTGTCGCCACTATGGACCACCTCTGACCTCAGCACTCTGACCTCAGCCCTGTCTGTAGCTCTTCAAGCGCTCTCTTTCCACTCGGGCATCAAGGATCTTCCCTGGAAGCCAGACTGACAGGTCTAGCCATGCCGTGTGGGCGCACTCCTTCTCTCTTGCCCTTTTGGAACCACTCCTAGCAAGAAGCAGATTCATTGCGGAGATGAGCAGACTACCTCAGTCTGTACCCACAAGCCAATCACAGAACTGTCTAAGGGCATTACAAACTGATCTTTCCTAATGATAACCAAGCTGACAGCACCCCTCCCTGCAGAATCTGTAGGTAAGAGTGTAAGAAAGAAGACCCCCTTATCCCTCTGCTCTCCCCTTCTCTGTCTTTGGACAGAGATGCCCAGAGCTTGGGGACCGGGAAAAGAGCAGGCTGAGGGATAGAAAATGGGCTGTGTGGCCCCCTCAGGGCTCTCCCTCTCCCGCCAGCTTCATCTCAGTTCCATTAACCTCACTCTGCGTGGGCTGGAATAATGGGCTGGGAAGCTCCAGTCACCTACTTGTCTTTAGAGAGGAAGAGGTTGCCACTTGTTGCTGACCTCAGAGTAGGCACAGGGTGCTAGATGGAAGCCTGGTGTGTGGGCTGGCTCCTCAATGCCTGCTGTGCAAGAGGAGAGCTGCTATCCTATGGCGATGTGACAGGCGCCTGGAATGAGTGGGGGTCAGGAAGGGGAATGTCTCATGTTCAGTTTCCCCTCCATTGCTCCTCACATCTCGGCAGCTAGGAAGACTCAGTCATGTGCACTTTGCCCTGTGCAGTGGAAGGACCTGTGAACGATAATTAGTCTTGTTTGATTAACTCTATGACTGTCGTGTGTATTTTATGACTTGTGCAATATGCTTGTGAGACAGAGGAGGCTGCACAGTGAAGATCCCTGAGCTACTTGAGAGAGATGTCACATATCACAGGCTTGGAATGCCAAGACCAAACATAGACAGTGCATTTAGGACCCCACCTTTTTGCAGGTTCATCTTTTTCTTCATCTATCACACCACCCATCACGTAGGAGTAGGCTCTGTCTTATTTCCTGAAGCGGAAATGCTGGCTGTGGGCTGGCGCCTGCAGCTGAACCCCAGCCTTACTGCAGTTGAGATCCCAGTTGGACATGGATGAGCACCTGGCTCAAGGGCATCCAATTTGAAAGCCGACCACAGGCTGATGGAGCACCAGGTGCAGAAACCAGTAGTTCAGTAGCAATCAGCTTGACCTGCCAGCTCTCTCTTCATGAAAAATGGAAAGGAAGCAATTGTCGGGGAAGGAGAAGACCAACCAGACAGCAGACACGTGAATACAGGTGACTCCTGCTGGTGGAGGACGAGAGAGGGAAAAGATGCCAGCTCCGGTATTGAGGGACCTTAAAACGTGTCCCAAGATTTGTACCAAACATCCAACCCTGCCCAGTCTTCCAATCCAAGCACCAAAAGTCCCCAGAGCCAAAGCACCTGTCCTGGGGTAATGTTATCAATACCTTTGTGTCTAGTCTCCCTGTCCCAAAGGCAGTGGGTATACTAGGTGTCTTTGTAGTGAGAATTTTGGCTTCTTTAAAAACCCAGTCTTATTATGTGAATATGTTTTTGTTTTACTCCCAGGTGTGGGACAAGAGGCTGCTTTACAGCAGGTGATTATGATTTGCCTCATGCACCAGCAGGGGTGTGATCTTTGCCAGCTGCACATAGTTTAATTCTGGGGACTCTGGAGAGGGGATACATGGAAGAGCCCTGAGGGGGCCTATAGAGGCTGCTGCTCCTCCTGATGCTCCTGGCTGCTATTGTTGCAGTTTGTCAAGTGTTTGGTAATAAAGAGACTAGAAGAAGTTGGAAATATCCTGAAGACAAAGATGGACTTGCCCCAAGATACCCAACACCCCTAATTAGCAGGAAGTAGCCAAAAAAGATATATGAACCCTTGCCCTCTGACCTTCTTTCTCTCCTACCTAGTGTTGAGGGGTTGAAAGGGATTGGGGTGGGGTGAGGGTTGGAAGGGTGGTAGATATAAGAATGCAACTAGATAGATAGATAGATAGATAGATAGATAGATAGATAGATAGATAGATAGAGATATATGCCAACATGTCTGAGTTAGTATTTCTATTGCTGTGAAGAGACACCATGACCATAGCAACTCGTATAAAGCAAAACATTTCATTGGGGCTGGCCTACAGTTTCAGAGGTTCAGTACATTGCCATCATAGTGGGAAACATGGCAGTGTGCAGGCAGACATGGGGTGCTGGAGAAGGAACTGAGAGAAGGAACCACATCTGGATCAGCAGAAAGAGAACTGGCTTGAGGTTCTGAGGCCTCAAAGCCCACCCATATGGTGACACACTTCCTCCAACAAGGCCACACCTCCTAATAGTGTCTCTCCCCATGGGCCAAACATTCAAACAGGAGACTATGGGGGCTGTTCCTATTCAAACCACCACAGTTGGTAGAGTGCTTGCTTAGCAATGCTTTAAGTCCTGGGTTCACTCTCTAGCAATGCAGAAGAAGAGGCATGGTGGTGTCTGCCTTGAATCCCAGTATTTGAGACATGAAGGCAGGAGGATTGGAAGTTCAATGTCATCCTCTTGGCTACACACCTAGATTGAAGCCACCTGGGATTTAAAGATTTATTTTACTTTTAATTATGTGTATGTGTCTGTATCTTTGTGGGGGTATGTGCACTTGAATACCAAAACCCAGGGAGTCCAGAAGAGGACATTGGATGCCCTGGAGTTGGAGTTATGGACAGCTATAAGCTCAGTGTCAGGAGCTGAACTTGGATCCTCTGAATGCATTCTATAAGAGTATGTACTTTTAACTACTAAGCCATCACAAGGGCAGTGTATTCAGCCTGCAGGTCCCTGGGTCTCTCCTGAAGCACTGGGTAAGAATCTCCAGGGTTAATGGGATTCGATGCCCTCTTCTGGTAAGACAGCTACAGTGTACTCATATACATAAAATAAATAAATATAAAAAAATCTCCAGGGTTGTCTAGGAAACACTTTTAGCAGACTCCCGGGGTGGGTCTCTCAACAAATTCTCACCTTCCCTAATCCATCCACTGTAGTCAGCTGAGTTGAACATACAACACTGAGTTTCTTAAAAACAAGAAATATGGCCATTGTGGGGCCAGCCAGGCAGAAGATGTACCCATCTTCTCCTCCTGCTTTACCTCTGGCCCCAGGCAGGATATTCTAGCAACTGGAGCAGCTTCCTTCAGCATGGCTGTCACCTGGATGTTGTACCTGTGGGAACACTCTCTGAGTTGGAAAGATGAGAAAAGTCTCTCTTCAATGGAAGAAACCCATAGTTGTTCCCAAACACTCATTTTCCCTTCTGCCCTTGGGATCCAAATTTTTATCTGGACAAATAGCAGTCTCTCTTTTCAGCTAAATGTGGCCACATAACTAGAAATCTCACAAAATAAAAGCATTACATATTTAATCGTCAGGAAGGATCTAACGAGATGGCTCAACAACTAATGCTTATTAATGCAGAGGATCCACGTTTGGCTCCCAGTACCCATACGGTGAATCACAGCCATTCATAACCCTAGTTCCAGGGTCAGATGTCCTCTTCTGACCTCTAGGACACCAAGTACACACGTGATGCACAGACACACATACAGGCAAAGCATCCACACATGAAAATAAAATAAAACATTTTAAAAGGAAGAAAGTGGAAGGGAAGGAGGAAGGAAGGAAGGGAGGGAGGGAGGAAGGAAGGAAGGAAGGAAGGAAGGAAGGAAGGAAGGAAGGAAGGAAGAAAAGAAGGAAGGAAGGAAGGAAGGAAGGAAGAAAGGAAGGAAGGAAGGAAGGGAAGAAGGAAGAAAAATGGAAGGGAAGGAGGAAGAAAGGAAGGGAGGGAGGAAGGAAGGGAGGGAGGGAAGGAGGGAGAGAGGGAGGGAGGGAGGGAGAGAGGGAGGAAGGGAGGGAGGGAAGGAAGGAAGGAAGGAAGGAAGGAAGGAAGGAAGGGAAGGAGGAAGAAAAATGGAAGGGAAGGAGGAAGAAAGGAAGGGAAGGAGGAAGGAAGGAAGGGAGGGAGGGAAGGAGGGAGAGAGGGAAGGAGGGAGGGAGGGAAGAAGGAAGGAGGGAGAAAGGGAAGGAGGGAGGAGAAAGGGAAGAAAAGAGGGAAGTAAAAAATATCCCCAGCTTCCCTTTCAGCTAGAGTCACGACTAAACTAGGCATATGGAATGTGAGTAAAGATGCACACGTTATAGACAGAGCAGATGGGAGAGACACGTGCATGCCCTCCATTCCCTCTGCCCTTCCTACTGGTTGGAATACACACTCCTGTGCCAGTCCCATGGGGCCACAAGAATAGGGCAACTGCACATGTGCCAGGTGAGAAGACAGCAGGAAGAGGATGGATGCCTGGATTTCTAAGTCTTAGAGCTGAGACTTGCAGCAGGAGAGGGGAACACACCTCTTATTCTGTAAAGAGCATTGTTTGGAGTCCAACATAGTAACTCTGTAGTTGAACTTGTATCTTTACATCAGGGTCTTGATTTTAAGAGTGTGCTTACTGTGGCCACTTACTTCCTAGCAAAGTCAGCTCCCTACAAAGTTCTGTAATCCCCCCCCCCAAGTCATCAGAGCAGAGCCTGGGTCCTGTGGGTCCTTGTCCCTAGGAGGAGGGACCACCATCCGTATTCAATGGTGTCTCACATGGACTCGATCCACACTCAGAGGGGATTTCTTTAAATCCTTTCCTTTACTCAATAAAATTATTTTCAGTGAGGACAGTGAAATAAAACAAGTGATAATAATAACCAGAAAAGAAACAGTGAGAAAACCTTTTATTGAGCCTCATCTATATAATCATTCCAATAAAAGAATTCTTAAAAGTAATATTTAGGTAAATAATTGTCTAGCAATTAATAAGTGAATTTTAATAAAACCCAAATATTTGCAAGTGGCTCACTTTATGCAAATATTGAATTGTGCCAATGACATAGTATTTTATCTTATTTTTGGATTCATTCTTTAGCTCTCAGCAATCAGCAGTTAATACCTTTAAAAGAATAATGAATTTTAATTTTAAAGAGATTATAAAGATAATATAAAGAAATAATGAAGGTATTATTTTAAAGACATCAAAATTAAGCAAACTATTTTACATATAAACTAAAAAAATCTGCATTTAATAAAATTATACTTCATGGTTTATACTTTCATTGTTTTTCAAATACAGGTAAAAATTCAAGTGGTCCCATACAAAGACAGAATTCAAGCAACTAAAGATACACACACACACACACACACACACACACACACACACACACACACTTCTTTATGTATTTGTTTTTATTGGTTGATTGATTTTTTTTTCTTTATGCTGAGACCTTGAATGCTAGGCAAGCACTATACCACCAAGATAAATCCCCAGCCCTTAATGGTTTTAGTTTTTGGTTTTGATATTTGTGGCTTGTTTTGATACATTTCACTATGAAGCCTAGGCTGGCCTGAAATATGCTATGTAGCCCAAGTTGCCTGTCTCAAAATCCCCCTGCCTCAACCTCCCTACCCCAACCTCACGCTGGGATTCCAGGTGCATGTCACCACACGCAGCTGCCTGCTAGTTCTTCAGTACAGATGTGCCATGCTGTTGGTAGACATCTGCTCATTCAGTATGAGTATGTAGCCTCAGTGATGAAGACAATTAAATACATAAAAAGCGCTCCATTCCTGGTGCACTGGTGACTGATAACAACCACCGTTGTCGCCCACCACTGTGAGGTACTCCAAGAATATCAGGCATCCGATGAACAACTGGAATTAACTTCCCTGGTATTAACTTCCATGTGCCCTCAGTGTTAATTAACGAGTACATGATTAAAGTCTACTAAGTTGAAGCTTCTAGAAATGTTAATGCTAAACTGTAACTACAACAATTACTTAGGGCTTGGGATGACAAAAGGTTCTTGGGGAAGGAAGATTTTATCACTGACATTGATGGAACTTCCAGTGGGCACAAACTACAGATGGACTCTAAGACAGCGTCTTCCTGGTCCTCTCTCAGGTCCTCAGTGGGCCTCCAGCCTCTTGCTCCCATATCCCCTCACCTCACGTGGAGGCCTAAGCTCAACGGTTCATCTTCCTGAGGAAACTGGAGCCTAAAGCTTGTTCCCTGTGCTTTACTTCCCATCTTGGTGTAGCCGGTGAAGGTTTGTTCTTATCTTCGGAAGGAAAGAACTCAGCTGAGAGATGTCTTTTAAGCAGAAGTTTATTTAACAAAGCAAAGCCAAAGGAGAGTAGACCCTAGAGAGCTTGGAGCTGGATGACCTAACTGGGGAAAGGAGATGTCAGCCCACTGTGCTCTCCACTGTAGATTTAAAAAAAAAAAAAGAGTTTTATGAATATTTATGAGATGGCTGGTGGCATATTCATGAAGATAAAGTGACCCCTTTTCCCTCCCAAATCACAGTAGACCAGATCTCCCTTTTAGGGTATTTCTTCCTATGATTCTCTGAAGAGCCTACAAAGCAGGTAAGGGAGACTAAAATCACAATGCAAATGATATTATAATGAGTCCAGGTCTTCTGAGGATGCAGATCCGTCATTAGCACAAAGGCATGGTAACTGGGAAAATACTCTTGCACCAAAGTTCCCGATGAGATGAGAAGAAGCTAACTACGTCTCCAAGGATGTTAAATGTGTAGCTGGGGTTAGCCCAAAATGTGTCATGTAGCCTTGGCTACTAAGCTGTTGGAAAAAAATGAAAAGAAAAGCATGGCAGGAAGCAATTCAGCAGCTCCTCTCATTAATGCTGATTCTTTTCATAAGGGTTGTCTGCTTGCCCCTCCTGTCTCCTACATGCCTTGACCATGCTGGGCTCAGAAGCAGAGCACTCCTGGATCCACAGAGCAGAGCATCCAGTGAGGCGATGACTCTGAATCTGCCTTATCAGGAACCTTGGTGTGAACTCTGAAACTTGCAAGAGTCGTATGAGTCACAGGCCTGGCAGCCAAGGGCCTCTGTGCAGCCACAGCCCCTATGCAGTCACAAACCACTATGTAGCTGTAGGCTTCTATGCAGCTCCTTCTCCAGGGAGTTATGACTGCAAAAGAATCTATTCCACATAAGTTCCAGATCATAACACACCCTTGAGGAGATTTCCTAAAGACTGCAGCCATAGACCTGAGCATCCACATTCTAGGCTAAGAGAGTTTGGGGGAGGGGGGATGTCAGACCTTTCCCCATTGACACCAGCAGGGGCAGCTTCATCTCATCCAGTAACAAAGGGCTGATTGTGCTCAGCACCATTCTAGGCTTGAAGAACCGGTGACAGTGAGAGACAAATCCACCCACTATAGGGTTCAACTCCAATGGCAAAAGAACAAACAGGTATAGGAACTGTTGAAAACTGTGTCCTGGCCCTAATTTCAGATGCTCAGTCGCCAGGACCTATGAGCAGCATGGTGCATCTGTGGGCCCTGGGGCCTGATTGTCTCCCGAGTTCAGAAGTGAATCTGTGGGGAGACAGGCAAAGCAGAAAGTTGATGGCCACTTTCTTCAGAGGGGTGGCCAAGCACAGGAGAAGAGGGCATGCATAACTCATTCACACTGGGAGGAGAGGAACAAATGGTAATTAGTATGAAGCAAACTGGCCATCTGTCAGACTGGCTGCAAGGGACAGCTGCATTTGAGGGAGGGTGGGGCTCAGTGGTCTCTACGGTGATTCTCCATACAAGAGCAGCCTGAATGTCCTAGGCTTTCCATTCAGCCTTAATACTTTGCTGGGGGTAGGAATGGGGCTGGGAAGAGTCACTGCTCTCACGTATGCCTAAGGCTCTTCATCACTCTTAGCTGCTTTTCAACTCCCACCAGGGCCAAGGGCACCTTAAGCTTGAGTTCCATTCTACTGGTGGCATGTCACCACTAGCGCACCTGTGGCCGATCACTGGGCAGAAATACTGCCACCACTGGAGCAGCTGTCATCTGAATCCTCAGGCTCTTCCTGCACAGAGTCAACCAATAGCCGAGAGCAAGTATTCACCAAGCTGGCATGATGGCACTGGGCTATAGCTGCAACAGTTGTGAGGCTGAGGATGGAAGATACAGCAAGTTCCATCCTAGCCTTGTCAGAGTAAGACCCTATTCAAAGCGCGCGCAAGCGCGCACACACACACACACACACACACACACACACACACACACACACGCTTGCTTAAATATTTCATCTTACTGAACATGTACAAACATCTTTTTTTCCCTCTAAATGGCAGAACAAAATAACTATTGACATAGCGTTCGTGTTGTAAACGGTGTTATGAGCATTTCAAGGTGATTTAAATTATAGGAACATGTGCACAGGTTACATACAAATACTGTGCCATTTTACATAAGGGACTTGAGTATCTACAGACCTGGGTACCCAGGAGGTATCCATGAAGGGTCCCATGGCAGGACTGTAGTGCCTTTCTTACAAAGTCAGACAGGAGATGCTCACATCACAGACAGCAACTCAAGATTGGTTCCAAACAATCTTACCCAGTTAGTCAAGCAAATCTTCCACACTAGGCTTGACTTATCATGCTAAGGTCACCTACTCCCCGGACTTGTCATGTGGTTCCCAACCCTGGTGGCCCTGAAAAGGTTTCATGGTCCAGGACAGGTCACATTGTTCCAGCGTCTCACTTCTCCTGATCCTAGCTTACACCCAAACACAACTGCCAACTCTGCCTGCATAGAGATCTCTGAAGCTCTGATTCTGTGACTCTGGAGGGAATGTCCTCTCACCCACACAAGGGGTGCCACTCAGAAAAGATTTCTTAGCAGCCGTGTTCAGTACTACAGTTCATGGATGCAAGTGAGCTTCTTTATCACAGGCCAAAGACAGGTCACCACAGGGCTGGGAGAGGAAGGTGTGACGTCTAAGCAGTCCCTATGACACCTGGACCAGTGAGTGGTCTGTCTTACTGTTCCTTTGTCACTCAGTGAGTGCCCTGCCATTGTTCCATGGGCTCTGCTTCCCACACCATTCATCACATGTATGTATCCCTGCCACACAACAGGTAAGTATGTCTTTCTATTCCAAGCCAATCCTAAGTGACTCCATGCATACACACAGAGACAGGTGTTACCCAACAACTCCAATAGTCACAGATACCCTGACCCCATCGGGAAGACCCGAGGGTCAGCTTAGGCTTCAAGTGCTCAACATGAGCCAGTGTCTGTAATGTGCATGTAGTAAGGTCAAGATTTCTACATGTGTGCTAATATCACAAAAAAATAAAATATCGTGAGAGCCCTATTTCCTGGGTCCCTTCTGCTCTGCAGGACTCTCTCTCTCTCTCTCTCTCTCTCTCTCTCTCTCTCTCTCTCTCTTTCTCGCTCTCTCTGTCTGTCTGTCTCTGTCTCTCTGTGTCTCTCTGTCTCTGTGTGTGTATGTCCCCCATTTTCCTTAGATTATAATCATACTGAAGTGGGGAGGAAGAGAAAGAACTCATTCAGGTGTTAGGTACATCATGAAGATAGAATTCAGCCATACACATTGGCTGCAGGGTGGGATGGGCTATGTGTGCATTAGAGTGAAGAAAAAAGAGTGGGGTGGGAAAGAAATGCAAACAAACACAGACTTCTCCATCATAGGTTTGTTCCTTATAGAGGAATGAACTGCAGAGTTCTCACTGACAAGAAAGGATGCATTTGTTAGGTTTCTACTGCTATGATAAAACACTGACCAAAAGCAACCTGGGGAGGAAAGGGTTACATATCCTGGTCGCAGTCCCTGGAGGAAAGCCAAGGTGGGAACTGAAAGCAGACCCATGGAGGCAGGAATGAAAGCAGAAGCCACAGAGGAATGCTGCTTGCTGGCTTGCTCAGTTTGCTTTCTAATACCACTGAGGATCGCCTGCCCAGGGATGGCACCTTGTACATTGAATTAGGCCTTTATGTATCAATCATTAATCAAAAAATGTCCTACAGCTAGCCTACAGGCAATCTGATGGAGGCATTTTCTCATGAAAAGTCCCTCTTCCCAGATAACTTTAACTTCTGCCAAGATGACGATAAAGGGGCAAAGGACATGTGAATTCAAAATGGGTGAGGGCAAAAAGAGTCCTGGGGGCACGTACTTGAGTTTGGTGTGATTTTATGTTTCCTGAAGGGTGTGTGCATATGAATGCTTGCCAAAGTGTGTAAACCCACTTGCTTGCCTTTGTACACAGTTATGTGCATATGTGCATGAATACTTGTATGTACATACATATATTTCTAAGCTGTACTCACTAACAGAACCAGAAAGCCCAGACACCCCACACAATGAGCACACTCAGTGTACAGGTCCTAGTTTCTACTAAAAGGAGCCAGAACTGCTTAAAGAAGTAGTCGATTCCAGGACTAGGGCAGTATTGAAATAAAATAAGTCTACCCCTTTTTACTCCGTGTAAAGCAAGGACATGTTCCTCTGAAAGAAGACACTTGTCACACAGTGGAGAAGCCACATTGAAAGGACACCACTGGCCAAAGCTGGCGTAATCTGAACAACAAAACAATTAATTATTAATATGAGTTCCTAAAAATTTAGAAATTCATAAAACCATATCAATAATAAATTCATAACAAATAGATGACTGAAGATGATAGCAGGCAGATAGATAGATAGATACATACATACATAGATACATAGATAGATACATAGATACATAGACAGATAATTGATAGGTAGATAGATCCATATATGGATAGATAGATATCTTAGTTTTTTATTTTTGTTGATGTGATAAAATATAGTAACAAAAATCAATTTAGTAATTTAGTGGGGGGGGAGTTATTTCAGCATACAATTTTGGTTTATAGGCTAACACAGTGGGAAAGTTAAAGCAGGAGCTTAAAATAACTGCTGGTGTCACATGCACAGTCAGGAACAGGGAGAAATAAATGCATGCTTGCTTGCTTGCTTACTTGTGCTCAGCTGGCCTGGACTCCAAGCCCAAGGAATGGTGCCACCTACGTAGGGCTAGGTCTTCCTACATCAATTAAGGCAACCAAAACAATTTTCCACAGACACGCTCAAAGGCTGAGCTGATCTAGACAATTCCTCAACTGAGATTCTCTCACCAGGTGAGTCTCCGTTGTGTCAAATTGACAATGAAAGCTGACCATCACAATGATGGATAGATGGACAAACAGACAGACAGATATTCTTTCTTATTGTAGAATAACAAGGGCTAAGTAGCCAATATGGACTGGCCAAAGTAGAGTTTGTATGGGAACTAAAGTTGGGAGATTAGTATTTTGGCAACCATCATGACTGGAATAGTCATGAATCACTAATGGACATTAACTCAGGAAAGTCAGGGATGGGAAATGTTTGACAGTATCTTCCTGCAGACAGCATAGAAGGGGGAAAACAGTAATAAACAGTAGAGAAAGCCACAGAGAGCTAGGTCTTCCTAGTGTAATCAGATAACCGGGAGGAACTGATGGCCATCACCTGCCTCCAGATGTGATCGCCCAAGAACAATTCAGCATCACCTGGGTCATATTGTCACTATGAATACCAAGGATAAGTCATGGAGAGCCCTCAGACCAAGACAAAAGAGGAAACTCCAATAAAAACTGGGGATTGTGCAACCACCAAACTTCCTCTTTCCCCAAAGGAACCAGGAAGAGAGGAAAGCAAGCTAGAAACCCTCAGAGGAAAGCCAGGGGTTTTAAAGAGCTGAGGGGGTAAAACACCTCAGAGTGAAGTTTGCCCAAACGACATTTGAATAGGCGGGAGGATGCTTATCTCTGACAAAGCTCAGCTCCATCAGGAGAAAAGCAGGCAGAATTACAGTACTGAGATCTAAATGGCCAAGACAGTGAGAAAAGCTGGTAGCATGTATGAACCTGTAGAACGCAGCGTGGCATGTACCACCAGAATCAGAGGTATCAGTGGTGTGAGCCCCAAGGTTCACAGAGTGTTAAACCCTCCCCACCTCCACAGGATCTTCAGCAAAACCTTTATTAAGCTCCACACGGCTCACTTACCACTCTGAGGACCGGAAAACTATATATTACATGGAGGGTCTGAACCTGAAGGAGATAAAGGAACTATAACCTACAGAAGCAAATTGCCTTCTCAGATGACTCTGTGATTGTTCAACTGGGTAAGTATGGCGTCATCTGCCCAGAAGATTGACTCACAAGCTCTGGAGTATTGGAAAATGCTTCAAGGACTGAGTAACTTCCTATGAGCCTCCCAGCAACCTTCTCCTTAAGGAGAAATAAAGGAAAAGAGAAACCATTTTTGTAGAAGGCAGAGACGCTGGCAACAGGGAGGACCATATTGCCTAGCTGGTGAGAAAATGAAGAGATATCTAACAGGGGAATTTTGTAAACTGTTCAGTTAATAACAGTGAGTGCCGGCATTGTATTCTTCAAAATGATTAATATTACACAAGATAAAGACGGGCTACAGGGATATTTCAGATTAAAGGAGGCTAAAAAGACATGGGAAACAAATGGAGTACCTGTCCCTAGACTGGATGTGTACTGCAGGAAAAACGGTACAGAGTATTATCAGACCAGGCAAAAACCAAAAGCAAAAACCTGTGATGTGAATGACAGGTTAGCCAAAAGTAGTACATCAACATAAACCTACAGAACCCAGAGATCTGCCTGCCTCTGCCTCCTGAGTGCAGAGATTAAAGGTGTGTGCCACCAGGCCTGGCTAGCTCTATAAACTGCTAATATGCTGAGGTGTGTGAGAGACTATTCCTAGTCTTGGAAATTGCACAGGGAAATATATTCAGGGTAAAGAGTCCTAACACACATAACTTAGCCAAGGTACTCAGAAAAAAACTGAGTGTACATACACAGATACGTAGCTGTGTGTCCTGTATTCAGGAGTGGGAACTGTAAGGACAGATAATAAATGGAATAAACTGAAAAGAGCAGAAAATCCAGATGAAAATAGATGGCTACTCTCCGCATTACTGTCCTCCTTTTAGAAGTCTGACATTATTTCCTTAAAACCCTTTCCAGTGCCTCATGTTTGTTGGTCTTCCAGCAGCTCCATGAGACAGACCAGCAGGCCAGACATTGTTACAATGGTTCCCATTTGGCAGATTAGGAGGTGAAGGCCCAGAAACTCTGGCTTGCCCAGGGTCACATCACACCAGAGCTGGAAACCACCCTTCCTGGTGCTGGTCTGGGCTTCCTCCCAGGAGGTCCTACCCATTTGGCCAGTCTCCTGGCCAACCATCTCATGCCTTTGAAACCCAGCACAAGTCCCTTTCTCCTCATCTCCTGGCCTCTGTATCTCCCTTACAGAGTTATAGCAGGTCCTCCGAGTTGCCCCAGCCCTCTACCCCACTCTGCACTTTCATTTGGGAACTGATTTCTGAAACTCCCCCTCCCTGTTTGTCAGCCTGAGGGCGAGAATCAAGGAATAGCCTTCTACTGCCTTCCTTGGACCAGCTCTGTGGATAGCTGGTGAATAAAATGCCTAGCTGGATGAAACCCCCTCTCGTTTGACCTATGCTCACCTCAATCAGGTCTCTGAGTGAGCCTTTCATCAAGGAGAGAGAATTAAGAAGCAGCATTAACAGGAGCTGACAGAGCCTCTCTTGCTCCTTCCCAACCTTCCAGGGAAGCCAACAAGTCCCAGAGAGCAGCATGGACTCCTCCCTCGGACAACAAGCACTTCCTGTTGCATGTGGCACAGCAGGGAGGGAGAACAGCTTGCCCAACATATAGAAAGCAACAAGTGGGGGCGAGTTAGGGGGTGGAAGACAGAAGCGTGTCTGAGAGGATAGCAGGATGCTAACTACTGTAATAGCAATCCTTGGGTCAAGGACCTACCCGTTAGGGATTTGAGAGTTTCTGTGGAGTGACAGGCAACTTGGTTGAGTCAATCAGCCCCGTGCAGCCGAGACTGTGTCTCTGAGAGGGTCATTTCTTTTTTGGGCACCTGCTTCAGACAGACCCTGGCCAAGGTTTCCCTCCTTGATGTAGCATGCTCCAAGACAGAGGGCTGAGCTCTTTCATGCCTGGTTCCACTTGGGGTGAGAAGATGGAACTCCTAAATAAACCCCTGGATTTGAACAGAGGCTGAAATCTTATTTGAAGGGATTTGTTTTCCATTTCGTTTTTTTAATGTGTTTTTAATATCAAGGCTATTCCATCAAAAGGGGGAATGTTTGACTGTTTGAAAGACCAGGTTGATATCCTTCCATGTAATTTGGATCCTTTCCTGAACTCGTTTCTTTTGATTTTTGCCAACTCAGATGTCTCTGTAGTCAGTAACTCACAAAGCCATGTTGTCGGTGGTGTAGAAGAAATTCAGTTAGAAACGTCCCTGAGGACCCGGACACGCCTAACCTGCAAAGCTGGAGAGTGAGTCCTGTGCCCTGGGCACCAACAGGTGACATCATGTAAACATAGTATCAGATGGGATAGGGTCAGGAGTGACTGTAGAGGTCAGACAGGCCCAGTCAACCTGTTGAGCCACTGATTGCAATTGCAACATTGTGTCATAGGTAGTTGGCCAAGGACTTTTCTTACAGAGAGGAAGGCTGGACATAGCAATGTGCCCCTGAGGCAGGTCATAATGGTTCTTTATCTGAAGATCATGGAAGAAGCCCTTGGGTGTGATGTGTATATCCTACATGCCAGGCATCTTATACATAAACCAAGAGTACCAGGGTAGTGGCATGCTGTTAATCTCTTGTGTTGGGATGCTCCAAGGAGCCCTATTGGTTAGTTCAAAGCCAGTAGTTAAAGTCCCAGAGCTTAATAGATCTGCTTACACACATAGGTTTCTATGCAAATCCCTCAGTACAAAGGGAGCTTGTAATCAAGACCTGTGGACACTCAGGAGACTACAGTAGGGGAGCTAAGGGAGTGCAGCATCCACAAATGAGGCTCCATGTAGCAAGAGTGGTCAGTCCGACCTTTTCCTAGAGATGTATCCAGTCCTAGTACAATCTTATTAGTGCGGTGATCACACTGATAGCTTCCAGTCCATGACGAGATCAGAGTGAAGTCTTAAAAGAAGCAGATGATATCTAAAATTCTGTACAGTCTACCTCAGCAGCCAGCAGGATCCTAGGAAAGCCCAGAGATCACACCCCTTGTACTGGCTGGTTTTGTGTGTCAACTTGACAGAAGCTGGAGGAATCACAGAGAAAGGAGCTTCCCTTGAGGAAATGCCTCCATGAGATCCAGCTGTAAGGCATTTTCTCAATTAGCGATCGGGGGGGGGGGGGGCAGCCCATTGTGGGTGGTGACCATCCCTGGGCTGGTAGTCCTGGGTTCTATAAGAAAGCAAGCTGAGCAAGCAAGCCAGTAACATTCCTCCATGGCCTCTGTATCAGCTCCTGCTTCCTGACCTGCTTGAGTTCCAGTCTTGACTTCCTTTGGTGATGAACAGCAACATGGAAGTGTAAGCTGAATAACCTTTTCCTCCCCAACTTGCTTCTTGGTCCTGATGTTTGTGCAGGAATAGAGACCCTGACTAAGACACCCCTCCTCTGTTCAAATCACCCCTAGCCTTCCACTGTACACAAACAACCTTTACAAGTTGCTACACAGGCTGGGGCAGTCTGGTGCCCTAGGTCTTTGTGTCCCCATAGCACAATTCTCTTCCTTGTCACTCCGCTGCCACCCTAGAGGATCTCCCAGGCCTCGCTCCACACAGGGCAAAAAGCTGTCTACTTGCTGCTCCCCCTGCCTGAACCTTCTCCCAGATGTCCTGGAATTCCAGCACTCAGCTCCTCTAGCACTGTGTTGGAGCAGTGTCTTCTGGGAAAGACCCGCTCTGAGGTCCCAGTTTAATTGTCTCACCCCTCACCCCCAGAGGAGGTTGTTTTGCTTCCAGTTCCTGTCCTTTTGCTCACCCTCAGTTATGAGAACCAATGAAACAGGCACATGGCAAAGATTCTAGGTACATGGTTGAATGAAGGAGGGGAAGGAGGGTGGCAACCACCTCTCCCCTGCCCCGTCTCCCTCCTCTCTCCCTTTCCCTTCCCCCTCAGCTCTCCACTCCCCCACTCTGTCTCTTAGCTTGGCCAACTGTTTGCTTGGCTCTTCTCCTGACTTCCGTGTTGCTTTCCACCCACTGCTGTTGTCTGACTCAGCTCTTCCTGCTCATGACAGGACCCCAAGCATGTGATTCTAACCCCCCAGCTTGCCCCTCAGAAGCAGAGGCACCCTTCTCCAAGAGAGCTTGCTAAATCTGCTGACCCTTGATTGGCTTGCAGGTCCCCACCCCCACCTGTTTCAGGCAAAGAAAGTGCAATATCTTAACAAACAAACAAACAAACAAACAAACAAACAAAACCAAAACCCAAACCCCTTCTCTTTGACTCTGTCCATGCTGGTCAGCTAGGCTTTCTGTGGGTGATCCTGCGCCCATAGAGAAGCCATTTCCTGGAGGACTCTGGGCGGAGCTCTCAGGGTCTCTTGGAGTTGTGACCTCCCATATGACCAGGACTTTTTTTTCCTTCCAACAACTCAGCATGATGCCAGACCAAAGCAAAGCAAAGGTAGAGCCTGTTCCCCCAAGCAAGCAGTTATGTATCCAGTCTTAAAGCACACAAGAACCCAGATGAGAAACTCGGGGATGGGGGGGGGTGAGGGGGTGCCCTGTTATAAGACTCATCAGTATTAGCATCCAGAGATGGTGTCTTAACAGCTCCACAGCTTCCTTCAGTTCTCAGAGAAACAGAGCGAAGGAACAACCAGAGGCCTGCCATCAGTGTGGAGATTTTCGGGGAGAAAGCCACCAGAAGGCCGGTGTTTACATCAGGTTGTAAGAGAATATTTGCCTCCCTTCCCTTGGGTGCTGAGAAAGATAAGCAGACAGATTCCCACCCACAGTATCCCATGGAGTCCACAGTTCTGGAGGCCCCCAGAGAGAGGCAGGCTTGCCGGAATGCCAAGGAGATACAGAAAACCCTGGCCCAGCCTATTCCCAACCACTCTGAGCCAAACTCAGCTGAAATGAGATGCTTTTCAAAAACAATTTCTGGGTAAGTGGTGGGGAAAATAAGAACACTCTGGACACGCCGAGGAAAGAAAGGAGCAGCCACCCGAGTGCAGAGTCGGGTCCTCGGCCGTCAGTGAAGCGCACCAGGACAAAGCTCATTTCTCACACACCTTCACGCGGCAGCATCAGCATTGGGCTGGGACAATGACTTCTGTGGGTTGTCATGACGATGAAATTGAAACTGGGATAAACAATAGCTACTCAGCCAGCAGCCTAACCTCTGGGCTGACCTGTCATTCTGATAGCAGCCAGTGGGCCTGTGCAGACATGGGGAACTGAGCATCCCCTGGAGAGGGCTTTGATTCAAGTGGCTAAACATGCAGCCAGGAATCAACTGGGTCTTTTGCCCCTTCTTAGGCTAGACTAAGGAATGGATAGGAGTCCTCTGAAAAGGTCCCTGGAGCCTGTGCAGGAACAAACAAGGACGCATCGAAAGTTAACACACTAGCCCAGAGGCACGCGGCACATCAGCAAAGCTAAGAATGGCTACCCCATCCAAAGTTCAAGATCCCTTGGAGATCATGGCTCACTGGCTGTGGGTAGCACTTCTAGGGCTCAGTAGGGGTCCCCAGCATTCCTTACTAAATGGACCATGGCAAAATTTAATTATTGTCTCTGTTAGAACATGAAAACATCGTCGCAGTTCTAAGGCAGAGAGGAAGCAAATGCAGAGAGTATCTGCTGCCTGGGCTCCTCCTGCCCCCTCTGTCTCTGGTTGCCTCAGACACCTCTACAGAAGCTGCACACCAGGAAAGAGAATACAATATGCCCCAAAGGGTTCAAGTTGGCTTTAAAAATGGTGTCGTTATTTATATTTAATAACAACTCCCTGAAAAGCCACAGATCCTAGGGCAGGATGGAAATGCAAATGCCAACTGATTGTTATTCTTACAGAAACTTAGAATTCAAAAGTTTAATCATCCTCATTAGCATAATTTGGGTGACTTCAGTCCATAACCTTATCCCCGGAGTTGATTATTTATGGCGCCCTGAACAGAAGTCGAAAATTAACTTTGATTTAATGTAACAATTCCATCCCTGGTATCATTCATAATGCAGATATGTTCGTCAAAAAGTAAATTGAACCATTCACCCATCTCAGAGTAGGAAAGCAAGAAGGCAGCAGAAAGAGAATCCCTAATCTTCCCTGTCTGCGAATGTTACCGTTCTCCTCAAGTCTGTGCTTGCCCAGGGACTTGCTCTGCAGAAGTCTGAGATCATCAGGAAGGAGAGAAATTACGTGATCGGGCGGCCAGGCCAGAAGGAAGAAGGGGTCCCCTGGAAAACACTTCTAGCTTCTCCTGGGCTGGGGGTGTCTAACTGACCCTGCAGCTTTCTGACTGAATTCAGAAGATGCTCAAGCCACCTAACCTTGAGAAGACTGTGTGGGTGGGTGTAACATCCCTCGAGTGGGTGGTCAGCCTGTCAAGTCACAGCCACTTCTACCAGCAGTGAGTGTGTTATCTCATCCCTGCCCCAGTGGGTACACAGGGCTTCAGGAAACTGAGGCTCAAGGCAGGGAAATAACTCATCCTTGTCCTGCGGCTCTGGAATCCTGGCCCTGTGTGCAGAGCTGTTGATGTCAGTTCATAGAGATGGGCTAGGTGAAGCAGCCACCTTATTGCCTAGAAAATGCAGCTCAAGGTGAGGGTTTGGAGTGCCAGTAAAAGAGGATGGCTCCCAGAAGATGCAGGCGCCATCTTTAAGATGTCACCAGCTCTCCAACTTCTAGGAGCCCAGAATTGGCATTTGTCATCCTATAGGAAAAAAATTTTAAATGTAAGTTCCCACATAATTGGGAACTACTTCTAGGTGATAGAAATGGAGCTAGCCTAGGGTTCTGAGTGGACTTGTTCCACTACACACGAAGGCAGCACTATGCACCAAGATCTCAGCTAAGAAAGAGCTAGATCCCTTCCCCCCCCAGGCCCCCAGACAGGACCTTGAACCAGACCCAGGCTCAGGTGAGAGTCCTCCTCCCCACTCCCTATGTCTGGACCACTGAGGCCACCCAGACATGCCAAGTTGGAGTGGCAACAGGTCTGCCTGCCAGTAACCAACATCCTTTCCCTCCTCCCCACAAACCCCACAGGTTGGCAATGCCAAGACACGGCTTTCCATGGCAGGCAGAGCTCATGCATCTTGCCATGGGCAGAATAGGATGCCAGCAGCCTGAGCCTACCCAAGGGCTGGCAGGAGACTGACCACGCTCATTTGGCTCTTTAGCTTCTGTACTGGGGAAAAAACCTGGCTGGAGAAGAGGTTGTCAAAAATATGGAGTTTGGGTACTCCTGGCCCCAACTTAGTGAGGAGGCCAGTCATGGGTTGGCAAGCCCCCTATGTGTGTGTGCACGTGTGTGTAAGTATGCACGCACACGCGTGTGTCCTCCTGCCCCGTCGCTTGTTTTTGATGGTTGTGGGATGAAGGTGGAGCCAGGCCAAAAGACTCATTGTGAAAGAGAGCACATCTAGTCCCTTGGAAAAAAATCTCAGCCTGTCTTAGACTGGGTCACCATGATACCAGAACAAAGGATGGATTCATTCAATTAGAACAATCAATTGGTTCATCCAATTCAAACTCCACCTGATCCTGCCAGTGAGGGGAGAGTGTCAGCTGTTAGAGTCTTTGTTGACCAAACACTCAAGGATTTGGACAAGTCAATGTTTTACCAACTAAAATCTGTGGAGCTATATAGATACAACCCTCGACCTCTCAGGCATCCGTTGCTGTGGGAAATCAGCATTTTGATGTCTTTCTTTCCACTCCTGAACATAAGGTACCACTATAACACGGGAGCATGTGCGGATGGGTCCATGTGCCAGGAGCCAGGCGTTCTGTGCAAATTTCACATATTTGCCTTCAAATAATCCTTCGAAGTTGTTGTCATCTTAATCATCCTGACTGTACACACAGGGAAACCAAGATTCAGAGAGGTTTAGTGATTTGCCTGAGGTCACACAGCTCGGAAGTGACATGTCCTAGGCACAGACTGTGTCCTTCTCCTCCTCTTCACACATGCTCATATGTAGGCCATTATCTCTCCAATTAGAACATGCACCCTGTGACAGAAGGGGCCTTATTGCTTTTGTGCATTCCTGGGTTCCAGAAGGAGAGCATGGGTGCTGAGAAATAGCTATGAATGAAAAGTTTGGCCCCTATGTTAACTGTGTCCTGAAAGCAACCGACTGGAATCTACTTGGGCTGTAGCCCCAGAGCAGAGAGTAGCTCTGATATGTATCAGGGTGTGGCACTTCCAGAGGACAAGGCTGAGGTGTGCCCATACCTGCTGCTGTTGATGCGTCCAATCAATGGGACTCCCAACAACCATCTCTCTCCCTTGAGAGGACTTGGGCTGGGTATATCTTGTGCCTCTCGCTTCCAGCTTCATGGTCTATGCTTCACCTTGCCAAACAGCTGTGAGCGCAGGGTAGCAGATGGAGGGTGTCTTGATGACAGAGCAGGGCTAGGTTCTGGAGAAAAGAGAGATGTGGGCTGGAGAGAGCTGCCTCTCACCTCTGACCCCTGACCTCACAAGGCAGGGAATTTGGATACTCAAATGATGGCTGGCAATGACAGTGGGTACACACACTATCTGCATACAGGAGCTCAGGTCTTGCATTTGTTCCTGGCTTCCAGACGAACCCACACTAGCTCCCCCAGACACACCTGTTCTATGACAGCCACTGATCTGCCACATTCGTGACAGTAATCCTTCCAGATGAGCAGGGCCACAGATGGAGGGTGGAGACATTCAGCAGCATGGTAACCACTCCCAGGGCCCACAGTGGAACAGGTCCTGGGCTCTGCCTCCTCCTCCTTCTCTTTCTCCTCCTCTGAGTCTGAGTCTTGTGTTTGTCTTGTCCTTGATCCTGGATGTGAGAGTCTGAATCAGGGAGGAGGTAGGTTTCACCCTTCCCCTGACATGGCTGGGAGCTCACTAGCCATGAGCAGGAGCAGACTGTTAGTGGACATCCAGACTTGGTAATACCTTCTATCTGCATCTTAAACCTGCGTTGCAGGAATACGCTTAAGCCTATTTCACAGATAAGCAAATGAAGGCTGTACCAAGGGCCATCTTCTACCTCTTTGCTGCCCATATTTTGGTTATCTGGAGAATGGGAGAAGATAGTGATATGAACAGGCCATACTGGCGGCAGTGTTGCCCTCTTAATGGAGGGCCACAGGTCACATGTGCCCCGCTTTCTTCCTGTTCTGGAGGTCTGAAGCAAGGGGAGAGTCTGCTAGGGTTCATTTCTATGTGTCAGCTTGACTGGGCCACAAACTTTCCAGAAGCTTGGACATCCATTGTCCTGGTGTGCTCAAGGACTTTATGAGCTTAGCATTTGGGGCCGAGTTGCAAAGGTTGGCCTCTTCTATGCAGTTGAATGACCCTCCTGAGGTGAGAAGGAAGTTCCCCAGACTGGCAGCCTTTGAGCTGGGACTCTGGCATTTCCTAATGAGCAAAGGCATCTGCCCCTCCTGGGTCTCCATCCGGGAGCTGCGCCCTCAGCTCTGCTAGGTCCCAAATTGTCAGCCTGTGGAGGAAATGAATCTCATTCTGTATCTATGTGTGCTTACATGTCCTGCTGGCTGTGTCTCTGGAAACCTTGGCTAATATGAGGAGGCCTCAGGTGGGCTCTAACTGGCAAACTGATAGGAATATAGGTTAAGCAGGAGGCAGGAGGCTTCCAGTCCTGGCACCTGCACAGAAAGGGAGTAGTTTCTGTTCTCTCACAGAGATTCCTCTCAGGAACCACCCTGTCTTCCACAAAGTTTTTCTCCAAAAACATTTACTGTTGTCATATACACATGACCCTGGGGGTATGAGTATATCAACAAACAATGCAGACAATAGCTTAGATTATGTTGCAAATACAAGGAAATTAGTATATTGTGTTAGGAGAGTGACTAAAACCCTGTTGGGCCTTTATTGTCAACTTGACACCACCTAGAGTCACCTGGGAGAGGGGTACTTCAATTGAAGAATTGCCTCAACCACACTGACATATGGCCACGTTGGTGAGAAGTCCTCTTGATTAATGAGTGATGTGGGAGAGCCCAGCCCACTGTGGGTGGTAACAGTCCTACGCAGGCGGGTCTGCGGTGGCACAAGCTGTATAAGAAAACTAGTGACGCATGAGCCAGTGAGGGAGCCAGTAAGCAGAATGCCTTTCATGGTTTCTGCTCTACTTCCTGTCTCAGTTCTAGCCCTGACTACCCTCTGTAATGAACTATGATCTGGAAGTGTAAGCCTGGTCCTTAAGCCTGGTGGTTATCATGGCAACAGAAAACATTTTAGAACAACATTTAAAAACGAGAAGTTGAATCAGCCCAAGGTGAACATGTGTGCTGGGGTGAGGTCAAGGGATCCTGGGAGAACAGACTCAAGGAAAGATCTCAGTATGGTGAAGAGATTTGAGAAGATTTGGAGGAGATGAGGCATTGACACAAACAGATCTGGGGAGTGACCATCTTAGAGGAAAATTCAGCACCGTTGGCCTGGTGGCCTCCAGGAGCCATGAGGAAGCCAGTCAGCTGGCACAGAGCGTGAGGTGGCCGCAGGCTGGGTCACCCTGTGCCTCATGGGCTCCAGCAGACGAGCCGTGTGATCTAATGAGGGTCTGGAAATGGTCCCTGTGGCCACCTGTACAGGACACAGACACAAGAGTGGGCTAAAAAACTCATGTCAAAACCTCAGGGGTACTGTGACGGGGTTTGAGATAGAGTCAGGCAAAAGGATAGAGACCTTTCCTAGGGCTGAGCAGGTAAAGCGATTCTTCTGCCTTCTGCCCTTCTGTCTCAGGACTCCAGGGAAAATATCTGTCACTACTAGGATTGGAATAGTATTCTCTGGTGGGACCTAGGGAGACTGAAATGAAAGCCCAGATCTGTCTTATTCCTGGCAACTAGAAGAGTTATTTTCACCTTGTTTATTAAAATGTATTATATGTGTGTCTGTGTAGTTGGGTGAGGTTGTGCACCACATGTATGTGGCTGTCCTCAGAGGTCAGAGTTGTTGGCATCCTAGAACCAGTCTTACGAGTGGTTGTGAGCTGCCATATGGTTCCTGGGAACCAAGCCAGGGTCTTCTGCAAGAGTGGTAAGTTGTCTTAAACACCGAGCCATCTCTCCAGCTCTTGGTTTGTTTTTTTTAAAAAATAGGGTTCTTGACATGTAATCTGAGCTAGCCTTGAACTCTCTCATCTTCCTGCCTCAACCTCCAGAGTGCTGGGATTACACATATGTGCATCACCAGAGTTATTAGGCTGACAGTTATTTAAGAACTGATAGCGCCAAGGCCAAGGGCAGAAAGGAGAAGACATGAGCCACTCCTGTGGGCACACTCCACTGGGTATTGTAATTTCAGTAATATAAAGATGTACAGCATATATTTTTACAAGCAGTAATCAAATACACAACACCCTTTACTGTGGAGGTTCATGCAGGCAACAGGTTCTCCCAGAACATTCTATATGGCTTCTCCAAAACTCCTGGCATGGTCACCAGCCCATGACTGCGACTGAGCATTGGCTGATGTTTTCATTTGCATTTACTGAGAGAAAGGGAAAGTAAAATGACAGAATTATGTCACGGCCCTTCTCTCATGCATCTGGGCTTTGAGCATCCTCTTTGCAGTTTCAGATAATCGTCCTCATTTTCTGCAAGAACATTTTCCCACTTGTGTGTGCACGCGAGTGTGTGTGTGTGTGTGTGTGTGTACGTGCGTGCGCTGCGTACGACCCAATATATTCAACAGCACACTTTGAAGTTTAAGGTATAGTAATGTATCTTGTTCAAATCATGGCAAATAATAAAACAACGAAGCCCTGCTTCCCGAGTTTGCCGCTTTTGTGCCGTGAGTATTCCCACCCTGGCCGATTGGGAGCCACTGAACAGACAAACATGGGCTTGGGAATTGGCACATCGCTGTGTGCCCTTATAGAGATGCTCCACCAGGCAGAACACAGCACATATAAATAACCTCAAGAGCATAGAAAATAGTAAAATGGAGTGAAATAATTAGAAAGTAATGAGTTTTGAGTATTTATTGCCTTTGTGTTTAATACAACTTGTTTAATTGTAGCTTATATAATTCAGTTTGTAGAGGTAGCTGGGTTGAAAACTAGCTTTCAAAATGACTGAAAGTCTAGCAATTGACTCTCATGGCCATGCAGAAACTAGCTCAGTGTCACCCCTGACTATGTGGAATTCATAGGACCTCCCCTCCTCCTGACTGAGATCAGGAAGCTACTACTGGCCAGAATGAAGAAACTGGGAATTCAAGGGGCAAGGTGAGTTACCCAGCGCCCCAAGCAGCTGCATTCTGAGGTGAAAGAGTAGGTTCGGGATGTGACAGCTAGGGGAAGGGAAGACAGCTGGGGGTCCACGTGGATCTGACAGCAACTACTGGATGTGGGGTGCTGCAACCCACACCCACATTGGCACTGCAATCCCCCCTCCCAGATCCTAGTGGATCTCTGTGGAGGTGGGGGAACGTGGGGAAGTGTTAGAGCTAAGTCTATGTCTGTGGCTGATGAACAAATTAGCCACCAAAGCATTCCAATTGCATACCAAGCCGGTAAAGAATAGATTTGTCTGTGGGACACACAGGCGTCCTAGACCACAGCTCAAAGGCTGACTCAGTGGCTCAGAGTTCCTCAGGCTACTAGCAAGCACAGTGGGATATCTCTTTCCTGGGAAGCAAGGATTTGAAATTCCATCCAACTCATCCTTGGGCACCAAGAAGGGGATGCTGGTGCAGTGAGTAGAAGCCGAAGCTGGGAGACAAACAGGACAAGAATGGTGAGGAAGTCAGAGAGTAAAAGTGGAGCCCAGCAGCTTTGTGATGTCTGCCACAGGTCACCATCATGGCCGTAGGAGCCTCAGGAGTCCAGATTCCAAGCCCAGAATGTTCTCTGGAGGGCCAGAACCTCAGCAGCTCTTTGTTCTTCTAAAGAAAAAAGTGGGGGCTGGAGAGATGGCTCAGTGGTTAGGAGTGCTGGCTGTTCTTTCAAGCCTGGTTCAATTCCCAGCACCCACATGGCTGTTCACAACTGTCTCTAGCTCTAGTTCTAGGGGGTCTGACACTGTCACACAGACATACATGCAGGCAAAACACCAATGCACGTGTGTGTGTGTGTGTGTGTGTGTGTGTGTGTGTGTGTGTGTGTGTATAAATTATTTTTTTTTTTAAAGTGGAGAGTAGTGTTCCTTCCCTGTCTCAACACCAGGGCCGCTGAGGTGCCCCCACCCCATGCAGGGGTGTGAAGAGCTGCAGTGGGATCATGACTAAGTCATTATCATTCTAAACAGTATTAATAGGAAAGCTTGCATGGAGCTGGGGAGCACGCCTGCCCCCGGGGTGTGGTAGAATTGCTAATGTTCTGTGACGACTCACAGCATGGAAACCACAAGCATATATATTTTTCTCATTTGATTCCCACAACAGAGCAGCCTAGGTAAAGCAGCGTTTCCCTCGTTTGTTTTACAAACCAGGAATTCCATGCTGAGGGAGGCAAAGGGGCTGCCCAGGCCGCAGAGCCAGGTATCAAGGGAATACAAACTTGAAACTACCTTTTTCCACAGCTCACCCTTCCTTTTCTCACGACCTACAGGGAGGGATTGGGCTGGATCCTGGGAAAGTGAGGAGGAGGAACTGGGGTTTGTCATGAGGCTCCAACAGTGTGGCCTTGGCTCTCCTGGACAGTGAGGCTCATGGGACAGGCAACAGCCATCTCCTAGGGCTGCTAGGGGACATTAGAAGAAGGAGTATAGGAGGCTAAAGCGTCCAGCACAGAAAGTGACACTATGTAGTCCCAGAGGTTCCAGAAAAAAGAATGAA
>CM052706.1:74150071-74184234 GCA_028551405.1 Uromys caudimaculatus
GGGGGGGGGGGGAACTTGGTGGGGAGGGGTGCCAACTGGAGGCAGTGAGCTTGCTTCTGGCCTTGGCCTTGGAGCTGGCTCTGGTTGTACTTGTCCCCTGAGCTATGATTTGGGAGGAAATGGGGTCTCTGTGGAGAACATGATCTGACAGACTTCCAACCCTGCCTCAGTTTCTTTAGCAACACAGTGGGGCTACAGGTGGCTAAAATGAGGAAGGATAGAATGGGGTGTGCATCTGGGTAAATATACCATCCTCCCTTTTCCAAAGAGACCAGAACAAGCTCCAGATACCCCGTGTTTCTCCTTCTCCTGAAGGTTACCAAGGTGAGCACTTCCCATCAGCAGGACTGGCAGAGTGGCAGGGTAGCGGGGTGGTGGGGTGGTAACAGTATTCAGAGGCCTCTCCTATCCTCCAAAGCAAGTGTCCCTCCCTGCCTATGGCTCCCAAACTTCAGACATCACCATGTCCATTCCAAGGCTGTCCATATGCCTGGCCTCCTTCATATGCCATCCGTCCTCCCCAGCCTTCCCCAGGGTCACCTGAGTCCTTGATGCATATGGACATCATGAGGCCCTCAGAAACCGACTTCAGCACACTCTGGCACGCACAGGGCAGGTTGACATGCTAAGGCTTGAGACTAGGAGGGGTCCACTGTTAAGGAGTGTCATGTCGCCTGGGTCCTGTGTTTTGATTTCACCCAGCTGTGTGCATTTAGATTAATCCTGTTAGCTGGCAGGAGCGGAGCTACCGCTGTTTATCAAGAGTGCTTGTGTGATTCAGCCTGATATGCAGCCGTCTTCCTGAGCGCCACGGAACACTGCAGAGCTCCAGTCTCTTCATCTCTCCCCGGCCTCAGGAAGAGGCAGAGGGCCATGAAGAGATGACTAGAGCCCCACCTCTGCCCTGCAGAAGGAGGTGTGGAATCTACCCCTCACAGACCTGAGCACCCACTGCCTTCCTCCCCTGCTGCCTTCCTCAGTCGGCCAGAGACACACCTTTATCATATCCAAGAGACCCAGGCTTGAGAGGTGCTGAGTGGACCCGGCCTCCTTCCTTGGAGCCGGTAGCATCTGTCCACATCTCGAGGTATGTGCTGCTGCTGAAATCAGTCATTGTTGATGGTGTTCTTGGAAGCGTTCAGCTCTGCAGTGTTACTAGGATCCAGCAGTGAGGACAGCCTGGTGACACACAGTTGGAGCACGGTCTCGTCTTGACTTCGTGTCCTTTGGAAAGGTACCACACATATGGCCCCTCATTTCTTCATCTGTTAATTAGGATAATAGACCCCCTCATCCATTCACGGGGTAAATTTAAAGGCCAAAGCCAACAAAATCAGCTCCTGCTTGACATTTTGCGCTTAAAAAAGAAAAAGCATAGGGCCTCATGTACCCCAAGCTGACTTGAAATTCAATATATAGCCAAGGATGGCCTTGACCTGTCTCTTCTGAAATGATAGATATACATCACCATGCCTGATTTATGGAGTGCTGGGATCAAACACAGAACTTTGTACATAATGATCAAACATTCTATAAACAAAACTATATGCCCAGCCCTTTGTGAAGGATATACTTTGCTGTGTAGACAAGGCTAGCCCCAAACTTGTAGCAAACTTTCTGCCTGCTCCTACTGAGTGTTGGGATGATCGGTGTACACCACTGTGCACAGCCTTCATTTGTACTCTTGCTGTGTGCATTATAGCCAGCCATGGGGACTGATACCCTCAGACACCTCTGGTAGGGGGATTGAGGTCAAAAGGTCAGCAACCCTCCAAGGCCAGACTTAGCTCCACCCATTGCCTCCAAGCCTGTCACACGTGGTCAATCTTTGAGAGATCTAGGACCACGTATAGCCATTTACACAGCATCATAATGACGTGATGGCCTCTACATGGAGGCAGTGGGGTGGGACAGAATACTGACCCTCACTAAAGCTGACCAGAGAGATCGCTCAGTAGATACCTTCTTGACAAAGACAATGGATGCTGCCAACAGGTCTGAGTTCAGCACTTAACTCCACTCTCTGTGGGTATATGACATCCCAGAAGAAAGTCCCAAGTTCCACTATACTCCACCCAAAATGCCCATGAGCAAGGCCACCACTCCCCAGCCTCCACCACTCCCCAGCCTCCACCACTCCCCAGCATCTTGCACTCCGCTCAAGTTCTGATATGGCTTTATCTCTCCTTTTAGTAGCTTTTTTGATATAAACCTTAAATGCCAGCTAGCTCCCTCATTTAAAATGTGTAATTCCAGGCTGGGAGGTGGCTCAGTCGGGGAAGTGCTTGCCTGAGCTCACACTTCCAGAAGCTACATTTAAAATGCCAGGACTGGTAGCTCGTGCCCGTAATCCCTGCACCAGAGAAGCAGATCCCGGAGACTCATTTTTTGGTTGTGTTTTGGTCGTTTGTATCTTCCTCAGCAAGGTGTACACCCAGAGCTCTTGTCCTTATTATACTTGGGCATTTACCTTTTATTAGCTAGCTGTGTTCTTTATTTCCTTGGATTGCAAGCTCCTTGGTTCAGATTTGAATACCTAGCTGAGCCCAGTTCTGTGGTTCAGGAGGATGGACCACAGCTCTAATTTGACTGACTTGGGCCCAGATTTTTCTTCACATGCTTAATGGTGAAGTGTTTATTACAGAGTCCTCTGTGGAATAGGAAAAAAAATCACATATAAGAAGTAATATACACAAGGCTCCTGTGATTACTTGGTGCTAGGGCATATCTCTCTCTCTCTCTCTCTCTCTCTCTCTCTCTCTCTCTCTCTCTCTCTCACACACACACACAATATATATATATTATCATATTTTCCCTCCCCCAACTCCTCCCAGATCCTCCCTACCCATCCAATTCCATGTTCTTTCTGCTTTCTCAAAACAAAAGCAAAATGAAAATCAAAACAAGCAAACAAAAATGGCAGTGAGACAAAAAAACAAAAACCATACACAACAAGACAAAACGCTCACACACAAAAGAAATAAATAAAATAAAATGGAGCCCATTTTGTGTTGGCCAAACACTCCTGGGCATGGGGCCCGCCCTAGAGGGTGGGTGATATATCCAGTGTCACTCTGTTGAACACAAGTTTCTCTTTCCTAGATGGCATCAATTGCAAATGGCTTTTGGTTATGGGCAGGACTGTGCTCACCTCCCTGTCTCAGTGCTGACACTTTGTCTGGGTTGAACCTGCAAGGTCCTGTGTGTGTTGTCACAATCTCTGTGGGGTCATTAATGTATCAGTCCTGACCACTTCTCATCTCCCTCTGAGGTGAGTGGGGAACCACATTGTTCCCACTTTACAGATGAGAACACTGAGCCACAGCGAACTTTCTAGGGACCGTAATGTGGAAAAGTAGTAGATCTGAGACCTGAACCCATGTCTGTGAAACCCTGGGGATGGGTCCAGGATCCTTTCCAAAAGCTGACAGTCAGTGGGTTACAAGAGAATGTGTGTGGACACCTTCCCTGACAGAGCCCCACTACCCCACAGAACAGTCTGCTCTATCGCTGGATTCCTCCAGTCACCACAAAAGTCTTTGTTGTTGAACAAATACTGTTTGTCCCCTATCACAACCCCTTCCCACTGGCCCTGGCTCTGCCCTCTAGGGGACACGGGGTACCTGATAGGTGAACCTGAGAAATCCTCTTCTCTCATACACACAGGCAGTAGCTTCTCTGACCCCAGGCTGAGTCTAGGGAGCACTGTTTCCATAGGCCTAGGATGCCCACTGTGTGCAGAGAGAGCCAGAGACATGAAAACAGCCTTCAGGGGGAGATGAGACTCTGGCCAGTGGTGAAGGACCTCTGAAACCCCATCAGCGGCCAGTCCAGTTACCAGGAACAGGGCCCAAGCCTAAGGTCACAGAGTTCATGGCTGATGGAGAAGAGAGGGTACTCACGGAGACTTGTGCATGCCGGCCACACAGCAATCTTATGCTTGCTTAACTCTTTGAGAGACACCACTTTGGAGCTAAGTCATTCTGGCTTAGGGGCACATATAACGCCCATCCCAGTCTATGGGGCTGGGTCAGTCTTAGAGGGAACAGTGAGGAGCAGTGAGTCAATGCCTAAGAACCCTCCCACCCATAACCATGAGGCAAGAGAGACCCCCAAGCCCAGGCCAGACACCTGCAACCTCACCTTCATCTTTGCAAGATCATCCTTCTGACCCAGAACCATGGCAAGGGCCCACACGGGGACTCCTCTCCTGTCCTTAAGAATTCACACTTGGGCTGGGGAGATGGCTCAGCAGTAAAGAACGCTGGCCTTCTTCCAGAAGCCCCGAGTTCAATTCCCAGCACCCACATAGTGGCACACAACCATCTGAAATGGCATCTGGCGCTCTCTTCTGGCATGCAGGTATATGTGCAGATAGAGCGCTCACACACATACATTACATAAATGAAGAATTCAGACTCAAAGAATATGCAGACTCCGTCACTCCAAGGATTAAAATTGACAGCAAACCAGGCCAGGCTCAAACTGTATTCTAAAAGCAGTAAGAGTTGCCTTGGGGAAAACCGGAACCATTAGTCGAAGCCACACCTGGGAACCTGGGGTTGAAGGACAGCCAGGGTGGCCCATCCTGACATCCAGCCTCTTCAGGGAACGTTGTCACTGGGCTCCCACTTGCCTTGCTGTGAAATGGGTTTGTGACCTGTGTCTCGCTCACCAAGGTGTGAGGATCCATGAATTTTCAAGCTGGTCTCCAAAGCTCACGGCCTATTGAATTTATCTGTGAAGAATCAAAATTATCGACATGAGAAACAGCTGAGCAGAGGTTTGGACATCCCAGGGAAAGGGAAGAAAGGGGGTGTTATGGTTGGATATTTTTAAAATATTCATTTTTATTCCAATTTTTAATCATGTGTATGTGTGGGTTGGCAGGAAGGGCATGTGTACACGAGCATAGGTGCCCAAGTAGGACAGAAGATGGACCAGCTCCTCCAGAACTGGAGCTACAGGTGGCTGTAAACCATCTGGCATGGGTGCTGAGAACCTCACTTGGGTTCTCTGCAAGAGCAGAAAACACCAAGCCATCTCTCCAACCCCTGGTTTGGATCATGAACTTCCCCTAACACAGGCTTCTTAGGTCTGGTCCCCTATGCAGCAGTGTTCAGAGTGGGACTTTGGGAGGCACCAGATCGTGAGGACTCTGACGTCATCAGTGTGTTAATCCACCGTGGGAGTCACGGTTCAAAGGGCTGTTGGGAGGAGGGTGGAGCCCCCTTGGAGGAAGAAGATCATTTGGCTCTGTCCCCTCTCTCCTCTCTCTCCTCTCTCTCTCCTGGCTGTGATGGGGTGAGCAGCACAGACACACAGACACACACTCAGACTCACACACACTCTCTCACAACATACTCATATTCTCTCTCTCTCTCTCTCTCTCTCTCTCTCTCTCTCTCTCTCTCTCTCACACACACACACACATACACACACACACACACACGATTTCAGATTCTGCCGAAATGTACTGACACAGGCCTAAAAGCAACCAGGGCCTGAAACCTGTGAAACCACAGGCCAAAACAAACATTTCCTGTTTAAGTTGGTTTCTCCCAGGTATTTTGCCACAGCGAAGGAAAGCTGACTAACACAGGGGCCTGTGGAAAAGTGGTCTGTTTTCAGCAGAATCCTTTGGTGATAACGTTGTCCTGTGTTTTGGCCGTATCAGCTTCAACATTCTGGACATGATTTGTGCTGTTTTGGGAGACGCAGTGAAGGGTACCCCCAGGTCTCCAGTGTTTCTCATGATGACCTGTAGTTTGACAACTATAAGTTATCTCAAAATAAAATGTTTAATTTTTTTTAAAATGAGAGTTACTGAATAGTGTCAGGCAGAGAATGACAATCTATGACAACATTACCTATTCCCCAAGGGCTCCTTGACAAGATAGTGTGTCCCGGGAATTTATGTCAAACAAAACCATCATGGCAAAGGAGGAGAAAGGCCAAGTAGGAAGAGCCTGATCATAGGTTTAATATACTTTATTACTGAGCCTACTGTGAGTGCTTAGTACAGGTAGAAGGTAATGACTGACTGACTGACTGAATGAATGAATGAATGAATGATAGAGCCAGTGACATGTTGATCAATGCATTGGAGACTCATGACCCTCCAGAGGACCTCAGAGGAAAGATCCCATGTTGCCCTACCTTGTGGTTTCCAGATGTGCCATAGGGACAGCTGCAGTCCTGCACACCTGTCCGGAGGTCATGTGATTGGAAATGAAGTGAATCTAAAGCAAAAGGAATTTGGGACTAAGCCAGCAGCACTCTTCAATCTGGATGAGCCAGCCCAGGTCCTCACCTTACCTCCTGCATGCAGCCCAGGGAGCAGGCTGCGTGCCTGCGAGGACAGGGGAGATACGCTTTAATTAGTGCAAGAGTAAATTACATCGGACGAACAGAGCCCCGGCTCCTCCCGACGGCATGGGGAAAATGGAAGCCTAGCATTTCCAATTTAAGGTTTAGTTAGATAATGCCTATTGGTGCCAGTAGATTACAGAGTGGATATTAAATCCTGCAGGATTTGGATTCAGAGCATACAAATGGAATCCATAAGTAGAGGGAAGCAGCCGGAAGGAGCTGGCCTGCTCTCCTCAGCTAATGAGAAGCCTTGCTGTGACAGAGCAGCTGGTACAGAACTAAGTCCCAAAGTGTCCACTCACCGACAGGTCTGGAGGATACAGTTGTCACGGAAATGCCAGGGTTTAGACTGGCTTTCCTCTCTAGCTCCTTGAGAAGGCTGGAGTGGAAGATTGATGGAAGTGAGGAACCTGCGTCTTTCCCTATACCCCACATCCTTTCCCCCTCCAGGCAACTCCTATGCTACCTTCAAAACATGTCAAGCATCTGCTTGGATTCCTGTGTGAGCTGAGGGAGCCCAGGCTCACCCTGTCATTGCATCCACCCCCAGTTCTCTGAGACCTTACCTCTTCCTCACCTCTCACTCTCAGGAAACATGTAGCAAAGACTTACCTTCCTGTGCCCCTTCCCCAGATGCAGAGCAGAACCTGATATATACACACTGCAAAAATGGTGTCTCTGTCTCATTTGTATTTACCATACAACAGCCAGCGTACTTTTGAACACATGATGCTCGATGCATTGGAGACTCAAGACCCTCCAGAGGACCTCAGGGGAAAGTTTCCGTGCTGTCCTACCTTGTGGCTTCCAGATGTTCTGTGGGGGCAGCTGTGGTCCTGCGTACCTGCCCAGGGGTCATTCTCTTCAGCTAAGCCAGCGTATCTGCCCCTTCCCCCTTTCATGGTTTAACAGCAGAATTCAACACACACTATTCCACTGCGCGATCTTCACTTGGGAACCTTCTGCAGGGCTATGCCGTGTCACTCTGCAGAGGACAGCGTCGTGTTTCTGCTTATTTCTGAGCCAGGCTTTGCTCAGAGGGGATGACAGTAATAGCCAAGAGCTGCAAAGATGGACTTCCGGGGTCTTCGTTGTCCTTCAGATGGTGCACATCGGGCCCTCGGAATCCCAGAAGATCTGGTTCTGGGATGCAGTGGATACCCAATTCCCTGGATGAACTAGTCTCGTGTATAAAGCAGCAGGTCCTTTCATGCAACCCACGCAGATTCTCCTGTACTTTATTCTGTATACTGTACATGGCATCTGATGACTTACAATGCCTCAGATGGTGCAGATGCTATGGAAATGTCGGATGGTACTGTTTAGGGACTAATGACAAGACAAAAATACCTATACATGTTTAATGTAGATGCCGGGTTTTTTTCTTCAAGTAATTTTCTTCCCCAGTTGCTTAAATGCACAGGTACAGACTCTGCAGATTCAGTGAGCCGGCTGCACAAAAGTTGATTGGCGTCTTTTGATAGCCTCTATGGACCAGCAGGCTTTGGGCAGGAAAAAGGCAGCCTTAGGTGTGTGGACCTAGGGCCTAAAGGCTTGGGCTGAGACGAGGACACCAGCATGGAGCATGGGGCTTCTCTTGAGTGGAGATGACATCACACACGCTCAGCGAGAAGGGCTCAGGAAAGGTGGATGGGATCTTATTAGTCTAAGCAGGATAAAATGCGTAAATTAATTACCCCGGCCACCCTTTCGTGCATGTAGCAGCCAGCCCTGCACTCCGGAAGGAGCCCAGCCTCTGTCCCTCCCACTACCAGACACAGCTCGGGGGACCTGTGGCTACATGCCCATGGGGAAAGGAGGGGCCCAGGCTCAGCCTGGCCACAGTGTACACAGTCAAGCAAGATTAAAGATTAGCAGGCCTTTGCCTACATGAGAAAGTTCAGTTTCCAAGTCATCACCACAAGAAGAGTGGTCAGGGAAGGGAAGGATGGGGCCACCCTTGCCCTATTCACTTAGCACCTGTCCACCCCGACAGCAAAGTGCCAGGCACTTTGTGGACCAGCCCTTGCTTTTATTTAATCTTCACATTTTGGCACAGTATTAATCCCATTCTGCAGACAAGAAAACCAAGGATCAGAAAGAAAAAGAATGTATCTTGTTCTATTGACCTAACATGCTCCCTGCCATGCAGGCGTAAGTGAGGGGTGATCTCTGGGAGAGTATCCTCATTAGCCCTTGACAGTTGAGGCAAAGCATCCCTCACCTGTGTTCACACACTTTGCAGACGGGACCCGCTCCCCCACTTGCCTGTCCTGCATAGCAGCCCTTTGCCCATAACTACTTCCTGCTCAGCATGGGTCAGCGTCCCTGACTGCATGTCCTTCCACCTCCACAAAGAGTCTTCGGGGTGATAGCTCTATAACCATCCTGATCCATGAGGACCTCTGCACTCAGTGTACACTGAATCCTTCTCTTAAATGCTCCACACAGCCTCTGTGGAGACAGCTGCTACACGACACAACTCACCCCACCCCACCCAGTGAAAGCTAGACTCATGTCCTCTCGACCCTGCAGTCCTCCACCCCTCCTGTGCTTACCTCTTGCCATGGCTCCAATGACGTCACCCTTGGGTGCCTGTCGAGGATTGGTACCCAACCCCCATGATCCACAGATGCACAACAAGCTACTTGTGTAAAACGCAGTGGAATTTGCATAGAACCCACACACATCCCCCAGTACATTTCAGATCTTCCCAATTACATATAGCTGATACAATGTAAATGCTATGTAAATAAGTGCCTTATTTAGAGAATAATGACAAAGAAAAAAAGTCTCCATGTTCCATACAGGTGCAATTTTTTCCATAACGTTTTTTAATCTGCCTTTGGGTGAATCTACCAATCCGGAACCTCAGCTGCAGACAGCCTGGGGGGCAGGCTACAAGAACGAATGAATGAAGTTTTATTCTCTGGTCTTCCCCCAATCCTGTCCCCTCAGTGTGACCTCTGTCTGTCTGTCTCACCTGGGTCCAGGAAATAAAACACATCTGGTCGAGCTCTCAGCTCTTAGCCATTGTAGACACCGCCCTCATGCCCAAGGCCAGTAAAGTCGTTTTGAACACAAGCTCCCCTAGCCAGGCCTCCCACTACCAGATCAGCCTCCTGAAGATAGCTCATTGTCAATAATGAGGCTTGCGGCCCACCAAGGTCCTCAGGTAGTGGTGGGCCAACCTTAAAGAAATGCAAGGCTCTACCAAGGACTGATTGACCATCAGGGAAACGAAACACTGGCTGATTGATATTAATGTATTGATAACCATGAGCCTAGCAAAAGATCTCCCTCCCCTCCCTGCCCCTCCCTGCCCCTCCCTCCCCTAGAATCCTTCCCTTTTGGTGAATCCCTGGGACTGGAAGCATTTTCATCACCCAGGGGAGAGTTGAGCTCACTTACCCCTGCAGACTCCTTGTCTACCAGCCCCATAGGGACCGACTCACACCCCCATGTTCTCTCCCTTAGCCTCTTCTGAGCCCCAGCCTTGGCAAGGTGATGGATTCTGAACCAGCACTTGGCACATCCACCAGGTAATTAGTGTTTCTTTCCCTTGTTTATGTGGCTGAGCAAAAGCTTGTTTTCAAAGTTAATAATCAATACTCAGAAGGACAAGACTGCCTTGGTCATCCTTGGGAGATGGCTTGAAGATGTGACAAGAGAACAGAGATGGTTGGAGGGCTGCAAAAAGGAGCCTGGCCCGTCTACAGCCCCTGCTCAGGCTAGCTCCGTGGCAGAGCCCACAGAAATACGTCATGCACTGGGGGGACAAGGAGCAAGTCCTTCACTCCTGCTCAGGCTAGGGGTTTACCCTTCAGCACAGTGCATCTTAGCCCATCTTGTCCAGGACAAGATCAGTTTAGCTAATGATGAGGGTATTGGGGGAGTAGACTGGCCCCCTTTGTGGAAGAGCTGAGCAAACCAGGTGCCGCTGCTGCCTAGGCAGAAAGTACTTTTTGTGCCCATTAACAATGGTGAAATGCTGCCACCTGCTGGTCAGTTCTAGAACTCCAGGAGCCTGAGTTCTAGAGCTCATTACCAAATGCAGGAGCTAAAAATGAAAGAGCCAGGTGTGCCTTAGCTCAGGCCTATAAACCCATCATGTGACACACAAATTAAGAGGTCAAGATCGCCAGGCATTGGTGGCACACGCCTTTAATCCCAGCACTTGGGAGGAAGAGACAGGCGGATTTCTGAGTTCGAGGCCAGCCTGGTCTACAGAGTGAGTTCCAGGACAGCCAGGGCTACACAGAGAAACCCTGTCTTGAAAAATCAGAAAAAAAAAAGTCAAGGTCATCCTTGGCTACATAGTGAGTTTGAGGCCAGATTGGGCTACAAGAGAGTCTCCAAAAAATAAAAAGTGTTCTGAAAGATGAGAATTATGAAAATATGGAAGAATATATAATAACAACAGCCAACAATGGCAGACTTGAGCTTCTGACCACATTGTCATTGCTCACTGCTGTTGCTTTGATGATTATGATAAAATCACGATCTCTCAGTTGTAGATCACTTACCAGAATAATCTTTGCAAATAGGGTTTTCAGACTCATTGTCATCTCTCTCTTTTTTTTTATTTTTAAAAAAATTTTTAAAAAAATTTTTTTGACTTTTTGAGACAGGGTTTCTCTGTATAGCCCTGGCTGTCCTGGAACGCACTCTGTAGACCAGGCTGGCCTCAAACTCAGAAATCCGCCTATCTCTGCCTCCCAAGTGCTGAGATCAAAGGCGTGCGCCACCACTGCCCGGCTTCATTGTCATCTCTTAAAAGTTCTTTTTCCAATGATGTACATATAGGTGGGACAATGTGACCAGGATCATGGAATTGGTATATGGAATAGCCAGGGCCCTATCCCAGGCCGAGTGGCTCTGCTATGCACCCTCACCCAGCTCCTCACATGCAGAGAAACCCCAAGACATCGCTGAACATCTTCCTGGGTCCCCTTTGTGTCCGATGCCCCCCGCCCCACTGCCTCTCCTCAGGAAACTGTTTCCCACACTGCATGCCCATGAGTGGGAATCAGTGTTCTAAGACATAGGGTCCTAGAGGCCCAGAGCAAGGCCCCAGGCTTCTCTTCTGAATGGAAGGGTCTCTCCTGGGTTGAGGCCTGAGGCCCTGAGTCAGGTCTCAAGGAAAGAAGAGCCAGTTGGGCTGGGGAGAGTCTGGGGATGGGAATTGCTGCCCATATCCCAGCCTAGACTCCACTCTAGTCCCTGCCTGTGAACCAGGAACATTTCCCAGTCCCTCCTGACCCTCTTTGCTGTGACAGCTGAGAATGGACCCCAGTAATGATCCAATGGGCACACTGGGAAAGGCTGGACCCAGAGAGGGTAAATGGCTTGCCCAGTTCCACAGAGAAGATGACAGAACCAGAGTGAGAAGTTAGATCTCGCAACTGCCCAGCTAGAGCTTTCTACTGTACCCCAGGATAGCCCGCATCTTTCCTGTCTGCTGACAGGCACCTATGTCACCCAGGAACTCCTATAACCCAGACCTTTGCTCTGGGTCCGAGATGAACCCAAAGTGACCAGAGCTCTGCTTCTGGTCTCTCATCCCCTTCTGGAAGAGACACTTCCTGTGTCCTGGGACTGGCAACCCGTCTCTCAGAGGGAGGTGGCCTGGGAGCTGGGAGAGAAGGTTCCGTGGTTGCTTTGTAACCACAGCTGTGGAAATGGAGGCAGTGGTGGGATTGTTGGGGTGGGGGTGGGGTGCGCTCAGTAACATTGCCACCAGGGCCCAGCAGACGGGCCGGGGCTTGCAGGCACCCTGCTCCTTTGCCTTGCCTCTGTGCTGTAGGTGGCAGTCCTACTGAGGACAGGCAGTGGCCCAGCTGTCCCCACTCTGTACCAGTTCCCCTGGAGAACTCTGGGTCCTTCCTACCCCAGTCCCTGCTCTGCAGTGGGAAGTGAGAACAGGAGCCCCCAAGACTGGGAGCCTCTAGGGCCAGCATTGTTCTCAGAGTCTGGGCATCTCAGCTCCAAAACATGGGTCCTTGGAAAGGTCAATGGAGTTTGTAGCATTAAGTCCCCAACTGCTGGGCACTCCTTGGGGGCCGTTTCTTAGGGAAAACGGCAGCAAGATCGGAGTTTAGGGAGCGTCAGCCAAGTATAGGAAACTCTTCTCTGCTGTTGTCGGGATCAGAACAAGATGGCAGGTCCTTTAGCAGTGCTCAGGGCTCTCCACAGGAGCCTGTGATCCCTGCCTTTCTTGAGCCTTTTGAGTCCCCACCCGCTTTATCCTTTCTTTCTCCCCTCTCTTCTGGTTCCCAGGGTTCCCTGGACCCATAGGCAGAGGGACAGGAAAGGGGGAGGCATGTTGCTGCTCCAGAGACACACGCTGAAGCTGATTTAGATTTTTTCCACAGTGTGCAGTGTGTGGTGTGGGGGATGCTCCCCTCCTGTCAGCATTTCCACACCCCGGGGTAGGAGGGAGAGAAAGGACCATGAGAACAAAGATGTATGATGTCCTAGCCCCACCAGGAAAGAGCCTGTCAAATGTGTACTCTCTCTATTACACCATGCTTCAGTCTGCTTTGATCACCTCTTCCAGGAAGTCCTCCCTGACTGTCCCTTAGGCTTCTCTGGGGTCCTAGAGATTTGGATGGTGTCATCCCCTTCCTCTGTACCCCAAGCCTAGAATGGTGCTGTCCCTTGGGAGGCAGCCTCTGTTGTGGCCTCCACCACCCAGGGCCCTTACATGGAGAATGTCTTTGGGCCATGCTTCTGGTCCACCTCTACCACAGGGCTCAAATCACAAGCTCAAAGCACCTACGGAAGACCCTAGAGCAGTATTTCTCAACCTGGGAGTCATGACCCTTTCATGGGGGTCACCTAAGACCACTGGAAGACACAAATATTTGTACTACAATTCATAACAGTAGCAAAATTGCAGTTATAAAGTAGTAATGAAAAATAATTTTGTGGTTGGGGTCACCACAACATGAGGGACCCCTTTAAAGGGTCACAGCATTAGGAAGATTGCACTGCTCTAGGGTTCTCGGGTATGCAAGAGCTCTCTAGGCCTCTGTCTTTTGTGTTCAGTGCTGAAGAAAGGGTGTCTCAGAAAGTTCCAGGCTTCTTTCCTCAGAGCCCCAGACTAAATCCAAAGGCAGCATGTTTTCAAGATACACGAAGAGAATTTCAGTGGTGATGGCACACACCTTTAATCCCAGCACTCAGAGGGCAGAAGCAGGTGGATCTCTGTGAGTTTGAGGCCAGCCTGGTCTACAGAGTGAGTTCCAGGACAGCCAGGGCCACACAGAGAAACCCTGTCTCAAAAAAACAAAATGACAGAAGTAATTGGGGGGGGGGGGGGGCTAACACTGGCCCTCTGTGACCCTGAGGGACAATCCACTCATGACTAGAGATGTAAAGAGACAAATGGTTTATTCAGGAAGGGGGAAGCACAAGCCAAAAGTATCCCTCCCCACCCCTGCAAGCTGACCCATGAGGCCCCATCAGCCCAGAGCGGGAGACAAGCTCCCAGCCCCCAGTACTGTTCCTGATTTGGCCCTCTCAAAGCCCAGTGACATGTGACATGGATGGAGGCTGGCTCTCCTGATATGGGTGGTACCTCTGAAGTGATGCCACTCTTACCAGCCCTCCTGCGGGCCATTACTGTGAAGAACACCAAATTCCCATATTAGTGAAAGTCTACAGGCAAATTTTCATGAGTGGATTGTGGCGCATCTGGGAACTGCTCTTCCAAGCAATGGCAGAGAAATGTCTAGGCTACAATCCTCCTGCCAGATAGGATAGCTTATCCGCTGGCTTTGCAGCCTCAAAGAGGACATGGCAGAGCCTCTCTGATCGACCAGGAAAAAGCCAAGATGCTGAGAGCATCCCTTAAGGTGTAGCCAAGGCCAACCATACTGTAGTAAGGGGGATGCAAGAGGACACACGGGACCAGTCTTCTCCTGACAGGCTCGGGCTGCCAATACAATATGGGCCCAAGGTTCGGGAGCAAAGAGGCTGCCTAGTAACTAGGCACCTAGTGGAGGGAAATGGTCACTAAGCCTGACACGGCAGAGCCTGGGCAGGTGGACAGGCCAGCACTGTGTGGGGCTGGTTTATAAGAAAGGAGCCCAGCTGTCTCATGCCCCTGTGGTAGGTAACTTGGCCTCACACCTAGAAGTCACAGTGACTGTATGTCACCAAGCAGAAAAGGAGCAGAGGAAGCTAGGATGCCCTGGTAGGGCTGTCAGAGGCTGTGAGAGGGCAGAGTTGGGCTGGGCTCCTGCCCAGGCAAAAGCACAGCGTGGAAAGCCGGAGCAACAGGAGGATGGGGTAGTGGAGCTCCGTGCTGAACTCAGGGTGCCTCGTTGGATCCGATGCCGCTGCCTTTGTTAACATAGAATGGCCGGTAGTGAGACTGTGGAGAGAGAGGAATGATTAGGGTAGCCAGGTGGTTGGAGAACCTCCTAGCCAGCCTACTCAGCCTAGACTGGGAAGCAGCCTGCAAGATCTACCTATCTTGCTACCAGGAGGTGGCTGGTGATACCATAACTGCCGGGTCCAAATTCTAACTAGAGTCTGTCCCTGCCACTTAGCATATGAATGTGGACATCATCCCCCCACACACACACCAATATCCTCCTAACATCACCCCAGCCACCGTGTGCTATAGCACTTTGTGTTCTACAAAACTACACAGAACCGTGCCAAGGGCTTGCCGTCGACAGACTCAATTAGGTTTTACAACTGTCCAATTAAATAGGCGACTATGATCACAGCCACTTTATAAGTAAGCAAATCAAGGCACAGAGAGGCTGGGCAACCTGCCCAAGTCACCAGCTAGTGAACAGGGGGAGCAGGATGAGAGACCCAGAGGTTGGACTCTAAACCCCATCACCCCCGGCCCCACTCCACTTGCTGGTATTATTCTTGCATCTCAAGCACTTCACATGGCAGCTTAGGCTCTCTCTGCTGATTCTCCCTGACAGAAGGGTACAGAATGAGCATGCCACTGTGCCAGCCCCTCCCTCCACTGTGCTCTCTGCCCACCATCCACAATCATGGAGTGCCAGTCGCTCTGGCCAGAGCCTTCCTGACCTCCTCTGTGGATCATGTCATATGACACTTCCAGGGAACTCAGTCCCTTCCTCCCTTCCTCCTAAGCCCCACTGAGAACTCTGTCCCCCAGGCTGGCATGGAACAACAAAATGGAGCTGTCCCTGGCCCCTACAAGCACTGATGGACTCTGGAGGTTCTCAGGAATCAGCATTGTCCCTAAGTGGATCAGGCACAGAGCTGCTCCGGGCCTCCCAGAGGCCCCTGGTCTGACTCTCTTGCATAGTAGGAATCAGGCCTACACAAGGTCAGGGCAAGAGTATCTTCAGCCCAGACTTGGGCTAAACCATTGATTCACAGAAGACAAAACTAAGACCCAAGAAGGAAAACAGGGCATAGACAAAGTCACAGGGCTGCTCTAGCAGAGCAGAGCCTGAAGCCAGGTCTCTCTAGCTCTCGGGTCCATTCCAGGGCCCCAAAGCAGTCCATGGGGTAAGGTGAATAGGTAAGGACTTTTCTTTCAGAAAGGCTATGTCAATAGCATGTGGACTGCAGGCCAGTGAACAATGTTGCTGTCTGAGAGGCAGGGGCAGGGGGTGAGTGGGGTGCTCATTTCCCTCCCTCCCTAATTAGAGTCACCATTTGTGAGAGTCTGAAGGACTATGAGATCACCCAAGCTGTGGAATTCATATTAGAAATGGGAAAACTGAGGCATGGAAGATCGAAGACCGACTCACACAGGATCACATAGGAAGCTGGTGTTGGCTGGGCCTGGGCTCCAGGCCTCCTGACTCTCAGGCCTCACACTACACTGGCCCCCATGCTCCCAACACTAGGTGCCACAGTAAGAAGCGCAGCCCTGTCCTGCTGGAGCTTCTGAGGCTGGAGAGCCTTCCCCGTGGGGTCTGGGAATCAGGAAGGTGTACAGTAGGGAGAGGAATGACTCTCCCATTATCTGTTTCCCACAGTCCTGCTGCTCCAATGCCCTTGGGCCCAGCTCCGAATTACATGAAATCACTTAGCTCTTCTCACCCACAAATTAAAGACTTTTTCCAATTAAACCAGGCCCAGCCGCTCTTTGTAGAACAGAGCAAATCCCATGCTTTGACCTCAAAATACAAAGGCAACGGAAGCTCTGACCCCATCTCAACAAAGCCCTGATGCTACCTGCATGGTACACTGAATGGCTCTCTCAGGACCTAGCAAGCCTTTGGGAGGGAAGCTTTAGGGGAGATGAAGGCTCCAGGGTGACAGTCTCTGGTCAATGCTGTTCCCAGGATAAGACACATCCGGTCTGCAGGGAATTGGGGAGCCACTTCATCTCACCATCGTGGTATAAAAATGAAGAAAATCTTGAAAACGGTATGTGGTTCTGCAGTGCCAGCAGGTGGTCTGGATCCTTCGGCCACACCCCCTCCAGTACTGCTTTCTAATAACCCCAGCTTAGGGTTATTAGTAAATCCTGAATATACCTCTCGTTTTCCAGCTCCCCAAACACACGCCATCACCCTTAATGGCCTATATGCTGTCAGAGATGGAAAGTAGCCCTGGGAGTAAAAACCATCTCTAGGATGTCGGTCCAGTGGACTGTGTATTTCACATCCACATACTTCTTGGAGACCAAGACACCATAGATACGCAGTGATCACTTGCAAATACAAACATGTGATGCCTGTGGTCTAAACTGAGATCAAAGGCAGTGCGCATTTACCCAGGTCCCCTGCCTGTAAGTCTGTTTCTCTATCTTTGCTACATGTTGGTGTATGGGTCATTGCTGCCTCCCGGGCTCCCAGCATGGCCCAGAAAAGTCACTCTCTTCACACAGACTCTGAAAGTCTGCACCATTGTCAGGTCCCTGGGCACGCCTGTGCTTGGCACCTCTCCCGGACCACCTTACTCACCAGTAGAGTCTGCTTGCCAGATTTCCAAGTCTGAGGCTGGGCCTTGGGAACTTGGCTCCGGAGGAGGGAGGGATAGCCTGGGAAGACAAAATGCTCCAGTTAGGAGGAGCCTTGGTTGGCAATCAGGGAGCCCCATAGACAGAGCAGCTTAGAGGCCTGCCCCAAAGTGACCCAAGCATCATCCAGCCCAAGACCAAGTTCAACCACCTGCAGAGGTGTGCAGCAGCTGGGGTGGTGCCATTGCCAACTGGAAATCCTGGGAGGCAAAGGAAGGAGGCAGCAAGGCAGACAGGAGGAGGAGCCAGCCAGATGGACGGGGCCAGACAGCAGGAGAATGTTGTCTCTCAGTCTAGGTCTGCTCTATGCTGCTAGGATCACCATTCACTGGCCCAGAGGGCGTACCACCCATAGACCTGTCCCTTTGCCAGAGTCCAGGGCAGCCATTCAGTCAGCAGCCCCTGCCAACACTGCCCAGAAGGAGGGACTCCTGGCTCCACTGTGCTTGGATGTTTCTCATTTACTGAGCTTCACCTGTGCTAAGCATTATGTCGTGTCTACTCCCTGCTTGGTCCTTCCTTTTAGCTCGCAGTTTGCCTGAGTCCTAGGCCAGCAAGGAGCTATCAGGACTGGAAACCAAAGCTTGCCAGACTCCAAATCCATCACCCCATTCCTTCTGCCTGGCTCTGGTTGTCTTACATCTCACCAGCAGCAGACCAGGAACCCACAGAAGGGCAACCACTTGTCTGTCACTCAAGGCGAGGACAGCAAGCCCAAGGTCCCAGCAGATGGCTCTCAGTACTTAGTGAGAAGGTGCTAGCCAGGCGAGGCTGCCTGCCTCCCCATCCTCCTAGCCCAGAGACCTCTATAAAGGGCTTGACTGCACAGCACAATGGAAAGTCTGCTCAGTGGCAGGGCAGATTGCCCATGAGTTGGAGAACGAGAAGCCGGAAAGGTCAACAGGGTCAATATTTGGCAGCCGCTGTCCAGCAAGGCCATGACTGCACGGGGTGGGTCCTACCACCTGCAGAACTTCCCACTGCACTGAGCAAGAACCCCTAGGGCTGTCCCTACACCTAGGGTGGAAGCTGCCCAAGAAAGAGAAGGTTCTATGGGTCCTGAGTGACAATTAAAACTGGAAATTGAGACATCACCTCTCTCTTTGCATAAAGAAAAACCCATACAAGCCGTAAGAGCTAAGGGTGGGGACAGGGGTGGCCCAGGAGACCAGCCACGGCAGCAGACAGAAGTCCAAAGAGAGGGAGCCAGGATGGTGGGGGCGGGGGACATGCATATCTCTCTCTCTCTCTAAGGAGTTCTGAGGAACAGGGACCAGGACCCCTAGAAGTGGCAGAATCTCCCATAGCGTGGCCCACCTGCCCTACTATGGCAGAGGAAGGAGGGATGGGAAGCAGGCAGATACCAGGATTGTTTTTAAACAGCCCACTGCGGTCCAGTGGCTTGGAAAACTCTGCAGTGGCCTGTCCCAAGGTTGTGAACTGATAGGGGGCTTTCCCAGTGCCTGCTGGGAGAGAGAGAGGTGTTAGCAGCATGCTGCGGCTTCCAGGAAGCTGAGGTTCTAACACCTCACTGGGGCTCTGTGCTCCCCCTGTTCTACAGCCTTGCTTGCACAGCCCTGGGAGCTGGAGCTGCCTGGTGCCCGGTGCTCCCTGACTGCCTGTGGGCCTGGAGAGGGTTGTGGGGAAGGGGTTCTCAGAACTGCAGGCCATCCTGGAACACAGGGCAACCCACCTAGGCCATTCCTAGTCAGCTTGAAGGTGATGTGAACTCACTGTCAGTGAGAAGCCCTTCCAAAGAGGGCCTCAGCAGGAGTCTGTATGCACTCTGATGGGAAGTGTCTGAGCCGAGGCTAAGAGCTGTTGCCCCCTGCACCATGTGAGTTACAAGCTAGGCTTGAGCAAGGAGCAGGTAAGCACCTGCTGGGAGCCAGCATGCCAAGGAGTCCCACAGTGTCTCAAGCCTGACCCAGATCCTAGACTTCCTCAGGGTCTCTTGTGCCCTAACCTGAGCTGGACCACTAGGGGATAAAGCCACTTCAAAGGTCACTGTTTACTATAGGATAGGGGAGGTTCAGGAAAGCAGTGTCCCAGACAACTCCTTTCCCTCTCCATCCCAAGGCGCAAGCCTCTGATCCGTCCAGAACAGGTATTTTGGGTATAGTGAAAAGTGAAATCCCTCCTCATGAGAGCTGCCTCAAAGGCCTAGAGGAAGAGACAAGAGGACCCTGACCTACGACACAGTAGACTCTGTTTCAAGCCCATATACTCAGGATGACTCTAATTCCAGGGAGCCGGATGTGTAGATCATTCAATCTGTTCAAGACCCCCAGCAATACAGTAGATAGGTGGAGGCCAAGTATAGGAAAAGAAGATTAGACCTGAGAGGTCTAATCTCACCCCCCAAAGGGGCTGCTACAAGATGGCTCTACAGGAAGTTGAGGGCTGCTACATGACCTGGGGTCTAGTCAGCTGCTGGGAGTCGCTGGGTAAACAGAGTTAAATCAACTCCATAGCAGAGAGGCTGAGAATGTAGCCCAGAAGAAGCTTCTGGCCAAGGGTTAGGGATGCAGAAAGTGGGTACTCTCCTGCTATCGCAGTCCTTCTTTAGGACCCAGTATGTATGTCACACCTAAGAAACATGGCCATAGCGGAGCCTCCTCCCTTGCCTTGGGATGCACCAAAGGCCCGGCTTCCATCTAGGTTGGCACCCTCACCTCCAGAGCGTGAGGGAGGAACGAGCCAGAGAGGGAACAAAGACTAAAGCAGGACAGCCTGTGAGCAAAGCATGGGGCAGGAAGTGAGCTCACCTTTGAGGGAGAAGGAGGAGTTGCCTTGCACCGAGGGCATGTCCTCAGAGTTCTGAACAGTGGACGAGTACTCCCAGACCCTGGAGGTATAGTTGCCTGGCAGGACAGAGAAGGCATGTCAAACCCAGATAGGCCAGCATGGAGAAGGACCAGGACATGATCAATCAAGTCCTTGACTCTTGGTCCCCTGGCTACCTCTGATGTCAAGATGTCACTATGCCTATATCACCTGTCCCCAGTCTTCCCTGCTATGGAAGGTGTATAAAGGATAGGCGTGCTCCTGCAGGCCACTGTTCTGAGAATGAGACGGTGATTTATGTGTCTCAGGGGATGCGGAGTGGCCTGTGCTACAGTGCACATGGAGAGATCAAGAGGCTATCTCTGTGTTCTCTCCCTCCACCTTTACATGGGGCCCCAAGGATCAAACTTGGGTCACCAGGCTTACACAGCAAGCGCCTTTACTCACTAAGCCATCTTGTCAGCTCCTGTTCTCAGAATAAGGGGCAAGCCCTTAACACAGCCCACAGGTGCTCCCCATTCTCAGCCACTTCCTGGCACCCCAGCCAAACTGTGACGTCACTTCCTCTAACACTAGTTTTACTCTTGACAGACCTGTCCTTTGCTTGGGACATGCCCTTGCTCCTCATCCTCAGCAAATTCACATAGCAGGTTTCCCTGTCACCTCCCCCACATTCCCTGTGTGCTTCTACGTGCTCCCTCCGGTCACCCCGACCTGCCTGGGCCCTGGGTTGCAGTTAGCTGTTCAACTGTTCATCTCTTGTGATGCTGGGGATATGTTTGTTTGGCCCTGCATCAAACTGATGCCTACCAGAGCCTTATTTCTAGAACACACTCACTGCATGTTTGATGGGCACCTGTGCTAATAAGTGAACAAATAAATACCACCACATCTATCACTTGGGGACAGAGACAGTTGACAGAATGCCTGACGTCCTTTTTGTGGGGGTGAATAGGCTAACAGAGAGCCATGTGCAAGGAGGTTTCTGTGGTGTTGTGGAAGAAGACATAGGGAGAAACAGCAGGGCACCAAGATGACATTGGAATCCCACTAATGGGGCATGCTCCTCAGTTCTTTCTTCCTTAGCAGCAGAGAGCCTTGGGTACCATCTAAGACCCTCTGCAGCAGTGGCCGCGAGCCCATGTGTTTCTCTTATCCCTGAAGGATGAGTTGAGTGAAATGGGGCAAGTAGCCACTCTGAAGTTGGATTTGGGGACCTCTCTCAGCAAGTGTCAGGACACAAGGACACACCTCCGCAGATCCATGTAATGGCCACTGTCTTGCTGCTCTCTCTTCTAGAGCTACTTACTGGGTGTGGCCATAGCTATAAACCTTTTGTATGTGGAATAGGGGAGGGAAGAGTTAGTGGGTGGGCGGGTATGCAAGCACATAGTAGATATGCCCATATGCCCATATGCCTGTCCGGTGTAAGGACCTCTGGTGTCTTGATCACTTTTCTACATTGTTTTTGGGACAGGATCTTTTGTGAACCTGGAGCTTGCTTATTTGGCTAGTCTGACTGGTCAGTATGACCTCCGTATTCCCCATTTCCATTTCTCTAGCAATGAGATTACAGGCGCACAGAGCCATGCCCAGTTTTTGCACGTGAGTGGTGGGAGTCAAACTCGGGTCCTTGTGCTTGTGTGGCAAATACTTTACAAACTGAGCTAGCTTCTCAGCCTCTACAGCTGTGAATCTTAATGACCAGTAAAGAAGCCTGGCGTCGCCCTCTCCACCAGATGGCAGTGCAGAGACCTTCCAGTTTCAGGGGTCTGTTCTTTACTAAAGGGTCTTCCTAGGGCTGTCTCTGGGTGGGAGTGCCTGGACGAACTGGCCCAGTGCTCTATGTACACGGCAGGTAGAACCTTTCCACTTGCATCTCAGATAAATCATTTTAGCCACGGCATGGCAAGTGCAAAAGTCAGCTCAGGTCTGTGGGCCTTCAGTCCTGATACTTGCTAGGAGAGACTGCCACCACAGCTAACCTTAGGGTAGACACTCACACCCCCCCACACACACACACACACACTCATCCTTCAGGGATAAGGAGAACAAGCAGCCTGGGGATTTTTAAAGATGCTGAGTTTCAGTAGCTCCTCCCCAGCCTAACTGATGACATCATGCAGTTCTGCATAAACCAGTGCAGTTTGTCCTCGCTCATTCTCTCTCTCTCTCTCTCTCTCTCTCTCTCTCTCTCTCTCTCTCTCTCTCCTCTCCTCTCCTTCTCCCTCTCCTCTCTTTCTCTCTCCCTCCCATCCTCTCTCTTTCTCTCTCTCCTTTCCCTCACCTTTCTCTCCCTCCTTTCTCTCACCTTTCTCTCCCTCTCTCTTCCTCCCCCCTCTTTCTCTCAGCTCAGGAGACCCATCCTGCCCCCCTCCACTTCCTACATTTGTCTTTTACTGGGTAGTCAAGATATTCAACCCGTGGCTCAGCCCTGGCACCACCATCCCAGTTTCCCACGTGCACACCTACACCGCTCCTGCCTACTGTAAGCTGAGTCCCCTCCTACCTTTTGTGCCAAACAGATTGTTGAAATTCTTCTGGTTGGTTTCCTTGGAGAGGCGGTTGGGCGAGGATGGCTGGAAGGATGTCCGGCCCCCACCTGTGGGGCAGAAACATCATTGCAGAAACGTGGTCCTGACTCGACTCCGGGCCTACAGACTCTGAGTTGCTGAGGGGATCTTAGTATCCTACACATCTCCCCGAGAGCCCCACTGGACTCTTCTATTAGGAACAGTCCCTGGGTATATCCTGAGATAGTCACAAAACTCAACACCCAGATGGGGACCCTTTAGAAAGCAGAGAGGACACTATTGGCCACAGTGCTCAGAGAACTAGACTTCTGGGTGTCTTGGGTGTGCTAAGATGCTCAGTCACTCTACTTAGGAGCTTTGAGAGCAGAAGGCTGACAAGCCGATACCCCTGAGCCAGTGCCTGTGTGAACTGAACTGCAGAGGATCTGGGGTGTAGGGGGAAGGAGAGGCAAGACAACAGTGGAGGGCAGAGGCTTTGTGTCCTCCCCCCAACAACCTAGCCTCCTACAAAGGCTAATGGACCAGCTTGGATCTCATATCAATACAGCCTGTGGCTACCCTCGGCATTGTGCTCCCACACAGCCCCGGGTCAGGGCCCTCCTGTTGTCTCTGCCCCTCTTGCCTAGACACCATACACCCAACCTACTGCTGACTCACCCAGCCCTGCACTGCCTGTCCATCCTTTGCCATCACAGCCCTGCCCTCTACACTGGGCAGAGAGCCCCTCCTTCCTGAGCCTGGGAACTAATTTCTCCAAGGGAGGGGTCATAGTCACTCCAAGCTTCCAGGCTCAGCCCAGTAGCCTTTGGTGGCCCTGCTTCTCTGATCCTCCTGACGTCTTGACAGCTCCTCCCATGCCTCTCCTCTACCCTGAGCCTGGGAGTTGCAGGTGTCCTGCCCATCCTGTCCCTGCAGGGCAGGGACACTAGAGAAACCTGTTTCTTCCACCTATGGATGTCACAACTGACTCATAGGGCCAGAGTCAGAGCCAGAAAAGTTCCTAGCCCTGGAGCCTCAATGACTCTTTTCACACAGGACACAGGCCAGAGAGGACAGTGACCAGCCTCAGGCTGATTCAGCCCTAGTACTCTCAGGGAGCTGATGTAGGAGGTTACACTCCCTACACCTGGTGGTCAGCAGTGGGGCCACACTGTCCCTGGGTCTCCCTTATGCAGGGAGAATCAAGCAAGAGCCAGTAGAGTTTGGACCGCCTCATCAGTGGGGTTCAGTCAGCTTCATCTGGCTAGTCCTTAACCAAGCAGGGCTGGAAGCAGAGAGACCAGGTCTAGTGTGAGGCAGCCAGGGGCTTTTAGGGAGAGAGATGCTGGGGATCTGGCCAGTGCAGTTTGTCCTTTCATGGAACTGGCTAAGAGCAGAGTTCTGGGCAGAGAGGGGACAGGGCTGATGTCAGAGCCTGGTCCACCCCAGGAATGTTAGAGGGGAAATCCTGGCACCTCTCTGCAGCCTAGAACCTTCCAGAAAGTCCGGCTGTTGTTATGAAAGGCGGGGTACAGAACTTCCTGTCTGATGAGCTCACTTCTCCCAGTCCCTATCCCTGCGGATTTGTCTGTCAGTACCTGCTCAGAGCCTCTGGCTCCTCTCTCCAGCTAATGACTTCCCAGATCTTCCCCCTCCCGCTCCACCCTCAATTCTCCAGCACCCCCACTCTGTTCTAGGCTCCCTGGCTCCCACATGCACTTGCACACCCACTCTACCCTGGGCCTGCAGCTTGGGACACCCACCCTTAAAGTAACAAGCACTGTTGTACTTTGTCGCTGGCCTCTAAGAATGTTCCAGACTATTCTGAACCAAGGACAGGCAGACCCTGGCCTAGAGCTCCCCCTGGATGGCAGGCTAAGGAGTCAGGTGACTCAAGGGTAAAATGCAGAGGGGCAGGCTGTCCCTGGAGGCAGCAGCCCTGCCCGGGGCTCACTGTTTGCAACTTGGGCAGAAGTTCCACGCAGCTCTGGCCTGCCAGAGGAGAATCTGGAAGACACTCTGAAGGACAGAAGCTACAGGAGTGACGGGCTGCTTTAGGGGACTGATACATCTAACGAGCAGAGTGCTGGATAACCTGTCACCAAACCAGGACACGTGTCACCCTCAGAGAATGGAAACACAATGCAGGTTCCAGACACACTGAGTTATGGTCACTTTGCCCAGGAAGAACCTGTCTGAGAGGGGCTTAGGACCGAGACCGTCGGTAGCACACTCCCTCACCCTTGGGTGTGAGGTACATGGAGTATCTCTTCATGGTGTCGGGTGTGCTCCAGTCGTTCCCATAGCTGCTTGTGTAGCTGTTCATGTAACGATGGTCACCACCTGGAAGAGAGGGCGGGTCAGCAGCAGGAGAGATGGGGAAGAGAGGCTGGCCCACAGGGAGAGTCAAACCCTTACAGAGAATATGACACTGTGTCCACACCCACCCTGCTCCTGCAGTGAACTACTTTCCAGTCACACTGTCTCCTGGCAAAGGCTATTGTGTACACCATAGTGAGATGTTGATACTCATTTCTTATTTGATCTCTATATCAACTCTTGGGCAGATGTGAACATCTCTATGTGACAGAAAAGCAAATCAAGGCTCAGGGGTGAGGGTAGTGGTTTGCCCCTGGCCATAGGACAATTGAGGGATTTGATCCCTGACTCCACTTCAGTTCCAGTCACTGCTGGCAGCATCGGGCTGTGGTTCTCTCTTGGCCTCTGTGATCCAGGGATCCACTCAGCAGCTGCAGACTCTCAAACCCCAACCCTGCCTCTTGGTGTCCAACTCTACCCTTACCCTGCTGCCCTCCACCCCTCTCCTGTCCTCTACTTCCTGACTGCTGTTTCCGGCAGCCCTCCCATGCTCTCTCAGGTAAGGAGTAAATGGCTCAGACCTATCTTTCATTTTCATCTCCATCACTTCACCAGCATCTAGCAGAATCCTGGTACCCAGTATCCCACTAAACCAAGGATCTCTAAAGGTGGCCTGGTACCTCTAAGCCCTGGGCCTGGGATGGTGAAACGCATCCCTGGTCTGGTAGGCAAGCCATCATCGAGGAGCAGTAGATGGTCACTCTAAGGTCTGACTCATGTGTTACTGGTATCTCTATCGCCTCTATCGCCTATAACAGATACCATCTAGCCAACAGTCAACAGTGACAAGAACATGACATTGGCAAAGGAGGCTTCCCCCTGGGCCTGTGGCACAAGTGCAGGGCAACTGAGTCAGCACACCCAGCCTTGCTCCTGGCTACCAACACTCTGTACATCTTACACAGGACGCAGGGCCACACCTGCACAGAGACTATGGCAGGAATCATTGTGACCTAGAAATGGGACAATGAGCCACCAGGAGGCTGGGTGGTTCCTACAAAGTTCACAGGCTACCCTACCCTAGCTAGGACTGTCCTCTCTCATCTGCCCAAACCATACCCAGGGAGTCTCCTGCAAGGTTTGTACCACAGAGACTATGGTGGCCCTTCCTTAAACCACTGCTGCTGCTGCTGTCGACAGTGGTGCTGGCCCCATTTAAATGAGAAGCCACAGCATCCAGATTAACAATGGGAAGCCCAACAGTTTGTCCTCCCCATCAGCTGGAAGCCCTTTGAAAGGCTGCTTCTCTGAATAACAACCTGGATGCAACACCCTGCCAAGGAAAGGAGAAAGGCCAAGGAAGGAAAGAACTCAGCATAATGCCCACATCCAGCGGAGCCCTCGATCACACCAGCTGTCACCATTCCCATTAGGATCATGGCTATTGCCATTAGGAAAAGGCTGTCAGGATCTGAGTGCCACTCTAAGCCAAATGATTGTCTTGCTAAAATGGCTTATCTGTCCTTAGGTGTGATTGAATGAACCCCCCCCCCCCATTTCACAAGAACACTGTGTGGTATAATGTATGTGTGGTCCCCTGCACACTGCTAGCCTTCTCCTCTGGGAAGAAGCCTGTACTGCACCTGGAGACCAGACAGACTCACTCCCATTGGTGCCAGTGTATGAGGCCCAATCAAGCTGCTTCTGAAGATCTTGCACTGGGCCTGAGCCATTGGGGCTTGGTCTTGGAGAAAGTACCCAGGCTTCAGGCCCTAAAGGGATTGGGATTGGGTGGAATAGGGCTTAGCAGGGCAGTTCCTCAGGTTAGGAGGCTTTCTGTGAGATAATTCAGGTGATCTCTAACAGGGAAAAAGCGTGACGCAGAGAAGGGCTGATGCGTCAGACACGCCAAGTCCCATCACCTCCACCCCACCACCAGGCCAATTTTAGCCTGTGGGCTTAATACTACTCATCACAGCCATGGTAACAGGCCTCCCTCCAAGCCCAGATGTAATTCTAGGTTACTTCTGAAGCCTGTAACCCATCCATTCAAAGCCAGCCCATTCAAACAGCAGCAGTATGCAGCTGCTAGATTAGAGCTGACAGTCAGATGGAGACTTGAATGAAACCAACCCTTGACTTTAATGAATGGCCCACAGAGGGGGCACCTGTACAGCAGTTCCCAGAGTGTTTCCGCTCTAGACACCCCTTGTAGTAGCTGCCAATTCAATGGGGGTGCTAGAATCCCTGTACCCAAGTCTGAATATGTCCAGTGGATGAGTGAATGGGGACCATGAGGAGTCAGCTAGCCAGGGTCTTGTCTATATCCGGCAGCAGGAATTGACTGAAAAACACACTTAGCCTCAGACTTGTGGACAAGGGAGGACCTACCATTTTCCATATGGTTCCTCTCGATGAAGTTGCGGCTCAAATCGGCCTTGCACATCTTCTCAACGTGGCGCATGCACACATTGAGCAAGTCATCCTTGCAGTTGCCGAGTGACTGTCCCAGCCCCTCTCCCTCCAGCAGGACATGGTAGGTGGGCAGAGGTGGAGGGAGAGAGTAATTGCTCATCAATGCCCCAAATTCCTACCAAGAAAGAAAGGCAGTCGTTAACTTTGCCGGTCTTTGTGAGTTATGGGGCGACTGGTCTGCAAGAGAACTCTCGGTTTAGCTGGGGACTGTGCTGAGAGCCAGAAGGGCTGAGTTCTAGGATCAGCTCAATAGCTAGCCTTACTTTTCTTCACTGGACAGATGAGTCAGCGAAAATCAGCCTTGACTGAATTAGCATTCAGACGAGAGACTCCAGGGCTCCCACCACTGATGTGTACATAACATACATACTCGGGAAGTTGTGAACGTAACACAGACTGTGTAAACTTTAGGGAAAAGGATAAGGAGGTGCATGAAAATACTAGAACCGTACATATATTTCCACCTTGACAGGCTTACTCAATCCTTCTGTGGTCCTCACACATCCCTTCTCCCTCTCCCTCCCTCTCCCTCCTCTTCGAGTCTTAAGCAGCTTGCAAGACCCTTTCCAAGCTGCACCTCCTCGACTAAGCTGTCCTCAGATTGCTCCAGCCCGCCAGCCCTTCTCTGAATTTCCATAGGCACTTATCTCCTGAGCCACATGCTTTATCATTTAATTACACACTTTTCCATATTGTTCTCTAATTGTACACGTCTTATCTTCCCAGTTGGATTGCAGCTGCTCGGGGGCAGAAGCCACGTCTTATACTTCTCTATTCACCATGGCACCTGATAGAGTCCTGCCTGCCCAGGAGTATCAAAACATTCTAGCAGACAGAAAGATGGTGCATGAATACACAAACAGACTAGATCAAAGATAACAAATGAAAAAAAAACAAAAAAAAACAAAAAAAAACAAAAAAACCCCTCTCATGCCACTCCTCCCTTCCCCAAAGCAGGCATTACTAATTAATCACAGAACTCTTTCTTATCAAGCCTAGAGCACCGCTGATACATAACAATTGAACTTGATACAAGGTGACATTTGCCTGCCATCCTTAGAGTAGTAGAGAGAGTAGACTGAATAGAAAATTACTTTAAGTAGACGGAAGGATTGGTAGTGAATGGATGGATAAATAGTGGGCGGGTGGGTAGTAAGTAGATGAGTGGGTTAGTTGGTTGGTAGTGAGTGGAAGGGTAGATGGGTAATGAATAGATGGGTGATAGGTGGGTGGATTGGTAGGCACTGAATGGGGTGATGGATGGATGGGTGGATGGGTGGGTGGATGGATGGATAGCTGGATGGATAGATAAATGCTAGGTGGAGAGATAGTGAGTGGGTGGGTGGATGGATCGATGAATAAATAGTGAGTAGTTAGGTAATGGGTGAGTGGACTGACGGTGAGTGGATGGGTAGAAAATGGAAAGATGAATGAATGGATTGGCAGTGGGTATATGGGTAGGAAATGGATAGGTAGTGAATGGATAATGATTGAGCGGATGTGTGGCTAAATGGATGCATTGTGGGTCAATGAGCAGGGAGTAAATGCGTAATCACACATGGATGAATAATGAATGAGGGCCTGAGAAACTGCAGGAGATGAGCCACAAGACCGAGGATTGGGCCGGTGGAGTCGGCTACCTGCAGAAACAGCACAGAGTCGCTGATGCTGTGCAGCTGCTCTCGGGTCTGCTTGTCCTCATGCAGCTCCTTGGCCCTCTGGTCCAGAGCATCCACGATCACCTTCACTTGGTCCACAGCATCCTGCTCCCGTTGCTCCAGGGCAGCCCTTACTTCCTCCTTCTGCTTCTCCAGGTCCCTCACCAGGTCCCTGAAGTTCTGCTCCAGGATAGCCTTCTCGTTGGTAGTAAAGCTCTAGGTCCAGAATCAGAGAAGGGTTAAGAAGAGTTGCATCAAGGAAAAACCCTAGGTTTCCAACAGACTCAGAGAACCCCAGGGCCCTGACTTGACAAGCTTATTTGTCTACAAATCTCATTTGAAGGCATCACTGAGAGATGCTACTTATGGATAACCAGTGTGTATGTTATGCTTTAGGTGGATTGCTTTGTTATTGTTGCTGCTTGAGACAGGATTACAAGTAACTAGACTAGCCTCAGACTTCTTATGTAGTCAAGGTTGGCCTTGAGCTTCTGATCCTCCTACCTCTACCCACTGAGTGCTGAGATTACAGGTATGTATCATCTGCACATCTGTCTGCAGGTGTTTCTTATGGCCCACTCTTCCTTATTTACTGTGGCTCTTTCCCGTGGGTGGGTCAACATGAGCCATAATTCCATGCTCAAGTGACTCTCTACAAGCTCCCAGTCTCCCACAAGTCAGGGTATGCTTGCTGAAATCCCAACTAGAGCAAACATTATTTGGAAAGTAAATCAGTTGGCTGTTCCTGAGGCCAGGCTCTGCAGTCAGTAACTTTTTTTTTTTTTTTTTTTGGTTTTTCGAGACAGGGTTTCTCTGTGTAGCCCTGGCTGTCCCGGAACTCAATCTGTAGACCAGGCTGGCCTCAAACTCAGAAATCCACCTGCCTCTGCCTCCCGAGTGCTGGGATTAAAGGCGTGTGCCACCACGCCCGGCTTGCAGTCAGTAACTTTAGACAGGTTTGCAATTATCCAAGCCACAGCAGACATACTGCTTACTATGCTGACCCAAGTAGAAAAGAATATGTATTTAGTAGCTGGGTAGTCTGGTGGGCAGAGCAGTCATTAGAGGACATTGGAAGATACATGGAGGACCCGGTTCTAGGGTCTCTGTTTGCTGGCTCAGGTGATAGGGAAAATCCCACCTAAAAGGCCTAGGCTGAGAAGGAATGTGGAGAGGAATATCAAAGGGGTGGGAGGAGCCTAAACTCAGAAGTATGGGTATCGCCATGGGCCAAAGCCTGGAGCAGCAGCAGAGGTCTGCCTTCTCCTAAGCAACACAGGCAAGTGAGGGCACAGCTGGGGAGCCTCAAGCTGCTTACCTTGATCCGGTCTTTCTCCTTTTGCCACTTCTCAGCTTCATCTTCAATCTCAATGATCTTCAACTGCAGCTGTTCCTTTTGCAGTGACAGCTCGGTCTATAGGGAAAGAAAGCAGAGAGGTTGAAGCCTTCAGGAGCAGAGAGGGCGGGGGTGGGGACAGAACCAGAGACCCAGGCTGGTGGTTCACCGTAGAGCAAGCTCAGGCACATTCGACATTCATTCCTATAGCCCTTCACTCAGCTAATGTTATCAGTACCTCAGATCTGCTGGGCTCTGTGCTAGTGGCCAGGAATCCAGCAATGTATCCAACACCATACTTCTGTGTTAATGGACCACTAGAGCTGAGCAGTTTGGCTGTGTCCTTACAAGGGCTAAGCCTCCAAGATCCTTCCTACCTAACCCAAAAGGTGGGAGTCTCTGGCTCCTTTCAGTGGGCCTGGGCCATGTTTGAAAAAGAGTATCTGGGCTCATCCCAGTTCAGTGGAGCCCTGCCCAGGGAGTGTCTTGTAGCAGAAACCCCATGCAGCGTTTCTGTGGCATGACGCAGGCCTGGTGTTGCAAGCAAGAGCTAGGGTTGCCGCCGGCAAAGACTCCGTCTAGGCAGGCACAGCTGTAAACCTGTTTATAAGAAAGGGAGCGGATCTGCAGTGTAGGCAGGACAGGAACACTTCCCCAGGCTCCCTGAAGGAAAACAACGACAGGGTGAGGCCAGGCAGGGGAGGAGAGGACCTGAGACCCCTGTTCAGAGGCCCACAGACTGTCAGATGCTGTGGTGAGCTTGGAAGAAGCTCTATCAGGAGGACACTGAGACATCAGGATTACGTTCACCCTTGGCTTTCATGTGGGGAAAGGCCCTTCTCTGAAAAGTAGCTGTAACTGAGGCAGATTGGAGGCATGAACTTAAAGCCAAGACTATCCGATGAGTTGAGGGCACCTCTGTTTTCCTCCTGGGCCTCACTTGGGCTCCCAAAGCCCTGTCCAGCTTAGAAGATAAAGGGGTGATCCTTCAAGGAGGTCTTGCATGACTCAGAGCTTCCCATAACCACTAGGGTTTGAAAACAGACTCTTAGCCCTCTCTCAAGCCATCTCCCTGAGGAACCTACGAGAACACCTTGGCTCAGGTGAAGAAATCACAAACCATGAGGAAGATGAGCTCTCCTGGCAAGGAGACATGAGCATCTGGGCCTGCAGCATTAACAGCTGCTTGTGAACAGACCACGGAACTAAGGTGTGGCCTTTTTTTTTTTTTTTTTTTTTTTTTTTTTTTTGGTTTTTCGAGACAGGGTTTCTCTGTGTAGCCCTGGCTGTCCTGGAACTCACTCTGTAGACCAGGCTGGCCTTGAACTCAGAAATCCACCTGCCTCTGCCTCCCAAGTGCTGGGATTAAAGGCATGTGCCACCACTGCCCGGCTCCTATTGGCCTTTTAGAAATGGTGTCCAGAGTGTGGAAAACAGGGACTCAGGGGCCACAGACACCCCAAACAGGAAGTCTGCTTCCATGGCCTATCCACCATCACCACACTCCCAGGCTCTCCAGGTAAAAAGAGTCTAAGATGTTCTCAGCAAGCACCTGTCCCACCGCCAACGTCTGAAACCCCACAGCATGGAAAATACCATCACCAGAGAGGAAGACAGGCTTGTAGGAAGAGATGAGGGTGGGGACTTGGCTGGGTCTCTGGAACAAAGCTTGAGAGAAGACACAGTAGTGAGAGGGAAGAGAACAAAGAGAGCAAGCCCTCAGCCTCCAGCTCTGCTCTTTGAGGGTGAAGAATCGAAGTGCCCAGGAAACAAAAGCTGGCAGAGCCAGTGATCTGAAGACTCTAATGTGGTCCAGGCCTGAGCAGCTGCTCTGTACCCTGAGGAATAGACAAAGTAGGATAAGGGGCCTGTCCTAGCAACTCTCCTATCCCGAAAGAATTCCTGGGAGAGCCCAGGGTCCAAGTACAGAGGGAGGCCTCCCATCTTCTGCAGCTGAGCTTTTCGAATCGGCTCACCCAAAGCTCATGAATAAGAATCCAAGATTGAGACCCCTAACCGCCACCCGCAGGCAGGCTGTGAGGTCTTACTAAGTCCCTGCATTCCCTACGCTCTAGCTCCATCTGTGCTGTGGAGGAAACCTGAGCACCCATGCCCACTGCAGAGGGTGTAGGAGAGATGAGGATCACCAAGTGAAGCTCTCAGAAAGCACCTGGCACAGAGAAAGCACTGATTGAGTAATGTCCCCATGGCCACTTCTCTATGGCACCTCCCAGGTGGGGCAAGGCAGTAGACATAGCAAGTAGGGTAGTGGCCGATGTGTTCAGGTGACTGAGACGTGTTAGATAGTGAGGCTGGTACGTGGGGCCTGATAGAGTCCAGATGTGGTATAGACACAGTCAGGATACTGAGGGCAGACTGAGGGGTGGACATTGGCTGGGAAATCAGACTTAAAATGTAAGATATGCCCTTGCAAGGAGGAGCCTGGGCGAAGCAGGATAGAGGTAAAACGGCTAAGGACAAGCAAAGCCCTGTTAGTGGGAGAAGATGAATGCCAGATTGAGAGCTGGGGGTGAGCAGTGGCGCCAAGAGACACCCATCAAGAGCTGTATGGTCAGCCCACAGGGGTGAAGGCTCTTCCTAGGAGAATGGATTGGCTAGCCAAGAGGAAGGAAGGAGGTACTGAGTTCAAGGGATAGCGCTCAATGAAGCTTAGGCTGTGAAGCATTTAAGGACAAAGAGAGATCAGCTCCTGGGAGTCTACTTTATGAAAGGCAGGGAGGGAAGGGGGAGGGCAGGGGCCATCTGAGGTCTGGAGAGGAAAGTGGAGGTGTTGCCCAGTCACCTATGTTGGCAGGCGGAGATGGCCAGCCTGGGCACGTGCAAGGGCAGGATCAGAAGCGGAGACAAGCTGTCTGCATCAGTGGGCGGAAGGATGGGTCAGGGCAGAGAAGAGACTGGCCCTCCTCCTATCTAAGGCTCTAAAGATGTCGGACACCGGCTGGGAGAGTCCAGTACCCACACCACAGTCAGCAAGACCAGACCTGCAGGATACAGTGTATTCCTGGGGCTGGGAGTAGTGTCACAGTAATGGTTCTTTCTCTCATCTAGGAGGAATCCTGCCCCATTGAGGACAGATGTTAGACCTCTAGGGATGTACCTCAGATCTTCTTAGTGCTTGTCAAGTGTTTTTTTCTGCATAAAAAGTAACAACAGGATGTCCAAAGATGCCATGATTATAGGTAGAGGACAGGTGTTGGGCTATTGAGCACCTCCTACAAGCCAAAGACCCTGTGGAGGTCAGTGCTGTTAGCCACGCACTACAGAAGCAGCAACCAAGACCTAGAGGAGCTATGTAGCTGGTCCGAGTGTGCACACTGAGGAAGAGATGCAAAGCCAAGTGGCAATCACAGGGCCCACTTCGTATTCTGTGGCCTCCAGAAGCACCTCGAGGGAGGAATTTGGACATTCCTAGGACATTGACCTTGTCCTTTAACTATTCCTTTCTCCTTGGAGCTGGTGAAGTTCAGCAGTTCTCCCTTCCTACTGCACACATACACATGTACACACATACACACACACACACATGCACACACGCGCACACACACGAGCACACACACACACAGAGACATATACACACACGCACATGCACACACACACACAGAGACATACACACACGCACACACTCACATGCACGCACACACACACAGACACACATGCACACACAGACACACACAGACACACATGCACACACAGACACACACAGACAC
>CM052706.1:74184334-74200172 GCA_028551405.1 Uromys caudimaculatus
ACACACACACACACACACACACACACACACACACACACACACACACACACACACACACACACACACGGGCTGCAGCTATCACTCTTCAACTCCCCTTTCCCCTCCCCTGGATGACTGACAGGCCTCAGCTCCCTAGTGCTCCACCCCTCCCCATTCCTCCCTCCTGGCTTCCTCCCACTCCTCAGCTTCTTTCCCTACACCCTGCCCAGGCCTGTCCCTAAATGCTTCCTTTGTTCCCTTCTGCCACACTGTCTGGGGCCTCTCCTCTGTGATGGCTAGGATAGCCCATGTGTGGGTCACCCAGCATTAAAATTCTTGTGGCCTTGAGTGAGTAGAACCCCCCTGAGAGTAGAGGGCTGGCACATCTGAGGTGCTTCAGCCTCGATTGGCCATCAAGTGTAGACACAGTCAAGCACTAGACAGGTGAACCAGCAGGGCCCCAGGAAAGAAGAACCTGGCCGGCCAAGCTGTTCCATCAGCCTGGATTAACTGCATGGGCCCTGGGCTGTGACATTTACCAAATGAGCCAGTTAATTGCCAAATTTGTACTCTCAGACACATAGTAATTACCTGGATAAGAATCTAAAGTGCTGAATAGATTTCATATTTCTCTGCTCACATGTCAAATGGCCGTATATCTGTCCATCAGCCTCACTGAGGGTCCCCTCTCACTCTCTCTCTCTGCTTCCTCCTGCCTCAGGTCAAGGGATGATGCCAGCTAGAGTTCAAGGCTTCATCCTGGCATCAGCAGACCATTGAGGAACCCTACAGCTGTCACTACCCAACCCTTAGCTTCATTTCCCTTGTGGTGAATTGGGCTATATATTAGAATCCTCACCCAACTATACATTAGAATTTAGAATCCATGAGAATCAGAACATCCTGGAGCAAAGACTGGGACTCTGTGTTCTAACAGATCACTGAGTGACCCCAGCCTTCAGCCTGGTGTTTGGAAGCTCTTGGATTTGATGATCACAAGAAGACTTTTCTAATCCTGCTGGGGAAAAAAGTTTGAAGTGGTAGAGAGAAACCCTCCATCCCACCCCACCCCCGTTCTTTATCCCTGGCCTTTGTGTGAGTCCCTGCATCACTAAGCCTGCCCCCCCCCCCCCCATCCCTCAGGACTGCTTCATTTGTAACCATGCAAATGCTAAGCCCAACCCTGGCCCACACTAAGGAACGAGCTCCATAGAGACTGAATCACCAACCACCTGCCTGGTTCTCACTTTCCAATCCTTTAATTGATTTGTCCAACTGATCATGCCCCTGTCTCACACCTAGATCCTGAAATTGCCCAGTGAGATTCTAGGCACCCCAGCTTTTAGTCTGGCTCCTCTTCCTGAATCCTAGTCCCCACCATCTTCTCAATGCGCTCCTTCCCCAAACCAACACAGCAAGAAACCCAGGGATCAGTGGCTGCAGTAGCCTAGTACCCTAGTGGCTCAGTCTTGCCCAGAGAATTAGGCAAGAAGATGAGAAATCAAGCCACAGGGCAAAGTAAGAGGACTGAGCCAAATGTGGATGTCTAGAATTTGGACAAATCCCTTCGTATGCGCCCCTTTAGGGTGGCACTCCAGTTTGACTGCCATTAGCATATACCTTCCTATGCCAATGATGTCAACCCAGAGACCAGGTCAAATGCACCTTCAGACAGGGCCACCTAGAGCAGGCAGCTGTAGCTAAAGGGACTTGGAGTGGTTAGGGAGGACAATGGACAAACAGGATGCTGATATTCCTCTCCATCTTACCTCCTAACACAGCCTGAGAAAACCCAGAGGTATAAGCTAGACCGCTGAGAGTCTATGGGACCACTTGGGACATTGAGAGTAGAGAGGGAAACACTGAGATCCCGTACAGGAAAGGGCCATCATGTGTCACAACACATAATCTTTTCCCAGCACAGTCTGTGCTCCAAGTCTGTACATAGGATGGAGGTCTAGGCGATGAGTGCCCGTGGCCATGGGTGTCATCTTCAGCTTTGTGCAACTAACCTAGACATTGCCTAATGACCTCACCTGGCCTCACCAGCAGGCCTGCAGAGCTGGTTCTGCCTGCTTCCTTGCACAAAAGGCATTTGGGAGCTGGTGTTTGAGTCTGGTTCGGATGCCTTCAGAGGATGCCAGAACTGACATTCTGCTTCATCCCAATCCATCAAACCACCTCTCCTATTCTGGATCAAAGTCCCCCCAAGTCCAGCATCCCATAATAGCTGTCTCTAGACAGAATGCTTTGGTGCTGTCTTCTGGATGCTCAATCTCACTCCTCTCTGTCTATCCTTGTGTTACAAGAGCACTGACAGATGAGTTGTTACCCCAGGTTACCCCAAGTTCCCACCATAGTAGCCACTCCAGTATCCCATTTCCTCCCAAGGTGATCTCAAATATTGCAAGAAGACCTAGGCACATCTTTCTCCAGCCAGAATACATAGCCAGTTCCCATCCTTTCTTTGGGTGTGTCCCCGCCCCATCTGCGGGGTGAAGAGGAAATCATGAGACTATGACTGCTTCATTGAGCCTGCTATTCTCCCTCTGCAAATCCGTGTTTATGCTTCTGCATACCTGTGAGGGTGTCCCATCTTGTTTGTCTGTCTGAGACACTGCTTCTTTACCAAGCCCTCAAAGTCAAGGACTCTCTGAGCCTTACAGCAGCCCCTGGCTGAGAATAGCAACCTCTGAGCTCTTGTGTCTCCAGGCCAGGGTGCCCACACCTTCCTGCCCTCTGGAACCAGCCCTTCTGAAGACGCTTCTGCAGTGGAGCCAAAGTTTGCCCAGAAAAGAGGCCAGTGTGTACACCAGGCTCTCAGTGGAGATAGGACCTGAAATCTTTGCTTTCCATACCCACTTTGTCCCCTTCTCACCCCAGAGTCCTCAGAGACTTTTTTTTTTTAAACTCCTGGGGCTTCACAGAGAAATATAAAAACAGTCTGTCCCAGTGGTTCTCAACCTCCCTAATGCTGCGACTCTGTAACACAGCTCCTCACATTGTGGTGACCCCCAATCATAAAATTATTTTCCTTGCTACTTCATAACCGTAATCTTGCTACTACTACGAATCATAATGTAAATATTTTTGAAGATAGAGATTTGCCAAAGGGATCTGACCCACAGGTTGAGAACTGCTGGTCTAGCCTATACCTCAGTTTCACGTGGGGGGAACTTAGTCACTGTCTTACAGCTTGTGACTGGCAACCTCCTAACACCAGGCCTCAGACTGGTTCCCAGTGCCTTCCTTCTGTTCTGAATTCCCAAGCACAGTCCCTAAGAATGGGCTTCACATTCCCTCTCTCTGTCTCCCATCCTGAAGCTAAAGGGCAGGCTGGAGCCAGGGGACACTGGTGTCAGAGGACACTGGGGCCAGGGACAGGAGAAGCTGAAGACATCTTTGGGAGCCAAACGAAGCTTCTAGAGAGGATGTCTGAGTCTGTTCCCACCTGTGACTCAGAACCTGCTGCCCACAGGCACAGAGTGAGCGATCAGCAAGCATATGACCATGGAGCTAGGTAAGAAGAGGTCCCTTGGGGTACAAAAGCTGACAAGAAAGTAAAGCCCCTGCACTGGCCACCAGGAAGGTTTGCCCCTGGGGAGGCCACATGCTGCTGGGTGAGTGAGCTCAGGAAGGGACAAGGCCAGTGGCCACAGCTGGGCCTTAACCCAGAAGACCTTCCCCAGGCACAACGCATCCACAAGTCTCCACTTGCCTGGGCACCTCCCCATGAAGTACCGCCTAATCGCACACAGGGAATTCACACAAACACACTTACGTAGCCCATACATAAATATGGGCAGACACCCACATTCATTCGCAGACACCCGCATGCGAATAAAACACACATTTACATCCACCCACCCACACATGCTCTCGCTCCAATGCTGTCCACCCACAGGCACAGACCTGTCGACTGGAGCCACACAAACAAAGGGCACAGGGCCCAACTGAGAGCAGAGTAAGGGATGGGGGTGGGGGTGACAGGAGTGGCTTCCAGATTAGGCAGAGCAAGCAGCTGCTGGATGGCAAATGCAAACTTGGAACCAGTAAGAAGGGTCCTCAGGAGCCCTCAAATCCCCTCTTAGAGTCTCCCTGCCTTAGTATCACATGTGAGGACAGAGCGGTGGGAGTGGGGGAGAGAGACAGACAGACAGACAAAGACAGAGAGACACAGAGAGACAGAGAAAGACAGAGAGACACACACAGAGAGACAGAGACAGAGAGACAGAGAAAGACACAGAGAGGCAGAGACAGAGAGACACAGAGAGATAGAGACAGAGAGACAGAGAAAGATGCACAGAGAGAGAGAGACAGAGAGACAGACAGAGACAGATCGACCAAGCAGAGTCCAGGAGACAGTTCCGCATCCTTCAGTTTTACACTCCGGCCTGACTTAGATTCATCTCGAGAGCTTTGCCTAGCTTCTAATCTTCCGTTTGCTCACTTATGGGATGCCCCTCTCGTAAGATCGTTGGAAGTTAGAGAGTGATCTCTGACTCCCAGGGTGGAGATGAAGAGGAGGAAGAAGTGTTTTCTGAAAGCAGAGCATAGTGGAGACTTAAGTCCCCAATGAGGGTCAAGGTGGGAGGGGGTAAGGGAAAGCAGCGAGGGCCTAGCAAGTCACCTCCTTCTCGGCCTTGGCCTCCTCCACCGTCACGGTGCTATGGTTCTTGTGCTCCTGGAACATACAGAGATAGCAGATGCAGGTCTGGTCGGTCTGACAGAAGAGCTCCATAGTCTTGCCATGCAAGGGGCACTTTCGGGCCTCAAAATCCCGGATGGGCTCAAGCAGCTGGTGGTCCCGGAAGGCAGCACCCTCCAGGTGGGGCTTCAGATGCAGCTCACAGAAGGAAGCCTGGCACACCAGGCAGGACTTGACAGCCTTCTGCTTGTTGCCGATGCAGGAGTCGCACAGCACCTCCTCAGAGCCTGACTTAGCCCGCAGCAGGAGGCTGGAGTCAGCCCTGGGGTAGCTATTCCTGCGGACCTCCCCTGGCTCCACGATGGTCACCGTGGGTTTGCGGGGCTCGGAGAAGATGGACTTTCGCAGCTCCCCCTTCTCAGCAAAGGTCACAGGAGGTTTCTTGGAAGCCCCCAACTGGAGTCCCGCATAAGGGGACCGCCTGCCTTCAGCAGAGTCCATGCTGAAGTAACTGGAGGCTTTGTCATCTACTGACTCCACGAACTGGATGATAGGCCTACGCCACTCATTGCCGGAAAATAGGCCACTCTTCCCCTCCCCTGACTTCAGGGCACTGCCCAGGGTCTTGCCCTCTGTCACCTCCCCACTGTGCCCGTTGGTTGTCTTGGTGTCCTTACTGTCTGCTTTAGTGCCATTCTCTAGGCTGCCGTTGGGACCCGGTGGGCTGCGGGCGTCCCTGGCTTCCGGGCTGGCCCCATTGCTCCTGGAGGCATCGGCACCTTCCATGGCAGGTCACTTGCTAGCCTGTTTCTGCTGGTTGGGGTCTCTTGGCAGGTGACTTCAGCGGGTGTCTCAGGCACGGAGTGGAGATAGCAGCAGGAGCCCAGGGACACACCTGTGGAGAGAAGGTGGGGCAGGAGGAGGAGCCATAGGAGGAGCAACCTGACAAAACGGGCCCAGAGAGACAGGCGGGGCAGAGTGGCTAATTACCTGGGCCACGCCTGCACATTCATCCCTAGCCTGGGATTCTAAAGAAGTGTTTGGTTTTTGGTTTGTGTTTTTTTTTTTTTTTTTTTTCTCCCAGTTTTATTACTTCCCACCACTGACAACCAGTTAGGCTGCTTCCATCAGACGCACTTCTAGCAGGAAGGTGGAGCCTCTGTCCTCACAGGTGGGCAGGCTTTGAGGAGGTCAGGGCCCTGGGGCAGAAGATGAGGTGTCCACAGAGGTCCACGGGACAGAAGGCTTCTTAATTGGGTCACACAAGCCAAATCGCCTTGTAATTTGCGGGCTGGACATCAAGAGCAAGTCTCCACCCTGAGACAGCACATTCTGAGGGAAGCTGTGGTCTTATTTGCACAACTGATTCTAACCAATTTACAACTGATGTCTTAGGTATTTTACATGTCTGAGCTTATTTAAGCCTCAGTCTGGCGCTCTCACGCTCTCTCTCTCTCTCTCTCTCTCTCTCTCTCTCTCTCTCTCTCTCTCTCTCTCTCCATGTGTGTGGTCATGCCTGTGTACATGTCTATATGTGTCTGTCTGTCTGTCCAACATCTTCCTCAATTGCTCATCCCTTTTTTTTTGAGGCAGAAGCTCTTGCTGAAGCTGGAGCTGACCATTGGATCTGCCTGCCTCTTTCTTGGCAGTGGGACTACAGACCCAGGATACCACATTTCGTGTTTACATGGTTCAAGAGATTGAACCAGGTCTTCAAGTTTGCCCGGGGAACATTTTACCCACTGTGTCATTTTGGAGATTATTCCATGAGGCCTGACCAAGAGAAGGTGTGCAGGTTTTTTCTGAGTCATACCGAAAACCTACTGTAGAGAAAGGGAAGAGTCAAGTGTCTGGTCTCTGGGGACCCCCCCCCACCTGGCTGCCACTGCCACCCAAGCCCCCAGCTGTGCCTTCTGACAAAGATAGAACTTAGGCACTAAGAGGACACTGGCTTCAGCTCATTCCAGGGCTAGGACCGTAGCCTGGGCCTTTTGAGATTGTGAAGTCCTTTCTTCTATCCCTGGTTCTTAGAGCTACCTAAATATCTCACTAGAATGTAGCAGCTGGAGGTTTTCCTGTGCCCATGGCCCTAAGAAAGTGCACATGCAGGCCTTAAGTATCCCCTCAGAGCAGACCAGAACCTGCTTGGGACCTGTGAGCCAGAGACACAGCAATGAAAAGAATCTGAGCAATGGCAGCCAGGTGGGGGATCCCTAGAGACCAGACACTTGACTCTTCCCTTTCTCTACAGTAGGTTTTCGGTATGACTCAGAAAACCCTGCACACCTTCTCTTGGCTGGGCCCTATGGAATAACCTCCAAAATGACACAGTACAGTGTGGGACTCAGATAGCTCTAGAGACATGAGAACTGTCAAGCTCTCCTCCTCCCCATTCCCTAGCCAAACACCAGAACTTCTGTTCTTACAGAACACCAGAAAACCCAGAAACAACTCCCCCATAGAGTATAGGACTGCCCGCATTCCCATTGGTGATGGATGGATGGATGGATGGATGGATGGATGGATGGATGGACAGATGGGGTAGAATGTGGGTGTGGCTGGAGTAGAAGGTTCTGGGGTGTGTGTGTGCAGGGGAAAGGTCTCCGTTCCTTCTACTCAAATTCAGGTTAAACCTGGGAACCCCACCCCTTGACTCAGAAGGCTGGCAGCTAAACCTTTGTTATCACAACCTTGGGGAAAAGGCAGACACTCTTGGCTCACGAAGTAGCTAGAGGTAAGAAGAGATGTGTGTTGGAGGTTGGAATGCTGGCTTGTCCCTATCCTGGGACCTCATGGGAAGTCCTCTCCTTTGAACTCTTTGCAGGGGCAAGGGCTTTGATGCACATGGGATGTAGAGCTGCTATTGGGAAACCCAACTATTGTCAAAAAGCCAGACCAGAGTCTGTAATGGCTCAGGGTTGTAATCCTAGCCACTTGGAAAGTAGAAGCAGGAAGATTGCCACAGGACTGAGTCCAGCCTGGTCTACATAGTAAATTCCAGGGCAAAAATAGATGGATGGATAGATAGATAGATAGATAGATAGATAGATAGATGAATCCAAACAAAACAAAATGAAAAAGAGAAAGAAAAAGCAGAGAAGCAAAGAGGGAACAGGATTGGGAGGAGGAGGTAAGGTGAAGAAGCCTGGCCAGACCCAGTGTCACTACACTGCATTCTTGCCTGAAGCCTAGGAGAAGCTGGGAGGGAAAGAAAGAAGTTGTCCTGGTTTTTTGGTGTAGACATGTCCCCTCCTCAGCCACTGAGAGTTGCCTCATCCTAAGGGACCAGATAATGAGGACTAGAGAGGAAGAAGAGCAAGAAAGGATGGGAAGAAAGCCGTTGGGCTCTCTGCGATCCAGCAGCTACTTCTGGTCCTTAGAGTTCATGCATCTTCCTCCAGAGATCAGGGAAGTACTATGAGTCTTAGGAGTAGGCAGATACACAGATGCCCAGACAAAAAACAAAATCAAATCTGTGGATAATTGGCTGCAGAAAAGAAATCAAAAGATGAATATGAATAGAAATGGGTGGAATGCATGGATGGATGGATGGATGGATGGATGAATAGATGAGTGGATGGATGGATGGATGGATGGATGGATGGATGGATGGATGGATGGATGAATGGATGGATGGATGGGTGGGTTGGTGAATAGATGAGTGGATGGATGGGTGGATGGGTGGGTGGATGGATGAATGGATGGATGGGTGGGTGAATAGATGAGTGGATGGATGGGTGGATGGGTGGATGAGTGGATGGGTGGATGGATGGGTAGATGGATGAATGTAGAGGCAGATGGATGGATGGATGGATGGATGGATGGATAGGTGGATGGGTAGGTGGATGGGTGGATGGGTGGGTGGATGGGTGGATGGATGAATGGATAGGTATGTGGGTAGGTGAATGGGTGAGTGGATTGGTGGGTGGATGGGTAGGTAGATGGATAGATGGATGGATGGATGGATGGATGGATGGATGGATGGATGGATGGATGAATGGATGGATTCTTAAACAGATAAATAACTGATAAAAAGTAATTGGAAAAGGAGGCAAGAGGAGAATAGGAGAGAGGAAGAGAGACTAGAGAGAGGAAGAAGAGATACAGACAGTTTATAGGTGAGTGAGTGACTTGTAAAAGCTTGCTAATGGAGGCTTGGCACCTGACTGCTCCTACAAAGCCCTGGCCTGTGGAACTTGCTGCTTCCTCCCACCCTGCTCTCCCCATCTTGAAGTGTCAATCTGCACCTAATACCTCAAGATGCTGACTGTACCTGGTGCTCTCCTGCGTCAGTACGGGCCTGCTCCAACACATCTCAGGCCTTGGGCTGGTGGTGGATGGATGGTGTACACAGATGGACTGTAGGAAGATGGATAGGTTGCAGCTCCTGGAGTAAGCCATTCTCACTTATCCTAAGTTGGGGAGGGGAAGCAGGGACAAGGGCTTTGATGCACATGGGGTGTAGAGCTGCTATTGTCTCTTCCAAGAGGCCTTTCCTCCCATCTGAGGCCTCACAGTTCATGCCTCTGCCCTAGCACCTACCTGTCGCACAAGAGACATCTAGCTCAGACCTGCCTGTATTTGTTAGTGTTTGGTTCATCTGCCTATTCCTGAGTGTGCCTGGGATTGAGCAGGGACCCATCATATAGACAGGACTGAGAAGCTTGCAGTGTCGTGGGAAAAGAGTAAGAAATCCATTCAAATTTTGGGTGAATGGCTCATAAGAGAATAAACACAGGGGACTTGGATGCCCAGAGGAGGGAGAGCCCCCCCCCAGGCCTTCCTGAAAGAAACCTCTTGTCTACCAGGTTGAGTAGGTTCCAGGTCTTGCCCAAAAGCATCTGCCCTATCTACCACATCGTCTTCAGTTTCCCTAACAGAGCTGCAGAGCTGACCCAAGGAGGTGAGGCTAAAACTGGGACTGTAACTCAGTAGGGAAGGGGCATGGCTCCCATTCATGAAGCCCTAGGTTGTAAGGAGGGAGTTTGCCTCGCATGCATGAAGCCCTAGGTTCTGTCCTCAGCATAAACTGAGCATGGTGGTACACTCCTGTAATCCCAGCTCTTAGAAGGTAGAAGAGGAAGGATCAGAAGTTCAAGGTCTTTTTCAGCTCCTTGGGAAGTTCAAGGCTAGCCTGGGCTATGTCAAGCTCCAGCACTGAAGTGGAGGAAGGTTTCAGGAGGCCAAAGAAAGGTGACTATTCCTTCACTCCCCGAGGGTTTTCACTCTGATTCTACACTCGTGCCCACCCAAGGACCTAACTTCAGCCAAGCACCTATCTTCCTTCTGCAGCCCAGAAAAGTCAGGGCATGATTGTCCTCTGAACCTCTGTGTCACACACAAACTGCAAAAGACTCCCAAGGACCAAAGCAGAAGGGTCTTTGTATTTTAAAAAGCTCTGAAAGAAAAGAAAGAAACCAGGTCCGGCCTCCTCAGTCGTTCATTGACTGTCCCTCCCTCTGGTCCTACTTAAAGCCTATAGTGTGGTTTCAATGCTGGACCTTCTCTTGTCCCTAACAAGGGCTAGGAAGCTGAGATGTAGCTTCCAGAGAAGAACCCTTACAGAACAGGGGTGATTTTTGCATCTTCCCTTGGCTGTCTCAGGACAAGGCTGCCCTGTCTGTCAGCCCCCCCCCCCAAACCCCTGGGCTGTCTACTCCCACGCCCACCCGCAGCTGACCCTGGACTCCTCTCAAAGCCCTTTCAAGAAGAAGTTTGAAGCGGTCCCCCTCCTGATTCAGCGGGTGGAGCAGCCTCCTCCGCCTACTTGTGGTGGCCTGACTGCTTCTGACTCTGCCTCTAACCCTCCTGTCATAAAAGAGGAAATTCCTTAAAAGGAAAGGATTCCTCTGCCTTCCTGGGAACCCAGGGTGGGAGGGGAGTGGCCACAGGGCCCACTCTCCTGCTTCTGGACAAGACTCTCCCTAGAAAGTCTTTTATATAAGTGTTTCTTAAAGGATGACAGATCCTTAAAAACATGAGAGGAAAACACTTGGCGATCTTCCCCTACAATGCATCTCAAGCTCTATGACTATTTAGGCTGCAGGCAGTTCTCCTTTGAATCTAGCTTCAGTACGCTCCAAGTGACAGTTTACTATGCATGTGGAGTTGGGGAACTGGAGTTTTGGTCTTACTAAAAATGAGCTAAGTAGCCATCAGGGCCGTGAGAAAGGTCCGGGCTTATCTTAATACATCTCTGGTTTTGACTTGAGGGCCTCTGTTTCCTTTTGTTCTGTTTTGTGTTCGTTTACGTTTACAAGGTGGTCTCACTGGTAGCCCAGGCTGGCCAGGAACTCAAGGTCCTCTCCCTTTAGCATCCTGAGTGCTGGAATCCCAGGTATGCACCACCAGCCCCAGAAATTGGCCGATGTTAAGTAAAGGCTACCCTAGTGATGTAGTATGGGCCAGCCCAAGGCTGCAGCAGATCTCTTGCCTTACCACACTGGTTCCCCAGGCCGTCCAGGTTTCCAGTCAGTCCTCACAGCCACCGAGCATCTGGTAGGAAGAAGGCCCTCATAAGTTCACATCCTGACTCCACTTCCAGGTCTGAGCTGTTTTCTGCAGGGCTGTACTCAGGGCCTGTGTGAAAGCAAGGGGTTGGGGGTGGGAGGGTTATAAGAGCGGGTGGGGGCAGAGCTTGGGGGGAGGAGCCCACGACTTCCATTTCACTGCAATTAATTTTGTTGTGTTTTGCTTGTTTTGTTTTATTTTTTTCATCAGAGTCTCTTATCCCAGGTTGGCCTTGATCTTATTATATAGTCCAGGCTGACCTTGAACTTGTGACAATCCTCCTACCTCAGTCTTGAGTTCCGGGTTGCAGCCATGTTCCAACCAAGCCCAGCAAGGGACTTTTTCAGTGGGTAGGTTTACATCTTTCCGATGTAGTTTCCCTGTTTACAAAATGAGGCTGACTCTCACTACCCAGAAGGACTGCTGAGGGTTAAGGATAGCCCTGGCTGCAGATATTCAAAAGCCCCTGGTAGGTTGCTCTTTCCCTATAAAGGGACCCAGGCAAGGGTCTCCTCTGCTGGAGGAGCTGTTGGGAAGGTCTGAGAAGGGCAAGTGACCCCTCCCCTCCCCTGGGGAATGGCTGGGAAGGGCAAGGCTTGCCACCTCCGCTGCTGGCCCTCCTCCAGAGTATATCCAGGTAGCTTGAAGCCCTAAAGTTCTATGATTATAGGGCTACGTTCTAAATTTTGGACAAGGGCAGCCAAAATAATTAAAGACTTGGAAAACAGGACCTAAGAGGAAAGGGTTAAAGGCGCTAGGATTGTTTAGCCTAGAGAGGGAGTGGCTTAATGATACCCTTCTGAATGGCTGGGCTGGCTTCCCTCTTACCCTCTAGACTAACTGCAGCTAGAGAGACTCCAGTCAGACAGCTAAGTGAAGGCCCCAGCCACAGACAGCGCCACTCGCCACAGATTGTGCCACACTGCAGGAGCGTGGTGATTAGGGCGGAAAATGAATTTGGCAGCACTTCCTCCTTGACATTTAGATTCTACTTTATTTTTGCAGAATTGTTAGAGAGAGGAGAAAAGAGACTAGGAATGAAAGGGTTGGTTTTGACTTATGGTTTCAGAGGGAGAGAGTTCGTGGCAGTGAGAAAGGTGTACCTCAGAGAGTTTCTCTCAGTGGCAGGGGAGGAAGATGGCTGACACACTTGTCCACCGGAAGTAGAGAAGAGAATAAGAGGATTTTTTGTTTGGTTTGGTTTGGTTTGGTTTTTTAAGTACAAACTGAACAGCTATTAGGGGGTATAGAGAGGTTGGATCAGCAGCCCTAACCCCAGAAAATCATGAGATGCCTCCCCCACCCCAGAGAGGCTTAGCGATCACAAGGGGCCATAGAGAAGCAGAGAGTCCCGCCATAGGCACCTCTCGCCCTTTCTTCCTGGAACAGCTGCCCGGGTGTAAGAAGGTAAACGTTCAAGGAAGGCTGGGGAGGAGGACATTTTGTCTTGAGTCTACCAGTCAGTCAGTGCCCATCTTACCCCGACTCAGCTCCTTCATCATTACCTGTGCTTTTAAAGGGACAGAACCAGCTACTGTTTGGGGTGTTGGTACATTCTCTTGCCAGGAACCTCAGATAGACCCAGCCTTGGTTACATAACTACCTACTACAAAACACAGGTAAGGAATCAGAGGCCCAGAGATAGAAAGCGACCCTCCCGAAGTCACACAGCAGTCATTCTGAACTTGAGTCTTAGCCAGGAGAGGACAGTGTTTCCATTTTACAAAAAAGGAGCTAAGAGCAAAACGTGGAGTCATTTCCCTCCCTCACGGACTCCAAGGATGCTCCAAGCTTTTCTCCTGCACAGCTCTTGCTCTCAGGGACGGAAGGGACAATCCCCACAAGGTTCCCAGTGGGTGACAGGAATAGCTAGAAGACTCACAACCAACAAATGCCATGACCATTATACTGACATGTTTTAGTCTTCTCATTTTACATAAGAGGAACTAGACAGGTCAGGCAACAGTTCCAAGGTCAGTAGGCTAATAGCTAGCAGAGCTGGGTTTGAACTCAGCATAATCCAGTCTACCACTTTCTCTTTAATTCCCTATACTCAGCTAGCGATCTTTCCTCCTGGCTGGGCATGCCATGAGGTACTCTGTGAAGTGTCTAACACGTTTTTCTAAGCTTCCACATTCGTCCAGCTTCCCAATGTGTGTGTGGGGGGGGCGTGGGCCTCCTACAGCTGCTTCTCCATCCTAGAGAAGCCACTGAACCCCACCCACCCCACCCCACAGCTGCCCAGTGCCCTTCTATCCCAGCTCAAGGGCATGTGGGTCCTCTTCCTCTGGTATCCATGAGGTTGGCAACAGCCTCCAACAAGGCCTGGCTGCCTGGGCACACGCTCAGCTGGGGTTACTGCTCTACCCAGGGCCAGCACCGGCATCAGAGTCACAACCAAAACCATGACCCAGATACAGAGACAGAACTCCCCAGAAGACAAAGGGAACAGAGGAACAGGTGAGCCTCAGAGGCAGAGGCGGGAGTCACATGTCAGACACTGAGGCCAGCTCCTCCTGAGTCATTGCCCAGCCAGAGGCTTGGTGGGGTGGGGTGGGAGGGGTTGGGGGAATGGGAGGACGGGATTAGGGATTGGGGTGTGGAGGTTAGGGCATGGGGGCCATCCCAGTAGGAGATGGATGAAGGTTGGGAACAACCAGTTCTACTTCACCACTCCAGGAAAGGCCACATCTGCATGAGCAAGGACACTGGCCGCTTAGCCGAGGAAGGATGGGCAGTGTGTGGCGGCTAGGCTGTGAGCACCGAGCTTCTTCTCAGCCTGACCCTCCCTTTACACCTGCACTGCCTGCAGTTTCCAGGGAGCCCAGCCCAGGAGAGCTAACCCCACTGTCTCACAGGCTGTGTCCAGGCCTGTTTGCCTACTTTGGGTCTTAGCTTCACTGTTGTTTTGTCTAGGATGGCTTGATCCGCCCATCCCAATCCATGCTGTCTATAAGAGCTCTCTGTGTGCCCCACAGCTTCACCAAGCACCCCAGAAGGGTGCTTGGCAACACTGTTCCATACCCCTGTGTTTTATTTTACTTCCCTTATCATGGATCACTATGGCCACAGGGTCTAACAGTGCCTAGAAAATAATAGATGCTCATTAAACACTGCTGAGCTCATAGGTGGTTAACAGAGAATAAGAGGGAGTGTAGAGGGTCAGCGTCTTGTGAGACCGCCCCGAGCTGATGCCTGGCAAGAAAAAAATCAGGGTGCAAGCACTGGGGTGCTGACAGAGAAGGGAGGCTGTCACCCAAGTCTGTCTGAACAGGAGCCAGGGTTGACGTACAAGGTTAGGTGGGGCAGGGTGGCTTCTGCAGGAAGTGAGCCAAGTCTTAGGGTTGGGAACCAGATTCAAACTTCCCCTAATCTGAGCGTTTGGGGGAAGCCAGATAGAGATGACAAGGGCCAGCCACAAAGCCTGCCCATCCTGTTACAGGTGCACTTGGCTTTCAGACAATGAGGCAAGAGTGTCACTAGCCTCTTCTGGAAGACTCATGTCATCATCAGAATGGAGAGCAAAGGAGAAAGAGGAAAGAAAGTAGAGCTTCAAAGGGGTCCCAAGCCCCTTTCTCATTGTCCCCCCCCCCAAAATGGGCACCTTTGTCACCACCTCACCACAGTGGACAAAGGGCCATAGGGAGAAGGCGATGAAGGTTCAAAGCAGAAGCTAGGCAGGTGGAACACAGGGGAAAGAGTGTAAGGTACTGCACCTGTAATCTCAGCACTGGAGAGGCGGAGGCAGGAGGATAGCTGGAATAGAGGACCATCTGGGCTAGGCAGTGAGACCCTGTCTCTGAAAATCAGAAGGTGGAGGGAAGGAACGGGAGGGGGAGGAGGGGGAGCAACGGTAAAAGAACTCAAGCCCGATGGGGAGATGGGGAAAGCAGGTCACACTCGGAGAGCACAGACCTCGGAATGTACTCCACAGCCTTCTGAGCCCTCCCCAACCTTCGCAGGAGCTCGAATCAGCCCCTCCAGGTGCAATTATCCTTTTCTTCCCGTTTATTTTATTTCACTTTTTATTACGGGAAACTTGAAAAACACACAAAATAAACATAATGGTCTAATCGAGATCCCTGTGTGCCCATCGCCGCTCCAGCGACAATCATATTGTGCCATTCTCGCTGCGATTTCACCCACTCGATTTGTATGCTTTTTTGACACGGCTTTTGTAAGAAATTTTGCATACTAAAATGTACAAATATTAGCTGCGTGGTGCTGATAAGTGTTTATATCCTGGTGCCCACATCTCTGTCATAACATGGTACGTTACCATCTAACTGGGAAATTCTCTCATTCCTTCTCAGGTAATCCCACAGGCTACCACCATTCATTCGCTTTGCCTCCTCTAGATCTTGAAGTAAGCAGAATTGCACAGCAAGCTTTCTCACGGGCTTGCTTTGTTTCCGAGCATACGTCTCGGTGACTCACCCGTCTCATGCCCCTAGCTTTTTATTACTCTGGATGTGGACATTGGAATTCATCTCAAAGTTTTGCTGATGAACATTTGGGTTGTTTCCAGTACATGACTACTGTGTATGGGGCTCCTGTAACATCTGTCTTTGTGGGCATGCTTTCACTTCTCCTGGGTAAATAAATACCCAGGAATGGAGTCACTGCATCAAACAGTATGTGTGTTTAACTTTAAAAGAAACAGACTGGTCAGATGGTTCAGCAGGAAAAGCCACTTGCTGC
>CM052706.1:74200272-74241700 GCA_028551405.1 Uromys caudimaculatus
GGTGCTCTTGTGAATGTTCTTGCTCATGCACGCATGCTTGTGTGTGTATGTGTGTGTGTGTGTGTGTGTGTGTGTGTGTGTGTGTGTGTGTAACACACAAATAAATGAGGAAAGATGGGGAAGAAAGGGTGGGAGGAAAGGGGGAGGGAAGGAGAGGGGGAGGGTGGAAGGGGGAGGGAGGGGGAAGGAAGGGGTGGGAGGGAGAGGGAGGGGAGGAAAAGTCCATTTTTTTTTCAGATTTGGCTGTGACATTCCCAACAGTGGTGTGTAACCATTCAGCTTTTGTAGTTTCTTCAATTTCTTGTTGATTGTGGGCTTTTTCTTCCTCCTCCCCCCAAAATTACTTATTTTTTATTCATTCATTTTGCCTGCATGTACGTCTGTGTACCATATGTGTGTCTGGTGCTGGAGGAGACCAGAAGAAGCCTCTGATCCCCTGGAACTGGAGTTACAGACAGTTGTGTCACCATGCGGTACTGGGGAGTGAACCAGGGTCCTCTGCAAGGGCAGCCTGCCTCCTTTCTTAACCACTGAGCCATCTCTCCAGCTCCTATAAGTGTTTCCAGTGCAGCCACCAGGAGGTCTGTGGTGATCTCTCACAGTTGCCTAGTGACTAATGATGTCATGCCGTGTTTCATGTAAATATTGTGCCTAAGTTTCCCTTTGTGTGGGGGGACTCTCTTCAACTCTTTTACCCACTTTTAATAGTTTTATTTGCCTTTTTAGGGGGTGCATATGTGGTGCCTGTATAAGTTCATGTGGGCATGAGAATGAATATGCCCATGTGTGCACATGTGAAAGCCAAAGGTCAATGTCAGGTGTCTTCCTGGATGGGGCTTCACCTTCTTTTCTGAGATAGGGTCAGTCTGTAACTGAGCCTTGAGCTCGCTGATTGGCTGGATTGGTTGTCAGGGAGCCCTTGGGATCCTCCCATCTCAGCATCCGGAGGCTGGGGTTGCAGCCAGGCACAGCCATGCCCAGTCTTCACATAGGTGCTGGGAGCCCAAATGCAGGTCCTCACATTTAGGTGGTGAGTCCTCTAACTCCAGAGCTCTCACCATAGCCCCCAATGTGGCTTCTTATGCTTCTTACCATCAATGTTATTAATGCTTGAGATTGACCCTAGAGTTCACATATGCTAAATTTCACCACCAAGCTATGCCCCAGCCCCTGTCATTGAATGAGAGAACTTTGGTGTACATTTTGGTAGGAATAAGCCCTTTTCAGACATATGCTCCATGGATATTTTCTTTAAATATGTGGTTGGCCTATTTGCTTAAAAGAATACTTTTTAAGACTTATGAAGCATACTTCACATAAATTATATAAAATTATATAATGCATACAGAAACCAGTTTAAAGTGTGCCAATCAACAAGCCCTTGATAAATGTATACACTAATGAGACGCACAATCCTTTGGTCTGTTGCCAGACGCTGGGCATCTTCACGTCTTATGGATGGATTCTTTGGTCATGTAACTGCCAGGCTCTTTTCCAGGGTGGCATCTCACATCCCTCCAACAAGAGCTCTTGTTTCACATTTTGCCGACACAGGAGCTAATCCGTTTTTTCCCATGGTAGCCCTCCTAGCCCTTGCGTGGCACCCCAGTGCAGATGGAGGCGCACATTCATCTCGTGATGAATGATGCTGAGCTTCTGGTCTGTGCTTGCCATTATGGGCTCAGTGTCTTTATACCTCTGGCCCAGTTCTTACACAGGCTGTTTGTTTTCTTATTGAGGGAAAAGAAGATACAAGCATATATTCCAGACCCAAGTCTGTTGTTAAACACAGATTTGGCAAATGTTTTCAGCCCCGGTATGGCTTGCCTTTCTACTTTGAGAACCATGTCTTCTAAAAAGCAGATTTTCATTTTGATAAAATCCAAAAGATTGATTGTTTTTCTTATAATAGTTATGCTTTCTATGTTAAAAAAAAATCTAAACTTAGGTTTAAAAGACTGTAGACATTGGATCAAGGTACAAAATATTTAATTTTTTTACTATTGTCCACGGACATCCCATCTTTATAGGGCCATTTGTTAAAAACTCTTGTTGAACAAAAACTATTATTTCCCCCATTAAATTACAGTGTCATCTTTATGAAAAACCCATTCGCTGTGTTTATTAAAAACCTATTCCCAGCCTCTTCTCTCTTCCGGTCATCTAAATGACTTTTCTATGTTATAAAACACTGTCTTAGCTGTTACCACCTTGCTGCAAGTCCTAAAACAAGGAATGAAGTCTCCCAAGCTTGCCCCGACAAAGTCACAAGTCTGAAATGAATTTTATGACTCAGGGCAGGACTGCGTTCCTTCTGGAAGGTTCTAACTGGGATTCTAATTGTTAGGGTTAGGGTGAGACAGGGTCTCACACAACCCAGACTGCACTCAGACTTGCTGCCTAGTCAAAGATGACGCCTCCTCATCTTCCCACCTCCACCTCCCAAGCACTGGGGCTACAAGTGTGTGCTACCACACCTGGCTCGCGAGGGTCTATGGATCAAACGCAGATTTTGTGCATATGAGACAAGCACTCTGCCAGTTGACCTGCATCCGCAGCCTTGGTTATTGTTTTTTGCAAAACAGAATGTAGTCCTGGGTGGCCTGGGACTCATAGCAGCTCTCCTGCCTCAGTGTCCCAAGTGCTGGCATTCCAGGTCTAAATCATCACACCCAGCTAAGTTTCCTTTATTTCTGGATAAAAAATGTTCAATTATGTCTTTACCGCTTGCTTCAAAGAGTTTTTTTTTCTTCACCGAATGACTTAGATTTCTCTGACTAAATTCAATCAACTATGTACATCGCCAGCCTGTGTCTAGAAACTCTATTGTTTGTTCACAGATCTGTCTGTCTATCTGCAATGCAACACCGTCTTGGTTTCCACTTATTTAAGATCTCAAAGCAATCCCAACACTCGTCCTTCAGATTTGTTTTTTGTTTTTAGGTTTATTTTGGCTTTTTTATACTTCCATATATTTTTCAGAATGAATATGCCAGAAAGCCTCCCAGGAATATGACAAGAATTACGTTGCATCTATAGGTTAATTCGTCAAAAATTATCTTTTCAACGTCTGCCCGTTCATAATCAGCTTATCTCTGCCTTGGCTTGGATCTTCTCCACTTCACTCAGCCATGATTTTTCTGAGCACATTTCCTGCATATCTTTGTTGAAGACTTTCCTGACTGTTTCATTGTATATAATCCTATTGTAGCAGATACATTCCCTGTCTGATGATGGCTTTTCTGAACACTAGTATACATGAATACAGTTTATTTGCATATAATGACCTTATATCATGCAGCCTCGCTAAATTCACGTATTAGTTCTAGTAAGATTTTTATCCACATAAATCATCCTGCCATGTTAATATACACAGTTTCTTTTTCCCCCGTATCACTTATTTCCTTTTCTTGCCTTGTTCCTGAGGCTATGATCTCTAGCGCACTTTGTAACACTAGTAATGAACATGAACACCCTGGCTGTTTGTCCTGGGCTGTAAAGCACGTCTTAAGGGTTTTGCCAGTAATGGTGACTTTAGCTGGATTTTTAAATAAATACCCTTGATTAGACTGATTAAACTTTTATAGCTTTCCAAAGTTTTCCCGTGAGTGGCTGGAACTTTTTTCCATATTATTTTTGAATACTTATGGATGTAAGAAGGATCCAGCTTAACCCGACTCCGGCCCTGTGCTGGTAACTACCGTTCTGTCTGCCAAACAACCTTGGCATCCATTCTATAAGCTAGGAGATAAACAGAGTCATTAAGAGTCCACCCAAGCATTTGGTGCCAGGCCTAGACTGTTGCTTACCTGATGCATGCCACATTAATAGGTTTTGAGAAAACCCAGGTACATTTCTACTGGCTGCAACCATGCTGTGTCCAGCTTGGTATATAAACCTCTTCCTCCTGCCCCGAGTCACAAGGACTCTTATTTGCTACTGCCCAAGGTACACTTAAATGAGTGTTCATAAGTCCCTAATATGTACACTTTGTGCAACTCCATCTTTCCGCAGGCTCTGTAAATCTTTCACAGGTGGTTCCTATACAGAGTCTTTCTTTCTAAAACAAATAGTAACACTTTTCATTTTGATTCTGTAAGGAAAGTGGGTTACAATAACTGCTTTATGATTTAATTCGATATGGACTGGCTTACATGGACAATCTCCTACTAAGGAAGGAGAGTCCTACTGGGTTTTTGTTTTGGTTGTTTTGGTTTGTTTAAGTTTGGTTTGGTTTGGTTTTTGGTCTTACTATACTTTGGTGGGAAATACACATCAGTCCAGATTCTGAGTTCTGATCCTCTCCTGGGATACTGATGTACAGTACCACTGTCTTTCATGATGCCAGGCAGCTGTGGAGAGCTGTACTCCCAGTCAGCCACTGGATCACAGGGAGAAGTGGCCAGCAATCTCACATGCATCCACTGTGTTACTGAGCTACCATGGCTGGTAGGTTAAGTGTATCGAATGGATTTTGCTCTGTTTTGCTTTTTGTTCTAGGTCTGCTTGTTTTTTATTTGTTGTTTGTTTGTTTGTGTTTTGGTTTTGGGTGTTGTTGTTGTTGTTGTTGTTTGGTTTTTGGATTTGGGGCTTTGTTGGAGATTGAACTCATGCCTTCAATCACACTGGGGTAAATGCTTTGCCCTGACCTCTACAATTCAAATACATTCTTGACTTAGAATTTTCAACTTGTGGTTGAGCTAGTGGATGAAACTCCGTTTGTGGACACTGGGGAGATGGCTCAGTTGGTAAAGTGGATTCTTAAAGCTCAGCGGCCCAATTACTGCAGCAGAATTGATGGCTTCATGTTCAGTGAGAGACCCTACATCAGAGAAGTAGATGAAATGTGATCCGTTAAAGACATCTGACCTCCACACACATACATGCACCCACACATGCAAGTGAATGCAACATACACAGAAACAGACCCATACAAATAAAAGTGTTTAGACCCCATCCTTTGTGTATTTTGGATTTAGTTTGAAATTAAATAATATAGCTTTGTTGAGGGTTGTGGTACACTCTCTTAATTCTAGCACTCAGGAGGCAGAGGCAGACTCTGTGAGTTCAAGACCAGCCTAGTCTACATGGTGGGTTCCAGGACAGCCAGGGCTTTGTAGAAAGATGCAGTCTCAAAAAAATAGCAACAACAAAAACAGAGAGAGAAAGAGTACAAGAGATATTTCATAGCTAGAAAAAGGTCAATGCATTACAGAATCACAATAATTACCAACATGTTTCAAAGCCTAGTAATAATAATAATTATAATCTGTACCAAATCTAATGACAGCTTCAAAATATGAAGCAAAAACTGACAGAGTGAAGAGGAAAAAGACAAAAGCTAAGACAGAAATTTTAAAGTATCTTAAAGTAAACAATGACGGTAAAGCATCAAGATTTGCTAAAGAGCTCATAGATTTGGATTCAATTCCGTTGCTTTTATTGTTTGATTTCGCCCATTGGGGAGTTTGAGATGGGGCTGTCACTCTGTCACCTGGGATGGATTTGCACTCAGTGTGAAACACAAACTGGCCCACCTCAGGACTTCCAGGCCCCTGGTGCTAACTAAGATCATGGCTATAAGCCAACACGCTGTTCAATCTTGTAAGAGCTGAGACTTTTTCTTTTATCCACCATGTGTCTCATTTTTGCTTGTTCATGTCTATTTTGTTTTTAGTTTTGAGAAATCTCATGTATACTAGGACCCACTATGTAGCCTGGATTAGCTTGAACTGATCTTCCTGCCTCTGCCTCCTGAGTGCTGGGTTATAGTCATGAGCCAGCACACCTCGTTTTATATGGTGCTGAGGATCTAGTCCAGGACTTTGTGTACACTAGTCAAACACCCTACCACCTGAGCTGTGTCCCCAGTCCCACATGCATCATGGTGTTCCATGTACTCCCGGGGGAAATGAGTTGTTCTGTGTCATATTTCAGAAATATCAATTCAGTTGAGAAAGCAGATAGTTGTATTCAGGTCTTCTGTATTCTGACTGAATTTGTGTACAATTACACCATCAATTACCTCAAGAAGCATAAAATCTACATCTGTAAATGTGAATTTCTCTATTTTTTCTCTTCATTCTGTCAGTTTTTGCTTCATGTATTTGAAGCTCTGTTATTAGATTTGGTTCAGATTATAATTATTATTATTATTACGAGGCTTTGGAACATGTTGGTAATTATCGTGATTCTTTAATGCACTGACCCTTTTATGGCTATGAAATATCACTTTCGCTCTGTCTTGAAAGCTATTTCATCTGATACAAATATAGTAACTGCAGCTTTTTTGATGAATTCTGCTTGAATGGTAGATCCAGAAAGGAGGGAGAAGTGAAGAGAGGGAGGGGAAAGAGAAGAGGAAGAATTTTAAGGACATGGCAAGTCGGAGATGTGTAAGGGGAGCAGGCTAGACCTCAGTCTCTGCAGAAACTGAGGCTGCCATCCTTAGGCAGAATTCTTTTTTCTAGGGAAGTTCAGGCTCTTTGACTGTAAATTGAGCATTGGCACTGATCACATCTGTATTTGGCAGCTGTCTCATCGCTGTGACAGATACCTGAGAAAATTACCTCAGGGAGGAGATCTTCATTTGGCTCACAGTTCCAGAAATTTCCATCCGTGGTTCTTGTCTCCATTGATTCTGGCCCGTGGTGGAGAGAAGCATCATGGCAGTAAGAACGCACACAGAGGCAGGTCACCTCCAGTGGACAGGAAGCGGGTCAGGAGGATGTCTGCGCTGGGGGGCTAGCTCACATCCAGGTCCCCCAGCTTAGGGGAATGGTACCACACACTCAGAGTGGGTCTTCCTCCTTGGATAAATCTCTTTGAAAATACATCAGACACACTCAGAAGTGTGCTCTAGTGATCTCCTAGGCACATCTCAATGCAATCAGGTTGACACACCACACTAACTGTCATGGCATCTGGTCACAGGGATGCTTATGTCACTGTTTGAGCAGCTGGATACCATGGTCAAGTCAAATGTACCCATAAACCAACACAAATGGCGTACCTTTTCCAACCTTTAGCTTCCAGACTGCAGTTAAAGTGTATCTTTGGTAGTCCGTGCACACTTAGTCTTGCTTCTAAATCCAGTTAGCTAGCCTATACCTTTGAGTTAAAGTGTTTAATTCAACTATTTTGTATCATCCAACATAATTTGATGTTGTTACTGATAAATTTTCATTTAGGCCTACTGTTTCCTATTTCTTTGTTGCTGTTTTATTTGGTTGGGTGGTTTTGTTCTTTATACAGGGTCTCATGTAGTCCAGACTAAGCCTTGAGCTCTGTAGTTTCTGACTCTTGCCTCTGCTTCTTAAATGATGGGATTAGAGGTATGTGACTGCCCCAGACCAGCTCCGTTCTAACCAGCTGGCTGACGTTAGGCAGGTCATCACCTGGTACACAAACCTTGAGGTTGGTCCACCTACAGGCTCAGTTTTCTCATACTTCTAGCTCTATTGTTAAGCCTATCTGATGACGGGTTTATTTCATTTTTTAGTGATTTTTAGCTTAGATTTTTTATTTGTTCCCTTAAACAGCGTCTATTTCTTTCCCGAGGTCTCCTGCTTGTTCATTCATAATCTATATATTTTCCTTTAAATTATCAAACATGTTGTTGTTATTATTAAAACAGGGTTTCAGTCTGCAACACAGGCTGGCCTCAAACTCTTAATCCCTCTGCCTCTGTCTACGGTTGACAGTGCAGCTGTGCACCACAAGGCCCAGATATTGAACATATTTTAACAGCTGCTTGAAAATCTTTATCCACTAATCACAGAAATCAGGTCATCTCAGGGCTGGGATCAGCTGGTGTTTTGAATGAGTACAGGTGACATTTGTCTATTTCTTTGCATGCCCAGTGACTTCCAATTGATATTGAGCATCATGATATGTCACAGAGACTCTAGATTCTGTTATATTCTTCTGGAGAATCTATTTCGTGCCAGATGTCAGTGATTCTGGCTGGATTTGAACTCCATCTCCACTGTGGTAAGCAAGGCATACCATCTCTGCTTTGCTTTTTTTAACTTAAATTATATCTAGATATAGATATAGATATAGAGTGTGTGTGTGTGTGTGTGTGTGTGTGTGTGTGTGTGTGTGTGTGTATTTCCCTCGCAGACTTGATTATTTAGCTTACCAGCTTAGTAAGCAGCAAGACCTTGGGCCAATTTTATACAAACAGATTTTGCACTACTTTGGAGGGTCACCCCCTCTTCAGCTCCTTTCCTTTCACAGCCTTACCCCAGTGTTCTGGTTACCCTCACCTTAACACCTCAAACTAATAAGTCTTCAAATCTCCCTCACAAATTCACTCCTTGCAAATGAAATTTCGGTTTCTGCTTGCTTTTGGTCATTCTATGATGCTTGCAAAGAATTGCTTTAAAAAAAAAAAAAAAAAAAAACATTAGCATAAGGACCTGAAGGGATGACTTGGTGATTAAAAGCCTGGCTGCTCTTCTAGAGGGCCCAGGTTCAATTCCCAGCACTCACGGGGGGCTCCCAACCATCTTTAACTCCAGTTCCAGAGGCTCCAGAGCCCTCTTCCGACCTCCTCAGGCACCTGGCATGCGTGTGCTACACAAACCTATATGCAAGCATGATAGTCATGCACAAAATAAATCTCTTTTTAAAATGTATTTGTCTAGGGCTGCGAAGTTCAGTCCGTAAGGCATTTGCCTTGTCAGCATAGAGCCCTGAGGCCAACCCTTAGAGTTCATATAAAGCAGAGTTATAACCCCAGCCCTGGCTGAGTGGAGGCTGTCTGATGCAGACCAGCCAGCCTACCCGAATAGCAAATTCAAGGCCAGTGAGAGAACCTGGTTCAAAAAGCAAGGTGGATTTCTTGGGGATGTAGCATAGTGACAGAGTGTTGGACCAACACATATGTGGTCTGAGTTTCAATTCCCCAGGGTTGGAGATAACATGGAGTCATTGATGGCACCTGAGGTACAGCATTGAAGATCCTCGAACTATACTCCCAGGCACACACACATATGCACCCATCCACTGTGTGTGTGTGTGTGTGTCTGTGTGTGTGTGTGTGTCTGTGTGTGTCTGTGTGTGTCTGTGTGCGTGTCTGTGTGTCTGTGTGTCTGTGTGCCTCTGTGTCTCTGTGTCATTTGAGGTTGGGGGCTTAATCCATCAAGCTATTTTTTCCATTAGTATAAGCCAAAACTTTATTATTCCAGAGGAAATGGAGGCCTGCCATAGAAATGACATGACTGGCACAAGTCATGTGACTGATTACCAGCTTCAGCATCCAAGTCCTGCCTCCATGGGTGATTCGAGGGAGGGCTCTGTTCTAGGCTGGAGTGCTCCCACTTCTCTCTCTCTTCTCGTCCTCCACACAGTTTTACTCTGGTTCCGATGTGGGGTGTGAACACACCACTGACTGGCCATCCATGAACTGAGTTTGTCTCATTTCAGAACAATCAATTTGCTGTTGTGGTGGCTTTGGCCACAGCAGTGTGGTGTGCTGATGGGGTCACTGCCATCAGCGGAACCTGGGCATAACACGTGCATTTTGGTGACTAATTGTACAAGGGAACAAAGGGGCGCTGCAAATAAGGTGTTGGGTCCTGGTTGTTTAGTGTAGTTTTAAACCTGCTACATCACAGATACGAACTGCTATCGTTCCATCATTACGGTGTGCCAGGATCGATGTAACTCACAGGGTTATTGTATTGTTCTAGAGACCAAAGAGAAGTACATAGTTTGCAAGCTGTGAGGCTCACAAATATGAGCGCTCCTCTTCCTCCTCTTTATCATTAGGCCAGGTGAGGGTGACTAGCAGTAAACCTGGCCATACAGGGTAGGTTTGCCAGCATTTGTGGCAGGAAGAGCTTCCAAGGATGACCCTGGAAGTAGTAACCACACAAGGAGAGTATAAAAGTGACCCAAGGGAACATCCACAAACAGGAAGCAAGGGACCATCTGCAAACAGGAAGCAAGGGACCATCTGCAAACAGGAAGCTGAAAGGATTTGGAAGCCTTCAGTTCCAGGAAACAAAGTGCACACCGAGCGGAATGGCTGATGCTCAGAGTGAGAAGCAGACAGTGGTGGTGGCTCACATCCATAATCTCAGCACTCAAGAGGCTGAGGCAGGAGGACCATCACAAGTTTGTGGCCAGCCTAGGCTACACAGTAGTTCAGACAGTCTGAGGCCCTGTCTCAGAATCAGAAGAAGAAAAGCAGTCTGAGGAGGCGCGATCTGTTTGGAGAGAGATTCTGAGAGTTCAATAGCAATCAGTGTCAGGAAGAAGAAGACAAAGACAGATCCTGGGGGACAGCTATGAACACCCCAATACTCCAGATTACAGCGACTTCCAGGTGCCACAGAGGTACTTTCTACTGGGAGACAGATGAGTTCTTGAGAGAAGTGCCCTAGGACTTCCTGGATACGAGATGCAAGGAGATAATCAACACATCAGACACGTACTACCTATGGCTAACCTAAATCCTGCACGGCCTCTATAGTCATTGCAGTGATAGTCAGTGGATTGCCTCTGATTGTGCTTTGAGATCAGAGAGCAAGAGAGACTATTGTGAGCCTACATGCTCTCAGTGTTAAACCCTGGCATGGGGGCTGGCCAGAAACTCAGTTGTAGACATGGGGAATGTGTCTGTGGTCACGGTTTAGAGGTGGTGTAGCCGATTTGAATGGAGCCTCAGGACAAACACATCCTAGGACAGGAAAAGGTCCTCTGGAAAAGAAAGATGGTCTAAGATCCAGTGAGAGAAGTGGCTTCAGGAATGAGGAGAGGCTACGCTGCCTGACTCCCACCCATAAGTGCATGCCTTTGGGTTCTTGCTTAGTCGGTCCGTTGAGATTCTTTGCCTGGTCTAGTGTTCTGACTTGTGGGGTGTCACACTGGGGCCAGGGCTGGCCTTGAACTGGAAGCAGTCCTCCTGCCTCAACCTCTCAAGTGATAGGATTACAAGCGTAAGCCAGAATGCTGAACTGCTTTATAGGTTGCTATTGCTCAGGAAAGGAGTGTTGTTTTTGAGACAGGGTCTCATGCTGAAGCCCAAGTTAATCTTGAACTTGCAGCAATCCTCCTGCCTCAGCCTCCCAAGTGCTGGGACTTATAGGTATGAGCTGGCATGTCCAACTAGTGTTTTGGGGTTTTTTAGTTGTTGATGGTTGGTTGATTGGTTTTTAGCTTTTTGTGGGTTTGTTTGTTTGTTTTGAGTCAGGGTCCTGCTATGTAGCCCAGGCTGAGCTGGAGTTTGCAGAAACCTACCTGCCTCTGCCTCCAGAATGCTGGGATTCCAGGAGTGTGCTAACACATCCAGATAAAGTCAATAAGCATGTAGCCCTGACACCATCACCATTGGGACATCTCTAATGTCTCTAATGTCCCTGGCTGCTGTCTCCAACCTCCCCGCTTTCAGGACCCAAGTCGCTAAGATGACCAATAGCTGGGTAAAGTTTCACAGGCTATCACATGCTGAGCTTATGAGTAGGCACTTAATGAATGGACGACCATCTCCCACCAGAGACTTGGCTCTAAATGTCACCTTCATGGCTCCTGTTCTGGAGAAGCAAGTCAAATTACTCAGTCCTAGGGAGGTCGTCCCCAAACGCTATTCAAGCGGTAGGCATCTTTTTTTGCCGAAGTGAAATGTAGAAAGAACGGAGACAAAGGGCCGGCAAAGGGGACTTGAAGAGGTGCAGAGCGATGGGAGGACGTGCGTCCCCGTGCGGTGAGTTGAGGCACTGCAGCGTGGCTGCCGGGCCACAGGAGCGGTGGGAAGCCTGTGCCTCCCAAGCTCCCAGCGCTGACCGACCTGCCTCGGCTCGCTAGGCTTTGATGACCATTCTCCTCCCCCACAAAGGCTTGTTTTTGGCCAGCGCCGGGATGCGTTTTATGATCGCCCTCGGATTCCCTGTAGCAGGGAGAGGGCTGCTCTCAAATACATATTCCAGCCGGGTTCCTGTTTTAAACCTGGTTCCTCTGTTGCATGTATTGGGGGTTGGGCTTCGCCCAGAGTACGGTTTCTATCAGGGTCAGTGTTTCTATCTCTAGAGGGGTGGTCCCTCCCTGGGGTAGACATGAATTAGTACATTTTTGTAAACTCACAGTGAACACCGAGCACACAATCAGCAAGAGTTTGCTAACTGGGCACAGTAGCTCCCAAGTATCTTCTGAGGCAGACATCTGTTATCATCAATCTGGTGAAGAACCAAGGGCCCAGGAGACCAACTACCCAGAATCACTCAGCTTGTGAGGAACAGGAGCAAGGGTGCCAGACACTAATAATTCCCCGAGCTAGAGGGATTTTAAATAACTAGCTCCGGGGCAGAGACCACCCTGACAGACAATCCACCACAGAGCAATGCAGGTAGCAACTGCAGGCCTCTGCCTGGAGCCTGAGACTAGAGGCTGCAGGGACAGCTGCTAAGGTGGCCACTCCTGTGACTGGCAGGATTTAGTTACCGGAGGTCACCCCACTCCTCAATCCCTGCTCCCAGAGTGCCCTAAGGAAGATCTTCTTGACCCTTGTCATGGTAAAAATAAATAAATAAATAAATAAATAAATAAATAAATAAATAAAACCATCCATGGCACATTGAACAAGGTGGTATGCTACTCTCAGCCAGCAAGAAGAGTAGGACCACTCATAAGCCTGAGCATAGGTCTGTCTTGACCATATGGATATTCATAACTCTGCCCTGGTCATCTGTGTAGTGTGTGCCTCACAGGACTCTGCTCTCTGGAGGTAGGACTTATATCCTCTAACCTCTGGCTAAGGATTCTGGTCTTCCACAGGAATCGCCAACCGCCCTGGTCCCCCTCTCCCCAACCTTGCCCATTTTCCTAAGTCCCTATTGCCACCCAAACTTGCAGCTCCTTTCTCTGCCCCGGCTCTCCCTCATCCCAGCCCACAGCCCCACTCTTTATTCAAAGCCAAACACAAGAGCTACCAGGTACAGTGGTAATAGGTATGGACTCAGCTGGCCTGGGTTGAAATTCCACCTCTACAATCCTTAGGAGCACAGATATCAGGACCCTAGGACCCAGGTTGCTGCCCTGCAGTTCACACTGGCCAGTGCCAGATATGATCCATCAGGGTGGGCTGCCTGGCATACTATAGCCACTCAGCCCCCTTTCCCGTCACTGATGTGTACAGACAACAGGCAAGCGCTGCCAAAGTCAGCTAACAAAGGGTCCCAGAACTGGGAGCAGGTGGGTGGGGCAGGGAGACCATTGGCGCCTGAGCTCCAAGACACTGGCCCAGGAGCCCCATCTCCTTGGGCCAGCTCTAGCATGTTACAAGGAGAGGTCCCACCCTGCTTTTGGGCAGGATCCCAGCGCAGGAGGCCACCCCACCCCCAGGGCCCTGAATCACCCAGGCAGTAGCTGCTTGATTTACCCAGCTCATTCTTGGCTCTGGCTGTTCCTCTTAAGGATGAAGGGAGAAAACAGGGGCTGGTGTGGGGCCAGCTCTCCTGAAAGCAGTTAGAGCACACGATCAGAGCCACAGATGCGTAAGGCCACACTGACTTCTTTCTCGAACAGTTTCCTGATGGTCTTCCTTGGAGAAGGGGGGGGCAGGCCCAGGTCCCTTAGGAGACTCCTGTAGGGGTCAGGGCAGGTGGCAAAGGGACCCAAAAGAATGACGACAGTCACTCACCCCTGGCTAAATCTGGAAATAGAGGATTGGGGTACCATCTAGTTCCATGGCCCTAACTCATCTTGCCCAGGCCACTGGGATCACTACAACCCATGGTCTCCTCTTTAAGAGTGGAAGGATAACAGTCCATTCCAAATCACCCCAGGTGCCACAGACCCAGTTCCCTTGTTTGCAGAGCTTGCTTGCCAATAATAATAAAATAATAATAATAATAATAACAACAACAACCACCACCACCACCACCAGAACAACAACAACAACAACCAGATGTGGCCAATCAACTTTCTCTTGCCCCACCTGAGATGGTATATGACCCTCTCCATCCTAAGAACCATTATAGGCTTGAGGTCCAAATTCTGTTTCCAGTAAAACACAGTAGGTTCACTTCTAACTATGTGACATTGGGAAAGAGGTCCCCTTTCTAGCAATGGCCAGCCTTTCTTTGGCTGGTGTTCCCATACTAGACCTTGTACTAAGCATCTGTCCCCTTGACTGGCACAACCTGCTGGTACATCCCATTTCATAGGTGAAGAAACTGAGGCTTTCTGGGGGGAATGTAAGACTTCTAGGAAGTGCAACTAGAAGGTAGGCAGTAGCTGAGCTTGGGCCATTACTCCTCACTGTAGGGGCTGCTGGGGCGTGGATGGGCTATGCCTATAACACCTGCAAGGCTTTGCTCCCAGGCCCTTCAGTGAACCAAGGTGTAGTACCCATTTTCACCACAGGGTGTCTCCACATCACCGCTCAACCAGCCTCCCAGGACAGTCTCAGCCAACTCCTCCCTGCCCCAGGTCTGGTTCCAGCCTATGTACTGCTTTGTCAGGCTCTGATGCTAGCAAAGCCTGAGGGCAGCTGGGTGGCTTGGAACAGAAGTCTTGTTTCCCATATAGGCCCCTAGCCTAAAGCCCCTGGATGACTTCCTCTCCGACCTTCCTCAATCAGCATCAAAGTTTCGAAGAGCTATGGAGAAGGAGCCTAAAGAGCAAGGCTAAGTAAATCCCCCGGCACTAGGAAGGTAGAGGCAAGAAGAGAGCCACGAGTTCGAGGCCAACCTAAGCTACATAGTTAGTTCCAGATCAGGCTGGTCTGCAGAGCAAGACCCTGAGCCAAAACATGGGGGGGGAGGGGGGATCAAGAAGAGACTCAAGGGGGGATGGCAAGAAAAGAGGAAAGGAAAAAGAGAGGAGAAGCAACTAAGGATGGTAGACCTATAATCCCAGTACATGGGAGGCTAAGGCAGGTGGATGGCTGAGTTCGAGACCAGCCATAACTACATAGGAAGGCCCTGTTTCATAAAAATAAGAAAGGAAACCAAACAACGGAGAAAGGAGCTTAAAGCTGAGGTACAGGCCTATAATTCAGAGCAGTAAGAGATGGAGACCAGTCTGGACCACATGAGACCTTGTATCCAAATGAGGAGGGGATAATGGGAAAGGGAGAAGAAAGAAAGGAGCTTGAGGAGACCCTGGGTCCTCTGTGAGCCTTGGAGACAGGCTCAGGCCTTGCTCCAGGACCCCTCTCAGTCTGGCCTAGTGACTGCTTGTTTCTTGTTCTCGAATACGCCTCTGTGATGGTCATCCAAAGAGGTATAATGAGCGATTCCACAAGCCTGTGTAAGTCGGGAGCATCCTAGAAGCTCTTTACTGCAGTAGAAATGTTGATTGCCAAGGCAGGGGCCCCGAAGCTAGGTTGATTAGCTTTTCCAAAGCCACGTAGACGTCATCAGTGGCCACATGAGCACAGCTATTCTCCCAGAAAGCCATGCTTGACTTTGGGATGGCCTGCTTGGTGTGACCTAGTCCAGGATGCTAAAAGAGAAGAAAGAGCCAGGGGTTCTGCGGTTAAGGAGGTTGGGAGCCAGGATAGTTGAAGGCTACTAACAGACTAGGACTGGAGCCGGAGGCCAGGGAAGTCTGCCTTTGATTAGGCTCCAAGGCCATGTGCAGGGCCTCACTGGAGAGACTGGCTGGCTGTGTGGAGCTACCATGAATTTAGAGGAGAAAGGGATGCTTCCTACAGTGCCTCTGCAAGGGCCACAGTAGGGAACCCCTTCCTCAGCAACCTGACCAACCCCATCTGTCCCAGCCACCACCCTGCCTGCAATACTGGATCCCCTCCACAAGCAAGGCCACCCCTGAGGATGTGCTGTCACCTTAAGGAGAGAGACCTCTGTGCCCTCTCTCTACAGGAACCGTGTCAGGATAACACAAGCAAACTTAGAGCCAGCCAACCCACACCTGGACGTCAGATCACAAGCAGCCAGCCAGTTGAACATGGCATGTCCCATCTGGTCCCCAACCTAACTGCAGCATCTGGAACAGACATTAAATTGTGTCCTTCATGGTGAGGGTTTGGTGATCCTCCTAACTAACGCACTTCCCATAGGCCCAAGGTCATGTAGCTAACTGAAGTCAGTGCTGGATTTGAACCCTAGACTCCTTATTCTTTGAACCAGACCCTTCCTATCACCCCACTCCATCATCACACGGCTTCCTGGATCTCGGTTTCTTCATCAAACCAAGGATATCTAGTCTGCCTCCCTCACAGCTGAAACGGAATGAAATGTGGATTGCAAAAGGCTTTGAAAACTTAAAATCGTGTTGCAAATGATCAAAACATGGCTGTACACAAGGAGGATCTCAGTGGAGCTCCCTGGGGTGGGCCAGTAGCTTGGCTCAGAGATGTAAGCAGCACTCAGCCAAAGCAAACATCGGGACATCGCTGAGCAGACATCTCTGCAGTGTTAGAAGGGCGGATGGTCCTCTCTACCCCAAACCCCACAGAGGTGATCCTCAAGTGCTCCACAAAGCGGTTAGTCACACCACTGCACCGTATTCCTTCCTGCTGGGGGCTGGAGGACAGAGGCAGTCGAGTGACAAGGTTGGCACACAATTCTGTCACCACTCTGAGTCCACGCTGGTTGGAAGACCACGTAAGCAATGCCAGCAATCTTGGGATGCATATCCCTGTGGCAGCAATTCTGTTTCTGGAAATTGCACAGATGACTGTGAATAAAGCTGGTACCTCAACTTCATCTGTAAAATCAACTGGAATGCCCTTCCTTAGGAGAGGTCAAAAAAAAAAAAATCATGGTGGCCATGCTCTATAATACCAGACAAAGAGTAAAATTAATTAGATATAAAAAATAAAATGTGTGTATAAATAAAGTCGGTTTCTACAAAGATCTCTGATACATATTGTTGAAAGTTACTAGCCAAGGATGGTCCTGAACTTCTGGCCTCACTGCCTCCATCTCTCAAGTGTCAGGGTGACAGATACACACCACCATGCTTAGCTTTGTGTTGGCTTGCTTACTTGCTTGAGGCAAGGACTCCTTGCTAAATAGCCCAGGCTAGCCTCAAACTCATAACAATCTTCCTACCTCAGCTTTCTGAGTTCTGAGATTGCAGATGTACACCATCAAGGCTGGCTCAGAAAAAACAAACAAGCAAGCAAACAAACAAACAAATAAATAAAAATGTCAATGATTCAGATATACTATAGCCTATGCTTGGGAGATGGGTGGCCTGAAGTAAGGGGGCTTATTTTTCCTTATATTTTTATACATACTACTTCTTTTAGCCGGGTAAAGGAAGAAGGAGAGAGGAGAAAGGAGGAGAGAATAATCATGAAGAATAATTCTTTGGGTTTAACGACATGCCTCAGCGCCATCCACGTTCCAAGTTCTAAATCTTCTCCCAGCCCTGACCCACTCTGGCCTGTCTGTGTCCACTCCAGCCATAGCCTCTGGAGGCAGCTCTCCTTCCTTCTGTGAGGACCAAGGACTCGCTTTCATGCCCAGCCACAAGAAGCATCAAGGGTCCCCATAGGAGAACCTCAGATGCTCACACGGAGGAGGTGCCCCAGGTAGAGCCTTTGTGAGCTCGCCCAGGGGCTTGGTTTCCCATTAGGTTCATGGAAGGAGTGGCTATTTAAGACCAAGCTTCAAAGAGTAAAGGATTTTCAAAAATCACTTTTGGGGAATATGCAGTTTTTATTAGAGGTGTCAGACGCTAATGAGGGCTCGGCATTTTTCCCAGCCTACAGAGTGGCTCTATCCCTCTCGGAGTCCGCCCCCACTCGTTCCAGCAGCCAGATACCCCTACTTTGATGAGTCAAGAGAAGTGGGGAGTTCAAGGGACAATCCTTTCCCCTCCTCAGCCCTGTCTCCACCTTCCTTGCTTTAGAGGCCCGAGAGGACCCCAGGGAGGCAGGGGGAAGCCAAGGGCAGGGCTCCGAACAGGTTCAGACAGGACAAAGGGGTCAGCCCTGCTGCCTGCGCCTCTGTGCAGGATTTCATTGCAATAAATTAGCAAGTCTTGGGCCTGCCCTGTGCCATGGGGGATGACACCCTCCACACTGATGCTCTTGGGGGCAACGATCCTGTTCCTAAGTGTTCTCGGAGCTTGCGCAGAAGCAGGAGCAGCCCCACATGGTACGAACCCATCACTACCCACGAGGAAATTCGTAATGCCAGGAATTGTATTGTGTGCATGTAATCCCAGCACATGGAAGACCGGGGCAGGAGGATTGCTGTGGGTTAGAGGCCAATGTGATCTGCATAGTGAGTTGGGTCAGCCTCAGTTACACACAAGTCTAAAAAAAAGAAAAAGAGTTAATTTTATTGTCTTAGTTTGTTTTGAGATGGGCTCTTACTATTACAGTTCAGGCTAGCCTTGAATTTGTACCCTTCCTGCCTTAGCCCTCATGCAAAACTTAAGTGAGAGGTTTGGTTGTATCCTTGTGAAGTTCCTTGGGTTTTGTCTGATGGGTGTGGCGATACTGGTGGTGATGGTAATGATGGTGGTGTTGGGGATAGTGGTCCTGATGTTGGTGATACAGGAGACTGGCCATCATGGTAGTGAGGAAGGGATCAGCAGGTGGGATATGAATTTACCACTTAGAGCTGAATAGAAAGAAAACGGGTTTGTTTGCCACACTACAAGGGGCAGTGGGCTGGGCAGTAACAAGAGCTAAGCCTGCAGTTGTGATGCTTGACCCCATGTTTAATGCTGGCCCGTGTCCAGGTTAGAATATACAAAGTGAGCTTGAAACGTAAGCTGAATGTTCAGCGCAGATGAGCACCATCCAGTTCATCTGGAATAGACAATACTCCCAAAAATATTTGCAAAAGGAATATATGCTTCAGGTTTGCACAATTGACTGCACGTGTGACCTCACTTTAACCATCTTTATTTTTAAAGTGTGTTTAAGCCTGTAGATTGAACACTAGAAATTATTCCTTCATTGAAATACCAAGCTGCAAGGCCCTTCTCTCACTTCCTACCGATGCTTAGGTTGGAATCCAGGGCCTTCCTCTACCTCTGAATAACACCTCCCGTTCTGAGTTTTGTTGTCTTGTTGTTGTTTTCTTGTTTTGTTTTGAAGATGGTGTCTCACTGTGTACTTCAGGCCAGGCTCCAACTCTCCCTCCTTCTCTGACTCTGCTTCCTCAGTGTTGGCATTGCAGGTTTGGGATTACAGGTATGCACCATCAGAGGGCCCACGCTTATTCCTCTTTCAATAAATGATGAATGGATACAGAATTAGAGGAGTTTATAGATAGTGCCATAAGCCCTGGAAACATAGAGTAATAATAAGGCAGCCATTCATCACATGTTAGCCCTGCCTGAAGCAGGAAGATGCACAAGATGACCTTTTGGCTCCATTTCCTGCCGAGGCATTGGCAACCAGAATGAGTTTGCTCATCATGACAGCCATCAGTTCGTTCGGTCTCTTACTTGTGTACCTGCCATCATCTCCACTACTGCTGGCCACTGCCCGATCTCTGATCTCTTTTCATGCCAGTAACCATGGTAACCCCATACTGTCATTTCCCAGGACCCAGTGCCCCTCTATAGCATCTCAACACATGCTCCCGTATGAGAATGCGGAAAGAGCACTGTCCTGTCTGACTACGTGATTCCTGAGAACATGGCCTAATTCAGCTCTGGAGAACTAAGCTCACTCAGGATCAGATAGAGCTTGCCAGTTACACAGCATCTGGAGAAAGGTCACAAATTGCCTCCCAGATAGCAACAAAGAGAGCCCATCAGGCAGTGGGCTTGAGGGTGCTCTACCCACTCCTACCCAGACTTCTTTGTCCTATTCTTCATTCCCATCCTTTATCTGAAGTCTCTTTCCCCTAACTATCTGCAACAGAACACCTACCCACCCCTTCCAAAGACGGCTGCTTCTTTATAGCCTAGAATTTGTCCAGTTGATACCATCATCATAGATACCATCCACTTGGTGGTACATGCCGGCTCAGGAGAGCAACGGCCAATGGGCAATGTCCTTCCACTAGCCTAGAAACAAGCATGTGTCCATCCATGACGAGTATTTGTGCTTTATCCTCTGTGTATTAACAGCTTGGTTCTGACATGAACTCTCTTTACTTTACTTTGAGTCTGCCTCTTATAAAACAGTGACCTCAGCTGAGTTCACCCAAGGAGCACCACCCATTCCTGAGCTTTGGTTACAACAGAAGCATCACCACATTCATTCTGTAGTATTCTCGGCATCCCCAGTGATTAATCAGGTTCCTGCTACACCCCTATTAGAGGAAAGGAGGCTACCATGAGAAGTATGTTTGAGAATGAGCTGTGTGATCAGACACTCTATGGAAGAGGAGGGAGAGGTATATGTGCTCTCAAACTATCTCATCAAAACCTAGCAAGGGGGAGGATGGAGCCCCAACTGGACATCTCTTATCACTAATTGAAGCTCCTAGTACCAGGACTGGGTTATCTCTAACTGAGTTGTTGGCCAAAAGTGCCCCATGGGAACCCCCAAACAACCCAGATGTATTAGTGAGAGTTTTCTAGAGTAATGGAACATATAGAATATATATATTCTGATATATATATCAGAATATATATATATATATATATACATATATATATATGTATATAATGAAAAACACAAGAATCCAGAAGTTGCTCAGTCCACAAAGATGGATGTCTCAGATGGTCTTCAGTATATGCTGGAATTCCAAACAAGTAAGCTCTAGTGCCAGTGAAGGAATGGACTTACTAGCAAGAAGGAAACAAAAATGCAAAGAGCAAAAGTTTCCCTCTTCCATGGCCTTGTAAAGGTTTCCAGCAGAAGGTGTGTCCCAGATTAGATCTGGATTAAAGATCTAGATTAAAGGTGTGTCTTTGGGGCTGAAGAGATGGTTCAGTGGTTGAGAGCACCGACTGCTCTTCCAGAGGACCCAGGTTCAATTCCCAGCACCTACATGACAGCTCACAACTGTCTGTAACTTCAAAATCTGACATCCTCACACAGACATACAGGCAGACCAAACACCAACTCACATTTAAAAATTAATTAATTGGGGGCTGGAGAGATGGCTCAGCAGTTAAGAGCACTGACTGCTCTTCCAAAGGTCCTGAGTTCAATTATCAGCGACCACATGGTGGCTCACAACCATCTGTAATGGGATCCAATGCCCTCTTTTGGTGTGTCTAAAAACAGCTACAGTGTACTTATATAAATATAATAAATAAATCTAAAAAAAAAAAAAAACCTTTAAAACACTTTTAAAAAATTAATAAAATAAATAAATAAAGGTGTGTCTTCCTACTTTAAAAATCCAGATTAGAAATAGACTTCCCACTTCAAATTAAGCAGAAATTCCTCACAGATGTGCTCTATCTTTTGGTGTTTTGGTTAATTCCATATGTAAGCAAGTTGACAGCCAAGAATAGCTATCACACCAGGCTGTTGTCAAGGCTATTGGCCACCTTTTACAAACTGAAGTTAGGCTGAAAACAGTACCTACACAGCTTATTGAACATGGAGAAGTTGACCTGGTGCCAACCTAAAGCCTTTATCCCTGCCAACATCAGTTAATGCTACTAGAAGGTGCTCTGCAGGCTTCCAAAGGAGAAAGGTAAACACCAATCAGCTACAAACTCCTTGATCTACAACAGTGACCCACCTTCAAGATAAGCTAGTGCTGTGGTAGCACACAGCTTGTAGGCATAACCAACCAATATCTGATCCGCTTTAAGGCCCATAGCATGAGATAGAATCCATCCCAGTCACTACTTGGTGGCCAAGAACCTGAGACTAGATAGGCCAGGAACCTAGAGGAAAACCAAATGCTACTGTTCTGCTAAAGGAACGTAGTAATAAAATGACTTCTATCAATATTCTGCTATACTCAGAGACCAGGGCCTTGTTCAGCCATCATCAGAAAAGCTTCCTCTGCAGTTGATGGGAACAAATACAGAGACCCACAATGTGCAGAGTGTGAGAAATCTGATGTCTCCGTCAAGTCCTCCTCTCCTTTCCTCAAGGCTCAGAGAACCCTTCAGAAGAGGAGACAGAAAGATTGTAAGAGCCAGAGGGGATGGATGGAAGACACCAAGGAAACAAGGCTCTAAGCAGGACCAACACACACCAGGCTCACAGAGACTGTGCAACATACACAGGGCCTACATGGGTCTGGGTCTGATGGGGCTCCAGAGCTGAAAGGAGAAGTAGACACGCCCCCACTCCTAACCCAGAAGCACTTGCAAATGAACAATTAGTTTCCTCCAGCAGAGTCTTACTGGGGTACAAACTGCTCTTAAGGGCAGGCAGCGTGCCCAACAGAAGACGGCCAATGAAAGTGAGCTCAGTGGCACCTGTGGACGAGGTTCTTTGTCTAAGAATGTTTTTTAACCTTACAGGTCCTTTGCATATATAATTTGCATATATAATTATGTTTTGTGGTTTTATGGGATTTCTGTGTGTGTGAATGTGTGTGTCTCTGAGTCTGTTTGTGTTTCTTGTGCTTTCCCTTTGGCTCTTTTTCTTGTTTGGTTGTTTTTTCCTCTTCTAATTTGTTTGGTTTTTGTTATCTTATTGTATTTTTTTTTTATTATTCTTTAGATGTCTGCTTGTTTTCTAAGGAAAGACAGAAAGGGAGGTAAACAGATTCTTAGAGGAATTGGCAAAGGGAAAACCATAATTAGAATACATTGTATGAAAAAATCTATTTTCAATAATAAAGGGGGAAGAGCTAGCAGGGGTCAGGCATGGTGGCCCACATCTTTAATCCTAGCACTCAAAAGGGGGCAGAGGCAGGTGGATCTCTGTGAGTTCAAGGCCAGCTAGCTTGATCGACATAGTAAGTTCCAGGCCAACCAGGGTTATATAGTTAGATCCTGTCTCAAAAAAAAAAAACAAAAAAAACCAAAAAAAAAAAAAACAAAACAAATCAAAACAAAAAACCACCAGAGCATGTGTCCAAAACTTTGTACTCTTCCGATGTGTGTGTGCATGCGTGCGTGCGTGCGTGCGTGTGTGTGTGTGTGTGTGTGTTTGTGTGTGTGTGTATTAGGGAGAGAGAGAGAGAACGCTTTGCAGTCTTCCAAGTGTGCCCCGACCATTATATCTTCTGATTCAACTCCCAGGAGGCTGATACCATTGCTATCCCACTAAGAAAACTGAAATCTAGACAGACATGCCCAAGGTCATATAACTGGGAAAAGAACAAGTCAAGGCCAGAACACAAGTTCCCCGACCCACCTGTTTTCTTCACTTTGCCTTTAGAGAACAACTTTCTAGGCTCACCAGGAAACTGCCTTGATACCAGGACTGCATCTGTGCCTAGTGTGGACTGCAGACCCATTTCCCTCCTTCCCAGGCAGGACTCACTGTCAACATCCACTGGGTTCTCAGAAGCCCAGGGTCCTGAAGCTGTGCAGATAGCACCACTGCCTCTTATCCTCTGTCAAGAAACTGAACCGTGAGCCAAGACAGCCCAGAGAGAGGAGAGAAGGGGAGGAAGAGAACCAGAGGGCTGGCTAAAAAGTCCTATAAGGGGTTCTGGAGAAATTACACAGAGATTCACAACCGTACAGGCACACATGCGCTCACACCTCACAGGCATGAGACTGTAATGGTATGGGGGCTTCACCAGCAGGAGGACCTCTGGTTGGTTTTCCAGAAGGAACCTTTTGGCTATGTAGACATAAGCCAGTCACCACATCTTTGTAAGTCTCTGTCATCCGCAAAGTGAGGGGATCGGTGTTCAGCCAAAGACCTCAGGAAGCTCGCTGTGCAGCGTCTGAAGGAGGTGATAAGAAAAAGATGCAAGCATCCAGAAAAGCAGGGTGGGAGGCTTGGGAAGTCGGGCGCTGATCTAAGAAGTCAGACTGAGAAGGCATTCTCTGGAATTCCCAAAACCCCGAAGCTCACATTCTTTTCTCCTTACGATTCAGATGTCCAGTCCAGCTTCTCTCTCCACTGAAGAATCTTCCCATGCGTCTCCACCCTAATGTGTCTTCCAGACTCACTGAGAAGATGCTCACAGCTGCTTCTGTTTTGCCAAGCTTCCTAGTTTCCCAAGCTGGGCTCCAGGCCCAAGAGTAAGCAGCTACCCACAGACACACAGATCCAAGATGGACCGAGGCCTTGAGAGGACAGCACAAAACAGCCGCTAGGAGAGAGGACTGGCGAAGCTAAAGGAGGGGAAGGGAAATTCGAGCTAGAACTAGATTGTAAAAGGGTCCAGGAGGGGACTTCAGGATAGCTCAGTTGGTACATTGTTTACCTAGCATGCACAGAACCCTGGGTTCCATCCCTAGTATCACCTAAACAAGTTGTGGTGTGTGCATATAATACCTACAGGACTTGGGAAGTAGAGCCAAAGGAGTTGTCATGACTACAAGACCTGCCTGGAATACATGAGACCCTGACTCAAAAAGTAAATAAGTAGGGCTGAGGAGGTGGCTCAGATGGTATAATGCTTGCTGCATAGATATGGGAAACTGAGTTCAATCCTCAGTACCAAGTAAAAAGCCAGCTCAGTGGTACATATGCACCTGTAACCGTTCCCAGTGCTGGGACAGGAGGAGACCAGAGGCTTGCTGACCAGTCAGTCTAGCCAAATCAGTGAGCTCCATATTCAGTGAGAGATGCTGTGCTGTCTCAGAAATTAAGATGGATCTGGCAAGATCGCTCAGCAGATAAAGATGCTTGCTGCCAAGCCTCACAACCTGAGTTTGATCCCAGGGACCCATATAGTATAAGTAAAGAACTGACTCCTGTAAGTTGTCTTCTCGTCTCTATTCACAAAGATGCACACACACACACACACACACACACACACACACACACACACACAAACACACACACACACAAACACACACACACACACACACATATAAACATGCACACATATGCACACACACATATACACACATGCACATACAGGCACACACACACATACACATGCATATATGCACATACACACATGTACACACATACACACATACATACACACATACACACACATGCCCACACACACATGCACATAAACACACATATACACATACATGAGTGCACACACATGTACACACACATACACACACAATAAAACTAAAGAAGTAGGGTAGAAAGCAACTGAGGAATATACCAGGTGTCATCTGTGCCCTCTACACACACCTGCACACAGGTGCACACACGTACACACACAAACACATATATGCACACATTAAATAAATAAATAAATAAATAAATAGATAAGTAAATAAACAAAATAAATAGGAAGGGCTAGGATACAGACAGGACCAGGCCTGTGGCACACATTTTGCTGACCCATGTGAAGGCCAAGGGCAAATCAAAAGTCAGATACTGAGGTCCTTGAATAGGTCAGCCCAGGTTAGTGGAGAGCCAGAGAGAACAGCAAGAGGGGGTTGAGATGGAAGAGCCCCCACGGGCCAGCAAGAAGCCTGCCATTAATGAGGTGGACAGTCTGCAGCCAGAGGCACCCTGGACATCAATGCAGCCGACTGAGTCAGCAACCCAAGCTGGAGGCGTAACGAGAAGGGCTGGAACCAGCCTCTTCAGAAACAGCGGGGGCGGTTAGCTGGGCTTCAGAATAAACCAAGGCAGCTACATCAAGCGGCCCGTGAGAAGCTGGGGTGCTGGTGAGCCCAGCACTGTTACCTGCTCCTAGGGCACGGGAGAACAGGGTGACTTTGATCCTGCAGCGTGGAGCAGCACAAGGGCAGGAGGCTATCTTGGGTCAAGGAAGCCAGCCCTGGACTCTTCAGTCACCTCCTCATCATCATCATTAAAACGGACCTTCTCCACCTCCTGCTCACCCTTGTGCAACATCTGGCCCTGCTTTCCCAGGACACCCTGCACTCTGCCCCTCTCACCCAGCAAGCTGAGATCAAGAGCCTTTGTGCCCTGACTCAGCAGAAGGAGGCTGCCTCACCAAGCCAAGGAAGGCTAGGACACGCTCCCTTTGAAGGTTTCTGGTGATAACCTAAGTTCTATGCCTGCCTGTGTGACCTATGAGCACTCCATGCCCTCTCTCTGTGTCCTGTTCCTTGTGAGAACTGAAAGTAGCCACATCCCAAACATTGTCACTTCCCCACAAGCTGTCCTACTGGGAGCAGGCTCTCTGGGCTTCTAGACTCTGAGTGGACCTTTTGATGCAACTGGAATTCAGACAAGTTAAAAGAAAAACTCAAGGCCGCACAGCAAGGCAGTTTCCAAGCCAGCACCTTACTGTCTCAGATAGGGTACACAGAGCCCAGCGGTTATTGGTTGCTGGGCTACAGACTGATGGTCTGGCAGTAAAGGTAAGAGAAACTTAATGCCGTTCGCTGGCTGGCACAACCAGTACAGCTGACAAAGCTGAACCACCTTATGTTCCAATCCCTGATGGAAGGTTGGCTCCCAGACTCTCTCTCCTTGGTTCCTAACTATAGCCATGGAACTGCTCCCCGGGAAGTCTCAGCCCTGCAAAGTCACAGGAGGACTTTAGCAAGGCAGGAAAGTGGCTCCCACTCTCCCTTCTGCCCCACAGTCCTTCAGCATCCCAGTGCTTAATGCAGATGTCTGGGACAAGGAAATTCTGGCAGCCCTGGGCACCAGCCTCCAGGCAGAATTCTGAGGAAGGTTACCCCCACCTATCAGCCTCCGCCCCAGCTTTCTCCAGTTAATTGAGATAATGACCCAACTCCCTGGGCCAGGGCCGCTTTAAGCTTAAAGGGGGCTTTGAGAGGCAGGGATAAAAGGAACCAGGCTAGTATAAAGCACAGAACAAGTTGTCCTGGGAGCGGAGGCTGGCCTTCCCTAGCCCCCTGCTGAGTCACTTCCTCCCTCTTAGCCGCTTGTTACCTCTGTAATCCACACACACTAGCTCTCCCTTTAAGGCCCTGATGGGGTCGCTCTTGAAATCCTGTAGTGCACGGGCCAACCTCAGTGCTGTGAGTTCCTCAACATGGGAGGGGTGGGAGGCACAACTGACCTCGATGCAGGTAGGGACAGTACTGCGCTCCCAGCTTCCTGAAGTCCCTTCCCAGACAGTGGCAGCTCAGCAGTGAGAATCCCGTGTTACTCTTTAAGAATCCAAGGGGGGGAGGATATAAAGTGAGGAGGCTCCCCTTTCAAGGTCTCAGGAAACATCTGAGGAGCAGGTTTCTGCCTTCCAACTCCCTGCCAGGACAGCCAGACCTCTGATAGCTTGCTCATTTAAATGAAACGCTTTGGCTATCGGTGGTGTGGCTGCTGCTGAGGCAGAGGCATGGTGATCTTGACCTTCCAGCTATTCCTTCTAGACAGCTATTTCTTTAGTACCTCTGAGGATCACTGTATTTTGGGAGGTTGAAGATAGAAATGAATTCTTCCAGGAGATGAAGACAGGACAGCTACTAAAGACAAAGCTGACCAGGTCGGCTTTAGTACACCCAAACCGTGCTCTTTGGGGTATGTTGTTCTGAGGTGGCCACAGATCACCCACCACACTAGGTTCCCATTCAACTTTCAGACGTGAAATGAATAGTGCCTGCTTTGGGAAAGAACCTAGGCTGTAGACGCGGCCCTTTCCCTCAGCAGAGAGGAAGCATCGGTCCACATTGTGGCTAACCACTGTGGAAGTCAGGACAGGCAGCAAGCAGGCTGTGGGGCTGGAGCAGCCCATGGAGTTGGGGACGAGAACAGTGTGGAGACTGGTTGTTCAGAGAACACACATCTGCTGCTCATTTGTATTATGGAATTGAGACCCTTTCTCTGTTTTATTATTATTATATTTGTGTGTGTGTGTGTGTGTGTGTGTGTGTACCATGACAAACATTTGAAGGTCACAGGACAACTTGTGGGAACTCGTTCTCTCTTTCCACAAGGGTCCGGGGGATCAAACTCAGGTTGTCAGATGTGGTGGCAAGTCCCCCCGCCACCCATCTGCCAGGCTCTCCCCTTTCTGATATTAAAGCAGCTGTCCCAAGCTCTGGGCTTACCCTGCCCTTCTAAGCTAGCCAGACTTAGCCAGTCTTCCCACTAAAAGCTTCCTTATCTCTACAAACTGGCAACTTGGGGGCCACCAGTGGAGTGAATACAAACATTCTTTGAGGTACCAGTTTCTTTATTTGTGGTATTCCCAAATCTATGCTTACTAGAAAGCAATGGGGGAGCCAGTGAGAGCCATAAAGAGCTCTCCCTCTCCCTAGCAGGGGTGGTGAAAACCTCAGAACCGCAGGCAGGAGTCGGAACATCTTTAAAATGGGAATGTTGCTGTCTGTCCAACTGTTTGAGGTGGCTTAGGTAGGGTCTGGTCTGAAGGCAGGGGGCTCACTGTAATGACCCCCTCGGGTTGGCTTTAGGTTTGGGCAGATCGAAGGATACCAAGAGTACCAGAGTAGCCAGGCAGTGGTGGCACACGCCTTTAATCCCAGCACTTGGGAGGCAGAGGCAGGTGGATTTCTGAGTTCGAGGCCAGCCTGGTCTACAGAGTGAGTTCCGGGACAGCCAGGGCTACACAGAGAAACCCTGTCTCGAAAAACCAAAAAAACAAAAAAACAAAAAAAAAGAGTACCAGAGTAGAGGTGTGAGCGCCGTGGGTTGTTTTTCCTATTTTTCTGGGCACTGGCATGGAAGGGGGCTCCCTCCTCCTGGCACTGGTCCTTGCCGGGCCGCCTGGCTCCAGCTTGTTAGGTTTAACTGGAGCAATTTCCTTTGAACTCAGCTTGAATTCGCATCACCATGGTGATGGACCAGGGTTTTCACAAGTCGACCTGGTCTTCACCTCTTAAGCAATTAGTTCGAAGAAGAAAAGGAGGAGGGTGGGGGGAGGGTAAGTAAAGGGAGATTGGGGGGGAGTAAAAGGTGGCAGAGAACATGGGGAGGAGGGGGATGGGTCAGTAAAAGGTAGGGAAGAAAACAGAGAGGAGGAAAAGGAGGGGGAAGGAGTTAGAAAAATAAAGGGGTGGAGGGCAAGAAAATGGAGGTTGGAATGTGGAAAGACTGGGGCAGGGAAGATGGAGTGGAGGAAAGAGATGGAGTTCTCCACCCAGCCCTGCAGACTGAACAGCCTAGTTACCCCTGGCCTTTCCCTTCTCAACCCTTCCGATGGCCCCCTCTATTGGGAGACGAGGGAAAAGCAAGAGAACGAGGTATTTGTCTGTCAGGAAGAACACATTGTTTCTGTTTCTACAAAAGCCCCAAACATAGACATTGGACTCTTTTGTTTTAAGTTTGTATTTATTTGCTTATTGTGTGTGCGCGTATGCAGTACGTGGGCCTGTGAGCTGTGGTCAGAGAACAACTGTGAATAGTTAACAACACTAATTCTTCCACTCCATGAATATGGTATAGCTTACCAATTATTTGCTTGTCCTTCATTTTTTTATTCATATTTTTACAGCTTTCTGTATTCAAGTCTTTCAACTCCCTGGTTAAATTTAATCCTAGTTCTGTAGTTATTGTAAATGGTATGTGTTTAGTTTCCAACCCAGGGACAAAGGACTGAGGTGCATATTTTACAGAGCAAAGCAGACCTGGCCTCCAGGTTCTCCCAGCATCCCTCCTACCTGGCATACCCTGCCCCTAACTCTGAACTTTGCTGCCCAGGGACTAGGCTGCTCTTCCCTCCAGAGGCTCCTCCCTACATAATCTAGACATTTTGCTCCTTCCTCCTCCTCCTCCTCCTCCTCCTCCTCCTCCTCCTCCTCCTCCTCCTCCTCTTTCTCTTCTCTAAGTGCGTGCCCTTTCTCTCTTTCTCTTCCCCCTCCCTCACCCTTCTCTTCCCATGATGACCCCCCTAGCCTCAATCTGTGGGACCAGTGAATCTGGGTCAAGAGCAGCCTCCCAATAAACCTGCCTTTAATGTAATCTAATCTGTCTTGAATTGGCTCATTTCAATTCAAGGAGAAATAACCTAACAGTATAATTCTCTTAGTATTCCTGCATTTATTTTCACATAATTCATTTTTAAGGTATTACAATTAAATTCATTTAGTTGACGTCTTTCCTTTTTTCCTTGTTTTGTTTGCTTTCAAAACAAAGTTTCTCTGTGTAGCCCTGGCTGTCCGGGACGGGAACTTAATCTATAGATCAGACTGGGTTCGAACTCAGAGATCCACCTACCTCTCTGCCTTCCAAGTGCTGGGATCAAAGGCGTGTGCTACCATGCCCTGGCCTTACTTAATTTATTTTGTGGGAGTATGTATGTGGGTGGGCTTGTATGCCAGGGCCTCAAGAATCGGCTCTCTTGTTTCATTCTGTGGATCTTAGGGATCTAACTCAAATAGTCACCTGCTAATCAGCTTCACCAACCCAGCATGACTCATGATAAACATAGATATGCCACCAGTTCTTGGGTGCACATGCATGTGGGAGTGGACAGGGGGCGCTAGTGCTCAAACTCAGAACCATGCTCCTGCTGAGTTCTACCATTGAGCTACACCCTCAGCCCTTGGTATTTGGAGACAGAGTCTCACTGTGGAGCTCAGGCTTGCCTAAACATGTCATTCTGCTGCCTCGGTCTCTCAGATGCGATGGTCACAGGCACACGCTACCACCTCCGGCTGCTACTGCTTCTTGTGTATAGATTGTGTATCCTGAACTTTACTGCCTATTATTATTCCTTAGGGACTCCCATATGTAGGTCCTTGGCATCAACAGTGACTATGCCTTCCTTCCTTTCCTAGCTGGGCACCGTTCATTTCTATCTCTTGCCTGATAGCCCAGCACTCAGGTTGCAACCCTTTCCTTCTGCAAGAATCAGGGAACAGGGCCTGGATTCTGAGAATGAGGAAGTGTCTTGAAGCCCTGTGTACTTGTCCTCTCACCTCAGGCAAGCCATTGTCCCCATAAAACATGCCAGAGCTGGCTCCTCCTCCCCAGGCAGAAGGAGATAGGATACCATGTGCTCAGGGGCCCTTGAGACAGACTCCATGTGGTCTCTGTGAGGTCACTGCTTGCCTGCTTATGGTCTCTCTCACTCAGGAAGCTGAGAGCTTCAAGAAGGTAGCAGCATCATTGTGGGTATCCCAGACACTAACACAGTGCCCGACATGTACGACACAGGCAATGAGGCATTTTTCAGGAGAATGAATGAATGAATGAATGAATGAATGAATGAATGAATGATGCTTATTTCCCCTAAATGACTTAAGAGTCAAGAAACAGGAATAGAATATGGAGATCTACCAGAATTTGATGCAAGGTGGATCTTCCTTTTTAAAGACTCAGTCCTCTGAGACTGGGTCTCACACCCCCAGCCCATATTTCTCAGCTTTTGGTGAAGCCCTCCAGTTGGGAATCAGCAAGTCTTTGCACTCTGATCTGTGAGGGGTAATAATGATAAAACCTACCTCATCTGGTTGTGAGGATTAAGTAGGGTTAAATAGGGTCATCCTTGTAGAGACTTAGCATGTCTAGGACAGCAAGAGTTACCTGCACTAGCTGTTACTACACCCTATACAGCCTTGGTTTTCCCATATGTAAAATGGAAGTAAAGGATCTAGGGAGATGGGTAGGCCAGTAAATAACTTAGCCATACAAGCGTGAAACCTTTTGACCAGCTCCCAGTCAAAAGTTGAGCGTACACATTGTGTACATGTAATCTCAGGGCTAAGGAAGTGGAAACGTTAGGGGGAATGTTAGGAGCGTCTCCATGAATCCTCTCGATGAATCAGTGGGCTCCAGATTCAGTGAAAGACCCTGCGTCAGAAAAATAAGGTAGGAGTAACTAAGAAAGATATTCCGTGGCAGCCTTTTATCTGTGTGTGCAAGCATATGCACATGTGCAGACACATGTATGTGTACACACATATACATGCATGAATCTGTGCACGTGTTCTCTCTCTCTCTTAAACACACACACACAGACACACACACACACACACACACACACACACACACAGGCACACACACACACACACACACACAATCTGGCCAGGCCTGGTGGTTAGGCCTGTGATCTGAGGTAGGAGACATCACAGGTTCGAGACCTCTCAGGCAACAGAGTGAGTTCAAATCCAGTGTAAGCAAGTTAGTGAGCCTCGCATCATGTAGAAGAAAATGAGTGGAAGTAAACCCACTCTTGGCATCTCCATTTTACCCATTTGTTCATTTAGTTTCGGTGCTGAGGATTGAACCTAGGGCCTCAGGCATGTAGGGCGAGTCCTCGACCACTGAGATGAGTCCTCCGCTTTCTTTTAGTATTTACATTGGGACAGACTTGCACAAAGTCGCCTAGGCGGGCTTTCCCTTCTCTTCCCTGCTTCTTCCTCTCTGTCTCCTTTCCCACAAATGCCCCCTCTATCCTGTAAGTACTCTTCCCAGTCCCAGCCCTGCCTCTTCTTCTCATTCCTGTCTCTAACCTCTCCACCCATCTCTTCCTCCCTTTTCCTCCTCGGCTACTGTTCTAAAAAAGAAATCTTTCTAAATACGCCAAAACTGTGCTCACCCCAAGGCCCTGCTGCAGCACAAAGGGCTGGTTCTTTCTGACTGCTCCATGCGGCCTCCTCCTTGCCCACTGCCTTTGAATCGTGGCCTCATTCGCATGGCTGGAAGGGCTAACGGGACATTTTCCCATGTGTCTGGGTGGGAAGGCAACTAGGGGGTGGGTGAGCTTCGTGAGAGGGGAGAAACAAGCAGCTTGGGGATCTTCCCCAAATTTTGGCTCATCCACAGGAGGAAAAACAAACTGCTTGTGCTAATTCATTGGAACCTAATGAATTCCATCAGATACCTGGGAAAGATTCAAGCCAGAATCAGGAACGCTATATAGACCAGAGGGGCAGCCGCCCAGCTCAAGGATGGGTCTCAAAAACATAAAGAGCGGTGGGGATGTAGCTCAGCTGGCTAAGTGTTTCCTTAGCATGCTTGAGGTCCCAAGTTCAATCCCCAGCACCAAATAAATGACCGTGGACAGTGGCAAAAGCCTGTAATCTCAGCACTCGGGAAGATCAGAAGCTCAAGACCATTGTTAATAACAGGACAAGTTCAAGGCCAGTCTGAGCTATGTGAGATCCTGTCTAAATAAAATAAACATGGCAATTTGGCCTTCTTCCTAAAAACATCTTGGGATGTCTCTTAGATAGGGCTGGTTGCCTGGGAGGACCCCTGGATGGGAACACCAAAGATTTTTGAGGGAGCCGGAAGCAACTTGTGCTGGGAGCAGACAGGGTCTCTCTCTCTCTCTCTCTCTCTCTCTCTCTCTCTCTCTCTCTCTCTTTCCTCTTTCTCTCTTTCTCTCACTCTCTCTCTCTCTTGCTCTTCTCTCTCTTCTCTCTCTTGCTGTCTCTCTCTCCTCTCTCTCCCTCTCCTCTCTCTCCCTCCCCTCTCTCTCCCTCTCCTCTCTCTCCCTCTCCTCTCTCTCCTCTCTCCTCTCTCTTCTCTCTCTCTCTCTCTCTCTCTCTCTCTCTCTCTCTCTCTCTCTCTCTCTCATACACACACACACACACACACACACACACACACACACACACACCACCCCCCTCACTCACTTTTACCCTGTGTCCTTTGGCCAACTTCCTGGTCCAGGAGCATTGACCTTGTGCATACAGAGCTTCCCCTCGGATGACCTTGTCCCAGCTGGGTCCAGAAGAAAACATGCCTCTGACGCACTTGCACTTAGGGCCAGGGGCTGGGGGGTGAAGCAGGGACAAAGGGGAGATCCCATGGCTTTGCAGTCCCAGGCACACACAGTGCAGCCTTGTCACAGAGAATGAAGGACACAGCCCAGGCTCTGCCTCTCCAGCTGTGTACAAGACCAGGAAGAAAAGGTAGTTCGGCTAGGCCTTGGCCTCAGCATTTGCCTGTCTTCATGGCTTCATGTGCTACATCAACCAATTTCTTTCACGAGTCTTCACGAGCCCCGCCCCCACGCCCCACCCTGCAGCAGCTGGGCCCCTGGAAGTCTGTGGTGTTTCCGAGTTAATCAAAAACTCCTGTACTTTGCTCTTGAACTGAGGCCATCATTCCTTTGTCCCGGGGCAGTGAGGTCAGTTTGTTCTTTCCTGGCTCACATCTGCTTTCAGGGGAGTAAAAGGGGAAAGTAAGGGGGAAAATGGACTTAGCATCATCCTCCGGGGACTCCGCTAAATGGCTGGGTTCTCTGCAGACACTGGCTTCCAAGCTGTCCCACTGAGTGGAGTCTCCATTTTGCATTTAGGAGACCGAGGTGCAAAACTTTGAAGAAATGGGTTTCTTGTCTCATGTAGGAACTCCGTGATAAGTGTTGAGGCTTAGGGGTAATAGCTCAGTTAGCAGAGGGCTTGCCTAACTTATACAAAGCTCTGGCCTGGATGCCCAGCACACCATCAAACAGGGTATGGTTGCACATAACTGTAATCCCAGCACTGGGGAAGTAGAAGCAAGAGGAGCAGGAGTTCAAGGTCATCCTCTTACCAGATAGTGAGTTTGAGGTCAGCCTGGGCTGCGTGAAACTCCGTCCCATAACAAAACAAAACGCCAAACACGGACCGGTAACATCGTTAGTAAGTAAAGGTGCTTGTCACTGAGGCTGGTGGCCTGAGTTCAGTGCCTGAAACCCATATGGCCTTTTCAAGTTGTCCTCTGATCTCCACATGTAGGCTGTGGCTTACACACACACATACACACACACACACACACACACACACACACACAGAGCAATTTAAAAAAAAAAACTCTGCCGGGCAGTGGTGGTGCACGCCTTTAATCCCAGCACTTGGGAGGCAGAGGCAGGTGGATTTCTGAGTTCGAGGCCAGCCTGGTCTACAGAGTGAGTTCCAGGACAGCCAGGGCTACACAGGGAAACCCTGTCTCAAAAAAAAAAAAAAAAAAAAGAAACCCAAACAAACAAAAACTTTGAGGGCTGGAGAAATGGTTCAGCGGTTAAGAGCACATGAAGGCTCACAAGGAACTGTTACTTCAGGGACTTCAAGGACATTTTCTGGCCTTCACAGACACCAGGCACACACACCTGATGTTCAGACAGGCATGCAGCCAAAATACCCAGACACATAAAACAAAAACTAAAATGAAAGACTTTGAGGTTTCCAGTGGAACTTGAAGGTGTTTCTAGCTCATGGTTGGGTTAGAAGACTCCCAGATGATCCACAGGCTATGAACAGAAACTTCAGCGGCCCAGCCTGGCATGCAGGGTCTGCAGTGGCCTAGGCTCTTTGCCAGAGGAGGTACCCCAGGAGGGCTGGGACGGCTGGAGAGATCAGAACTCCTTGGCCTTTAGGTCTCCACTGAGACTAGCCTGTCCATGGAGGAGGAGTGGGGACGTGGTGATGAAGAAGGTTCAAAACTGTTCTGGAGCCCTGGGGGATCCCGGCGTGGCCTGGGAAGAAAAGGAGTCTGGTGTACACTGCTGGAGAGGCCAAGGTCTCAGTCTCATGTGGGCCTCGCTGGGTCTTAAAATGAATTCCCAGCAGAGTCAAGTGAGTCTAGGCATCTGGCTCTGTCCCTGACCTCTGCTACCTGCTTCCCTTGGCCGCTCCTGGCCACTTTCCCCTGGTTTCATTCTTTCCACTTACCCCTCCCCTCTTTTCTTTCCCTTCTGCTGCCTCTGCCACCCCTCCCCCACCTCCCCTAAAGAATACATTCCTAGCCTGACCAAGAAGATTTGCTGGAATTCAGAAGGCTTGGTGCTGAGAAAGAAGGAACCCAAAGAATGAGGGAGACAGAAGGAGGCTTCACAGTGGGGATCAAAAGAGACAACATGTCTTTGGCAATGGGAAGGATAAGACTGGCCAAACGAATGGCCCCAGGAACATTTAAGTCTTCTGGAAGGATGTTGGGTGTAAATCAGGAGCGGGGTTCCTCAAGTCCTCTATCTGTCCCTGCCCTGCAGACAGGGACATAGCAACCTTAAAGAGTAGACTCTGTTAGGGCAAGCACAAGCCAGGCAGAACAGAAACATTCCCAAGTTGGAAGTACCCAGGTCTCCCAGGGGAGGGCAGGCCTTTCCTGAGACTGAGTGGGTAGGCCCTGACCAGTTTGGGGTGGGTTTCTGTGGGTGGCTGGAAGTGAGTCACACCTTCTTGTGTGCTGCATAGTTCTGCGTGGGTTTGCTGAGTCAGCATGTACTGTCCCACACGGCCAAGGCTGGTGACTGGCTCAAGGGTGATGCTCCTGAATACCACGGGGGCTCCCTAGAGCTGGGGCATTATGAGTAAATGCGCTCTTCGAAGTCAGGATGTTTTCATGTGCTGTTCACCCTACCGAAACCAAGTGTGTGAGAGTAGTCTGTGAGTGTAGATGTATGCAGATAAAGACACTGAGGGGCTATTTATAGAAACAGGACCTAACTAATATGGCAGTCCTGAAGAGTTAGGGAAACTCTTTAGGGGCAGGGGAAGGTACCATGTACTCCAAATTCCCACACACTCCAGTTCCTGGGTTTCCAGATGTCCCAGCCAAACCGTGCACAGATGTGTGTCTCTCTGCTATAGCCATAAACAGACCTCCCACGATTTTTCCAAAGGAAATGTGGAAATATTTTGGTGTCTGATCTGGGCAGCAGGAAAGAGTGGGGATGGGGTTTGGGGATGATGCTTCCAACCTGAGGGGCTGAGGAGGCAGCAGTGCTAAGGTGAGGCGGCTCCCGCGAACCAGAGCAGAGAAGGCTCTCACTGCCTCCAGCTCTACTGCCTCCCTGGAGCTTCAACCCACCTTGAGAAAAGAGACCCAGCAGCTAGGGATCCCCCACCCCAATCCCTCATCCCCCCATCCTCCCTACCCCCACTCCCAGGCCCACATCCCCCCACCCTATCGCTCCACCCCTGCCCAAACCCAGGATGAGCAGCTCTGCCCTTCTTTCTCTGTTCTCCACAGCGCAGGCTGGAAGGCATCAGGGATGCAGCCTGAGCTCCGCCCTCCCGCCACTGCACACACCACCAACACCCCCCACCCACTGCACACACACACACACACACACACACACACACACACACACACACACTACACACACCACCAACACACCCCTCCACACACACTACACACACCACCAACCCAACCTGCACAGACACACACACACACACTGCACACCTCACCAATCCACCCCACCCCCACTGCACCCCCCCCACCCCCACACACTCATTTTCTTTCTCATTTCAGTTCAGAGCCGTCAGAGCCACCGTACACATGCTCCCAGATAGGCCCTGCCTTTTATTATTGCTACACATGTTGTTCGTGCTCACAAACCACACAAATTGCAGCTAGCAGGATGGCTCCATGGGTCAAGGACTTGTCACCACGCCCGACGGCCTGAGTTCAATCCCTGGAACCCACGTGGTGGAAGAAGAGACTTCTGAACGTTGTACTTGTGTTTCTCTCTCTCTCTCTCTCTCTCTCTCTCTCTCTCTCTCTCTCTTTCTCTCTCTCTCTCTCTCTCACATACACACACTTTTAAATTTTTTATTAAAAAGAATAACCCTTCAGCCTGAAACTGGTCCCAGGGCAGCTCTGTCACCTTGGGTGAAGCTCAGTTCCACTTTCCACACCACAGTGCCCTCATCTGTGAAATGGAGAAAAACCAAGCCATTTGCTGCTCACTGTGACACAGTGTGGTAGGAAGTGGGGCCAGAGAGGCCAGTGTTTAGAATTCCCTTCTCGGCTACCAGGGACCGAGTCCAATTCTACCACAACGGATCTAGGTGGCCATCAACCGCTTGTTCCCTAAGGCACTTTCAAGCTCTGCATTTGGCTGCACTTGATCCCTGGAGCCTTCCCCCTCAGTAGGCAGGGACAGAGGATGGGACTCCCAGCGCAGGAAGGGCTCAAGTCATAAGTTGCACTCACAACAGCTCCATATGTGAATGAGCAAGAGGTGGCACCGTAATGCCAACAGGAAGCTGTGCCTCCTTCACTCCATTCTTTATTTTCTTCTTTTTAAACAAATATTTATTTTATTTATATGAGTACACTGTAGCTGTCTTCAGACACACCAGAAGAGGGCATCGAATCCCATTACAGGTGGTTGTAAAGTCACCATGTGGTTGCTGGGAAATGAACTCAGGACCTCTGGAAGAGCAGTTAGTGCTCTTAACTGCTGAGCCGTCTCTCCAGTCCCCATTCTTTATTTTCATTCATTTACTTGCTTCATTGGAAATACTCATAGTGCCAGACTCTATGCCAGACACTGTACTAGGTATTGGGAATACAGGTGCAGGTATGTTCACAGCCTCCTGGAAGAAAATGACAGGTTCCCACATTGTCTGAGACGTGCTGAGACAGCAGGAGCACTGGGCGCCACTGTGAGGCACAGAGGTCAGCCTGTACCCAGCGAGGTGGTACAGGTCTCCCCTTAGACACTACAGGAAACTTGCTGAGATGGGGAGAAAACACAGCAGCTTCTTGATGCCCCACAGCTTAGAGGGTGACACGAAGAAAATACATCAACAGAAAGGTTCCAGGGTGGGATAATTAATATTTTGCTAAGTAGGAAAATACAAGTTGTGATGCTCACACGCACACACACAAAAATAGCTTAGAGAAAACAAGCTGGGATTCTTCCCACAGAAATTAAAAAAGGAGAGAGAGAGAGAGAGCTGGTAGTCCTGGGTTCTATAATAAAGCAAGCTGAGCAAGCCAGGAGAAGCAAGCCTGTAAGTAACATCCCTCCATGGCTTCTGCATCAGCTCCTGCTTCCTGACCTGCTTGAGTTCCAGTCCTGATTTCCTTTGTTGATGAACAGCAGTGTGGAAGAGTAAGCTTAATAAACCCTTTCCTCCCCAACTTGCTTCTTGGTCGTGATGTTTGTGCAGGAATAGAAACCCTGACTAAGACAAGGGGTTAATATAATAATAGTAGTAGTAGCTCAGTTAGGAGAGTGCTTGCCTACTGTCATGGAACTCTGATTGTTTTCCCAGCACCCTATAAAACAGGCGTGGTTGGAGCGTACCTGTAATCCCACATCCTGAGAGGTGGGGCAGGGGAATCAGAAGTTAAGGTCATCCTTCACTATACAGAAATTTTAAGAGAGTTATTTTTGTGAACTGTAGATATATGTATAAAATATCCAAGTGATAGGTAAAGCTGAGCATGCCATCATTCAGAGACCTGAGAATGTATCAAGGGAACACTTAATAGGTCCACCAGAACCAAAGTGATGTCAGCTAATTTTGTTTCCAGATTCCCTTCCAGGTCCACCATTCCTCCACAGAAGGGGTCTAGCATTGGGCTTCTTCTCATAGAGACTATGTCAAGGGTAGAACTGCATTGTGGTATACAAGGACAAAGTTTTAGGGACTCCTCTCCACACTGCAGTCTCCAGAGTGCTCTGGAGTCAGACCTGAGGGAGAAGCTTGTGACTATGGCTGCTAACTTTAAACTTTCTTGACTATTCCTGAGCAGAAGAACCATTCCTTAGTTGCATAAAGACCAGATAGAGAACACCAATTAAACAAAAATCAGTGGTGTCTCATCTGATACTAGGGCAGTACTAAGCCTGGGTCTTGTCAACTGGGTTGGGTATAGGTGACCCCTCTTTGGTACCCAGAGATACTGAAAGCTGAGGTCCCAACCATGTGGCATCATCTACAGGGAGAACAGACAGAGGCTGGCAAGATGGCTCAGTGGGTAAAGGTGTTTGCCACACTATAGAAATCTGGCAACTGTAGTTCAATCCCTGAAGCCTGTGTAAAGGTAAAAGGAAAAAATTGATCCTAAAGTTATTCTCTGATCAGCACATGTGTGCCATAGCATCCCCCAGTGCGCATGTGCGCACACACACACACACACACACACACACACACACACACACACACACCCCACATCACACCACACACTGCGTTCTGTTGCTTCTTTCTGTCTTACTAGGGAAGAAGCAGGCTTGGGCTAAGGAGACTGCGCTATAGTGTCATCAAGGCCTTGATAGCTCCATGGAGAGCGCTCCAACCTGGGCCTATATTCAAGCAAAGAGCACAGGACTTTCCCAAATCAATTGCTGGAAATAAGCGGTCCCACTTCCACAGGCAGTGTGACCTTGGCCAGCTCCCATCAGCACAGAGCCACTCTGAGGAAGGAACATGGCAATTCCAGGCCCTCCAGACGTCACGGAGCAGCTGAAGCAGTGGCTGCCTCCATCTGGATAGCAGGCTACAGCAAGCACATGGACACCCACTCCAACCCTGAATCTCTTCCTTTCAACTCCAGGCCTAATGCTAGTTTTCAAAGTGAACTCTAAACTTGCATTAGCAGAGAGGTCAGCTGGAAATCAAAGGAGACATTCTCTGAGAGCTCCAACTCTTGCTTAGTATAGATTTGAATGGGCCTTTTGTTGTTGTTGTTTTGATTTTGTTTTGTTTTGTTTTTGCTATTGTTTGTTTTGTTTTGGTCTTTGAAGCCTAGGCTGGGCTTGAACTCATGGCTACCCTCCTGCTTCCACTTTCTGGTGGGGGATGGCAGCCATTCGCTATCACCCTCAGCTTAGCTTTCCCAGTCTTATTTGGGATCTATTCCTTATGAGGCAGAGGAGAGGAAAAGGCCCTGAGTTTTGAAGGAAACCTGTGGGGTTATCACAACAGGGGACCCAACATGGATCCTTGCATCCCAAGGACTTGAAAGAGGGGTGGCAGGTAATCAGGTAACAGGGGCCGGAACTCCAAAATGCTCCACTTGGGGGAAGCTGAACTCAGACCTGGCCTTCACGAGAGCTCCTGGAGGCCCTTGGGTCTCAGGACAGGTGGCAGACATCACACCCTGGGTAGTCCCTTTGAGTCTGATTGGCCTGCCCGGCCTGATGGGGAAGCAGGTGATCTTCTGCTCCCCTCCTACCCAAGCTCCTGCCCCCAGGAAGCTTCAGCTGCCACATTCATTCATGAGAGGCCCTGAAGCATCCCTTAGGTTAGCAGGGCCTCCTTCATCATCAGGTGTATCTGTTTGACTACCCACAAGGTCAAGTCACACCTTCCTCCCAAACCCACCTTTCTGATGGGTTCCAGCTCCTTGCTCTTGTTTTCAGCTGATGGTGCTAGGCCCTTCAGCCTGCTTTTCTCTGAATCCTTGCCCTCTCTAAGCCTCTTTGGCAGTGAAGAGGAAGATGGGGCTTGGGGGAACTCAATTTGTTCTTGTTCCTTGAGACAATGTCTTATGTAGCCCAGGCTAGCCTCAAACTTGCAGTGTAGCTGAAGCATGTTTCTTTCTCTTGCCTCCACCCCCTGGGCACTGGAATTGGAGGCTAACCCAGGGCTTTGTGCATACGAGGTGTGGTGGTTAGTGTTTCTATCAACTTGACACAAGATAGGGTCTTCTGAGAAGAGGGAGCCTTGAATGAGACAATGCCTCCATCAGATTGGCCTGTGGGCATTTTCATGATTAAAGGTTGATGGGGGAAGGCCCAGCCCACTGTGGGCAGTGTGACCCTGGGCAGGAGGTTGGGGCAAGCCAAGCAAGCCATGAGAACAATGCAGTGAGAGTGGTCCTCCATGGCCTACGCTTCAGTTCCTACCTCCAGGTTTCTGCCTTGAGTTCCTGCCCTGCCTTTCCTTTATGGAGGACTGTTGAGCTGAAAGATGAAACAAACCCTTTCCTCCCCAAGTTGGTTTGGTCACC
>CM052706.1:74247148-74279408 GCA_028551405.1 Uromys caudimaculatus
GAAAGAAAGAAAGAAAGAAAGAAAGAAAGAAAGAAAGAAAGAAAGAAAGAAAGAAAGAAAGAAGGAAAGAAAGAAAGAAGGAAGGAAAGAAAGAAAAGGGGGGAGGCTTAGCCTAGAGTAGTGGGCTAACCCTATAATCTCATCATTCTAAAGACTGAAGCAGGAGGATCACCATGACTGGAGGCTATATAGTGAGTTCCAGGCCAGTCTGGGATACAGTATAAGACTGTCTCAACAAAACTAAACAGAAAGAGTCTATGAGTGGTTCTGCAGAATTTAGAATTTAGACACAAGACCTGACTTCTTGCTACACCTTATGGTGCATACATACTCTGGAGGCTGAGGCAGGAGGAGTATGCATTAAAAACCAGCCTGGGCAATTTAGTAAGGAAGTTATCTCAAAACAAAAATTAAAGTCTTGGAAGGGCTCAGGGTTAGAACCCTTGCCTAACATGTGGAAAGTTCCAGGTTCAAACCCAGTAAGGGAAGTGGGAAGACTTGCTCTCCTTCAGAAAGTTGCTTCCTAGGACAACATGGACCCTTCATCTCCCTTTAGCGACTGGCACTGAACATTCACTTGACATTGCAGATTGCTGTCTAAATTCTAGAAGTTCCAGTCCACACAGAAGAAACCCCAGAACGTGGCTTCTAACCTCACATCTATAGAAGCTCAGAGATCTCCAAAACTTCTATTTGCAGAAAATGCCAGTCCACCTGAAGACTTGTGTCTGATTTCCAGAGTTTTCTGCCAGAGCATTCTTTGATCTGTGAGTCACTGTTGCTAGCACAAACTGGGCAAAGGTGAGGGAGGCACAGGGGAGGGTCTGTGCACTAGGGAAGGCTGCCTCGGCTCTGCCCCGGGGTCAGGGAGCCAAGGCTGGCCTCACCCGAGGTCTTGAGTTTGAAAGCTGTGCTGGTCAGCTTCAAGGATGGAGAGGAGTCAGATTTGGGCTCAAGGTCTAGTGCCCCATACACACACATTTCATACTGCGACCTTGGGCACATGCCTTCAGTTCTTCGAGCTTCTACATCCTTACCTATCAGATGAGCAATTCTACCTGCACCTGAGGCTTTACAAGAACTGAGAAAGAAAATGAAGGCTGGCAAGACGGCTCAGTGGGTAAAGGCATTGTCGCCAAGCTTGGCAACCTGAGTTTGATCTCTAGGACACACAGAGTAGAAGGAGAGGACTGACTCCCAGTGCCTGTCCTCTGACCTCTGTGCTCCTACCGTGGCGTGTGTGTGCATGTACACACACACACACACACACACACACACACACACACACACACACACACGCATGCACACACATCAAATGTAATAAGCAAATTTAAAAAGCAAAAAAATAAAGTGAATCTAGCCTTCAGGCTCACTGTTTAGCAAAGCCTAGATTCTAACATGGTTTGTAGATGTCTTATTTTAATTCGTGGAATATTTAGAGGGGGTGATTTGGAATTCCAAATAGGACACACACACACTCACACATACAAACACACCACACACACTAACACACACACAGCTGGAGTTTGTCATGGTGGCACACAACTGTAACCCTAGCACCTGGGAGATAGAGATAGGGGTGTCATAAGTTCAGAGTCACTATCAGCTGCATGGTAAATTCAAAACAAGCCTGATACAAGATATGAGGAACCAGGAGTTCTGCTTTCAAGAAGCAGAAGTGGAAGGTACAAGGCAAGGCCAGCCTGAACTATGTACTCAGACCCCGTATCAAAAGAAAAGCACACGATCTACATCAATGCCTGGACACACGTGTTTGAATTAATATTAAAGTCAAGCGTGGTGGCTCATACCTGTAATCCTGTTTGGAAAGAAAGGCAAAGGTAGGAGGATCTTTCTAAGTCTAGGGGCTACAGGATGAGTTCCCTGTCAGCTTGGCTTAGAGTGAGATCCTGTCAAGAAAGAAAGAAAGAAAGAAAGAAGAAAAGAGAGGAAGGAAGAAACAAAGAAATAAAGGAATTAAAAAGAGAAAAAACACTGAGAAAAGCAGAGCAGAAAATATAGAGCTGGCAATGTTAATTTTCTTAAAGCTACAAAGTTCAGAAGATAATTTGAAGTAAATATTAGTTAGGTATTATTTTCTCTCAAATGACCTAAAATCATTATACATATTTAAATTTTATTTATTGTTAGTGTTGGGTTGGAGCTTTTGCATGCAAGGCATGGCCTGAGTGTGGGGATCCAAAGACAACTTTCAGGAGTCAGTTCTCACCTTACACCACTCAGGTTGTCTGGTTTGTGCAGCAAGCCCATTTACCTGCTGAGCCTCCTCGACGACGTCCGGTTTTTAGAGGGGGCTGAATAGGCAGAACACAGAGGGTTTGGGGAGTAAAACCATGTAATAGTGTAATGATGTGTTCCTCAAAACCCACAAAATGTATGCTGAGAGCGGCTGTAATGGAAGCCGAGGACTTTGAGTGATAAGGGCATGTCAACACAGGCTCATTCTCTAGTGCAGCACTCAGGCGGGGGTTTGCGCATGCGTGGAGGGCGGGCGGGTCGGGTGGGGCGGGGGGCCACTCTACCTGTGTGGATGCAGAAGGACTTGTGAAAACTATTCATGCGGTTCTGCTGTAAGTCTAAATGTGCTCTTAAAAAACATAAAGTCAATTTTTTAAAAAGTTCTGGGTTTTGGTGGCATGATGGAGGCTGAGGAACCTTGTCAGGAGTAAAGGAAAAGAGAGAGAGAGGAAAGGAGGAAGAAGGAAGGGAAAAGGAGAGAAATGGAGAGGAAGAGGGAGGGAGGAAGGGAGGGAAACCAGGCTTGGTAGCACATACTTGTAATCAGAGTACCTGGGAAACTGAGGCAAGAGGACACTGATGCAAACTGAAGGCTGGCCTAGGATGCTTGAGACATTGTCTCTCAGAAAAAGAAGGAAGAAGAGAAAGAGATAAAGATAGCAAGAATAGGCCAGGCAGTGGTGGCGCACGCCTTTAATCCCAGCACTTGGGAGGCAGAGGCAGGCGGATTTCTGAGTTCGCGGCCAGCCTAGTCTACAGAGTGAGTTCCAGGACAGCCAGGGCTACACAGAGAAACCCTGTCTCGAAAAACCAAAAAAAAAAAAAAAAAAAAAAGATAGCAAGAGTAGTTTTGCAATGACTGATTTGGGAAAGGGTGCTTCCTTCCTCTCTGAGCAGGAAGTGAGACCTGCTCCACTCTCTCTGCCTTAAAACCTTAAAGTCTCTGGGCTGAGCCCCAGTGATAGTATCAACCAGATGGCAGCTGGAGACTCCTAAACCCAAGGACCCACGGTAGCAGCAATAGGAGGAAGACACGTTGATGGCTCCTCTCCAGGCCTGGGCTGCTCATGCTGAGCCCTCCGGTAAAAAGACAGGTCCTTTTTCCCAAGCTGTAACATGTACATTAATTTTGCAGGAGCAGTGAAAACTGGACTAAAACTCCACATGCTTTTTTTTTTTTTTTTTAAATAAATTTCCTTGGGGCTTCATCATGAAGTGTACTTAGACATTGAAAATGTCACAGCACACAAGGTACTCCCGCACTTTGCCAGATCGATCCTCCGGGAGCAAGAGAACTTGTTGAAGGTCTCTTCTGAGAGCAGAAGACATGACCTTTCTATAAGGACTCTAATAAGTGCCCTGGTAATGGGGATCATTGGGGTACCAAGGACGGGATAGGATGCTTTCAGGGGATACCTGTGTCACCAGTGGTCCACAGAATATTCTGTTTCTTAGGCACCAGAGACACTGCTATCATAAAATAGCCTGAGGTCTTCTGTTATGATGAGGTGTCCAACTTTCCCTTGGAGGGGCCTATTCTCTGAGGACCCTGTGACCATCAGGATTCTGAGGGCAGACATGGGGCTATAGCTTCTCTCCCCCATAGTTCGCTGTCAGACACACAGACCTACGGAAGGTCCGAAGGTATCACTCGCTGTTGAGACCCTTTTGGACAGGGCAGCATGCTGGACATGAATGGAGACACAGAGGAGCCACATCCAGGACACAGTGACTTAGAGGGAAGAGAAGGAAGTGGGAAGTGTGTGTGGGCAAGGACACAGCCCAGCTTCAGGACACCAGGTTACCTATCTGAGCATGTCACCAGAAGCTGGCCTGAGACCCCAGGTGGTCTGCAATTCTAACACTGAGCCAGAGAGAGTGACGTGGACCTGAAGAACTCCTAACAAAGTCATCTCAGAACTTCTCCGAGCATGGTGCCCCCCAAGTGCCTCAAGTAGAAGCAGGAACTGACCAGGACCCCTCCTTCTTATTCCCTGCCCCTTCCTGCCCCTCAAGGCTGAAGCCTGACACCTCTGTACCCCCTACCACTGCCACTACCTCAGCCCAGCGAGTATCACCTCTCATTGGATGGCTACAGTCCACCTCCCAGGTATCTAAGTCACAAGTCTGATCATGTCACCACTTGAACAACACCTCTCAGTGGCTGCCCACTGTTCTTGGGGGGGGGACAACCCTGGGTACTGGCATTTCCCACAAGGCCCGGCATATCCTGGCCCCTGCAACAACCTACTGAATGATTTGGGCAGCTGCCCTCCCCCGTCACGCCTGAGCTACCTGGCGAGGTGTCTGGAAACCTACCAGACTCAGCACCAGTGTACAAGTTAAATTGCTCACTTTGTGACTGGGACATCCCCTGTGCCCATCAATCTCGATTTATGGATTTTTTTTAAGTCTAAGCAAGATCCAGCAGAACCTTCCAAACAGAATTTCTGGTCCAGGCCAGTCTCCTCTGGTTTATGGTACCCGTTGTAACAATTATAAAGTTCTGGCTTTGCTGAAAAAAAGGGTTTTTTGGTTTTTTTTTTTTTTTTTTTTTTACATTTTACTCCGTGTGTGTGTGTGTGTGTGTGTGTGTGTTTGTTTGTGTCCCACACTGTTCATGTAGAGGTCAGAGAACTTAGAGGAATTTATTCTCTCCTTCCTTCATGTAGGTGCCAGGATAGAACTCAGGCTTAAAGCAAGTGCCTTTACCTATAAACCATCTCACTTGCCCAACTGTAATCTTTTTTTTTTAAATTTATTTATTTATTTATTTATTTATTTATTTATTTATTTATTTATTTATTTATTTATTGGTTTTTCGAGACAGGGTTTCTCTGTGTAGCCCTGGCTGTCCTGGAACTCACTCTGTAGACCAGGCTGGCCTTGAACTCAGAAATCCACCTGCCTCTGCCTCCCAAGTGCTGGGATTAAAGGCGTGCGCCACCACTGCCCGGCAACTGTAATCTTTTAGATGGCTCTGGTTCCCTCTTGAGCTAAGGAGCTGCTGCACTTGCTGTGACCTATCACCTGTTTCTAGCACTTCATAGCACAGGGTCTAGCTCGCCTGTGCACCAGTCGCCTGCCTGAGGGAAGGAGTACATGGAGAAACTAGCTTGCAGGGGAGGCAGGCCCTTCAGGAGTCCTCATGCTTCCTGTCTATGAGCTGACAGATCTGCCTTTCTCGGTAGCTAGATCATTCAGGCCTGAAAGTTATTGAATCAGCCTGACTCCCTCTGTCTGGTTTCCCACCCGAGGATGAATGGCTGTCCTTGACATCCAGTCATTTCTGTTTTCCTCTCTGTTTTTCTGCTACTGTTGCTCCAGCCTGTTTCTCCCACCACACCCGAGGTGAACGGATAATCCGGTGACACCATAAACCTAATTTGTGCTTCTGCTGAGGCAGTGAGGTCGTCGGAGCTTTGTAGGTGGTCTTGAGACAGAGAATGAACTGACCCACTCCATTCTGGATTCTCCCTCAGACTCAAGGCTCAAGTGGCCTGCTCTATCTGCAAGGAGCCAGGAACAGGGTTGTAATGCAACCCAAACTCAACAGCCCTGGGGAGAAAAGCAAGGAGAAATGTCCTTCCCTGTCTCCTGACCTGTGGACAAGCTGCCTTGACAGCTTGCCCCGCTCTCCACACAGGTCATTGGCTGAGTTTCTCTTTCTTCTGCCCTGTGGGTGAAGACAGAGACTGCAGAGTGGCACTTCCTTCTTGACAGACTAAGTAGAGACCCACTCAGACCATAAGCAAAGAACAGTGCCTTTGGAGTTTTGCTGTTTGGGTCTGCTATCAGGATTCACAGACAGTTACAACCAAAAAAGACCCAGTCCAGCTGTAGACAAAACCAACTGTTGAGCGCTGATGTATCTGTATGGTTATAAGGCAGGAAGTCGTGTGTAGTCAGATGTAGCATGTGATACGTTGATCATAAATTATAATAATTTCCCTTCCAAGAGCCTGTATCAATCACATGTTGTGAGCGGTTTTATAGATAACATTTAATTCTTAAAACAACCCTAGAGGGGGGAGAGAGGGCTCAGAGGTTAAGAGCCCTTATGTCAGATGGTTCACAACCCCCTGTACCTTCAGCTACAAGGGGATCAGTGCCCTTGTCTCCATAAGGGCATTCACATCACATGCACACACCCCCACACAGACCCACACACATACACATAATTAAAAATAAGAAAAGTAAATCTTTAAGTGAGCTAAGCATGTATGTACCCATTTCCCAGCTGAAGAAAGAATCTCGGGGAATCACACAGCCCACGATGGCCAGGCACTAGCAATGAGATCCGGATACCCTTTCAGAGCCACTACTGGGAACTCAGAACTTGCTTCCCTCAGGATAGTGATTGATGAGAGGGGGCCAGAAATCCGAGTATGGCATGACACATAAAGATAAAACATAAAGGACTCCCTGACATCGAGGGCTGTTGGTTGTAGTCAGGGTAATTAGGGTTCTGAGAACTCCTTCCAGAGCTTTTGAGTCCAAGATGAGTGGATACCTCTATACTTGGGTGACTTGTAGAAGGCAGGCAGTTCCCAGCTTGGGGCTGGCTGTTTAAACTGACAGACTGTTGCCCACATAAACCGTTAGATAACAGGAAAAGATAGCATGGGGTGTGTGCTCATTCAGGACTGGAAGAAAGTGAAGGTTTCAGACAGGCAGATGCTTCTGTGGTTAAAAGGAAGCACTTTGTGGTTAGGCAGCCTTGCTTCAGCAGCTGCTGGTTCGACTACCTGTGTGACCTGAGGTATAGTACCTCTCTAAATCTGGGCTTTTTAGCCAATAAGACGAGGTTATGAAGAGAATGTACTTGGGAGGGTTGTCCTGAAATTAATAAGATGGTTTGTGTAAAATGCTTGGCACAGAACCTGGACCTGATACTGCAGTGAAGCTGGGTTGGTAACATATGATTATAGTTCTCATACTATTGGGAGCTAAAGCAGGGAGCTCATAAGTTTAAAGATAGCCTGGGCTACATGTACAGTGAGTCTCAAAAACAAAACAAAACCCCTTCAATGAATGGTAGCTGTGTAATTACGTTGCTGTAGTCAGAGGCTGAGGAGAACAGGGCATGTACGGGTCGGTAGGTGGACTCAAATTCTTCCTGGGAAACCTATGGGTTTTCCCCAATCTTGAAGACCAGATGCAGTCACCGAAAGACTAGGGCCATGGTTGTGACTCATGGAAGTGGTTGCATGTTCCCTATCATTTTAAAAAGACAGAGCAGGCTGGACAGTGGAGACACAGACCTTTAATCCCAGCACGCACGAAGCAGAGGCAGATAGATCTCTGTGGCCGACCAGTTTGAGGAGCCCAGCCAGGACTACACAGAGGAATCCTATGTCAAAAAAACAAAACAAAAACAAACAAAAAAAAGACAGATTCGGTTTGATCTAGTTGAAATGGAGAAAAATTATTCACAGGGAAGATGCAGGTATACAGATATCGTCTTCCATCTGTGTTTCCAAGTCACAAAGTCTGAAGAGAGATATAGAGACTCTTTGCTCACTTCTTGGTTCTTGTTGGGGACTGGAGGTGGGGATCTAGGGTCTGGGAATATTGTCAAGGACAGAACCTGTGATGGATGGGACAGGACCCGAAACAGGAAGTTAGGAAATATGGGTGAGGCCACTAATGACTGTGGAACTGATTCATGGGGCAGCCCCAGATTGAAGGCCTCTTTGAGATCTAGCATCCTGTCAGGCAAGAGGCCAGCTCTGAGACCCCAGACAAGTCAGTGCTGCCACTCAGGCTGTAAGACCCTAAGGAAACAGTCCAGTCATTGTCTGGCAGCCTGCCCTAACTCCCCAGAGTGAGGATAAGGTCCTCAGGAGCCAGGTGGTTCTCCAAGAAAGATGCTGTCAAGTATCAAGTGTCCACCAACCTCTGGATCATCAAGCACCATACTGGACCTTGGTACCGGGGCTAGCCCCCTGTCCTCTCCCAAAAAGTCTGAACCTATAGGCTTAAGGGTCCTGGAAGCTGTATCAGAGTGATAACTGAAGTAAGGCAAATTTGCGAAGCCCTGAGTGAGATGGCTTCGGAAGTCCCCTTCAGTCCTATATGTGTGCCAAAGGAAGGGCTCAGGCTAGTAAGGGTGGATCATGTGCTGGGGATCCCCCAGGAAGGAAAGATGCTGAAGGGGGGAGGGTTTCACTCATCGGTCATCAAGACCCCAGAGACCACAGGGCACCTGGAACAAACAGAAGTGACAATGGACAGGAAGAACAAACATCCTGAACATCCCCAGGGGCACCTTATCTTCATGGACCCCCCAATCCTCTGTGCTCACTAGCTGACAGTTAGGCTCAATTTTCAAAATATGCTTGTGTGTCACCAACCAGACAGAAATCCTACTCCCCAAGTTTTCTAGGCTTATTGGAGTCTCTGGCACAGTAGGAGTGGTTTTTTGTGGCCCTTGATTGGGAAGAGTGTTCCTATCTGGATGTCCGCAGTGGTCTGGAATCTGGTGCTTCCCCTACCGGAAAGAGCAGGGGCCCTGAAAGGTGGGCTGGACTGGAGAAAGTCTGACTGAACACAGAAGAGAAAGCTGAATAACGGCTCACAAAGTGTTAGGCTCCTTGATGGTCGCATCCAGACTGGCTGCCTCACTTATAAAGACAGTTCACACCTGATGGATGCACAGATGGCCCTCAAACCCTAATTGCACTCCCCGACCTAGGAAAAGACCAGAATGCTAGATGAGGCCTGATTTTTTTTTTTTTCCAGCTGCATTTGAGAAATTCTTTGTGTCAGAGAAACGAAAAGACTAAGCAAAACCTCTGAAAATCCAAGCCCGATTATTTCATCCACGTGGCACTAGAACAAGCCAGAAGGGGTGTGGGGGGCGGGAGGAAGAGTCACCCGTCCCGCCCTTAATGGGAGGAAGGGATTTGCCCGGAGCGCAAACTCTGGACAAGGCCCGGCCGGCCGGTGACCGGGCGCGGCGGGAGGGAGGGATCCAGAGAAAGCCAGCCTAGGCCACAAAGCAGCTGAGCCGCGGTCCCCAATCCCCGCCCCTCTCTGGGCCACTGCGGTCCCTTTAAGGGCCAAGAGGTGCGCGGTCTCTTTAAGGCAGGTCCTGGTGGTTTCTGTTTTCTGAAGGAAGTGACGGGGGGTGGGTTTGAATGAAAAGTGCTGAACGGAGTCCGGAGCTCAGGAATCGGGGCAGCTGGGGGGACACGCACAGGGGCACCGTCCGGGACTCGGGGTGCGTGGCTGTACGCGGCCCACGCGAATTCGCAGCACGTCGTGGGGAACCTCCGGATTGAGTTTCCCCTCTCGAGGGGGAGACTGCCGGGAATCCCCGAATCGGACCCCCAACTTCGGGCAAACTTTGTAGGCGCGTCTCCCCTCCCCCACGCGGCGCGCCGGGGGCCCCGGGGATGCGGCCCCCCGGCCGCCGCGACGTCCCCTCGGCGCGCCCCGCGCTGCCGCTGCTGCTGCTGCTGTCGCCGCTGCTGCTTGGGGCGCCGCACGGCGTGGGCGCGGGCAACGGCGCTCCGGCCGAGCTGCGGGTCCGTGTGAGGCTGCCCGACGGCCAGGTGATTGAGGAGAGTCTGCAAGCGGACAGCGACGCCGACAGCATCAGCCTGGATCTGCGCAAACCCGACGGCACTCTTATCTCCTTCATCGCGGATTTCAAGAAGGTGAGGGACCATCATGGGTCCCGTCCCACCAACCACGGGGGACGGGCGGGAGGCTTGCGATCTTAGCTGTCGGGCGTCCCAGGCACCCTCAAGCGTGCAGAAGAGAAACGCAGTACCGAAAGGGGGACGTGACTTGCCCAAGGTCACCTCTCTAACTCGCTGCCCACTCTCCAGCATCCAGATCTAGGTCTTTATTCTCGTCAGGGAACTCCTCTAGCTTTCTGTTGCTTGACTCTGAGTAACCAAGGCCTTTCTCAGGCACTGACCAGCTTCTGTGCCCCCTCCCTCCTCAGCACTCCCAGCTGACACGCTGACAAAAGTTCTTGTTAACAAGGCCTCCCTTCTTGCCACAGCCTGCGTGACTAAAGAGGGAAATCCACAGGTGGCATGAGGACCTTGGCTCTCCCGGTTGTTGTGCGGTGTGAAGTTAGTTTCCTTTCCTCCGCTGTTCTTGGCAAGGAAGCGGTTTCAAGACCTCCAGCCTTGAGCACCATTCCGGGATCCCCTTCCCTGCAGAGCTGTCTGCTCTTGGTCCCTCCCAAGTCTGGTAGCAGCTCTCTTCCTCTGTGACTTGAAGGGCTGAAATGCTTGGAACTGGAGGACCGAGGAAGAGTTGGGGGAGGGGAGAGGAGGGACGGGGAGATTCCCCCTCCGTTGGAAAGGGTTGTCGGTGTCTCAGCCCATGCCTAACAGGGGCTGGTGAAGTCCACAGTTTTGCCGTTCCCTCCCGCCTCTGTCTCTCACCCTCTGTGTGGGTGTGGCGTGGTGGTGTGGAGAGAGAAGGGATGCTAAAGTTATCAGGAAATGGAACTCCAGGGTGCTGAGTGACAGACAGCAACCCAACAGCAGAAAACTATGGAAGAAAAGAAGGTGAATACCACCCCTGTCTTCCCAGGAGCCTAAGTTCAAGGCTATCCAGGGCTACAGAGTGAGACCTTATCTCATGGTTGGGGGGAGGAGAGTCTTCTAATCATCCACTCTCCGCTCTTCTCCCTAAAAGGAGGCCTTGCACCCCCTCTGTCTTTGGGGGAAGAACAGAAGTGAGGAATATCCAGGACCAAATAGCCACCCCTCCCCTTTGCTTCCCTCCTCGCCCCTCCTCTTCCCTCCATTCCAGAACTGGGAGTTATTTGGAGACCTTGGAAGGAGCAGGCAGAGTTTGGGCAGCCAGCTAGAGATCCTGTGAGATTGCCACAGGCATCAGAGGTGCGGGAGATCCAGCGTTGGGTGGAGTAGAGGTGAACCTGGACTGATGTTCTAGCCCAGGCCCAAGGAGTCGTCCTGACAGAGGACTTAGCAGAATGGTAGCCCATGCTGGCCACACAGGCCCAAACTCGGTTCTCAGATGCAAATAGGGTCAGTGAGCCAGTGTGTGGAGAAAGGGGAGCTGGTCACCCAGCATGTCCCCTGATTGCCCAGCTGAACTTTAGGGACATTTTATCTGTGGTGTTCTGGGCAGAATCAATCAGGAGTGGGTATCTAATCTCCCCTCTAAGCCCCTGACCTAAAAGCCAGTCACAGAATATGTCGTAGTCCACCTACCTGCCCAGTGGCCCTGTAATCACCCTAGAGCCTTAAAGAAAGATTTATCCATCCCTAGGCAAGAAGTCTGATAGCCAAACTGGGTGGGGCATGAAAGGCTAGGAGTGTAGTAGCGCTTTCTAGCCTCTGGCTACAAAAGGTTGTTTTTGTTCTGCTTGGAAAGGCGACCAGGAAAGAAAGCACCGGAGGCTGTGGTGGGGTGGTAACCTACCATGGAGATGGGAGACTGGGCACTGGACTGGGCATGGGGTGGGGGACATCTGGCTGCTTAGCCTCTGACCCAGAGCTGGCATTTCACACCTGCCCTTGGCATCTCCAATTTCATGGGGGGGGGGGGGATGAGGAGTGGCGAGCAATAGAAAGCACAGGAAATAGACAGCCAGCTGTCAGAGAACTTCTCTGGCCCAGGCCAGGGTGGAGTGGGGTACACAGAGACTAGGGAGGACAATGTTTAGTCTACTCCAGCGTGTCGCCTCTACTGGTCAGGGCCACTCTGTGCCTGTCCTTCCCACATGCTGCCCATCTCTCACTTGTCAAGGCCTCTTGCCTCAAAGCCTTGGTTGGTTCTGTCTAGAAGTAATGATTTTTTCCTGTAGGAATCGGCCCATTATTGTGTTTTGTGCACCACACCCATTAGGGAGATGCTTTAGGAAAAAATCCTGAATCTTTTGGGGAATATGGATGCTTGCAGTCTGATCACCATTGGGAGACACAGTACAGACTGAAGGAGGCAAGTCTGGTTGAACACCCTTGAGGTGGTCAAAGAGGTCAACTACCGTCCAGCTGTTTAATCTCTCTGGGCTTTCATTTCTTCACCTGTGAAATGGGTTAACATTGGCACCTGCCCTGTGACCTTGAGCAAAGCTGCACATGGAATGGAGCAAAGTGCATAGACATTCCCACACTGCTGGTGGTGCTTTGTCAAGTGCTCAGGAATCAAAGAAGCCCTTAGCTAGCTCTGAAGCTGGCTCACCCCACTTCTCAGCCCGCCTCCTCCCTGGTCTGAGCATCTTCTTTGAAACTTAGCTTTTAGTATTTACTCGGAAAGGGGAGGCTTAGTGAATCCCATCAGTTTCAGGGACTTCCCGAAGCTTTTCTGAATTGCTTAACTTCCTGCATCAGGAACTTCCCTACAGGATAGAATGTTTCAATCTCCCAAGAAACTGTTACACAAGTCTAGCCTGGACCTCTTACCTGACTCACAGTCCTAAGTGATAGGATCCTAGGTGTGATTCTCCATTAACAACCACCTTCTCCTGGAAGCTGCTGAATCGAGGGCTAGCCAGCCCCTCCAGGGCAACAGTCAACCTTGGACGAAGTAAATCTAGGGCTTCAGTGACACCCTGGAGCAGGAGTGGTCTTAGCCCTTACACAACCCCTTCCCAGCCCCGCTTTCTTCCCAGATAAGTATCCAGGACTGATAGACTCTTCCTCACCTTGCCTGCATCCGGGCCCCGAGGCTGGTAAAGCAATCAGTCATCTGTGGGACACTAGAGCCTGGACCTGGCTAGCAGACCCCATGAGCAACTTGGAATGTCCTGTGTCACGTGGTTGTCCTGTGTCACCTGGAGCCCTTCCTCAGGCTAATACCAGACTCACCAAGCTCTAAGTGAAAGAATGCTGGCATGCCATGGCTCAGTGGTTTTGAAGAGTCACCTGGAGAGTTTGCAGGTTTTCAACGCCAGTACTGAACGCCACCCCACTAAATCAGGACATCTGAACAGGAGAGCCAGGCAAATGGGGTTCTTTAAGGAATGTCAGATGAAGGTAGAGGCAGGAAACTGAATGCCAGCCTGGGCTACACGAGATTCATTAAAAGGGGGTGGGGATTGTGGATGGGGCTCCGTGAATATTATTTGCCTATCATGCAGGAAACCTTGGGTTTGATCCTTAACACCACATAAATTGAGCATGGTTGTGCATATCTGTAATCTAGCATGTAGGAAATAGAGGCAGGATGATTAGTCATTCAAGGTCATCCTCAACTATATAGTGAGTTTAGGACCAGCCTGGGCAACATGAGATCCACATCACCACCATCTCCCGCCCCCAACTCTAATGTGTTAGTGTTGGTTCTAGGTATTGAACCCAGGGCCTCATGCATGCTGCTGCTGAGCCTCCTCCCCTCCCCTCTCCAGCCTCCAATGTACTATAAGCAGCCATTAAACTCTGGGCCTAAATCAATATGCCCTCCACACAGGAACTTCAACTCCTAAATAAATACAGTAAGCAACACTCTTTACACACGTAATCATCCAGGTCCTACATATGTAATCTGGCACGCATGTATATAGCCACTGAACACAGTGAGAACAGGCATGCCGCCATCCCCAAGCTGGCTGCTTATCTGACGGCCCTCTGAGTTCCCTCCCCCACGCTGGTATCTCTGACAAAGCTCTCTGTACCCCGTCTGAATGTCCAAAGGCAGGGGAAGAAATGAGTCACATCACAAGCTGCCTGGTTTGGGGATGGCTGCAAGGGGAAGGTGGTTCTGTAAGATATGAAGAAAGTCATGTGTGACTGCATCCGGTGATAGGGATGTAGGAGAAGAGGAAAAAAAGTGAAAAGGAAAGGGATCCTGGGTACCCATGGGCTGGAACCTGTGAGGGAACGCCAATCAAGAGCTACCTAGTGCTATGGCTTAGCTCAGGGTTACTCCAAGGGGACAAGGATCCAGGAAGATTAGAAACTTGCTTCCTGTCCTGGGTGCCAGTGGTAAGTGGAAGCCAGAGGAAAGAACCATCCAGAAAACATCGGATTCCCTGTCTCAGATCAAAGGCAGGGTTCCTGAGGGATGTAGCCAATGAGGGCCTACAGTATTCACATGGACGCTGTCCCAAGAGAATGTCATAGGAGTAGGGCAAGCGGAGCCGCTTTTAAGGTCTTAAATCCTACCCTGTCTGTGTTGGGCCCCCTATGGTTTGTGGTGTGGAAGGTACGTAATGGATTGGAAGGCAGAGGGTAGTAAAAGTGTGTGTGTGTGTGTGTGTGTGTGTGTGTGTGTGTGTGTGTGTGTGCGCGTGTGTGCGCACACACAAGTGCACACACATTGGGGATTCATATGCATGTATACATGTTTGTGTGTGTACACGAGCGTGTTGGAGGCCAGGGTTGCCACTGGGTATCTTCCCCAGTCACTTTCAACCTTATTAGTTTTCAGTCAGGTCTCTCACTGGAGCATAGGGATTCAGCAAGGCTGCGTGACTGGTATAGCCTTAGGAACTCTCTTGTTTCTCTTCCTGTCAGCACTAACATTAACAGGTGTGCGCAATGGTGCCCTGTTCTTTACATGGGTACTGGGGATCTGAACTCAGGTCCTCATGCATAGCAGGCAGTTTACCAACAGAACCATCACCCAACCCCCTAGAAGTGCTTTTGAGGAAGGATAACTTCTAGAGCACAGAGCATCTTTTCTCAGGCATTTACAGGAAGTAAAGAGACCAAGCTGTGTACGTGAGGCTCTTGGGTCCAATTATAACTCTTCCTCTATATCTGATAAAGTCCTCCTTGGGTCGGGGTGCAAAGCTTTGCCTATAGTTCAAGTGTGCTCCCTGGCCTATGGCTAGCATCTCCTACCCCTGATAGAGCTATTATGTCCAGATATAGTCCTATCCTGACTCTTGGTAAAAAAACCACCACCTGAGCCAATGGTGTAGTCTGCTGAAGAGACTGCTGAAAAAGAAGGTGTGGAGTTTGTTCTTGGATTCCTCAAACTATAGATGAGTAGTGGGTAAGCACACAGACACTTACTCCACAGGCAGGCAGGCAGGGGATGCAACCTGGAGATGCAAACTACTTTGGTATGTGGCATTCTGCATTGAGCAGTCACTCCAAAGTCACATATGGCTCAGTCGTCTGCCTTGCTGCACCATGAAGCACATTTGCCTCCGTCCTGCAGATCCACACACTGAGCTTGAAAGTGACCTTGGTGACAAAATCTGACAGCTGGTGGTGACCCAGGATTAGCTCCCAGAGATCTTGGTACAGCATTCTGACTAACTGGGCTACTCTGGCTCTCTGAGTGAGTTCCTTCCAAAAAGACGAAACACGCAGTGGAGAGGCAGGAGTGCGGAAGAATCCTAGAGCACAAGAGTCTACAAACTTCTTTATATGCAGTTGGATGGGCCCTGTCTCCCAGACTCATAATCGCCAGGGGATCCAGGCTTGACTCCTCAGCAGTGCCAGGGGTGGCCCTGCAGGGTGAAAGACCAGGCTAGCTTTGAAAATAGGTCCCGAATACTTCCAGTAATTCTCTGCATTATTTTATTTTATTTTTATTGAATTTTATTTATTTTTTGCTATTTCCTAGCTGTGTGATGCAACAGGTCACTTAGTGTCTCTGAACCTGGACTCCATGCCTAGACTCCATTTCCTAGGCAGAGTGACTGAGGGGGACTTTGCAGAACAAGGGACCTATGAGAAGTGCAGCTCTGATGCAGGCAGCCAAGCATGCCCCTCCACTGCATCTCTCCACCCCCACATGTAATTGCATTTTTTTTTCTGTACTAGGGACCATTTCATCACTGGAAGCGTCTGTTCCTTAAACTGGCAAATGTTTGCCTACCTGTCACTGGGGATTCGGATGAAGGGCAGGGGATGAGGGGGGCTGGAATCTAAGTGAGAGGGAAGTATGACACCCCACGTGTCAGGAGCCCTTAGTCAGCCAGACAGTGGGGAGCAGTTGATCCACATAAAGCCTTGTATTGTTTCCCTGGGCAGTCAGGATGGCGGTGACCTTTGGGATTTGGCTGACAGAGCATGAGGGGCTGTGAGGAGGGCTGGGGACTGGCAGTGAGGGCTACTGGCCCTGGTTAATAGTCATACAAACCCTATGACAAGAAGCCTCTGTCCAGGCCTGGATGAGGTCTGTGTATACAGGGGGGGATGCATTAAGTCTCCTGTAGCATCCTGCCTCTGGGTTGAGTGTATCTACTCCTACTCCTGGGAAAGCTAGGCAGAGCTGCAGGGGGGCTCCTGAATCTGCAGCCTGGGTAGGGAAGGCCCTAGCTCTGTAGTCCCCAGCCCCACCCTAGTGAAGCTGGACCCTGTCTAGTCATGGCAGTCCCAGCCAGGAGCAGAGGAATAAATATTTAGATTGGCCCAGCCTGGGCCCCAGAGTCACGCGGTCTGATGATGAGAAGACAGAGATAGCAGAGCACACTCCCGGGAGGCAGTAAGCCCCAACTGTCCAGTAGCAAGGGGGCTAGGACTAGGAGAGGTGGGGGTAGGTACTGCTTGTGGAGGCCCTGGAGCAGTGAGTGGCCAGTGGCCTCTGGCCAGGACTGTGCCACACATACATGCATGTGCACACACATACAAACACACATACACACTGGAAAGGAGCTCTGCTCCCTGGGCCCCCTCAGTGTTCATCTGCTCTGTAGTGGAACGTGTGATCGCAGCAGGGTCTGAGACTAAGCACCTAGCTGCCAGATGCCTCAGGAAGCTTCTAGAACATGTACCACAGCAGAGCACAGAAAGCTAAGAGCTAGAATCTGGGAGCCTGGAAGGGTAAGCGGAGCTGAGATGTGTGGCCAAAAGGCCTGCATAAGGAGAGTGTCTGGGCTGTGGGTGAGCCAGGGTGAGCCAGAGCCTGCTGGGTGGGAAAGAGGAGTGGGAGATTCACAGAGGGAGGGGGACACAGGAGACCAAGGAAATGTGGCTGAAATAGAGGGTGTGGGATGAACTTTTCATTGTGGAGAAGCTAAGAGAACTCAGCTGCTGTGTGTTTGAGTGTGTGTGCGTGTGTGCATGCACGTGTGTGTAATGGGAGCCTTTCTGTAAGAAGATTGAGGAACAACAGATCCGTGTGAAAGATGGCAGCCTGTGACCTGAGGGTAGGGAAAGCCAGGATAAGTCTGGCTGCATCAGCAGAGGCTAGATTTGATTTGAGAATAAAGAAAGATCCCAGGAACAGTGGCCCAAGCACCACAGCGTGTTACCTTCTTCCCGGACTCAGTTTGAAAGGCAGCTATGAAAGGCAAGCTGCTCCTGTCTTGGCCCACCACAGGTCTAGGCCTCCCTGTACAGGGTTGTTTCCCTCCCCCAGCAGGAAACACTCCCTGGGCCTCTCTGGGAAAGCGGCCCGGAGGGCCCACACAGGGTGTCTCCTGTCACGGGTGTTTTCCAGGACAGCTGTCTGCTATCATTTCCTTGTTCCTGTGGAATCCCGTCAAAAGCTGAGCCAAAGTAGCCCCTCTGTCTGGGAAACACAGTGGGTCTCACCAAAGGTGGGCGGTGTGGGGAAAGCACAGTGGACTATCCATCCCCACGAGCGATGCACAGCGCTGGCCTGAGGGTTGAGAGGTCTGAGTTTCTACTGCTGGCCTTACTGCTGTGGAACTAGTGAAGTTCCTTACCCCTGGGTCCCTTTAGAACACAAAATAGTAGATGTTGGGCTAGTGGGCCTGCAGGAGTGCACCCTCTCCTCCCCTCCCCCAGAGATAAGGCCAAGAAGCTAAGACTTGGAGACTGAGGAGGCAGAATCCGTTCACTCAGCCAGTGAATATGGAGCTTCTGCCCTGTGCTGGCTCCTGGCTACCACATAAGCAGGCTGAAGCCACTTTGCCTTTGACCCCAGAGGGCCTGGATGAGCTGTTACCCAGGATCGTGCAGTATAAGGACAGGGAGTGGCCTTAGAGTCAGTGAATACTCTGGGTGCAGTCAAGTGTCAAGCCAGCCCCAGGCCTAACCCACCAGTGACGTCCAGTGACCTTTAAAAGTTAAGCCCAGACTCTTTAGCTGGTTCCTAAACCCTAAATCCTGCCCCCTTGCTATCTGCCTCTTCAGCCACCTCCCACTCCCACAGCCCCCCCTTCCCTCTCCATCTCACCGGGGCCCTAGTACATCCCCCCACCCTCTCCCCTCACTGCTCCCAAACCCCCTTCATACTCTTCTTACTCAGTTTCCTGTGCGTGGTTAGGTGCTTCTGGAGCATTCGTTGTCTTCTAGTGGGCAGAAGTACACTGCCATGAAATGTGTTCCCAGCTTAGAGAATGGGTCTGGGAGGGAAGGTAAATGAGGCAGGCAGAGCACTGGGATGGTGGCTCTGCAGAGCTGGAGGTCCTGACACAGGGCCATGTCAGAGCAGGTAATGCTGCGAGATGGGGATGGGGCATCCCCACAGAGTAATTGGGAAGGTCCAGAGAGTGACCCAGCCCTGTTCATCCTGGAAACTGTATTTCAATATATAAGTAGCACAGATGCCAGCCTCTAGAGGCTTTATAGTGAAGATAGTGGTAATTCTTAGAGGGCTTTAAACACGGGGAAATGATTGGATTTAATACCATATTCCGGGCTGGAAAGACCTGCATCCTTCAGACTGACTCAAACCCTCACTGTAGGGAGCCTTCCCTCCACCCCAGCCCCATCCTCACAAGGACAGCTATTCCCCTATCCATCCTTCACCTCCATGGTAATCAGCAGAAACCTGAACTCTAGGCCTTTCACCCTGGCACTAAAGCTGATTGTGTGAAGTCAGCCTTCCTTACCTCAGGAGTCCTTTAATGACACGGCCCTTGGACTTGGCCAGTAAGAAAGCCTTGCCTGGGGAATTGCCACTCAGTGTTCTCCTGGGCGTGCCAGCCTCACAGGGGTCATCTGACCTGCCTGGGCCTCCAGTCCATCTGTAGAACAATCTTTACTACGTCTCAGGCCTAGAGTAGATGACATCAGGAACAAGGGATTGCAGAGTCAGGAGAAACTCAGAGTCCTGGCATGTGTTCTGAGCTTGGTCAGGTCTTTTCATTGCTCACAGTGGCCCCTCAAGGCAGTACTGTTGCTGGACTCGTTGGCGAGTGTGGAACCTGAGACTCAGAGACTTCACATAGATTCACTGGAGGTTACACATGGTTACTGGCCAGAAGCAGCAAGGCCAGGGTCCGACGCAGGGAGTCCTGGTTCTTAGCATTCGATCTTAGCTATATGTTCAAGCCTACCTGTGCCTCAGTTACACACAGGACTTCAGCAACCCTCCCTGACCCCTGCCTGGCCTCATCTTGCTGTATGTGCCAGCATTTCCTTATGGGCTGAAGGTCTCTGGGAGAAAGGACCTTATGGAGGACTCCCAGTTTGGGAGGCCCAGCCCAGACCCTAAGCCTCTGTCGCTTGCCCAGTTGTGCCATCTCTCTTGGGCTTTTGACGACATCTGGGTGAATCGTCCTAGGGGACTCCAGGCAAGGAAAGGGACTGGAAGCCAGGTTTCTGTCTGGCTTGGATTCAACCAGATCTTAACATCTGGACAGATGTTCTCAAAGCAGGGGAGCTCTTTCACACTGTTCTATGTGTTCTGGAGCCTTGCTAGTGGGTCAGGCGGGAAGGCCATAGTCAGGATATGATGCCCACTCCTTTCCCGGAGTCAGCAACATGTGGCTTTGGGGGAAAACAGGATCAAAAAGAACAGAGAACGTGGGTATGGAGGGGTTTTTCATAGGGCAGGATAGGAGGTGTTCCTTATTTGTATCAGGCTGTTGGTTAGGCGCACAGAGTGAGAACAGGAACTGCCGTGTTCCTAGGCAATCAACCAAGGATTTAGGCGTAGGCCAAGTAAGTATGATGGGAAGGGACCCAGGTTCTAGTCCTACGTCTGCCATTCACTGGTTATGTGGGCCCGAGCTTCAGTCCACTCATTCCCTTATTCCTCCCTCTCAGCCTTCCTGCCTTCCTTCTCCCTCCCTCCATTTTGCTTTGGAAACAAAATGTCCCTTTCAAATTGCTTTCAAGCCGGCCATCCTCTGCCTCCACTTCCCAAGTGCTAGGAATACACGGCACCCACTCAGCTTGTTTCCGGAGTTGGACATCAGGGAAATTAGGCTTGTTGGTTCTAGAAGCAACTGTGCTTTCTGGGAAGAGATCAGCTGTGGGACAGCCTGGACTACCTGGTTAAAATCCCGGCTACATTTCCCCTAAGCCCATGACCTTGAGCAGGTTACCCAATCCAAGCTCTGGCATAGAGCTCTGCCTCTGTGGCTGAGACAACCTCTGAGCCCATGATGCAATCTGTTTGAGGCACAGTAACTGCAGTTTCTCTTTCCCAATTATCGACTTCAGTGACTCTTTGTCCTACACAGTGACAGAGGACTTCCTCTGCACAGGCAGCAGCTCCCCATGTTGGTAGCATCTGGTGGTTGTCATTGCTATTAGTATCTAATTCAGAAACAGGGAAGGAACTATAAAGCAGGTTTTGTGTGTGTGTGTGTGTGTGTCTGTCTGTCTGTCTGTCTGTCTGTATCCCTGTGTGTGCACACAAGTAGGTATGTATTCATGTATGCGCAGATGCACTTAAGCATTCAAGTGCATCTGCGTGTGTGGAGGAGCCTGGTGGTTAACCTCGGGTATCATTGCTCACCATGTATTTTGAGATCGTCTCTCACTGGGACCTGGAGTCCATGGATTAGACTAGTCTGGCTAGCCAGTAAGTTCCAGGGATCCTCCTGCCTCTACCTCCCCAATGCAGGTATCACAAGCATGTTCCACCACACCCTTTCTTTTACGTGGGTGCTGGTAATTGAACTCAGGTCCTCATGCTCATGTGACAAGCACTTTATCCACTGAGCTATCTCTCTTCAGCTCCTCAAACAGAATGCTTGCAGCTTCTAGCCTGGTTCTAAGTGTTTAATGCCTTCCACTCCTTGTGGTGGGCGGAGGGTAGCTCCATTCACTGCGCCCCTCGGCAGCCCTGAGAACACTGGGTATTTAGTTCATGTGTCACTGAGAAGACAGCAGTATCCAGATAGGATTCCCACAAGGGTCAGAGCTACAGATACCAGTGAGGTGGACTTTGGATCCTACCTGAGGCTCCTTCCAGATACTGCCTGACTCAGACTCTGGGAATGGGAGATCTTGTGTGGAACTCACCTGACAGAACTGTGCCTAGCTAGAATGGGATCTGCCACCAGCAGATCACCTTCCAGTGTCCCCTTGGCTGACCCGAGTTGATGGAGGATCAGATGGCCCAGGCTGGCAGGACAAGGAGATGCCACCACAGTGACCCAAGAAGGGATTTCCTGTCTAGAGGAAGCAGGTGTTAAGCCAAGCTGACTCACCTTCCTTCCAAGGCTCTGGGATGAGGAGCCTCACGGAAGTTTCTCCCCAGCTGGGCCTCAATTTCTCTTAATCTAGGATATTGATCTCCACATGCCCATCTCTAGTTGTTGCATTTAAAGTAAGACGTTATATAAAGCCATCTCTAGTAAAGGCGCTCAGGGAGATTCCTTTCAGAGTGAAACCTATTAGAAGATTATTAACCGGGCAGCGGTGACACACACCATTAATCCCAGCACTCAGGAGGCAGAGGCAGTGGATCTCTGAGTTTGAGGCCAGCCTGGTGTACAGAGTACAAATGGGCACTTGTTGCAGATCATCCCTGGCGTTGGCTGGTCACCGCAGCAATGACAGTAACCTCTGCTTACAGTGCTGAATACTGTCATGCCCTCCAGGTTATCAGCTCCCCCCCAAGCCTGCCAGGTACATGAGCTGTCTGTCCCCTGTCACAGTGAGGCTTGGGAAATCCTGGGGCGGTTAATACTTATGGCCTAATGGTGGAACCATCAGCCCCTCTCTGTATCTAGAATCCTGGGGAACACTCTGACCCTGTTCTCCAAACACTTGGGACCTAGCAGTTGTACAGTAAGCCCTCCGTGAAGGGGGCTGCTGGTGAGGCAGCCCGGGGTACAAGTGCAGAGCCATGAAAACCCTAAGATTACATCGTCTAGAGTCAGGGCAGAGCTGTAGGCATAGGGACTAGGAAGGTCCCCAGCCATACTTGCTGAGCCCAGGGTACCCCCGAGGCAGGAGGGCTCTTCCCAGACTGAGACCTCTTTTGAGTGGGACCTACTAACTTCCTTCTCCCCAGCAGAGTTAGGAAGGCCCTGTGGCAGGTGAGACTGGGGGTGGGGTATGCAGGCAGATGTAGCCGAGCTGCAAACAGACTGCAAAAGGTGCCTGAGGCTTTGCCTCCTCTTCCTGCCCCAGCCTTTCTCATGCACACTGTGGTTCAGAATAGGAAGGAACCATTGGCCCATCGGTCACACCATGAGTTACCCTATAGGGAAAGGGGAAATGGAGAGTGCAGGGGAAAGGTGAGCCATTCCAGTCTTGGAAGGCAGCAACAGCTGCAACCTTTGTCCCCACAATCCCTAATGGAGGTGGGGGGATAGGGGCCAGGCTGACTGCAGAATACCCAGAGGTTTTCTGAGGCCCTCCCCCAAGAGCTACTGAGTAACAAAGTCAGAGAAGCTCTGGAGTGTGTGCTTGTAAAAAATGGACATAGTTCCTTCTCCTCCCAGGGTGCTCTGATTAAGGACACTTGAGTCCCTACCGAGGGGAAGCATCGGTGATAGACAAGAGCCAAAAACCAGGTGCAGGCTTCTTTGATATTAAGGTTTGTCTGGTCAAATGGTTCTCTGGAAAAGCTCTCCCGGTGGGTGGTTTGCTTTGTCAGTTTTCCAGAAAGCTGTGGAAACATTTGAGGTGTGATCTCTGAAGTCACGGGTATGAATGGAAAAGATAAGCCGTTCTTGGTTATCTGAGGAAGGAGGTGTCTTAAGGGACAGGCACTGGTACAGTGTCCCGGCCTGTCCGCTCCAGGACTGCTCTGGGGCCTTTCCCTCCCGCTGGTCTCCATCCTCCTGCCCTTCCCTCTCAGGACGTGAAGATCTTCCGAGCCCTGATCCTGGGGGAACTGGAGAAGGGGCAGAGTCAGTTCCAGGCACTGTGCTTTGTCACAAGGCTGCACCACAATGAGATCATCCCCAGTGAGGCCATGGCCAAGCTGCGGCAGGTGAGTGCCCACCCCTGGCCGGGCCCTGACTCAGAGCCCCACCCCTGCAGTCACCCTGTCCTCATTCAGGAATCCTCCTCTCCCCCTCACTCCCCACCCTCTCTTAACATTCACTCTGGGAGAGTCCTGATTCCCTCATTTTGCTCCTGACCAAACTGACTACAGAGCCCCAGATCTCTAATCTGTACTGTGGCCCAACTCTCAGGTCACCCCAAGCTACTAATCCATATCCCACTCTTTTCTGAGTGGAGATAGAGGTATTGACTGTGAATTGGGACTTATCATCACCTGTCCTCTGTCCCTCATTAGTGACACTGGACAAATGATCTTGCTTTTAATGCCTCAGTCTCCACATCGAGGACATAGGTTAGACTCAGAACTCATCCATGAAAGTGTATCAGGAAACACTGTTTGCTGCCCTTTGACCCACTGACCTGTGTGGATCCCTCCCTGAAGTTCCGGCTTTCCATGGCTCATCTAAACTGACCTGTGCTGCAGGCCTGCCTGCCTTGTGGCATCTTTCCCTCCAGGGCCCTACCTTCTGTCCACCCTGCTCAGAAAGACTTCATCCCCTGGATTCAGAAAGCACATGACCCACAGTCATGTACCCGAGAACAGCTTGCCTACCTACCCTGCCTGTCCTACCTGAACTTGCCAGAAAGCCCCAGAAGTTTAAGAAGCAAAACCAAAACAGTTGTAACTGCCTCTAGGGGATCAGTTTCTCCGGTTGGGCTAGTTTCCCCTCTACTGCCTGAGGATAGGAAGGCAATGTACACTTTCTCACCTTGCACCTACAGAAAAACCCCCGCGCAGTGCGGCAGGCTGAAGAAGTGCGGGGTCTGGAACAGCTACACATGGATATCGCTGTTAACTTCAGCCAGGGGGGCCTGCTGAGTCCCCATCTCCACAACGTATGTGCTGAGGCCACGGATGCCATCTACACCCGCCAGGAGGATGTCCAGTTCTGGACAGAGCGAGGTCAGCTGGGGGTGGGCAAAAGGGGAGGCACGGAGGAGGGGGGGTAGAAAAGACCTTGCTGAGTGACTCTGTTGTATGAGAGAGAGAGAGCGCCACTGAGTCACTTCTGGGATGGGCCACATGGTCACACCTGGTTGCTGTAGCTGGTGGTGGGTAGATCTGTACAGCACTAGTAAGTGTAAGTGTGCAGTCATGAGTGACAGGCATTCTGGGGGGGGAGGGTGAAACCCCCAAGGTAGGCTGTGATATGTCAGAAAGGCCTCCTGGAAGAGGTGGTGTCTCTGCAGCTAGAATAAGAGAACTCACAAAAAACAGCCTACTAGGTCCTGTGAAAGACTCTTCACCATTCTTAGTACTACTCATACTGAGGACACACATGTTCCTGTAGGTATGCCTGCTGGGCACCTTTCAGAACTCAGCACCTCACCATCCCCGGTGCTAGCATCTCTCCCGGACCCCTCAGGGCCTCCTCCCACCTCTGCAGGGCCCCTCTGCAGGTCCCTTTGCTAGGACTGTCAAGTCCTCTGCATACTGGGGACAGGGGCAAGCTGCCTTCTGCCCAGCTAGCTGCACATAGAGAAGCCTGCCCCGCCCAGGCAGCATTGGACTTTGTGGTCATTCCCATAACACACCTGTCTTTGCCAGAACACACCCCAAATGAAGGTACAAGCCTGACATTAGTACCCCAGAAGCTGTCCCTTCCCATGGTCGCTAAGCAGAGCCCTAGCCAGGCCCCTGTCACCTCCCCAGGACTCTCATCTTTTTTTTTTTTTTTTTGGTTTTTCAAGACAGGGTTTCTCTGTGTAGCCCTGGTTGTCCTGGAACTCACTCTGTAGACCAGGCTGGCCTCGAACTCAGAAATCTGCCTGCCTCTGCCTCCCAAGTACTGGGATTAAAGGCGTGTGCCACCACTGCCCGGCATGAATGTTCTTCTTATGGCCACACACACTCTGCTCTGTTGTCCCATCCCTGCCCTGCCTAGTCAGCTGCCATATCCTTTAGGTAGTTCTTTATTTAAAGCACTGGTGGCCACATGGTCCAGTGTAGGCTATGAAGTAAAGTCTGGTTGGGTCCTGACTCCCCTTTCACTGTACAATCCCAGCCACATCAGCAAACTCTGACCGATTCTGAATCCCTGATACACAGTAGAGACTCAATGGATAAGGTTGACTGATTTAATGTAGCCCATTAGCCTAGCCTCAGGCCTGGGACTCACCAGTGTTCATCCCCAGGGCAGCCTTGGGAGGGGTGACAGGAGAGAAGGCTATCCTGGGCTAAGGTGCTCCCACCTTCTTCATGCTTCCCTTTTCCCCCAGGTGTGGACAGTTCTGTGTTCGAGGCTCTGCCCAAGGCATTAGAACCGGTGGAATTACCTCGTTGTGGACAAGTGGGAGACCGAGGAAAGCCCTGCGCATGTCACTATAGTCTGAGCCTGGCCTGGTACCCTTGCATGCTCAAGTACTGCCACAGCCGCGATCGGCCAGCGCCCTACAAGTGTGGCATCCGAAGCTGCAGGAAAAGCTACAGTTTTGACTTCTATGTACCTCAGAGGCAGCTGTGCCTCTGGGATGAGGACCCCTAACTTCAGGAGACAGAGGAACAAGGATGGATGCTTGAGCCCACAAGTTCTTCACTGACCACCAGAGGGCATGGCAACTCAATCTGAGGCCTTAGGTCTCTTCCTGAGCCTCTGGCCTTGAAGCCACGACCTCATCTGCATGACTGTGAAAGGGTGTTACAGCACAGGCAACCTTGAGGCAGCCCTGATGCCCACCTGTGCCCATCTTGAGGCAGAGGGGGAAAAAGCAGTTCTCCAGACTGGTACCCTCCTCTCTTCCTTTCCCCTGAAATGTCCTGAATACGTGGAATCAAAACGCACCGGCCATCCGGGCAGTGGTGGCGCACGCCTTTAATCCCGGCACTTGGAGGCAGAGGCAGGTGGATTTTTGAGTTTGAGGCCAGCCAGGTCTACAGAGTGAGTTCCAGGACAGCCAGGGCTACACAGAGAAACCCTGTCTCAAAAAACCAAAAAAAAAAAAAAAACAAAAACAACAAAACCCCGCACTGGCCTAGGCTGCTTTTGTGGAATTTGTTCCAGGGGCATGGCCCTGTAGCTGGCCCTTCTCACCAGCAAGGGAACTAGAGAGGGACAGCTGGGGACTCATGCCCCAGCTCTTATGTCTGATTACAGTGCCTTCTCTCTACCCTGGGAGTAACGGGGAGCAGGGATGCTGCCCCCAAGACCACCACGTGTGCCTTTCCTGAGACTCAATTTGGCTACTTCAGCAGGCACCGATTCTTCCTGCCTCTGGATTGAAGTACTTTGGCAAGTTCTGGGGCAGGGAGGGAGCATGAAGTACAAGGAAAACTTGAATTCCAGATTTTTAATGCAAAATATTTATCATTTGTACCAGAAATAAAAGTCTTTAAAGTTTTCACTCACTTGATGACTCCAGCCTAGGCTTTCTGAGAGAATTTTGTCCGATGCTGCCACCTAGTGTCAGAAATGTGCCTTTACATAGTAAGTGCCAGTCTGGGCAAAGCAACTTCTAAAGCTCCTACTGTGTGCTCTGTGAGAGGCTCTGTGCTTAAGATGATGGAACAAGGGAACTGGGAAGGACTTAGTAGTTAAGAGCGCATGCTGCTTTTTACAGAGGACCCAAGTTCAATTCCTTACATCCACTTCCAGGGTGAGAAGGCTCCCGGACACCTGTGTCAACATAATGGGGGTCTGCCACCCTTTTATGCCTCCAAGGGCTCTCCACATAAAATAAAATAAAATAAAAACCTTGGGGCTTAAGGATGGCTCCGTGATTAAGAACACTGGCGGCTGCTCTTCCAGAGGTCCCGTGTTCCATGCCCAAGACCCACATGGTAAATCTGATGGCCTCTTCTGGTCTCCAAGAGACCTTGCACATGATGCTCATACGTGAAAGCAAAATATTAGTGCAAAAACAAATAAGTTATATAAATAATGAGACTGAAGACGTAGCTCATTTATAGAGCATTTGCTCAGAATAGGCAAGGCCATGGGCTTAATGTCCTGCACAACAGAACAAAAAAAGAGAACATATAAACCAGTGAGTAACAGCCAAAATAAAGTCAAAAGTGATCTTAGAAGCGGACATCCAGCATGCACATCTGGGCCCTCACTGGAAGTCATGGTGCTCACCAGTAGTTCCTGCACCCAGAAGGCAGAGGCAGAAAGTTCTATGCAAATTAAAGGCCAGTCTGAGCTGCATAGCAAACTGCAGGCTGGGGGCAGCTGTACTTATCTGGGAAGGCTTCATGGAAGAAGTGGAGTGTGGACTGAGGCTCAAGGATGGTGAGTTTAACAAGGTGAAGGCTGCAGAGGTTTATGGGTAAAAAAGCCTCTGATTCCACAGGGGAGGAAGCAGCAGAGTGCAGAACAGTTCCATCTATCCCACGCCTCCAGAAAAAGACAGCCTCCGGCCGGAGGGTCCACTGAGAGCCAGGTTTGCCGGACCAAGGTCTAGTGCAGGATCTGTGGGGAGACAGCCTGCTCAGGCTACTGAGCCTTCATTCTAAGCACATCTGTAAGGGCCTGCTGCAGCCTAGCCAGCAGACAAGGAAGGAGGGCCATCTGTCATTTTTGCTTTCTCCCTCCTGCCTAATGCAGGCCTCCATTGTCATCTCAAACATCTGCTCCGGGTGGGAGATGGGTTCTTGGAGAAGGTACCCTCTCCTTCTGTGGAGTCCCTTCCTTCTTTCCCTCTCCTATTTGGTTTCCAAATGTCCAGAAGTAACACCAAACAGTTCTAGGCTAGGGCTGGCTACAAAATGAGAACTTGTAATAATAATAATAATAATAATAATAATAATAATAATAATAATAATGCTTCAAACAAGCTGTGGTGGCACTTGCCTATGATCTTTGGGAGGCAGAGGCAGGATGATCAAGAATTCAAGCCCAGCCTGAGCTATAAAGCAAGTTCAAGGCTAGCCAATGTGTGTTCTTAAGATCCTGTCTTAAAACGACAGGGGCTGGAGAGATGACTCAGCCACTAAGAACACTTGCTGCTAGCAGAACACCCATTTTGGGAGGCTTACAACTCCAGTTTCTTTGGAAAACATAACACAACAAACAAAACAAAAAAAGACATCAAGATTGTTTTAAACTAGGGTTTTAAGTGAGGCATGGCGGCACGTGCCTGTAATCCTGGTACTTGAGAGACAGGGAGAAGGAACAGGAGTTCAAGGTCAGCTTGGGCTACATAGCAAGCCTGAGGCTAACCTGGGCTACATGAGACTCTTTTTCAACACAACAAACAATAAAAAATGTTCCAGTTGGGTGTGGTGACACACATCTATAAAGTCAGCATTTAGGAGGTTAAGCCAGGAGGATTGCTGAGAGTTCCAGGTCAGCCTGGGCTACATATCAAGTCCCAGGCGAGTCATAGCAAGACTGTCTCAAAAACAAACAATAAATAAAATGAAGGTTTCAAGACCTGGAATGTTTTTCTCAACTTCCTGGCTGGAGAGCTCCAAGCTTGCCTGTCCCCTGCACTGGTGGAGCTCTGAGAGTACAAGTGGCCTTGTTGGAGGAAGGCTGTGCAGGTAGACTTTGAGGTCTCATATGTTTAAGTTTCTCCCGGTGTTGCACAAAGTCTCCATCTGCTGCCTGTGGATCAAGATATAGAACTCTCAGCTCCTTCTCCTGCACCATGCCTGCCTGGATGCTGCCATGTTCCCGCCTTGATGATAATAGACTGAACCTCTGAACCCGGAAGCCAGCTCCAATTAAATGTTGTCCTTAATAAGACATGATATCTTGGTCATGGTGCCTCTTTACAGCAATAAACGCCAAACAAAGACAGAAGTTGGCACCAGGAGTGAGGTATTGCTGTGATAGGCCTGACCATGTTTTTGTTTGGAGAAATGTGGATTTGGAAAGCAGTAGAATGTTTTAAGTGGGGTTTGATGGGCCATCCTAGTAGGAATATGGAAGGCATTGGTGCTGAGGGTGATTTGAACTGTGGGAACCTGGCTCAAGAGGTTTCAGAGGAAAGGAATTTTAGTATGTTGCCTGGATATCGTTTTTATGTTTTAGTAAGGAATTGACTGCTTTTTGCCCTTTTCTTGGGAGGCTGCCTGGGGCTAAGGTGAAGATATTCAGATTGGTTACATTGATGAAGGAGATGTAAAAAAAAACCCAAAACAACCTAGTATAGACTCTGCCCTGTGGTTCACTCTTATGAAGAGCATTTTGATCAAGCACAGCAAGCTTAGAAAGGAAAAATACAAAATGTATGGTTCAAGTATTAAAGCGGCACCAGGAAGTGTATTGGAGCTAAATCCTGTGTTCAAGAATATTAAATGGAATTAAGGGAGTGGTGACCTTGGGGCAAGATCCCACTGAGCTAAGTTTATTGTTTATTTGTTTGCAGTTGAACAAAGAATAGTAATATCACATTAGGCATTATTGTTACCTGGTTGTTGTTTTCATTTGGACTTCTAATCTGGGTGAGCTACAATCCAGAATTGGAGAGTACACCTGTAATCCAGATCTTGAAGCATAATGGCCATGCTTATAAAGATCTTGTGAAAAGGTAAAGAAAGGCTTAGGTCCAGGCGGAATGGAACCCACCTTCAATACTAGTACTCAGGAGACATAGGCATGCAGATCTGAGTTCAAGGTGAGTCTACAGAGCAAGTTCCTGGACAACCAAGCTTAGGCAATGAAGGAGTTGGAAAACAAAAAGCTGGTGATGATGCAAGAGAATAGGGGGCCATGTTCCAGCCCCAGTAACCAGCAGAACTCAGCAGCTTCAAGCAATGGTTCAGGCTTTAGAGTCAAGACTAAAAGGGGGTTACTGGGACAATTGATGCTGGTTAGTTGAGCTAAGAAATTAGCAGTGATTAAGAAGAGACCAGCGTCACTGAGGTGAAATCTTGCGGAAAGTGTTTTCTGGAAGCACAAAGAAACTCTGTTCCAGAGATAGCCATCATGCTGGGAGCCAGACTTGGTAGTAGTTATGAATCACTGGTTTTAAAGGCATGAAGGGATCAAGAAGAACAGTTGAGACTTGGCACTGTGAAAGGCCAAGAAAGGCCATTGGTGAAGGTGCAGCCTCACAGTTGAAGACTCAGGACTGAGGGGGTCATGCAAAGAACTTGAGGCTTGGCACCATGAGGTGAGACTATGAGAGGCTGTTGGTGAAGTCTAGTTGCAGTGGAAGACTCCAGTGTATTGGAGATGCCAGTACCATGGGATGACCACCAAGAACAGCAGCAGCAGTGGAGTGGAGTCAACCAGAGCCTAGAGTGCTACAGAAGAAAGAGCTGGAAAAATGACTCAAGCCCTTTGGAGGAGCCCAGAAGATCATGTGTGGGCCCCAGACATTGGAAAAAGAAGCTGTGAAGTTGAAGTTGCCTTGGATACCCCAAGATGTTATAGATATGAGAGCCGTGGTATACTTGCCAAGGAAAGCTGCAAACAGCTGTCTTGCTTTGGCCCGGTGTTTCCTAGGCATGACGCTTTGGAATGGTAATGTATATCCCCTGTGATGTTGGAACTATGTGATCTGCTTTTTGATTTTGATTTTATTGGAGATTACATGAGTAAGAGATTGCATGAATCTCAGAAGAGACTTTGAACTTTGGGCTTTTAAACACTGTTGAGACTGTGATAGACTGTGGGGATCTCTGAAATTGTAAGCCAGCCCCAATTAAAAATGTTTTTCTTGATAGGCGTTGCCATGGTCATGGTGTCTCTTCACAGCAATAAAACCCTAACTAAGACAACTGCCCAAGGCCAGTAACTAGTGAGAACATAGCCGAGGCAGCATGGGGGTGACACACCTGTAATCCCAGTGCTTGTAAAGCAGAGGCAGGAAGATAAGATGTTCAAGACTAACTTTTGTCTCAAGGGCATGTACTGATGTCACTTCCAACCAGAATGAGTGTGGTAGTTTGACTCTTATATTTTAATGCTTGGTCATCATGGAGTGGCACTATTTGAGAAGGATGAGGAGGTGTGGCCTCGTTGAGTAGGTGTGGCTTGTTTTAGGCAGTGTGTCTCTGGGGATGCCCTTTGGGGTTTCTCTCTCTCCCAGCTGCCAATGGATTTGTAGAACTCTCAGTTGCTTCTTCAGCATTATGCCTGCCTATGTGTTGCCATGCTCCCTGCCATGATGACAATGGACTAAACCTTTGAAACTAAGCAAGCTCCAATTAAACACTTTCCTTTATAAGAGTTGTCTCGGTCGTGGTTTCTCTTCACAGCAATAGGACACTGACTAAGTTTATCTGAGTGGCCAACTAGAGCCTTTAAGAACAGGGCTCAAAGGGCTCACCTGTAAAAGAGGGCTTGGGTTTAGGGGGAGGAGAATCCAAAGTGTGGAACCAGCTCCCTGTGGCGGTCAGTGGACAACTTGGGGAGGAGAGACACAGGTGACACTGGGATTAGAGTCGGCAGAACAGGATCCTGACTGATCCCCTTCCCTGAAGTGAGAAAGGCTCCAGGGAAACCAGAAGTCCAAACTGCTGGCTACCTCTGCCTGAGAGGGAGATCACACCAGCTCTGCCCTCCCCCTGCAGCAGGCCTGGTAACCTTCTTGCAGGTTTTCTCCAGTCTTTCCCCTTCACAGCCCTGGAAAAGCCTAGGTAGGGGAACTATGGGCTCCACAGTTGAGGGGGTCTCTGCTCCAGAGTCTTTGTGAAACCTGGGCCTGTAGGACAGCATAGAAATAGCATCTCACATGAAGTAGGCAAGGGTCCCCCTTAAGAACTAAAGCTTTACTAAGTGCCAAGGATGGTGGTACATGCCATAATCTCAGCATTTGGAAGGCTGAGACAGGAAGAGTACCATGAGAGTACCATGAGCTCAAGGTCATCTGGGCTACATAGTGATTTCCAGGATAGCCTGGACTAGAGTGACAACTTGTCTCAAAAAAAAAAAAAAAGAAAGAAAGAAAGAAAGAAAGAAAGAAAGAAAGAAAGAAAAAAGAAAGAAAGAAAGAAAGAGAAAAGAAAGAAAGAAAGAAAGAAAGAAAGAAAGAAAGAAAGAAAGAAAAAG
>CM052706.1:74279508-74376862 GCA_028551405.1 Uromys caudimaculatus
TGCCAAGGATGGTGGTACATGCCATAATCTCAGCATTTGGAAGGCTGAGACAGGAAGAGTACCATGAGAGTACCATGAGCTCAAGGTCATCTGGGCTACATAGTGATTTCCAGGATAGCCTGGACTAGAGTGACAACTTGTCTCAAAAAAAAAAAAAAAGAAAGAAAGAAAGAAAGAAAGAAAGAAAGAAAGAAAGAAAGAAAGAAAGAAAGAGGACAAAAAGAAAAGAAAAAGAAAAAGAAAAAGAAAAGAAAACCAAAGGTGCAGCTGTGATCTCAGCATTCAGAGGCTACATAGTGAGTTCCAGTCTGGTCCTATCTCAGAAAGGAGAAGGGAAGGGAGAAAAGGAACCAAAGCATAACCTGGTGTGGTGGCACCCACCTGTAATGCCAGCCCTTGGGAGGCTGTGGAGGAATCACAAATTTAAGGTTGCCTCATCAAGATCCTCCCCCAATACCCACCTATCACAACACACAAGCCCTCTTCTTCCCTCATTTGAACACTCCTAACCTATACCTCATCCCCTGTGCCCCCAGCCCACCCTCCCCACTCATGGTCCATCAGTTCCTAGCTGCTTGGCTCCAGGTAGACAGCTGGATTGCTACCAGTCCCTCTTACAAGCCAGGCTGGAAATCATAAGGGCCAAGTGGTAAGGACGCCTTTGAGTCTTAGGCAAGGGAATTGCAGTAGATGCTCCCACTACCCTCTCACTGAGAGCACATGGAAGCTCCCATTTCCCCACACTGCCAGGGCTCTGCAGAGCGGCAGAAGTCCTAGGATACATATACTCAGAGGAAGAGAGACTCCTAAGGAATGAGCAAATCTGTAAGTCCCGGAGGGGTGGCAACGCTGCAGAGGAGAGGCTGCGATGTGCCAGGCAGCCAGAGGACCTGACTCACGCAGAATCTCTGGTCACCATCCTTTAACAGTCTCTCTTAGGCCTTTGCTTGATTGAATGAAGCCTGCTCCTATCTTAAGCATAATTGCCTTAACAATCATAAAGGTATTTTGTAGAACATGCCCAGGGCAACTCCTAGCCTGATATCTGACCAAAGAGCTAGGCTCCAGAACCCATCCAAATCCCATCACGCCTGCCGTCTCTTGGTGTTACCATAAAGCCACTGCTGGAGTACAGTCAATCAGCCTAGACAGAGGAGATGCTTGGCTGGCTTCACTGATGGCCCAGCTGACGGCAGCCCAGCCTAACCTGAGCATTCCTGGGGTAGAAATTTTCAGGGTCGGGGGAGAGCTGGTAAGAAATCTGTCCTAACCGGGTAGTGGTGGCGCACGCCTTTAATCCCAGCAGTTGGGAGGCAGAGGCAGGTGGATTTCTGAGTTCAAGGCCAGCCTGGTCTACAGAGTGAGTTCCAGGAAAGCCAGGGCTACAAAGAGAAATCCTGTCTCAAAAAACCAAAAAAAAGAAAAAAAGAAATCTGTCCTATAATCCCAGCACTTAAGAGTCTAAGGCAGGGGAGTTCCTTTGGATTTGAAGCTAATCTGGGCTACCTACTGTGTTGTGGTTCAGCCTTGGCTACAGGGCAAGACCCTATCTAAAAAACAAGTCTGGCATGGTGGTGTACACCTTTAATCCTACCGCAGGAAGCAGAGGCAGGTGGTCCTTTGTGAGTTCGAGGCCAGCGTGGTCTACTTCGAGAGTCCTAAGACAGTCAGGAATACATTGAGAGATCCTGTTACAAACTAACAAGCAGACTAATGAATAAATAAAAACAAAAGTAAATGTGGGTGCTTGCTGAAGCAGCAGGAGAAGCCGGGTTGGGTGGCAAAGACCAGTGCGTATTTGCTGTTTTCAGCTTTTCTTTTAGGAGGAAAAGATTTGAAGAGTTTCAGGGTTAAAAGGTTAACAGGTACGAAAGGGAAGTGGAGGTAAAGAGAAGGGGAGATCTGCCCACACCGGGAGGCTTCTGAGGAATGAGGGAGGGGCTGAGATCCAGAGGATTGGGAAGAAAAAGTATATTTTTCCCAGTGCAGGAGGGATTCAAGAAAGATGTGTGTGGGGCTAAGTAGTGGTGGTGCACGCCATTAATCCCAGCACTTCCGGAGGTAGAGATGGTTTGAGTCCAGCCTGGTCTACAGAGTGAGTTCCAGGACAGCCAAGGCTACACAGAGAAACATTGTCTCAAAAGCCTAGGAGGAGAGAGAAAGAGAGGGGGGGAGAGGGAGGGAGGAAGAGAGGCAGAGAGAGGGAGGGGGGGGACTGGGGGCTTCTGTTTCCTATAGGAAGAGGAGGAGGGTGGCAGGAACAGATTGTCGCTGTCTTCCTGCCTTTCAAGGCCTGATATGCAGCAGAACCCAGAGCCAGACAAGAACCCATCACTCCATAGGACAAAAGCAAAGCCGCCACTCCTGGAAAGCAACGATCAGTCTTGCTGTGCTGAGCCTAGGTTCTGGTGTGGCTCATGACCCACTACACACAGATCTTCTCAGCTGGAAGCTCATGAAGTCTGCTACAGAAGGTCTCCATGGAGTCCCTGCCATGTGACCCTGTGTCTCCACCCACTCTGTCTTCCTTCCACGGTCTCCTTCCTGGTCTCCAGCTGGGATTATCAGCAGGAAGCAGAATCAGCTAGGTTTACCTTTTGTGACACTGTGGTTTATTTACAGGGTGCCAGCAGCTGTAAGGGGACCCGGACCAGGGGAACAGGTCGCTGGTGGGAAGTCTGAAGAAGCAATATGGGGAAAAGCTGTTTAGTCTCAGGAACCATAAACTGAGACATCAGATGTGTGACATTGCAGGACTGAGGAGCCAGAGCTACATGCCCTGACTCTATCCGTGTCCTGCCCTCATTGGCCTTACATTGGCCTTACATTGGCTGAGGCCTGAGGATGCAGTGGGCAGGTGCTGTGTACCCAGAGACCAGCCTTCTGGGGTCTTCAAAGCACAAGGAAGACTGAGGGGAACAGGCAGCTCAACTGATGCCAGGGTCTTTGTGCTTTATTGAGAAATAAACTCTAGAAGCTTCCTCAGAAGCCTCCCTGTGTGGGCAGATTTCCCCCTCTCTTTACCTCCACTTCTCTTTCCTCACAAAGGACCACCTGCCTCTGCTTCCTGGACAGTAGGATTAAAGGTGTGCACCAACATACCAGACTTGCTTTTTAGACAGGGTCTCGCCCTGTAGCCAAGGCTGAACCACAACTCAGTAGGTAGCCAGCCCAGGTGTCTTAGTTAGGGTTTTACTGCTGTGAACAGACACCATGACCAAGGCAATTCCTACAAGGACATTTAATTGGGGCTGGCTTACAAGTTCAGTGGTTCAGTCCATTATCATCAAGGCAGCAGCATGACAGCATCCAGGCAGGCATGGTGCAGGAGGAGCTGAGATGTCTACATCTTCATCTGAAAGCTGCTACCAGAATACTGACTGCCAGGCAGCTAGGAAGTGGGTCTTAAAACCCACACCCGCAGTGACACACCTACTCCAAGGCCACACCTCCTAATAGAGCTTCTTCCTGGGTCAAGCATATTCAAACAATCGCACCAGGTTAGCTTCAAATCCAAAGCAACCCCCCTGCCTTAAATTCTCAAGTTCTGGAATTACTTACCAGAATTCTTACCAGCACTCTCTCCACCCCAAAAGTTCCTACCCCATGAATGCTCCCATTAGGCTGGGCCAGCCAAGCATCTCCTCTGTCTAGGTAAAGCTGATTGACTGTCCTCCAGTAGGGCTGACATCATCTCTGCAACCTTTGTCTCCTGCCCCCCTGTGTGTGCCTCATGACTCCCTTCTTCCATTGCTGTCTATTCCTGGGCTGGTTCTTCTTGAGATCTACCAGCAGATTTCAGCAGGGTACAACCCCTCCCATTGGAGCCTCATGACAAACTTATAGTTCCCTGTTAGAATCTCTATCACAGGATGAAGGACTCGTTTGTTCGTAATCTATACTCTTCCAGAGACTGGGAACTTGCAGAGGAGAAGGACAATACCTGTGACATCTCTAGATCCTAAGACAGCAGGTGACTCTGATGGCTACTTAACAGGCTATGGAAGCATTGGCCTCTAATTCCCCTGAGTTCAGGGTAATTGCAGCGCCTGGTAGCTTTGGAAAGCAGTGGGAAGAGACATCTCCAAAAGCCCGGAGCTTCTTCTCTGTTTTGATAAACCTGAGATCCGTAGAGAGGTCCAGCATTTGATGGGAATCAAGGACTTGAAGACCACACAGCATCGATATCTCTGTTTGTCTGGAACTGGGGTCCTGACCTGTGGTTGACTTGTCCACAGAAGGGTTCTTTGCTGGAATTTTATAGGCGAAGGTTACACTCCCATTTTCCACAAGAGGGCATGCTCGGCCTAGGCTTGCTCTGAGAGTGCAGGTGTCCGGGAATATCACCTGGTCTTCAAGAGCCGAGAAAGGACTGGCTGACCTGGGGCAGGGCACAAGACCAAAAAGCTGATTGGGGAAAAAAATCTTGTGTTGCTATTTTCAAATTAAAGACTTTTTTTTTTTTTTTTTTTTTTTAAGAAACCTGTTATTTTAAGCCATCGAGGACAAAATGAGCTATGAGTTTCTGTGATGCTGGCAGGCAGTTGGAGAGGAGACTGAGAGAGTGGTACAGGACAGTTAGCATTGGGGACATCAGGACAGAGCACAGCACTGTGTGTTCTGTGTCCTTTCCTTTCCACTTCCCAGATGCAGCTGCTTTTATCCTGGTTTCCAGGACACTTCTGGCTTTGTCACCCTGGCACTGTCCTGCTCTGTCTGTCTTCTGCAATAAGCCTCTTGGCAGCGATGCCATCCGATTTAGTCAGGTGTCTTATTCAAAACAGACTTGGGAGTCCTCCTTGGCCTCTACCTTCCTTCCTTCTGTTTTTCTTTGAGGTAGGGGAGCTGAGTTTGGATTCAACAGCTTTTATGAACTTAAGACAGACCCCCTCCCCCCATTCCACAGCCCCATGCACAGGGCCCTGCAGCCCATCTGGCAGAAGGAAAGAGCTAGAAGGGACTTGTTGCTTGGTGGCCTTCCAGGACGCTTTGCTCTCCACCCTTCTCCCAGCCCTGACAACTCAATCCAGCTGACAAGACAGGAAACGGGAGTGCTCAGCAGGCTAGCTGCCAAGAAGGCCACTTTTCCCTCTGGGGAGAAAACAAGGCTGGAGACGGCCACCCTCACCCCCACCCCTCCCCCTCTCAGGAGTCTCAGAACACTTCCAGCTCAAGTGTTGGAAGAAGCTAGATTCCAGACTTTGGCCTTGAAGCAAGAGAAGCTGATCAAGTACAGATGAAGCCTGGGGAGTTTCTGCTGCAACTAGAGCTGCAGGCAAGGAGGGGTCACAGGATCCAGGGAAGGGTCAGAGTGATCACTGCTTCACCACAAAGACATCCAACTTGGGCTACTCTCTGAATGAAACTTCCAGCTCTAGAAGGAGAGTGGAGGGAGGGAGAGACAATTTGCATTGTATTTACATTTCATTTGCATACAACTCTTTTGATGTCCGAAGGCACTGAAATTTCCTGCCCTTCTTTCTTTCTCACTTTTTTTCCTCTGCTCCTTTTAAACATCCAGGCAGCCTCCTATCTCAGTCTCTTTGGTTTCTCTCTTGCTAACAGAGGCAGGAAGATTAAGCCTAGGAAACTGTTGCTTACCAAGCTAGCTTTCCTCCATCTTTTCCCCACCTCTCTCCCTCTCTCTCTCTCTCTCTCTCTCTCTCTCTCTCTCTCTCTCTCTCTCACACACACACACACACACACACACACACACACACACACACAGAGAGACAGACAGAGACAGACAGAGACAGAGACAGAGACAGACAGAGGCAGAGGCAGAGGCAGGCCAGACCTGATTTAAACCAGTAACTTCTTCATCTCCTGACTGTCTTAATCTCCCTGAACCTCAATTTCAGGGGCTAATGACTTTACTTTTCAACTAAATGAATGAATGTTAACTTAAAGCAAAAACAAAAACAAATACAAAAACCAAAGATGCCCTACGGGGCTTGGAGAGATCACTTGGTGGAGAAAAGCTTACTTTGCAAGCAACAGGACCCAAATTCCATCCTTGGAGCCCACGTTAAAATAGCTGGGTGGGGTGGCCTGCACCTGCACTGGCCGGCCAGCCTATCCTACTGGGTGTGTTCCATGGCAAAATAGATCCTGTTTCTAGAAAGAAGGGGCTAGTACTTGATGAATGGTTCTTGAGGTTGCTCTGTGCTTCTCCCCACCCCCAAGAACACACAAACCCAACGATGTTGTATACTTAGTATGGAGCACAGTTCTCCAAACTAGTGGAGCACGTACTACTAAGGGATGAATGAAGAGATAAACAATAGCTAAGACAATATTTGCCAACCTCTCCCTTTCTCCAGATCCCATCTCACCCTAGTTCCAATCTTTAGAACTCTAAGCTTTGCTTCCAGCTGTGAACTTCCAAGATCCTCTCTCTCTCAGTGCTTCCCTCCCTGAAAACTCTACACCCCTTCCCCCACACACCCCAACCCCAGAATCCTAGGTAGTTAGCTCTTGGGCATCATCAGATATAAACTTCTCTGGCTTCTAGAATACTAAAGCTCAGAGGTAAACAAATATATTCCATGTGGGGAAAACTGCACCAGGCCCTAGATAAAGTGCTCAGAGGACCAGACCCTGAGCGCACAGGGCCATGCAAATGTATGCAAATAAAGAGCACAAGCACACTGAGTTCTGTAGACTTGGAGCCGGCATTTTTCTGGGATGGTGGCCGGTGAGCACAGCTGTAGATCAGACACTGAGCACAGGGAAAGAGCCTAGCAGGGAAAGGATGGGTTGTGTGGAATGAAGGGACAGCCTGAGAATGTCCTGGGTGGGACTTCCAGGGTCACTTGTACCTCCAAAAGCCCTTACCTGACCTCTTTCCAAGACCAGAAGAAACAAAAAGAAAGTCCCTTCCTTCTTGCCAGGAGGGGCAGGTGGGTATGAGTGGGCCAGGCAGTTTGCCCAGCCCTGAGGACTCACTTAGGCCTTCCCTGCTCCTCCACTTGGCACCAAAACCTTCTGATGTCTGCTGTGCCCAGCGTTGTTCCGGAACCTGAAGGCAACAGAATGAAACATCCAGTCAGTAAAAGAAAAGGGGCGGGGGGAGGGGGGAGCTGAGAAGAGCCCGCATAACCCTCCACACAGCTGCAAAGGTTCTAATCATGTCCAGCACCTTGCATTCAGGATGCTTGAAGATCAGTCCTCAGTGCTAGACGAAAAAAGGGAGAGGACAGCATCTCCACTTCCGCAGTACCAGATCACTTCCAGCTTCAAAAAGACAGGGCATTTAAATGGTTCACTAGATAGCTGGGCACTGGTGGCGCACGCCTTTAATCCCAGCACTTGGGAGGCAGAGGCAGGCGGATTTCTGAGTGGGACTTCCAGGGTCAGCCTGATCTACAGAGTGAGTTCCAGGATAGCCAGGGCTACACAGAGAAACCCTGTCTTGAAAAAAAAAAAAAAAAAGGTTCACTAGAGAAAACAGAGTAGTGTTCAGATGTTCTTGGTGTTTATGGGCTGTGTTGCATGGCAAGTTAAACTCCCTAAGCCTCAGTGTTCCCATCTGTGAAATGGACACCATGCTACTATTTACAGGGTTTATTTAATGTGCACTAAATTCCAGAGAATGTCCTAGACTACATGAAGGGACCCTATCTCAAAATTGGAACAGACTGCTTAACATGTGTAAGCATCTTGATTTTGAACTTACAGCACTTCAGTAACAACAACAACAATAACATTAAAGACACCCTTAAAGTTTTTCAGCTCCGTCCAGAGTGGAAACACAGTAAACTTTGGGTATTATGAATGGACATCTCTGGAGAAAAGAACTTTTTTTTAAGTCAGGAAAGCCCAAGGCCATCCTCAGAAAAGGCTTGGGCTAGGGTTATAGGAGGTTAATGGGTATCCTATCTGGAAAAGAGATGAAAGGTGAGGCTCTACCCTCTAGTCTGCACATGGCTTTCTGAGCTGGCTGGATATGTCCCCTGAGCCACAGGGTCACTCGCTGTCCCCTTATGAGTTAGGAGATTTCTACCCGCGCAGGGGGTGCACTGAATGGGAGTCCAGGCTCCATCACTGGCAAATTACAGGGTTTGGATAAGTCACTCCAGTCCCTGGAAAGCGAACTTATCACAACTGCTGACATTGGCGAATATTCTCCACACCCTTCTCTCTCCTAACTTGGGATCAGAGGTGATTGACGATGGGAGACGGCAGGAAAGGGGCAGCCCTGTCTCTCTGGAGAGAGTCAGGAGAAGCTGCTGCAAGTGACAAGGGCAAGCCACGGGGAACCAGCCCCGTTTGGTCGCCTGCTTAGCCCTCATAGATAGCAGTTATTAACACAGACCCCGTTGTATAGATGCTTAAGATAGGGTCAGAGAGGTGAACAGCCTGACCCAAGCCACAGGGGTGGTAAATGGTTGGAAGGCAAGACCATTCGCAGCACCCTCTTGTCTTCTCCAAACACTCGCAGGTTCTGCGCAGCACTGCTTACTTTTCTTGAGCCCTACCAGGCAGAAGCCTGGGTTTCCCCGAAAGGGCAAGCTGCCCCAGGAGGATGAGCCGCTGAGGGCGTGATGGGGAAGGACTGCCAGGTGGGGTCTCGACAGACAGGTGTTCCTCAGGGTCGGGACCCGCCCCGGCAGCACCTTGACGCCCCTCTCCTGGCCCCCAGTTCCACGTATGCAAATCCCTATTTTGCATGGGCCCGGTGCCAAGCGCGGGGGCCCTGCCAGGAGGCGTGGCCGAGGCCCCCGCCCCGCGCCGCGTGCTCACCTGGGGAGTGTGCTAAGCCTGTCCAAGGAGTGCTGCCCGGGCCGGAGCAGCGGAGTTCGCGACCGAGGTGGCAGCCGCTCCCGTAGTGGCTGCAGCTGCGGCGGCAGAGGGCGGGAGGAGGGAGACCCTGGCTTCCCCGGGGACCAGGCTGGGGCAGCAGCGAGGGACCTGGGGGGGCGCTGGCTTTGGCCCCGCCTGGGGCAGGATGGTGAATCTGGAGCCCATGCACACAGGTAAGGGGCAGAGAGAGTGAGCTCTGACAGGTGTCACTGCGCGTGGGAAGGGACCACGGACAGAGACACAATTGCATCACGCGAGGGGCTGTGTGTGTGTGTGTGTGGGGGGTAACTCCTCGGCGGCTAGGAGAGGGCGATGCGGATAGCGGGTCCTTCGGGGTCGGAGTGGATAAGTAGGTGTTGGGAGAGGGATTAAAAGGAGCAACTCTGGTATATAAAACCTTGGAGAACAATAGAGAGGGGCATGAAGTTCCTGAAGCCCCAGATCTGGGGAGTTAGACGGTGCGTGGGACTTGGGTGTGCTAAAGTGCGGAGTCCCAGGAGGTTGCAGGAGATGGGTGGTTCACTCACTCAGCTAGGGTGTGGACCTGGGAGTGCATACGTGTATCCACATGCTGCGTGTTTGCTGTCCGGGGCACCTGTGTGAAATGCAGGCAAAGCGGGCATGGGGGGTGCCTAGGGGAAGTGGGTAGGGTGGAGCAAATCCAAAGGGGCACCTGGGGCAGATGCCATGCCACGGGATCGTTCATTGATTTGGACTTGTGCAAGCATGTGTTTGTGTGTGTGTCGTGAGTGTCTGCCTGTCCCCTATGTGCGTTGGGAGAATTGGTGGAGTAAGCTCCAAAGAACCTGATGAGTCTTGGATCACACGTGTTCCAGATGTGTTGGAGGTGTGTCCACTCATTATCCATTGGTCATCTGTGTTAAGGGCTCAGTGCATAATGGGTCTGTATGCCAGAGAGGATGGCAGCAGACACGTCTGAGTCCGATATCCTATGACCTCCTTTCCTGAGGAACCCAGGAGATGGAATGGCCCGGAGTCAGTTTCCCCTGTAGCATACAAATGAGAGGTGGGTGTGGAGAGACCCAGCCCTGACATTCTCTCTGATCCTCTGTGCACTGCTGGGCTAAGGATGCTACTAAACTAAAAGGTTGGACTTGGTGATGGGTTGAGGTGGGGAAGGGCTGATGTTCTCATTAGCTGCCTGAGGTGTTGGGCAAGTAACAGAATCGAAATGGAAAAAGCTGTACCTAATTTGACCACTCAAAGCCTAGTATCTTACCTCTCGCATGCAGTGCAGGGGCCTAGTAATTTTTCCTTAGGACTGAAGGGTTGCTGCAGAGATTGTATGGATTCTATGGATTCTATAAGAGTGGGGAGGGAGGAAAGGAGGAAGAAGAGAAAAAGGAGGGAGAGGGGGAAGAAAGCAGATCTTCTGACCCCTCTCCCCCCCAAGAAGCAGAACAGGTTAGATCTTCCAGTCTCCCACCACTCCTGGAAGCAGGCGTTAGTTGAGGCCCAGGAGGCCCATAATGCCTAGTTCACTAAAGCTGTTTCCCAGTAGTGCTGAGTGCAAGGGCTCCTGGTGTTGAGATGTTAGCACTCAGTGGCTGGTGCCCCAGGATTTGCCAGGAAGGACTAGGTGAGGCTGAAGGAACCATCCAACTGGGTATAATCCAGTGTCTGAGGAGAGTCTTCAGATCCAAAGCACTGCTATGGGACTGGAAGTACCTGGGGACAGGTCCCTGGTCAGACATTTCATGCCCCCATTTCCTCTCAGGAAAGCCAGGGTTCAAATGGAGCTCTGTCCAAAGGTAGTTCAATAGAAAGTAGGGAGTTCTCTAGAACCAAAATCAGGGACTTCCTGGGGGGGTTTCCACCTCCTGTCTACTGGAGGCTTCTCCCTAAGGAAGTGGGAGGAAGTGGAACAGCTGGATCCTGGCATGGTAGCAGCTTGGGAACTGGGAGGGTCTGGTAGAGAGCAAGAGAGGAGAGAAGCTGGGAGAGAAGCCCAGGCCCCTCCATCCAGGCAAGCTCCTAGTTGATGCTTCTCAGAGGTCTGTCCAGCTCCTCTGGGTGGAGTGTGCTGAACCTAAAGGGGGTTATCTGCCTTTGTGTACTTTGCCTGATTTACCTCTCCAATTGTCTTTAAGGCCTCCCTGCCACAGCCACACTCTTTAACTAGTCCCCCCTGAGCCCCCCCACACTCTTTAACTAGTCCCCCCTGACCTCCCCACACTCTTTAACTAGTCCCCCCGACCCCCCCACTCTTTAACTAGTCCCCCCTGACCCCCCCGCCCCCGTTATTGGTCTTCCTCCATGTCACTCATGACATCTTGGTCCCTCTGTGCTGTGTGCTCACCATTCAAGGGCTCATCCAGAGGCTCCTGGGGCTTGGAGCTTTCTGTGCTGTCCTTGCTCTCTCAGTTCAAGGTCTTCATTGTCATTTGAGACAGTCTTGCTACATAGCTTAGGCTAATCCTCCTGTCTCAGCTTCTCCAATTCTTGGATTACAGGCCTAAGCCACTGTGCCAGGCTTTTGGGGTCTTTGTAGGGCCTTTCCAAGTGGGCCTGCTGTGTACGGAGGGAAGGACACACTTCTTTATTTTAGAAAACTTGTGTATTTTAGTCCCTCCACAGTAATCCCATTTTTTGCTGCTTCCACTTCCCCTGGAATTCCCAACACCAGGCCCTTAGGGTGCCTCCGAGTTGGTTTCCTGGATAGTGTCAGTGTGATAGGAGTCCATAAACCTGGACATAGACTTGCTCCTGGGTCCCCATTCAGAGGACGCCATAGCTGTGTGGTCCTTTGAGTCAGCTGTGTTCTTGCTTTGATGGCGTGGGTACAAACTTGGATACAGGTTCGCCACAGTCTCCACTCCCTGTTCTCACAGAACATCTTTCACTATGGAGCCTGGAGATCTAAGCAAGTAGCAAGGAAGTTCTCAGACAGAGAGGAGAGGGACTTCCTGTGCTCAGGCCTAAAGGGATGGACAAGAGCCAGTCAGTTAGGAAGGGAGAAGAAGAGAGAAAAGTGGTACGAAGTCAGCCAGAGGGAACCAGTCTGGCCGTGGGTGCCTTTCTATGTATCTCACTGTCAGTTCAGGGAGGGAGGTCTAGACACCCCAGACCTGTGCCATTTGGAGTTCAGGAATGCATTTGGGCCAAAAGGCCTGTCAGAGGGAGGGAGAAGGAAGGTCTGCACTAGAAGAGCTAGGACCTTGGCTGACTCAGAAGAGGCACTGGGTGGTCCCAGAAAGTCCTCCCTGCAGAGGGACCCACAAAAACCAAGTATTTGAGGAAAGAACCTAGATTCAGGTCTAGCTAGTCCCTTCCTAGAACAGGAGCAGGGACAACAGGAGAGAGAGGTGAAGCTCCTGTTTGCCCAGAACATCCTGAAGTCAGGAGGACACTCAGCCTGCTGCCTGGGCTGAGAACTGCCTCGAGGTGCCCATGTTTCCAGGTATCTATGGGGCAACTTCACTCTATGATGGTGCTAGGCGAGGCAGGTTGTGGTCTACATGAAGTATCTGGGAGCTTACACTGAGCACCTGAGCCTCCTCAGGGAAGGGAGCGTGGCAGAGAGCCGACTCTGGCAGACTGAGATAAGAACACAACCGAGCTGGCCCCACCCCACACCTCTCTCCCTCACCCCCCGGCAGCGCTGTCCGACTGGCGAAGGGTTACTGCCAGCGTCTCAGGGAGTTTCGGTGTTGGCCCATTTTTAGGCTGAGACCCAAGGGTTTGTCCCACCCATCAGCATCAGCCTCCTACCCAACAAGAACAGGTTCTTAGCATCAGAGCATGCTGGGGACTCAAAGAGAAGGTTCCAGGCTATCTTCACCCGATCCCTCATGAAGCTCCATTCCCTGTCAGAAGAGTTGAGCTGTCACCAGGTCATGGCAGCATGAGGGGCCTTGGATGTCTTTAGAACCAACTTTCAGACATGATTAAGACTAAGCTTTAAGTTTATTTAGAGAACAAGCGAGAAGGTCTCTTCATGTAAGGTGACAGAAGGAAGGTGTTACAGGAAAGTTGGGGTGACGGGCAACAAAATAATGCTCAGCTCAAAAAACTACCTGTGTAAGTCAGTCCTCATGGTGTAGGCATGTAGTCTCAGATACTCCTGGGAAGCTAAAACAAGAAGGTCACAAGTTCAAATCCTGAGTGAGCTGGAGTGTGCTCAAAGCTAGCCTGGGCAACTTATTGAGACCCTGCCTCAAAATAAGGAGAGACCTGGGATATGTCTCAGTGGTAGTAGAAATAAGACCATGATTCTAGTCTCAGACACACACACACACACACACACACACACACACACACACACACACACACACACACCAGAGTTATCAGTGTGCAGGGTTTGAAATAAGTTGAACTGGAAACTCTGACGGACATACTAGCCTCACAGTTCCTCAAGCCTTTCCTGTTCCCAAGAACAGTTTTCTTCTGTAGGCAGAATCAGGAGAATTCTAATGGCTTCCTCCGTGAGTTACAGAGGTGCAAGACTGAAAACCACAGTTGTCCTTGGGAATCAGGAAAGGTTAAGGAGAGGACATGACCAGGATACAAGAGGGGACCGAGAGCCATGTCTAAGCCATTTAGTAGGTACACACTTTATTTCATCTTGCCCATGCTTCCGGGAGGTGTGTTCATCATCCCTGGTCTGAGTGAGAAAATTCATTGTCCTTTGAACCTAGGATCCCCTGGCTATTTAGTGATGGCATTCGTTTTACCTTCTGGCTTTTCTGCTGCCAAAACCCATGCTCTGGAGTTCTAAATTCTGCCTCTGCTAAAGCCATTTCAAAACCAGCAGAGGGAGAGGATCTCCCTCCAGTGTCTTCCCAGCAGGTTCTGGGTTGGAGCTTTTTCTCCGCACTCAAGTGTGGGGTATGGATGGATGTTGGGTATTTCCCAGATCTAAGCTGGGACAAAGCGAAGCTCAGTGTCCCTGTAGTAGCGCGTGAAGAGCAGCAGAGGCCCCTGCTAGTTCTCTATATGCATGCATATGTGTATGCAGGGCTAACTGTATGGAAAATTAGCAAGTGTAGAAAGAAGGGCTTGGGCTTGGTTCAAGGAAGTCCTGCCAAAGGCAGAGCAGCAGTGGGGGTGTCCCTGAGACTTCCACAACCACAGAGTGCAGCATGGCGGTGTAGGAAGGCCCTACAGAGCTCTCACTATGTACCTGGGTGTCTTCTTTCTATAAGCAGTCTTCAACAATCAGAGACTCCTGGGGTGGCCTTATTTCTTCCCCCACTTCTGGCGCATTTGCTGGTGTCTGCATCTCTGCTTTGCCTGGCACCATAGTCACTTCATTACCAAGCTGTAAATATATTTAAGAGTTACACACATTAGCGCCTTACCAAAAAGAAAGGGGCAGCGCTTTCTCTCTTTTCCTGGGGCAGAGGTCCACCCTTTTCCGTCTTCCTGATCATCTCCAGACCTCAGACAACTACTCTGCCAACTGCCTGATTACCTGATGCAAATTAAGGCTGTCTCCTTGACTGGGATTGGCCGAGGAGCCTCATATGCAAATGAACTTACCAAGACTTTATCTAGTTTAAGAGAGTTAAAGTGCTGCCCCAGAGAAAAGGGTGGAGTGGGGTTTGGGGGGTGTTCGACACAATTTGAATAAAATATTCTCTATCTTAAACATCAGGATTTGGACGGTTCAATAAGGAGAGGAGCTTCGAGAGAGTGAGTTCAGAGTTGCCTCTTTCTTTCCCTCAGCTGACTAGGGAGGAGGTTTAGAGCCCCTTAGGTGGTCGCAGCTTGCTGTTATGGGTAAACGTTTAATTTATTGCAGTGGAGCAGAGTGGAGAGGCCAGAGCAGCAGCGCTTGGTGGCTGACTCGGGACCCTGTGCAGGTCTGCTTTCTCAGCTGAGCACTCACTTCCCACTGAGCAATTTGGAGGAATGGGAGAGAAGGGAAGGAGCACCAAAGGGCGAGATCTCTGGGAAGGGTGGCAAGGAGGTTGGGCTTGATTCCCCAGGCAACGTATTGATTTCTGAGAAACAGATAGGACAGCAGACTTGGGAACAGACAGGTAAGAAGAGCAAATGCAAACTTTGGTTAAAGTAGGCTTACCTCCTAGGGTAGCTGTGTTAAATAACACGGGGAGCAGAAGAATGCTGCTTGATTTGTAGTTATCATTATTTTATTATTTTATTACTTTTTGAGACAAAGTCTTCCTCTCTCAGTTCAGGGCTGGCCTCAAGTTATGGTCTTCGTGACGTAGCCTCCTAAGTGCTGGGTTTAAAGGCATGTCTCACCACACCTGGATTTCTATGAAGCTTCTTTTGTTTTGTTTTGTTTTTTGTTTGTGAGACAGGGTTTCTCCGTGTAGCCCTGGCTGTCCTGGAACCCACTCTGTAGACCAGGCTAGCCTTGAACTCAAGCGATTTCTATCCCCTGAGTGCTGGGATTAAAGGTGTGTGCCACCACCGCCCTGGCTACACCTGGGTTTCTATGAAACTTTAAGAAGACACATTCCCCAAATTCCAAAGAAATTAAGGATGGGGGATGGACAGGGAAGGCCCCCCCACCCTGCTTCTATTCGGTATCCTTGTGTCTGAGCAATGGGAGGGTGGTGATGAATGATGCAGAAGGTGAGAGACCCTGCAGTAGCTGTGGAAAATTGGGGGAAAGGCTAGGCTCGGAAGCCCGCCCGGGACGAGGGGATCTGTGCCTCCAAGCTTATTAATATTCTTTTTGTTGTTGTTTTTGTTTTTCCAAACACGGTTTCTCTGTATAGCTCTGGCTGTCCTGGAACTCACTCTGTAGACCAGGCTGGCTCGAACTCAGAAATCCACTTGTCTCTGCCTCCCAAGTGCTGGGATTAAAGGCGTGCGCCACCACTGCCCGGCTACTTATGAATATTCCAATGGCTATGTGTTGTGTTCGGGAATCAGGAATTTGAAAGTCTGATGGTTGTTGTGATTACGCATTCATCTTTGCTGTTTAGCTAAAGCCACGTATGTCATGGTGAGAAAAATGGTGACCTGTTATTAAAGTCAGTCATGTTTTCCCTGCAGAGATCAAGATGAGTGGGGATGTCGCTGATTCCACGGACGCCCGCAGCACTTTCGGTCAAGTGGAATCAGGTAAGGAAGGTGTTCTCGTCTGGGTGCGAGTGGTTAGCGGACACTGTCCAGCAACGTGGTGTCTTTTCTTGCTCAGTATTTCAGCTCCAAAAGCTAGATCAGTATTTCAGATCCAAAAGCTGGGTCATGGGTCCTGAGCGACTTCTCTAGAGATAGCAGGGCCTGACTCTGGAGATGTGCAATAAGAAGTATTGACCTTGATAGAACAAACCTCTGGAACCAGGTCAGGAAGGAGCCAGATCCCTAGGAACAAAGGTCAAAAAGTTAGGGAGCACAGTCACTCTGGCCGTGCTGGGTGTCGGCCTGGGGCTTTGCACATGCTAGACCAGGGTTCTTCCACTGTGTCCTGTGATGTGTGTGTGAGCGTGTGTGAGTGTGTGTGTGTGTGTGTGAGTGAGTATGTGTGTGTGTGTGTGTGTGTGTGAGTGTGTGTGTGTGTGTGTGTGTGAGAGAGAGAGAGAGAGAGAGAGAGAGAGAGAGAGAGAGGGAGAGAGAGAGAGAGAAATTAAACAGAGCTTTGCCATGACAAAGTGGTAGATGCTCTACCACTGAACCATACTCTTAAGTCTTTAATTTTGAGACAAGGTTTTCTTAAATGGCCCAGGCTGGTCTTAAACTCCCCCATGTAACTCAGGCTGGCCTCAGACTTGAGATCTCCCCAACTTAGCCTCCTGGGAAGCTGCTATAAGCACATATTTCATTAAAAAAAAAAAGACTTTATTTTCTGTTTTACTACTATTGTGTGTGTGTGTGTGTGTGTGTGTGTGTATGTGTGTGCATGGATGCACATGTGACATGTGTGTGAGTGGAGGTCAGAAGACAACTTTTCAGAGTTTCTCTTGTCTTTCTGTGGGTTCTGGGGATGGAACTCAGGTCCCTCAGCATCCACAGCAAGCACCACTGACCCCATCCCCACCCCATCTCACTAGGCTGTGATTCATGCCTTGATGTTCCACTCTGACACAGAAGCAACAAGCTGCATCGCCAGATCCTGAGAGGACCTGTCTTTGGCAGATGCGGACTAGGTTCTGTGTGTGTTTGTTTGAGACAGGGTTTCTCCGTGTAGCCCTGGCTGTCCTGGAACTCACTCTGTAGACCAGGCTGGCCTTGAACTCAGAAATCCGCCTGCCTCTGCCTCCCAAGTGCTGGGATTAAAGGTGTGCACCACCACTGCCCGGCTCCAACCAAGGTTCTTAACAGTCTTAAAGAACTCAGCAAACAGACCTGTAAGTGTTAGCATTCCGATGGCATTTAGATAGCTGGTAAGGTGTATGGGTAACTCAGAGAAGAAGGGATTGGTGTCTAGACATACCACCTTGTCTTGTGAAGAAAAGAAAGGAGAGAGGAAAGAACTGAGTCGTTTCTTTCTTCTCTCTTGTTTTCACCATAGCTAGAGCCTTGGTTTGAAAATGAGTGTAACTAAAAAGAATCTGTAGAAAGATAACTTTGGTAGCTTCCCAACAAGGCTCCAATTAGTGTTTCATCTGGATCATTACAGAAAGACGTGAGAAGAGGAAGAGAGGCAATGTCCTCTCAAACTAAAAGCATTTTCAATGGTTCTGAAACATTCTAGTTGTTGAAGCTAAAAGAGAGGCATGACAGTTGAGGGGAGAATGGTGAGGGCTTGTATTCAGGATACACATGCTATGGGTTGTTCTGCTATTCAGTTTAACTTCGAAGCAGGGTCTACTTGTTTGGGCAGCAATGCACGTAGAGCTACAGCCTTTATGTTCTTCTTTGTACAGAGCAGCTGGATTGAACCATGTGGATTAGGTGCACCCATTTCTCAGGGTGTTCTTCACTCAACCATACTGGTGATTGAACTTAGGTACTTGTGCGTGGTAACCAAGCAGTCTACCACTGAACCGTTTTTACTGCCTTCATTCATTCATTCATTCATTCATTCATTCATTCATTCATTTTGACACAGTATCTTGCTGAGTTGTCCTTAAACTTGCTCTGTAGCCCAGGTTGGCCTCCAACTTGCAATCCTTCTTTCTCAGCCTCCGTTGAGATCACAGACCCGTGACTTTAGTCAGTTTGCTGGTGGCAATATGCTACTAAGGTTGCTGGAGAAGGGCAATTGTTAATTTCCTTCAGTCTCAAGAAGCTGAGATGAGCTCAGATGACCAGTGCTGGAGGCTGCACCGGCGCTAGGCCCTTCCCAGAGCAGAGCTGTGACTCTAGAGAAACTGTCCCTCTCCTGGAACCAACTCTGTTTCCCAGACCCCACTGCCCAGGACACAGCTGAGCAGTGTCCACATGGAAACGATCACCCTCATTGCTGGAACCAGGGCTTTGTTGTAAGTTATCCTGATCCAGTTGGGGATCAGTGTGAGGAGTCAGGATGAGCCACCCTGAACCCCCCAATAATGAGCCAAGGAAGGTGGAGCTTCAACAGTAGGAGACCAGGAAGTCCAATGTGTTATGTGTGGCCTGGGCAAATTCTAACCTCCTCTAGGAGATTGTGGGAGCTGGGTACTAGAAGGATTAAGGGTGAGAGAATCCAGGGATGAACTAGGACGGTCAGAATCCATCCTGTCATGCTGCCAACCTCTTTGGAAGGTAGACCTTGGAAGGCATGGTTTAAGTCAGACAGACCTGGGCTAAAAGCTGGCAAACAAGCCAGGCAGGGTGCTGCCCTCCTGTAAGCAACACTGACTGCAGTTGCAGAGGTCAAGCCCAGTCCTGGCTAGAAGGAGTTCTGGGCCAGCCTGGGCTACACGCTGAGGCCCCGCCTCTCCCTCCACAACGTCAAGAAAAAAGCCTACAAACAGGACCACTTACTAGGGATCTAATTTGTTTATTTATCCTTTTCACAAAGTGACCCATGGGCGTAAGTTGACAATGGGCCTAGCTGGGTAAAGGCCAGCACCTCTGTCTCACTGTCTCATTGGTTTGGTTTTGTTTATTTGTTTGAGACAAGGTCTCACTAAGTATCTATGGCTGTTCTGTAACTTGATATGTAGACCAGGCTGACCTTGAACTCTCAGAGACCCCTCTGCCTCTGTCTACTGAGGTTAGAGTCAAAGGTATTCATCACCACACCTAGCGACTACCACTCAAGGTATCTGTGGAGGTCAGAAGTAGGTGTCAGATCCCTTGGAGGTGGAGTTACACAGAAGGCTGTAATCTGTGATGTGGGTGCTGGGAATCAAACCTCATTCCTCTATAAGAACAAGGGTACTTAACCGCTGTGATGCTGTAATTCTGGGTAGTACTACGTAGGGCCACGGTGCCTGGGATGTTCTCTTTCCCCCTTCATCTGAGCAAGTGGGTCAGCCCCAGAAGTTAGTTTTGCTCTGCTTACCAATCAAGAAAAGATTGTTAGCAGCTCCTAGAGGTAGATCCGGGGGAGAGAGTGATGTCTTTGACCTCTGAAGTTTTCCTGTTCTTCTGTCTTCCCCGTCAGGGTTTTGCTAAGTGGTAGGATTAATGTTTAGGTGATCCTAAATTAAGGGCAAGAAAAAAAGAAGTCGCTAATTAAAGTAAACAAACTTCCTGGAAAGCGTTCTGATTTTTTTTTTTTTTTTAAACAGAGGAAAGCTTATTACCAGTTACAATGGTTACCAACTTAGTTTAATGGTTTCCTTTGAATTTTTAAAAGACACATTCACCTCCCCAGCAGGGCATGAGTTAATGGGTGGTTTGTGTCTGAGTTTTAAAGGGAACTATAAGCAAAGATGACCCAGAAAACCCCTGTGTACTGGAGAGCATCCACAGTATTGTGTGAAAGCCTTAGGGCATTAGGGGTGGGAGCTGGGAAAGGAGAGCTGTCCTGGTCCACTCTGAGTTGGTGGGGAATCCTTGGAGAGCGTTCTCGAACCTGCAGGGCAATTCACACCTCCTCCACCTCCCACCCCCAGCTGAGAACAAGATGCTCAGGAGCTCAGATTCTCTGTTTTGCTGGCAACCAAGAAAGATTCTGGAAACCCTGACTGCATGTTCCCTCAAACCCCCTTCCAGAGCTGGCACAGAAGCCTACCTCCTCCTGTGGCAGCTATTGGCTTTTGTGAATTCCTATTACCTCCTACCAGTCGCCACATTCCTTCATGCAGGGTTTATTTGCCGTACTGGGGTTTGAACCTAGAGTCTTGGGCATCCTAAACAAGGGCTCTGCCCCTGAACTATACCCCCAGTTGTGTACTGTGTACGCGCACGCGCAAATGCACGTTCAAGGAGTCAGAGGACGCCTCTTTCTTCAGCCACCTTGTTTTCACACAGGGACTCTCACTGTTTTGCTACAAGCTTGCAAGACCCTAGGATCCTCCAGCCTCCACCTCTCCTCCAGCTCCAGGATTTCGAGAACATGCCACAGTGTTTATTGCAGAGGTTCCAGGGGTTGAATTCAGGTCCTCATGCTTACGTAGCAAGCACTGTACCAAGCTGTCCGTCCGTCTTTCTGTCTTTTTTTTTGAGGCAACCAGGCTGGCCTAAAGCTCATAGAGCTCAACTGGCCTGTGCTTCTGTAAGGCTTTTGCCTCAGTCTCTCTTTTTCCCTTCTCAACTACATAGTTGGGTAAAATAACTTTATCCATGCAACAGAAGCCCCCAGGCTGTAACTGACAGCCCCCAACACCAAAGCAACTGACCTTGGGGTTTTTTGACCTTGCTGATCACTTGTAGCCTCAAACACCAGAGGAAAGACAAAAACCAATATTTCAGGAGGGAGGGAGGGAGGGAGGGAGGGAGGGAGGGAGGGAGGGAGGGAGGAAGGAAGGAAGGAAGGAAGGAAGGAAGGAAGGAAGGAAGGAAGGGAGGAAGGAAGGAAAAACCCATCAGGGCACATCCCCTTCCTGCTCTCCAGTCACAGGTAAAAAAGCTTTATGGACACCATCTCATTTAACTTGTATGGTAAACAGAAACATGGTTAGTTAGCCCCATTCTCTCTGTGGAGAACATTGTGGCTGAGAGTGAAAATGTAACTCGTTTAGAAGCGGGACTCAAACTCACACTGTGCGAAGTCATCAGGTTCTCAGCTTGGTTCTGCCATGAACAACCTGCACATTTGTTTCACCATTCCAGCATGGACCTTTAGTTTTCTTCACAAAGGAAGGCTTTGTACTAGCTCATCTGGGAAGGCTGACTTGTAAGGTCTGCTTTCTGAACGCTCTCCCCTCTGTTTGTACATTTCTTAAGTGCATGTAGGTTTTCCGGGGAGTTGAGTGCCGGCTCAAAGCTCCCTTCCTCCCAAGTCAGCACTGCTTCTCTCAGTGGCTCCCATCCTACTCTGGCCTAGCTGGCAGTTCTGTGACAATGTCTAGGACCTCCACTTTGCAGCCAGTGCTGGGCTCTGGAGTCTCTGTCCCCACCGAACTTTCCTCCAAGGATATCCAAGGATAGGATGCATGCGTGTGTGTATTTTGCATGCGTGTGTGTATTTTGCATGCGTGTGTGTATTTTGCATGCGTGTGTGTATTTTGCATGCGTGTGTGTATTTTGCATGCGTGTGTGTATTTGCACATGTCTACACATGGCTGGGGGTGTAGTTCAGGGGCAGAGCCCTTGTTGTGGATAACACTGACAACTGGGGTCTGTTAACAAGCTCTGAGCACATTCTGGAACATAGGCACTGAGAGTGGGTGCCATTATCCTACTTTACAGGTGGGGGAAATTGAGGCTGGTGATAAGAGTGTTAGCTCAGGTTCCCAACGTCCCTTACCCAGAACATGACAGGCTGCAGGGTGGACTTTTCTAGTGACTCTACCCATAGAGGCTAGTGGGAAGACAAGGGCTGCCCATTATGCAAAACCAGAGAGAGAGAGAGAGAGAGAGGACACAAGAGAGTGATATCATCACAGCAGGTGCCTAAGTCATGAAGGGTGGTCTTGCAGGACTAGAAGGAAGATTGATCCAGTCTAAGACACAAAGGTCTGCTTGGGGCCAGAATGCTTGCTAGGCGTCTTAATCAGGGTTTTTATTACTATGATCAAACATTGACCAAAGGGAAAGTTGAGAAGGCACGGGTTTATTTGGCTTACACCTCCACCTCACTCCATCATTGAAGGAAGTCAGGGCAGGAATTTGAACTGGTCAGGAACCTGGAGGCAGGAGCTGATGGAGAGGCTAAGGAAGGACACTGCTTACTGGCTTGCTCATATAGCTTGCTCAACCTGCTTTCTCATAGAACCCAGGACCACCAACCCAGGGATGGCACCACCCATAATGGGCTGGGCCCTTCCCCATCAATCACTAATTAAGAAAATGCCCTACAGCTGGATCTTATGGAGGCATTTCCTCATTGAGGTTCCCTCCTTTCAGATGACTCTAGCTTCTTTCAGGTCGCTGTAAGATGAGCCAGCACAAGTGGGGTTTAGAGGAAAGAGCAGTGGAGGGTCTAGCCTGGGCAAGAACTTTCTCCCCCTCCTCCTTTGGGAACCAGTATTCATCTCACTAGAGGGGAGGGAGGGTAGCTTTGTCATTCATTCCTCCAAGTTGAGACATCCTTGTCTTATCTCTGAGACTGAATGACTAACATCTGTCTACAGTTCTGAACCGCCCAGGAGACTCATATGTCTGGGGGACTGAAGAACTTCCAACATGGCTTTAAATATGATAGATATGTCTGTCCAGGGGAGGACCAGTGAAGCATAAACAAGTCAGTGGTCTCCTCGGGGTTTTGAAGAAGAGTAGTGATGACCCAGGACTAACTCCCTCTCTTGGGTAAGGGTCGGCTCCTTTCTTGGACTCCACCCTCAAGTTCCCTGGGAACTAAGCTGAGATTGCCTCAAGGAAGTGAGGTTCCTGGGAGGATGTAAGGCTGTGCTGAGGAGGATAGCTTTCTGTTCATGTTACTAAAGTGGTCTTCTAAGGCTGGAAGGACAGAGAAACCCAGAGGTACTTGAAGGTCAGATAGACTCTTCGATGGTGTATAAAGAGGCTCCTCTTGACACCTGTTCTAACCAGACTTGTGTGTGAGCACGACCTGTGACCTGCGCACTTATGACTAAATGAGAGTGGGTGTGAACACATCTTGAAAAGGACACACCACTGAGGAAAGACCATCCGTCATAGGAAGGTAATTAGGAAATGTGCTATAATGGAGACGCATGGGGAAGGTGCCTGGGACTTCAGTTTCCTTGTGATGGTGGTGTGAGTTGGGGGTTGAGGGGAATGGGAAGACGGAGGATCTGCAAAAAATAAAGCAAGGAGGAGAGCTGCTCTCTAGGTCTGAGCCTCAGTCAGTCCCAGCTCTGTCTCCCACCTCTGTGGATGCACCCCTCCCACCCCAGTTACTTCAAAACCGGGATAGATTCTGGTAGTAGGATTCTGACATTCTTATCTGTGCCTTTGTAAACATTCAAAACCATCCTTGGGAAATGAGAGCCTCCATTCACTAGAGAACCATTCTCCTTTGTTTTTCATTCCTAAGAAGCCAAATCCACAGGTTAGCAGTCTGGTACACCTTAATTCCAACACTCAAGTGGCAGAAGCAGGAGGATTTCTGTGAGTTCTAGGCCAGCCTGGTCAACAAAGTGAGTTCCAGGACAGCCAGGGCTACATAGAGAAACCCTATCTCAAAAAACCACCAAAAGCCAGGCAGTAGTGGCGCACGCCTTTAATCCCAGCACTTGGGAGGCAGAGACAGGCAGATTTCTGAGTTCAAGGCCAGCCTGGTCTACAGAGTGAGTTCCAGGACAGCCAGGGCTATACAGAGAAACCCTGTCTCAAAAAACCAAAAACAAAACAAAACAAAACAAAACAAAAAAACCCACCAAAAAAGAAAAAAAATGAAGGAAGGAAGGAAGGAAGGAAGGAAGGAAGGAAGGAAGGAAGAAAGAAAGAAAGAAAGAAAGAAAGAAAGAAAGAAAGAAAGAAAGAAAGAAAGAAAGGCCAAACTCATACTTTTTCTTGCTCCTTGTTCATATAGGAATCAACACCCCACTGTCTGGAAGGCCTTAATATCCCTCACCTACAGCCCTTGGCTAGCTTCAGAGTGGTTTTCATCTCCTCTTATTTCTAGTTTCTGTGACAGGGAAATTAGAAAGTAACAGTTCACCATCCAGGCTTGCAACTGTGGCTCTATGTGCTGATGGTCTCAGGGAGTGGCCTACAATGCCTGGAATTACCTCTCTGTCTCCAGTCCTTGGTGGTAGATCACACCTGTGCCCTGATGACTTCCAGCTATAGCACGGCTCGTCTGTGTGTTCACAGCCCATCCGGCAGGATAGCCAAGGCTTGGACAAGTCATGAGCTGGCCCTCTCTATACCACTGTCGCTTCCTCGTGGCGGTCTACTTAAGGAAATGACTTCCTTTCTTTCCAGCCTAATGGGGCAGATTGAGGGGGACAGAGGCAGAGATGTGTGAGCTGTCTTTACCACCTGGCTTCCCTTCCTTGTCTCTGAGTACATTCCTGTTTCCCAAACAATCCCAGATGGAGGACCATTTGCTTTTCCAGTCTGTCCCAGATCAGTATCCAATCCTGCTGTGTGTGCTAGCGTTGAATACTGAGGTCTGACCCAAGACACGTTCAGCAACATCCAAACATCTCTACACCCCGGTCAACAGGAAGACCCTTGGTATTCTACTGGCATCTCTAAGGTTATACTCCTGCAGTTTGTACCTGATCAGAGACCTTAATGCAAGGTCTGCAGACCACCCTTGGCCACACTTGGAGGTGCACTGTGTAGAAGCACTTTGTTTTTTGTAGTAGGATGTCTTTTTGCCTTTGACTTCCTGGAGCAGTGGGTACACCAGAACTTGGGCACCATCATCTTCTTATGGTCAAGAGATCGTAGATCAAGATGGCACCTTGCCTCCAGCACATGGGTAGACTGGATGCTGAGCAGTATCAGGACCCTAGGCCATTGCAGCATCCTGAGCCTTCATCCTTGACCAAAACCCTCTTCCTCAAGAAACAGATGAAAATGGGGCCCAGAGGTAGAAGCTGAGTTTCAGGCCAGCACTGCTAAGGAGTCCCGCTTCTAAGCTATTTGCTGTGGAAAGGGGTGCTGCCTAGGAAAAGAACAGAAAGGGATGAGGAGGTCCAGCTACTCTCCCAGTCCCCTTCCCAACAGCCTCTGGTTTGAGGGCATGGGGACAGATTGAGAGCTGAGTGTCCTCAAAGAGGAGCGCCATGAAATCATCTGAGTTTCCCTGTGAGAAGTGTACAGAGCAGGGCAGGGCAGGACTATGACCAAGATCCTCTAAGGTGGCCAGATTGTCTATTTAGGGACCTTAGCCACCAGCAGTTCAGCGTTCCTCCCGAATTCTCCAGGGACCTGTGAGCTCACTAGTGGGGAGAGAGAGGGGGGTATGGTCATGGCTAAGGGCAGGGAAGGAAGGTCTTTGTGCCAAGCCAGGCACCTGGGAAATAGAGCTGCGGGCATCTCCCAAAAAGCACCAGTGAAGCACCTTTGTTGAGTCAAACAATAATAGGCGCTCATTTGCATTGTGTTTTACATGCAGGTTCCATGCAGGTCTTTCACCTCCCTCTACTATAACACTAGAGCCCCTCCACATCCCCTCTCTCCCCTCTCATCCCCATCTCCATTTGGGGGTTTTCACCATGTCCCCTAGAATCTAGAGCCTCCCCATACCCCATCACCTGCCCCATCCTTGGCCTATCCCGGAACAAACAGTAGTTGGCCTTGCCTGGGTGTGCCTGGCCTAGGCTTGCTCTAGAGCAGGTGGCCTGGCCGGTCTGACCCGGCAGGTGACCTCAGGCACTGGATGCCCCACCTGCCAATGTCAGTTCCAACAAGGCCCCCAGCAGTGGAGCTTATCCACTCCCCACCCTTGCTCAAGCTGTGAGGAGAATAGGAAAAGTCAAACCTGGGAGCCCAGAAGGGGTACCGAGAGGAGAGGAAACTGGGTGGTTGCTATGACGAAGGGGTCCCACTTATCATTTGCATAGGGTGATGATTTCCATACTGCAGGGTGAATTTCCATATTCCTGCCTCAAAGCCTGTTGGGATGGGGATGGGGAGGGGAGAAGATAGAGGTCATTTGAAATTCAAATGAGGCTGATTAAGGTTTTCTTGAGGAGGGAAGCGTGGACAAAAGGGGTTAAGCTGGCTGGCAAATGTTGGCTCCAGGGCTCAAAGTTATCAAAGGGAGGTGTCCCCAATGTTAGCTAACTTCCTGGCAGCCCATCTCCCCAGACCCTGGGGACCTGCCTGTGGAAGACGGACCTGTCTCTCCACTCCTGCACCCTCTTAATGGCCTGATGATATTTGAGCTCATGGGTCAGGACCGATGAATTGTAGTTCTAGGTTCTGACCTTCCTTCCTCTGATGGCTTCAGGACTGGTCCTGTCTGAGTTTTTATTGTTGGGGAAACAGTCTCTGTAGTTTGTCCAAGGAAATGAGAGGCTGGCTGAATTCTGGACTTGTCTTTCCCATTACCCCACCTAAGCAGGCAGTGCCCCTCTTTGAGGCTGCGTTTGTGCCTCGGGTGAAGAATGATGAAATTGAAGTCTCTGTAGCCATCGACGGCTCTATCCCACCAGAACGGTGCACACGCTCGTGTTTTCTAGGCTCACTGAGTGTTGTGAATGGCTTGGGAAGGGCTGTGCTGTTCCCCTAGCCTACTCTAACCTCAGGGTCATTAGTTAAAGTCTTACTACTCATTGCTCATTATTTAAAGGCTTTCTGCTCATTTTTCTCATCTATAAAATGGGGTTAATAATAGTATCTGCCTCACAGAGCTTCTGTGAGGATCAAAGTTGGTTTGTAAAACACCCAGAACAATGCCTGCCAGTTAATAATGTCATTTGTTTATTTATTTATTTATGTTTTTATTCCTGGAGGACAAAGTATCCATGCGCTGGATGTAGTGACCTAATAGCCAATCCAGAACAATCCAGGCAACTTCCATTAGAAGACTCTGTCTCCTGGTCAGGCTCGTCTGCAGTCAGGACTCCAGAGCTAGAACCATGCTCCAGCGAAGGTTAAATGAACACAGGCACACATGCACAAATGCACGCACGCACATACACGCTCACTACACCTGTGATGACTGTGTTCATTCTACCTTGTATGTCTCCATCTCTCAGAAAGCAAGAGAAAGGACAGGGTCTGAGGAAAGAGCCCTCCCTACCCAGTGCTAAGAGATAGGTGAGAGTCAACAAGACTAAATACTATTTAAAATTCCAGAAAATCTAAGGCTTCTCTCTTTTGCCTACCTGAGTTACTGCAGCCACTCCAAATAAAGTTTCAGTTGGCAGTAATATGGTGGCATTTGGACAGACAGTCACTTGCCTCTCTAGAACTTAGTATCCTTACCTATAAATTGCAAGCCTGCCATTTAGAGTGTGTCTCAGAGCTTGCTAAGTGTCCAAGGCTTACCTTGAACTCTTGATCCTCTTACCTCTCTCTCCAAAGTGCTGGGATTACAGGCGTGTGCTGTGCAGCAGGTTTCAGGTTTGACCTCATGAACATACAGAGGAAAGACGTTAGACCAATACGGTCCCTCTATGGAATAATAATAATAATAATAATAATAATAATAATAATAACAAATAAAATAAAAATAGACTAGAGCTCTTATTTCATAGAGTACATTTAACTGCAAATTGTAGTGTTTTTCCAGGGCTGGGGACTCTTGAGTGGAGATTTTGAGGAGAAATCTCACATTGTTGGGGTCCTGCCCCCTTTCATCAGTGAAGTGAGACCTTTTCTAAGCCCAGGATGCTCTTTTATCTTGGCCCTTGACCATCTTTCCCAGTTGGGTTTCCTCTACTTATGATTTATTTCCGCATGTTTCACCAAGAGGAGATGCAGAGGCAATGCATGGGAGTTCTAGAAAGCTCCATCCCTAGCTCAGATGGAGAAGGAATGAAGTTATATTTCCTAAGGTATCAGAAGACTATGGTGAGGTAGAGTTTCTTTGTCAAAGAATAGCACGAGAAATGGCACTGGGAGGCGGGAGAGGGATGTGCTTCTTCCAGCAGAGTGATGCAGAGAAGATCGTTTGTGCCCATGGCATCGCCTCAGGCTCCTGACCTTAGTGAGAAGGCAACTGCAGAGTAGACTTCAGGTTTGTTTTCTTCTTTTTGAGATAGGGTCTTATAAAGTCCAGGCTGGCCTTGAACTCTCTGGGTAGTCAAGGCTGGCCTTGAACATCTGATCCTTCTATCTCCACCTTCAGAGTGCACCACAACGCTTGTCCAGCCGGCTTCAGGCTTGACCTTCTGAGCACTCATACCGTGAACACACATCAGATAGCTCAATAGGCTATGTCTATTGAAGTGTGAATTGTACTTTTCGTGTAGTTGGACTAGAGAAATGGGTGGGTTTTTTTGTTGTTGTTTTCTTTTTGGTGTTTTTGAGACAGGGTTTCTCTGCATAGCCCTGGCTGTCCTGGCACTCACTCTGTAGATCAGGCTGGTCTCAAAATCCACCTGCCTCTGTCTCCCAAGTGCTGGGATTAAAGGCATGCGCCACCACTGCCCGGCTGAGAAATGGGTGGGTTTTGGTTTTTTTTTTTTAATTTATTTTATTTATATGATGAATACACTGTAGCTATCTTCAGACACACCAGAAGAGGGCATCAGATCCCATTACAGATGGTTGAGAGCCACCATGTGGTTGCTGGGAATTGAACTCAGGACCTCTGGAAGAGCAGTCAGTGCTCTTAACTGCTGAGCCATCTCTCCAGCCCCTGAGGAATGGGTGTTTTACATTATGAGTCCACACACTGAGATTCTGGAGGGAACTCGAGAGGTCATCTAGTCCTAAGGTAATGAGTAGCTCCTTTTAGAAGTGTGGGTTCTGACCATCAGTGCTGTTGCATGGCTGTCTTAGTCAGGGTTTCTATTCCTACACAAACATCATGACCAAGAAGCAAGTTGGGGAGGAAAGGGTTTATTCTGCTTACACTTCCATGCCGCTGTTCATCACCAAAGGAAGTCAGGACTGGAACTCAAGTAGGTCAGAAAGCAGGAGCTGATGCAGAGGCCATGGAGGGATGTTATTTACTGGCTTGCTTCTGGCTTGCTCAGCTGGCTTTCTTATAAAGCCTAAGACTATCAGCCCACAGATGGTACCACCCACAAGGGGCCCTCCCCTCTTGATCACTAATTGAGAAAATGCCTTACAGCTGAATCTCATGGAGGCATTTTTCTCAACTGAAGCTCCTTTCTCTGTGATAACTCCAGCTTGCGTCAAGTTGACACATAAAACCAGCCAGTACAATTAACCCCTTGTCAACTTGACACACAAACATCACCATTTAGCCTCAACCCTTACTTTCTAATTCATCCCCAAGATCTAAATAACTTTAAAAGTCCCACAGTCTTGCATATTAAAAATTCAATCCCTTTAAAATATCCAATATCTTTAAAATTCAAGGTCTTTTAAAAATTCAAAGTCCCTTAACTGTGTGCTCCACTAAAATACCTTCTTTCTTCAAGAGGGAAAAATCTCAGGGCACAGTCACAATCAAAAGCAAAATCAAACTCCAACTGTCCAATGTCTGGGATCCACTCACGATCTTCTGGATTCTACCAAGGGCATGAGTCACTTCTCCAGCTCTGGCCTTTGTAGCACACACCTTGTCTTCTAGGCTCCAGATGCCTGTACTCCACTGCTGGCTGCTGTTCTTGGTGGTCATCTCATGGTACTGGCATCTCCAAACACTGCTGTCTTCCACTGTAACTGTGCTTCACCAATAGCCTCGCATAGGCTCTCTTCATGGTGCCAAGCCTCAACTCCTTTGCATGACCTCTTCAGTCCTGGGCCATTAATTGCAACTGAGGCTGCACCTTCACCAATGGCCTTCCACTGCCTCTCACAGTGCTGATCCTCAGCTTCTCTTCATGACCCCTTCATGCCTTCAAAACCAGTACCACCTAGGTGACTCTTACATATTACCAAGTTCAGTCACAGCACAAGGTACAACCTTGGCTATCTCTGGAACATAGCCTCTTTGTGCTCTCAGAAAACACTTCCCAGAAGATGTCACCTCAATGATACTGGTCTCTTCTTAATCACTGCTAATTTCTTAGCTCCAGCTAACCAGCATCAATAGTCCCACTAATGCAAAGTTTTCTCTTTAGTAGTTCTGGTATCTTGTTAACCACAGCTGATTCTTCAGCCCCAGCTAACCAAAACCACAGAATCTTCACAATCAAAATAGCAATGGCCCTGATGAGAGTCTTTAATCTTCCCTCTGAAATTTCACAAGCCAGGCCTCCATCTTCTGCATTGTTCTCAACATTTTCTTCCAAGCTCCTACACAACATCCCACAGAGCTCTTAACACCGAATGATCTTCTAGGTCAAAGTTCCAAAGTCCTTCCACAGTCCTCCCCAAAACATGGTCAGGTTGTCACAGGAATACCCAACTATGCTAGTACCAATTTGTCTTAGTCAGGGTTTCTATTCCTGCACAAACATCATGACCAAGAAGGAAGTTGGGGAGGAAAGGGTTTATTCAGCTTACATTTCTACATTGCTGTTCATCACTAAAGGAAGTCAGCACTAGAACTCAAGCAGGTCAGGAAGCAGGAGCTGATGCAGATGATGGCATTGACTTTAGGGGAAAGGATAGGGTGCTAACATTCGTTAGTGAGGCCTTCCCTGGGCACAGTGTGCATGGCTATGGGCATGTGGAGGATGTTTCACCACCATCTATTCCCTGACAGGATCAGGGATACTCAGCAAGTGGGAAATGAGAACTCATACCTCCTAACTCCTAAGATAGTTTTCTCCTCACAGTTTATCTCGGGACCTCCTGGGTTCTGCTTATCAAGCAGTTTCAAAAGGTGTCCTTAGGTTCCTTCTAGGCATTTCTTTCTGAAAAAGGTGGCAGGAATGTGGCTAGAAATGTTTGTTTTTGTTGTTTTTATTCTTCTCTGTCTGTCTCTATCTCTCTGTCTCTGTCTCTCTATCTGTCTCTCTCTTTCTGTGTGTGTGTGTATGTGTGTGTGTCTGTGTGTGTCTGTGCGTGTGCACACCCTCAGAGGCAGAAGGCTGTCAGATAGTCCCTGGAGCTGGAGTCACAGGTGGTTGTGAGCTACGTGATGTGGTCCTGAGAATTGAACTCCGGTCCTCTAGAGGACCTCTTAAGTATTGAGCCATCTCTTCAACTTCTAGGAACTTTTCATTTTCATATCAAAGGGGGATTGAAGGCTAGGATGATCAACATTTGCAGTAAATCCAATGTAAAGCAGTCTTGAAAATCACCCTACAGCCCATTCATGTGTTCCCAGGACAGAACCTTGAAAAGTGGGCCATAATTCCCAGTTTACTAATGGAATCTTTGTCTTCTTCTTCTTCTTCTTCTTCTTCTTCTTCTTCTTCTTCTTCTTCTTCTTCTTCTTCTTCTTCTTCTTCTTCTTCTTCTTCTTCTCCTTCTCCTCCTCCTCCTCCTCCTCCTCCTCCTCCTCCACCACCACCACCAACCCCATCATCATTATTATTTTGTGGTGTGTGTGTGTGTGTGTGTGTGTGTGTGTGTGTTCGTGCGTGTCTCAGGATAACTTTTCAAGGGCCTACCAGGCCTACCTTCATAATCGCTAGTTTAAGAAGTGCCAACAAGTTGTCATATTGTCCTAAAAGTGTCTCAGGAAGTCCTACTGCGTTATACCAGGGAGTAGAGCTGCTGAGAACCATCCAGAAATGGGAGAGGCCCAGCCTCACTGCTGTGTGTTCCTTGTATTGTTTACCAGGTAGAAGTGAAAAATCCTGCTGGAACAGTTCTTGGTTTGGGCTTCCACCTCCCTCACCCAGAGAATTGTTCCCCAGGCAAAATCACATCCCATTGCTGCCAAAGCCATGCAAAGCAGGAGGCCCATCGGTCTGGGTGTCAGCGCTCTTGGTTCAGGGGTGGGAGAGCAGGCCTTCTTCAGGGCCCAGCTCCTGGTGTTGGGGAGGCCTGGCCAAGCATCAAGAGTTCACTCACTGGTCTAGTGTTCATCAGATGCATTCTGGCCCTTTGGTTTCTTCTCATCTGTTGGGTATTATGACCACCCTGGCCTAGGAGGAGTCTACCTAGAATCCTGGAGCTCAAGATTCAATATGCCTCTTGCCCTGTTTTGACCGCTTACAGTCTATATGCTAGGATGCTGGCATCTTATTCAACCCCAGTGCCTTCTGCCATCTTACTCTGTTGTTGAGAGCTTCTTGGTAGAGATGAGGTCTTGGGTAGCAAGCAGGTAGGACCAAGGTGATGCTAGAGTTGGGAAGCTAAGCTGAGCCTTGGATGAATGCACAGACATTCTGTGAGTTTGTGCTGTTGACAATGGAATTGTGTTATCATGGGAAGCCGTACCACATTAGAGTTGGAGACCCAGAGCTTTGGTCTTCCCCTGGGGGTCATTCTCAACACACACCAACACTTTAAAACCCATCAATCAGTGCAGTGATCCATCAGTCAACACAGCAGACTTTTGTTGGGAGTATAGACTATCTCCTGAGCAGCCTGGCCGTAAATCCATCTACAATCAGCACGCAGTCTTGTCGACATGGATCTGGGAGAATGCTTCAGGGATGCTTGAGACTCAGCTTCTCCATTTGGGAAGTGAAATAGATAATCAAAGACATCTTCCCTAAAGCTGAAAATCTACCTGGGTAATCCCCTGGATCCTGGCAGGCCCAAATGCCAAGGTTCCAAGGAGTTTGCCTCGCCCCTTGCTTGCTTTTTCTCCAAGGAGACCTTCTGGCTCAGCAATCCAGAAAGACCCATGAAAGCTAAAAGAAGCTTGCAGAGATCCCAGAAGGTGACCCTTCCAGTTCATAGATGTCACCCCCTCATCACTAAGGTCACAAATAAGAGATTCTGAACAGGCTTTAGAAGCCCTCTCTGCCCTGCCTCTCTCATTCTTCCCTGCATCTGAAGAGGCACAGGGAGGACCGGGCAGAAGAGAGAAACGGCCTTGATAGCTTTTAATTAACTTTGTTGGATCCTAGCACTTTAGAGATGGAGAGAATTTTTCAAGATCATTTGATAAATCAGCAGCGTCTATTTGAGTGGTCCCAGGGCCACAGCAACTGCAGGCTACCCAGATGGGCAATTCCAGCAGAATCCCCTTCACCCCAAGATGAAGGCTGCTTCCCACAAGCCCTAGAGTGCCTTCCCTGTTCCTCCTCTCTTTGAACGGGTCCAGCTAAGTTTGCTTCTCTTCCACACCAGACTTTGGGAAGGGTAGAAAAGACAGCCAATTTCACCTTTTTCTGTGTACAAGATGCTTCAGCAACTTTCAGATTCCCCCTCATCCGTCCCGTTTCAACTTTTACTTTAAAAAATAGTCACGTGGACAAGAAAAAAATAGTTTAAGAATGATCTCATCTCTATCTCTCTCTGTCTGTCTGTCTCTGGTGTGTGTGTGTGTGTGTGTGTGTGTGTGTGTGTGTGTGTGTGTGTGTATGTGTGTGTGTGTGTGTGTGTGTGGTGTGTGTTTGTGTGTGTGTGTGCTTGAAATAGTCTCATGTAGCCCAAGCTGGTATCAGAGTTGCTACATAGCTAAGGATGACCTTAAATTCCTGATCCTCATGTATCCACCTCTGGAGTGTTGGAACTACAGGCCTTTACCACCATACTTGGTCATCTATATTATTATTATTATTATTATTATTATTATTATTATTATTTTAAAATTTGTTTTTGCTTTCACTTTCTAAAAATTCACTTTTTTGTTTTTTACATTATGTTTGTTTATCTGGGAGTTGGGATGCCCACCTTGCCACTTGTGGAGGTCAAAGGACAACTTGCCGGAGACGGTACTCTCCTTCCACCAGGTGTGTCCTGGGGATTGAATTTAGGCTATAGACGTGCACGCATCACTGCATGCAGCCTTTTACGTGGTTCTGGGGATTGAACTCAGGTTGTCAGGCTTGTGCGACTTGTGACTTGGCCTACAGAGTCGTCTCTCTAAACCTTCTTCCTCCTCTGGCTGTCCTGGAATTTGCTCTGTAGACCATGCTGACCTTGAACTCAGAGGTCTGCCTGCCTCTGTTTCCTGAGTGCTGGGTTTAAAGATGTTCCACTGTACCTGGCTTCCTGAGCCCATTTTTAACAAATATTACCAAGCAAAGTAGTGGTCGTAGTAAAACAGAGCCCAAAGGGCTAACCAATGAGGTATATTTCAGCTTAACCCTTAGCCTAAACAACAGGCTTTTTACCATGTAAAAATCCCCCAATTGTCAAAGATGGCGACAGTGGTTCATCACACAGCTTTGAGCAGGGCTTGGTGACACACACCTGTAATACCAGCATTTGGGGGCAGAGGCAGGAGAGTTGCCACAAATTTGAGACCAGCCTGATCTAAATACTTTTTAGTTCCTATACTTGAAGTTTGATTCTGTGTTCTAGAGATACTGGTATTAGACCTACCGATCTGTTACTAGAGATGTCCTGTCTGTGGCAGCTATAGTTTCTAAAAGCTCCTTGATTACAACCCATACCCCAGATGGACACATCAAGAAAAATTTCATCCAAGATATCTGGGGAGTGACTGGGACTGTCACTCTGTGGGAGGGGACCAGCACAGCACTCCGCTACAGTTGTTTCAGCCACTTGTTCTGCCTTGTTTGATTTGGTTGCATTTACTTTTGTAATTTTTTTTTATTGTGTACCTTTTCGACAACACAAAAAGTAGAGGCTAATGCGGTCAGCCCCCACGCCCCCATAATCATCCCTCACTCTGAGCTACGGCCAAATTTCTGCCTTTCCTGTGGCTGGGATATTTTCTTGTAGATTATAGACATCAGAACTCTCAGCTCTATGTGTGGGTGTGTGCATCTCTAAAACATAAAGACATTTCCCTTTTTAATCACAATTATCATTACCACACTTTTTTTTTTCTTTTTGGTTTTTTTCCGGACAGGGTTTCTCTGGGTAGCCCTGGCTGTCCTGGAACTCACTCTGTAGACCAGGCTGGCCTCGAACTCAGAAATCCACCTGCCTCTGCCTCCCAAGTGCTGGGATTAAAGGCGTGTGCCACCACTGCCCGGCTCATTATCATACTTAATAAAACTAATCCCTCATTTTAATTCTCAGGGCAGTTCTGATGGTCAAGTGTCTTAAAAGAGGCCACTTGGGCTTTTAATTGCCAGATGTATCGGCTGTGATTATTGCTGTTCTCTGTTCCAGTTTGACACTGGCGATTAGTGCTGTTGACAAAAGCCTTTACCAGGATCTGCATTGTCGCAGCAATTGTCGGAGTGGGGTGTGTCTGTGCAATTCCGCTGCTTTTGATGACAATGACTACCCACTATGAGCACAAAAACAGATTTCCAGTTTGTTAAAAACAATTTCCTAATTAGAACAAACCCTTAGTTTACTAATTTTAAAAATAATTGACTTATTGATTAAGGGGGAGGGGCTTGGGGAGGGGAGACTCACATCTCATATCGAGAGTTTCTGGAGTAGATTCTCACTTTCCGTCTTGTTGAGGCAGTCTCTACTGTTCCTGCCTCTGTCCTTTGGGGCCCCCAAGCTTCCCACTAATTCTCCTGTCTCCACCTCTCAACTCTCATCTCTCTGGGAATGCTGGGATAGCAGACACTTGCCGCCATCATCTGGCTTCTTAGGTTTAGGGGATTGAACTTAAGTTGTCAAGCTTATAGGCAAGTGCTTTTACTCACTGAGCCATTTCCCCAGCCTGAGAGAGAGAGAGAGAGAGAGAGAGAGAGAGAGAGAGAGAGAGAGAGAGATAGATTTGTAGCATAAAACATACCATCTAGACCATTTCTAAGTATGTAGTTCAATCTCCCTATCTCTCAGTTATGTCGTTAACGTTTTGAACTGTGAAATGCACACACTCTCCCCCATCTACTCTTTGCCATGTTTGTTTTGGCTTTCTATTAGAGCCTACCAAAGCGTTTCCTCACGCCAATGCCATCACCTACTTTTTTGCATTGTCTTCCGTTTGAAACACTTCCAGAGTCAATCGACATCTATCCTGTTTACTTGCCTAAGCTGTTTATTAAAGTCTAATGGCTGCTTCCGTTTTATCAGACATAGGACTCGGTGGATCTATTGGGTCAAGAATTTAATTTTATTGCATAGAAACTCAAACTCTTGTCCTTACGTTTTCTAAGGCCATGTGACTTTGGGAAGGGGTTTTCTCTTTTGCTACTAGACTTCCATGTAGACGCTAAAAGGAATGCTCCTGGCTGTATGTGTGTCTTGTTCTGTTTTTCTGCAAGAGACAGAAGAGGGAGCTGGGATTTAGAAATAGAAATGGTGTGTGTGTGTGTGTGTGTGTGTGTGTGTGTGTGTGTGTGTGTGTGAGCGTGCGCGCGCGCGCGCGCTCATGTACTTGCTCAGGTAGCTGCAGGTGTGGTGCCTGGAGAGTCTATGTCTAGATAGGCTAGTTTTAGCACAGTCATCCAAGGCACTCAAGGTCCAGAGATGAAGATTATAATAAATCTGGACTCTGAGAGCTCATACATTCATGAGGGAAACTAAAGCACAAACCATTGGCTCTAAAAACTATGGTACAGCCAGGCATGGTATTACACACACCTGTAATCCTAGCACACAGGAGACTCAGACAGGAGGATCGTGAGTTTAAGGGCAGCCTGGACTAGATAGTAAGACCTGCCTCAAGCAAACAAACAATAAGTAAACAGGGCTGAGGTTGTAACTCATTTAGCAGGAAGATGAGAAGTTCAAGGTCACCTTCAGATATAGACCAAGTTCAAGGCCACCCTAGGATTCATGAAGAAAATTTAAATGAACAATTTAGCCTGTACCATTAGAAACATAAACAAAGCCAGGCAGTGGTGGCACAAGCCTTTAATCCCAGCACTCAGGAGGCAGAGGCAGGTGGATTTCTGAGTTCGAGGCCAGCCTGGTCTACAGAGTGAGTTCCAGGACAGCCAGGGCTACACAGAGAAACCCTGTCTCAAAAAATAAAAACAAACAAACAAAAAAGAAACAAACAAAAAGCCAGGAAATGCAGGAGAAATCATCTGTCCTGAGACTGCCTCAGTGAGGGTGTGACACTTGATTGGGTCCCGAAGGGTAATGTTTTCTAGGTAGAGAACAGTGTCCCAGCCAGCAGGGGCAAAGTCTCTAACATAGGTGCCACCTGTGGGGACATGGCCCAGTACAGACCAGTACTTTCCAAAGGAAAAAGTGTAGTCTCCAGCTTTGTCTCACTCAGGCAGGCCCTTGTGTCCCTGGAAGGACAAGATGATACTTTATGAATCTTTGTTTAACATTGAGAAACCTGAGGCTTCAGCTGGTCTTGTTTTGAAGGAGTTTACACAGCTTGGCTCCTGACCACAGTTCTTTAAAAGTCTGGGATTTCTTTTCTTTCTTTTTTATTTTTTTTTAAAGATTTATTTATTTATTTTATGCATGTGAATACACTGTGGCTGTCTTCAGACACACCAGAAGAGGGCATCAGATCCCATTACAGATGGTTGTGAGCCACCATGTGGTTGCTGGGAATTGAACTCAGGACCTCTGGAAGAGAAGACAGTGTTCGTAACCACTGAGCCATCTCTCCAGCCCCTGGGATTTCTTCTAAGTATGCCCTGCTGTGCGCACACCTGGAAGGGAGGGGTAGCGCCCTCTGAAGATTCTGGTGACTGTACTTGGCACATCACCATCTCCTCTCCTCCCCTTCCCTCTCCTCCATGAAAGGAAGCCAGGAATAACCAACCCATCTCATCCTAATCTGGAGCACTGGGATAGCAGCGAGCCCCATTGAGCCAAGTCACAGCCTGAAATTCACAGATGTCACTTCCCCGGCCTTCCTGAAGGTTGGGACAGGAGAGCTACCAGGTGGAACAAGTCCAGGGGACTCCGGGAGGGAAGCAGGGGCTTGTACAGGAGTAAAGTGAAGGATGAGGCAGCTTCATTGTCCAGATCTAGAGAGGTGGGTCATGGTGGCCAACAGGGCGCACCTCATGCCTCTGGGGAACCACAGCATCTTGTTTCAGCCTAGACCCCCACATGCTCCCAGCATCTTCTCCCAGACCGGAAGCCAGGCAGGAAGTCCTGTCTCCTAAGCACATGCTTCCATGTGAATCAGAATAAGAACAGAGAGGAAACTAATACTCTGAGCAGCTGAGCCCTTACTAAGTGCCTATAGGCTTAGCTATATCTACTTCTATCCTGGAGCATCTAGGGCCAGGAGCCCTGTCTCAAGGGAGACTCTGTCTGGCCCCAAACCTCCAGATTAGCTGTTCACTCAATCCTGGAGATCAGAGGAACTAGACAGAAATTGCAACATAAGGCCTCTTCACCATGATAGTCTAGGCCCAGATTAGTGCCTGGCACCTGCACTGTGTTCAGTAAATATTGGTTGGATTGACCAGAACATTCTTTTGCAAAATCCTTATTTGTGTGTGTATGCGTGTAGGTGCGTGTGTGGGGACCTAACTCTGGTCACCAAACTTGGCAGCAGGTACCTTTACCTAATGAGCTACCTCATAGGTTCTCTTCTGCCAAATCACCATCCTCCTCTTCTTCCTCCTCTCTCCTTCTTCCTGCTCCTCGTCTATATTTTGTAAATCCTACGTGTACGAATACATACCACATGAGTGCCTAGGGCAGTGGTTCTCAACCTTCCTAAGGCGGCAACTCTTTCATACAGTTTCCCATGTTGTGGTGAGCCCCAACCCAACCATAAAATTATTTCGTTGCTACTTCATCACTGTAATTTTGCACTGTTATGACTTGTAATAATAAATACCTGTGTTTTCCAATGGCCTTAGGTGACCCCTGTGAAAGGATCATTTGACCCCCTAAAGGGGTCACAATCCACAGGTTGAAAACCTCTGGGCTAGGCATTAAGGATGGTTGTGAACCACCTTATGGGTGCTAGGGATAGAACCCTGGCCCTCTACAAAAGCAACAAGTGCTGAGCCATCTCTCTAGCCCTCTCTTTTGCCAAATATAAACCAAAAACTCTTTATGCCAACTTTAAAATGTGACTAAAAGATTTTTTTTTAAAAAGTTATTTTCCTTTTTAGTCTCTACCACAAGCACAGTGGTTAGCGTGTGGCCCTTCTGATTTTCCCCTTGAGTTGTGTACGTGCTGTCCTAGCTACTCGCAGCAGCGTATCTTCTGCTCTAGGCTGCCTTGTACCTCGCCTTCCTCCTCCCTCCCTGAGCCCTAGGGTCCCCGTCATTCTCTACTCTGTCCTGCTAGCCTAGATGCCCTCAGAGGTGGCTGACAAAGGTGCAGGAAGGTGCTGCCCCCTAGGCTGAGGGGATCGTAAGTTAAGGTGCTGGGGAAGTCACTCAGGTCCCATCCAGCCATGTCTCAGGCATTTTTCACACCTCTGATTTGTGCTAAGTTCTTAAGAAATTCACAGAAAGCAGTGTGTGTCTCCCAGCCACCAGTGAGGAGGATCCTGTGTTCCCAGGAGGAGAGGGACCAAGGCTGCACAGGGTAACAGTGTGAAGGGGGCGTGGTAACATGTGGACCTGTTTGAAGATTCTGTGTGAACAGAGCTCAGGGCTCCTGGGAGAGAGGGAGACAACCCAGAAGACAACGTGCAAAAAGCCTGCAGAAAGGAGGCAAAATTGGAGTTAGGTGTCATGCTAAGCTGGACCAAAGTTCATAGTTAACTCATCTGTTAACTTAGTCATTCATTCAATCAGTATATTGAGATTTTATTATACTCTAAGTCTAATGCCAGGTTATAAGTGAACAGTGCTTTTAATAAGGTTTTATTACATTTATTTATTTGTGGGGTTGTGCAAGTGCCACTCTGGGCACTCTAAAGGTCAGGTGATGATATATTTCTTTAAGATTTATTTTTATTTGTGTGTATGGTTGTGTATGTGAATGTGTATGGGAGTATACAGATGTGTGTGTGTGTGTGTGTGTGTGTGTGTGTGTTTGTGTGTGTTGCTGGCATTGGCTGGAAATGGGTGTCTGATCCTCTGGAGTTGGAATGATAGGAAGGCTATCAGTTGCCCAATGTGGATGTTGGGAACTGAACTTGGGTCCTCCAGAAGAGCAAGCAGCAAGTGTTTGAACAAGTGAACCATCTTTCCATACCCTCAGAGAACAGCTTGCAGAAGTTGTTTTTCTCCTTCAGTTTCTTTAGCAATAAGCATGTGTTTAGCTGGGCAGTGGTGGTGCACGCCTTTGATCCCAGCACTTGGGAGGCAGAGGCAGGTGGATTTCTGAGTTCGAGGCCAGCCTGCTCTACAGAGTGAGTTCCAGGACAGCCAGGGCTACACAGAAAAACCCTGTCTCGAAAAACCAAAAATGAAAAAAGTATGTGTTTAAGCAAATTATGGTATGTCTATGTAATAGAATATTATTTGTCAATTAAAATGAAGTTTACTAATATAGGAGAAGTAGGCATAGTTCAAAAAGCAAATGAAAGCACATTTACGATACTCCCTGGAAAAAGAATAAAAGTATGGACAGATGATAAACACCCACCAAGTAAAACTAGAATGTACAGTGAGAGGTGATATGCTCAGTTGGTATGGTGATTGCTTAGCATGCACAGGCTCTGGGTTCCAGTCACACACAGTATAAACCCGGCATGGTGGTACACGCCTGCAATCCCAGCACACAGGAAGCAGGGGCAGGAGGATCTGGAGTCAGTGTCATTCTCAGGTACACAGCAAGTTTGAGGATAGTCTAGGCTACATGAGACCCTGCTTCAAAAGAGGGGGGAGGCTACAAAATATCCCCAAATATTAATTATGGCTATATCTCTACAGAGCAGTGTTCCTGTCATTTTAGGCTTCTTTGCACCTAGCAGCTTTTCTGTTAGGCACAAATTTACTTTTTCAATGTAATATTTGTCAAGAAAGAAAAAGGTTGGGTGTGGTGGCCCACAGCTGTAATCCCAGCACTTAGGAGATGGAGGGTAGGAGGATCAGAAGTTCAAAGTCATCCTCAGGAAAGAGACCAGCCAGGACTGTACCTGACCACTGTTTTTGTTATTGTTGTTGTTGGTTGTGGTGGGTTTGTTGTTGTTGTTGCTGTTGTTTTGGAGACCCTTGAATGCTGGGATTAAAGGCATGTGCCACCACGCCCAGCCACACTAAGTCAGCCACAATGAAAGGAAAGAGGATCAACAAAACAAGAAATACAAGGCTGAGGGCTGGAGGGACAAGACAGATCAGACACATCAGACAGGACTTAGGTATCATAATGCCTAGAGGGCAGGGCCAGTAGGAAGTCTCTGTTGGCTTCAGATGGTCCCTTTGGTTTCTTAGACCAGCCCCCTCTTGCTGATCAGTGAAGGACAACAGAACACCTGGTGCACGTAGGCTTTCTGTGATAGAACAGGCGCTCTGGTTGTTCCTGTGTGACCTTGGGCAAGTCAGCCTGCCCTCCAAGGTGATTCTTTCCTTGGCTGCTCATGCAGCCCCTTATGTTTCCAGAAAATGGGATGAACAGTGAGATTTTGGCTATAGGTGAAGTCGGCTCCTCTCCCAGCATCCTTTTCCCCTCTGTCCTGATTACATGGGATTGATACATATCCATCTGTTTCTCTTTCCAGGAAATGATCGAAATGGCCTAGATTTCAACAGACAGGTAAGAACTTGGGCCGGAAGACATTTATGTTGTAAGTTCTGGGGGTGTCAGACACTTGTTGGTGATTCTTCTCGATCCTCTAGCTTCCAGAATAAAAGGACCCTGACTCTGTCCTCCCAGCCACCACCACACTCCAGAGCTGGGATCTCCCTTCTGGAGCGCTATGCTCACATTTGTCTGTAGTTGGCATAACTACCTACAGAGCTTCAGCTCCCCAGGTATTGACTGAGCCTCAGTGGATTTATGATGGAGAGGAATTTACAGAGCCCCAAGGGACAGAGTAGCCGTTCTTCCATAAGAAACTCCTGATCAAAATCATGTTGATAGCTGGGCAGTGGTGGCATACACCTTTAATCCCAGCACTTGGGAGGCAGAGGCAGATGGATTTCTGAGTTCGAGGCCAGCCTGGTCTACAGAGTGAGTTCCACGACAGCCAGGGCTACACAGAGAAACCTTGTCTCGAAAAACCAAAAAAAAAAATAAACCAAAACAACAAAAAAACAAAAAAACAAAAAACAACAGCAACACACACACAAAAAAAAAACAAAAAACAAAAAACAAAAAACAAAAAAACCCCACATTGATTAGAGGCCACAGTAAGGGAAGAAAAATCACTCCGACAGGAGTGCTCAGGAGCTGGGGAAGCAGTTCAGGGAGCAGGGTGCTTGCCTAGACTTGATTTCCTCCATAGCAACATGGGCACTGGGCATGGTGTTCCAAGCCTGAACTCCCAGCACATAAAGAACAAATGAAGATCAGAAATTCAAGGTCCTCCTTTGCTAACTAGCAAGCTCAACTCTGTCTCAGAAAAGGAGTGTGTAACCAGGCTTGAGAAATGAAGGCGCTTGCTTAGGGCTTTGGAAGTCACCCAAAAGTGAATGAAGTTAGACTTAGTTTGAAAGGGCTCTGCACAGAGCCACGTGGAGTTGGAAGATGGCAGAGAAATCAGTGGGAATGGCTAGAGAAAAGGTTAAAATGACAGGTCCCTCTAGGTAACAAGCTGATGGGGAGAGCCTGGGAGGTGGGGGGTAAGGCAGAGTGTGATGGGGCGAAGGCTGGGTGAGCGAAGGGCAGACATAGGGCCAGGAAGCCTGGTGTCTGTTCCTGTTTCTGCCAGCCTTTCGCTGGTTAAGTTTGTGTGTGTGTGTCCATCTGTCCGTCCATTCGTCCATCTGTGTCTGTATGTGTATGTAGGGTCTCGGATGATCACCATATTCATACTCCCAGTCCAGGCTTGGAAATCTGGGAAAGAACAGGGTCAGGCATGCACTACACTCATTGCATGTTTTCTTGAGTTCTCGTGTCCAAAGAAGAAATCAAAAGTTACTACCAACATTTCCTAAAAAGGCTGCTCATTCTAGAAGCATCCTTAATAGTTAAAAAGAAGATAATTTAGAGTCTGAAACCAAAACCTCTCAGGCAAGTGATCCAATTTTGTTCATCAAGAAGTCTGAGGATTTTGCCAATAAATGAAAACCAACTACTCTCTGCCCTGGAGACCAAAAGCCATGGGCCCCATTAAAGAGAGATCTGGGTTAGCTATGAGGAAGGGCTCCCAGTCTATGCAGTATAATGAATTCTGCAATAACTAGAGAGGAAGGCTACAGAATCAGCTTCTTGCACAATGTCATTAGATGGGAGACCGATTCTTATCAGAGAGAAAATTCCAGCCAGGCAGACATGGGAGTCCCTCCCCATCTGGTACAGTCAGTGCTGTGGGAGGCAGGAGGATTACCATGAATTTGAGCCCAGCCTGGGGTGGGGTGCAGAGTTAGACCCTTTCTCAACTCCCTCCCCCAACCCTCAAAAAAAGAAGGGGTGGAGAATTAACCAGACAAATTAGATTGTAAAAGACAGACATCCAAAGATTTTGTAAGTCTGAAGAAGTACTGAGTAGGTTTAGGCCTCAGGACCCCAAGCCTGGGCCCGCTTCTCACTACCTTCAGGGCTTTAGTAGGTCTTCCAGGAGCTGAACTCACACCAAAAGGTGGCCATGCCAAGCTGCCAGGCAGTGTGTTAGGTCTCCCGTGTGATGTAGCTTGTGCTGGACAGCCCAGGTGTCCACATGGAGGTCTTAGCCCTCTCCACATCCAGTGGTCTTGTCACTGATTGGCCTCTGGTTTTTCAACACTGACAGGAACAAATGGGACAGACTTTTCTTCTGGGGAGGGTCTTGAGGGGAGTCTGCAGCCTGGGCATTGCACACTTCCCTGGGGCTTTGTTCATAGTCTTATTCACAGCCTCTGGAAGGTTCCTATTTTCTGAACCTGACCCTCCAAGGCCATCAGATCTCAACATCCACAGGCTGGGACCTTCATCCCATCTCAACTGGATGAAGTAGGGGTATAGACCCCTTCCTGGCAGCCGTGTCTGCTTCCTCTGTCCTTCATATCAAGGGAAGAAAGCCTCAAGTCACTGCCCACCAATGCTGCAGACTATCTCATCCATTCCTACAGTGGCCCAGGAGATAATTATGTGTTGCTACCCTGACTCTACCGGTGAGGAAACTGCCTTCCAGGCAGCCCCGCCTTTCAATTGAGGACCTGAGGATTAAGCAAGTTGACAAAGGTCATACAATTGGTCAACTGACTGGGGCAAGATTTGAAAACATGCCTCTGACTCTAGAGCTTATTTTCCCCTGGTTCCTTTGTTGAACCCTCCTCTGCATCACTCCATCTTAACACTCCATCCTTGGGGAGAGGCCTGGGAGCAGAGACTATGACCTCATTATGACTAAATGGGAGGCAGAGGGAGTGGGAGAGGACAGGAGGGAAAGCGTGGTTGTGCTTAGACACAAACAAGGTGGTGTTGGACTCCCCAGAGCAGAAGAGCATGCTACTCTTGGAGCCCCTGGGCCAAGCCCTAAGCTAGCTGGTACAACTAAGAGTTGTAGCCTGGGGCTGGCGGGACTGCAATCCAGAAGTTGAATGAACCAGGATTGTAGGCTCACCCACTGTGCATGAAGCATGGTGGTGCTGAGCCAGTGATCTTGGAGATCTTTAGGAGCAGAGGTGCCTACCTCTTCATCCCAGGGTGGGTACAATGGGGTTGAAAGGCAGCAGGCAGAGGCCAGATGCCCAGATGGAGGCAAGCCCTGGCCTTTAATGTTGCCTGCCCTTTGCTAGTTGCCGGTCTTCCACACGACTCTTCCTTCTGGGTCTCAGTATCCTCATGGACGAAATGAAGAGGTTTGGATATGGTGGTCTCCAAGACGGCCTGTGTGCTAAGGAACTGCCATTTATCTTTGACTACCACCCACTACATTCTGACTAATGGAGTTAGGCTTCCACCTTCTATTCCTCTGCTTGTTGAGAAAGTGGCTCGGGCTGTCCTCAAGCTTACCACATAGCCGATATGTAGCCGATGGTGAACTTGAACCTTTGATCGTCCTGCCTCTGACTTCCAAGTGTGCTACCACAGCTGCCATTATTTATTGTCTTATAAAAGAAATGGGGTCAAGAGTCAAGCCATAGAATGCAAGGGAAAGTAGGTGCCAGAAGACCTTTCTAGACTTTTTGATCTTGGCTATGTATGCAGTGAAAAGAATCCTTTGAAATGTTGGAATAAAGGCAGAAAAACCCATCAAGTCAGAGCTGGGACCCTCTGTGGATTCCCTGGATATTAGTTCTTGGGTTTTTTTTTTTTTTTTTTTTTTTGGTTTGTTTTTTTTGTTTTTGTTTTTTTGTTTGTTTTTCAAGACAGGGTTTCTCTGTGTAGCCCTGGCTGTCCTGGAACTCACTCTGTAGACCAGGCTGGCCTCGAACTCAGAAATCTGCCTGTCTCTGCCTCCCAAGTGCTGGGATTAAAGGCATGCGCCACCACTGCCCGGCGGATATTAGTTCTTATATGTGAGACAGAGGGTGTCCCTTGTAAGAAGGAAAATTAGTCTGAACAGAGATTCCTGTAAGGAATGAGGGTGCTGAGGCTTATGATACTACCTGAGAATCTCTCTGTAAAGATGGTCCTGGAAGTGGGACTCTGGCTGGTAGAAAGTGTTGAGTGTCCCAAGCATAGAAGACAGTGTGAATGAAGACTTCGTGCAGAGAGAGGGCTCAATTTGGCAGAAACTAGAGAGGATCAGGGGATGAGTTGGCAGAATGTGAAACTGTGGGTTGGGCCAAATTAGGAAGGTTTCTGAGTGCCTGGCCATGAGGCTCAGAGCTTCTCCTATAGGAAGCAGGGGGTCATGCAGATTTCAAATGTGACTAATATCAGTCAAGGGCAGAACACTGATGGAGCATGGGGGTGAGGAAGGCAAGGCGAATGGAGAACTGCTGTAGGAAAAGCCAACTGGGATGGCATTGTAATGAACACAGGTGGATAGGCCAGGGATGGGAACCAAGACGCTGAGTATGTCATCAAGGCCACTTTTCCTGGGCTCCAGTCCTGAGTCTGTGCTATATAATTGTGTGACCCTGGGCATGTTCTTCTATCTCCGTGTGGCTTGGTCTCATCTGTAAGATGCAGAGAATAATGGTATATGTTTTGCAGGGTGGTTGTGAAGGTCAAAGGTGAACATGAGTGTGTCCTCCTTACACAAGCACCTAAACACGTAGACCATCGCATTTTCTGTGATGTGTACATTACTGGATATGAGGAGACCCAGGCTGGAGAGAGCTCCTCTTGAGACAGGATCAGCAGTGTTAGGGCAGCAGGTTGCTTGTGGACCATAAAAAGAGAGCAATGAGTAAATGTTTCACTGTGGTTTTTGGCTGGGGGTCCGAGCTTCGGTGGGACTGCCATCAAAGAACAAGAGGGCACAGCCAGTTCATTCAGTGGCAGGTGGAGGAGGGAAGACAGAGTCTAGGGAGGTAGGGAGCTGTAAGTACTCCACACATGGGTCAGGACCAAGGGGACCCTGATTTCAGGCTACATGAAGTGATGGGTGGAAAGTTCTCCCAAGGGCAGACAGGGTGCAGATCAAAGTGGAGAAGGAGCACTCAGATTGGCTCAAGACTGGTGCTTGTAGGTGAGTCTCAGAAGGGATGGCAAAGGGACTGGAGGAGAGCCAGAGCACGGCAGGAGAACTTGTGTGATGGTGGGAAGGACATGAAGGGCCATTGATGATTCCCCAAGTCTAAAAGCAGAATAGTAGACTAAGCAGGGAGACAAGAGGTGATGGCAGCCAGTGAGTTACGGAAATGATAGGGTTTGTACAGTAGAATCCCCCCCTTTTTTTTGGTTTTCGAGACAGGGTTTCTCAGTGTAGCCCTGGCTGTCCTGGAACTCACTCTGTAGACCAGGCTGGCCTCGAACTCAGAACCACCTGCCTCTGCCTCCCAGGATCCCCTTTTGAGAAGGGCATTGTGAAGGGATGAAAGCGTTGGCTTAAAGAGGAGAGTGTGAAGAGAAGCTTTGGGGCTTAGGAGATGGGAGGTGGGGAGATAGAAACATAACAACATAGAAAGGGGGCATGTTGGGGGCACCGAGGGGACCTCAGTAGAGAGGGCTTAGATGATGAGCAAGTCTCTTCTAAGGGGGATGGATGGAGGGTGCCTTGAATGTTTTGGGAGGTTTTCTGTGCTGTTTTGTTCGAGGCACAATCTCATGTAGCCTAGGCTAGCCTCATCCTCATTATGTAGTCAAGGCTGGCCTTGAATCCTACTGCCTTTACTTTAAAGCAAGTTGGAAAGAATCTTCATCCTGTCCTCCAAGCTGGGAACCACTGACCTGGGGTTTCCTGTCAGTCCCAGTTGGGCAGTAATTGGGGCCCACTGACACTATACATAGCTTGCCTCTGTCCTTCTGGTGACTTCCATGCCAACTTGTACAGAGCAATTGCTCTGATGTGCCCCTACATACAGTGAGTTTGTCTCTGGCTGCTAAGATACATGCAGACGTGTAGTATTTAATTAATTGGCTCCACAGGGCACCCTCTCTAAAATCAGAATGATTCCATTTAAGAAAAGGTCCCTGAGTATTCAGCATGAGGGAGACACAGAGTAGCAACACCAGGCTCTACAGCTGGCAGGGAAAGGCCTGTGGGTAGCAGAATAAGCTCCCTACATGGGGCACCCCGGAACAGCTGAGCTTAAGGAGCAAAGGAAGGAACTGAGTTCGGTTTTGTTCTACAAACCTGTGCTCGGCTGGGTGCTATGGAGTAGGGAAGGAGGGCAGCACAGTCCCTGCCCACAGGCACTCCCAGTCCAAGGTGGGGAAACCAAGTGTGCCTTACAGGAGGCGAGCCTGTGTATGGTAGCATTCATGGGCCGAATCTTTAGGTTTAAGAGTCTCACAGGAAGACACAACTCCCAGGGAGAGCCCAACATGCTGGAGGGAAACACAGACCCTCCTGTCTGAAAGGCCCAGGAGACTGAGAATGAAGAGTGGGAGGCTCTCTGGTTGCTCTGAGGATATTGTGGCATTCTAGAACTGTCCTTCTGGGTGGAAGATGGATCATCCAAGATGGAGGTTCTGGATAAAAGAAAGAAATAGCCAGGGCTGTAGTCAAGCTACTCAAGAGACCAAGGTAGAAGGATGGTACGGGTAAAGCCTCCCTGAGCTACAGAGAGAGTTCGACACTAGACTGGACAGCTTAGCAAGATCCCGTCTCAAAAAAGAAAAAAAGGGAGGTGGAGAGCCACTAAACTACAGTTTGACACCTCTATGGAGCAGAGTTGGATTCAGGAAACCAGTACAGCATCTCTCCCTGCTTCAAGGCAGGAAAGCAATTGGGAATAGAAGAGCCTGGCAGGGCTATATCAGAAATAGGGCTTTGATGAATGGCTGTGACGAGTTTTCCTAAGACCCTACACACATACATGCGCGCGCACACACACACACACACACACACACACACACACACACACACACACACACACACACGCATGCGTACACATGCATGCACACAGTAGACACAAAGACTTTGACAGAGGAAGAACTAGAAACTTCTGTCTTAGTCAACAGGCAGGTCTGAAAAGAAGATGCCCAAAGGAGCCAAGTCTCATACCCTCTCACACTCCTTTCTAAACCAGACACAGCATTACAGGATTCTGAAAAGCTCCCTTAAAATCTTAAAATGCCCTGGTGGTGGTGATGGTGATGGTGCACACCTTTAATCTCAGCATTCAGGGGGCAATAGGTGGATCTCTGAGTTCGAGGCCAGCCTGGTCTTAAGAGCGAGTTCCAGGACAGCCAGGGCCACACAGAGAAACCCTGTCTATAAATAAATAAATAAATAAATAAATAAATAAATAAATAAATAAATAAATAAATAAATAAAATTAAAAAAAGAAAAATTAAAAATCTTAAAATGAAATTGATATAAATTTTTAAAATTTCCAGACATGATGGCTCACCTCTGTAATTCTGGGGAGGCAGAGGCAGGTGGATCTCTGAGTTCAAGGTCAGCCTGGTCTACATGGTAAGTTCCAGAACAGCCAGGGCAGCATAGTGAGACCTTGCATTAAAAAAATAAAATAAAAATTTCTAATTTTACTGAAAAGGAGAAAGCTAAAAAATTTACAATTAAAACTATTTGCTGTCAGCAAGCAACTCCTTGGGCATACTCCTCAAGGGATTAGGAGTTGGCAGTGTGCTTATGCCTCTCTGACCCTGACGGGTCCAAATGCAGGCAGAGTTTGGTTCCATCCATTGGCAGTTCAAAAGCCATGGTTCTCAAAAGGAATTAAGATCTGGTAAAGCTCAAGCAAAACAGAAATGTCCCTATCAGCATGGAGCCCAGCATTGTGTACTCAAATGTAATCCAAGCTCTCAGGAGGCTGGAATTAGGGGCAAGCTTGGATGGTGAGCTCAAAGTCAGCGTAGGCTACCTAATAAGATCCTGTCTCAAAAATAAAATTTTAATTAAAAAGGAAATCGGGCCTGAGAGTGTAGTGCAGTGGTGAAGCATCTGTTTGGCTTGAGTGAAGCCCTGATTGGATGTATACCGCCAACAAAAAGAAAATTAAAATAGAAACACAGCAAGCAGCACACCTGGGTAAGGTACATGCTGAGTGCAGAGGGACCAGAAAGATGGCGCCAATCAGAGCAGTCTACTGAATAAGCACAAGGACCTCAGATCACATCCCCAGCACCCATGAAAAAATCTGGGCATCCTCGCTCTCATAATAACCTAACACCGAGGCAGAGCTTCCTGGCCTAGTAGCCAAGCCAGCTGGCGAACACTGGGTTCAGTGAGAGAGCCTGTCTCAAAAGATAAGGCAGAGAGTGATTGAGGAAGGTCTCCACCTTGCAACGTGTATGCGCATGCGCTCACACATGACGCATGTAATAGCATGCACGATGGAACTGGGGTGTAAATCTTGTGATTAAAGACAAGCTGTCTGTCAACACAAATGTCCGGTGGGGCATTTGAAGATAGTGCTAAAGCTGTTTGTAACACGAACAAATGTTTCTTGTTTGGCTCTGTGTCCTGCGGCACGACACAGCTAGAATGTAGACTCTGCCCAATAAAGTTGAGTGGAGCCTCCTATCCTTAAGACAGCCAGACAATCACCCCTTGGACTTAAGCAAGTGAGCTGATCTCAGCCTGCCAGGGTATGCCACTTCTGTTGTGCCAAGAGGCAGGGCCAGATGGACCTCGGGCTGTTGTCCTTCTTCATAGAGATGCAGGAAGTAAGACATGGGGGCTCACCCTGGCCCTGGAGTCAGGCTCCCCAGAAATAAAACACAGCCTCTGTTTTTCCTAGAGCTCAGTTTTCTATCCAGCCTAAAAATGTCAGAGGGATAACACCGGAGGACCTAGAGAGTCACTTCTGCTCCTTTTTGCCCCCCACTGCCCCGTTGTCTGCACACTTAGTACTGAGGCTGCTGCCAAGGCCACAGACAGGGAACAGTGGATACCCAGCCTCAGGCCAAAGTACCAAGCATGGCTGGCAAAAGGGCAAATCTTCACCCCAAAAGTGTGCATGGCTGCTTTTCCCATAGGTGTGGGGCCTCAGCTCCCTTGGGGACTAGAAGCAGGAAGATCAGAAGTTCAAGGTCACCCTCAGCAAAATAGCAAAGTGATGGTTAGCCTGGGCTACATGAGATCCCATCTCAAATCCTCTGTCAAGAAAAAAAAAAAAAAAAGCGTTGAATGGAGAGCATGCCCATCAGGGCCACCTCCACAGAGAAGAAGCTGGCTTGACTGGGTGACTAGGGATGGGTGGAGCCAAATTTTCAGGCAGAAGATAATTGACAAGATCAAATGACTGTAGTGATTTCCCCATCACAGCCCCTGTGTGTGTGATAGCATGACATTCATTGGCATTTGACTGTATTCCATGCACCAAAACACGTAAAACATTTCTTTTACTGTGTTTAGAAACCTTGTTAAGTAGTTGGCATCACCCCCAATCTATAGGTGAGCAAACAGAGGCAGTGAGGGGCTGAGAGATTTCCCATGCATTACTATCCACAATATCTATAGGTTAAAAACTTTGCCATTGAGTCTCCTGGTCCATGGTCCTGTCACCCTGATGATTTGCCTGTCTTGTATAGGGTGGGTTAATAGAGAGGCATAGCCAGGTTGCCCTGTTGGCTGACTCCTATATACCTTAATTCTCTCACCCGAAGTTGAGAACAGTGACCAGGTCCACTTCCAGTCTTAAGAATGAATACAGATCTATACAGTATTCAAGAGTCTCTGGCATACAGGACTCTGCCAATAGTCACCTGCCCTTCAATACGTTCTGATAAACAAGAAACCATTGACTCCTTCTGTGTAAGGCTTCTTGGCTGGATTTATACCAGGTAGGTCAGGCCACAGGTGCTTCTAGAAAGGTCATGCCTCTCCCCTCCCCTGGATCTGTCATCTTCTGATCTAAGCCTCCCCAGGCTTGGACAGGGAAGCAATAATAAACGCATGTGCTTTTGCAGAGCTGAATATTTGTCCCCCTTTGCCATCCGTACTTGATGCTTTGGCCTAAGGCTGGTAACAGCTGTTTCATATTTACAGTCTAGGCAGCTCAATCAGTACCAAGTAAACCAAGTAAATGGAGTAACACCTTCCTTTTAAAGAGGCAGCTGGGGTAGTGAGTAGCAGACAGAACAGGAGACCCTATCTGAGTTCTCCATTTTCTCTGGACAGTCACAGGGACTACCAGAATGTCTTTCTGCAGTGAGGAGTTTAGGTTTAGCTGCTCAGGCCAGTACTGCTGTAAACTTGTGGGTTCATTCTGGAACATTCTCCATCTCAACCCGGGTTGTTGGGTGGACAGCATTGAGGATGAAGGCAGGGGAGGAAAGTGTTGAAGTCCTTTCCCTTATTCTCCATGCATTAAAGAAAGGCTCTCTTGGGAGATATAAGTGGCCCTTTCTGTATAAAGATGTTGCAGGCAAGGCTACAAGCAGGTCCAGCCATCTTGATTCCTGTTCAGAGTCTTTTTGGAGCAGAGGTCTTGAAAGAGAACTGGGTTCGGGTCTAAATTACAGGAAAAGTCAATACTGGTCATTGAGCCTTTAGTTCCTAGCAGTCATTGGGCTGTGCACTGTACAAGCAGTAGCTCATTAAAACCTCACACTGGGTCCCCTGTGGTAGCATACATCTTTAATCCCAGCACTCGGACTGAGGCAGGCAAATCTCTGAGTTCAAGGCTAGCAGCTTGGTCTACAGAGTGAGTTCCAGGACAGCCAGTGCTACACAGAGAAACCCTGTCTCGAAACAAACAAAAATAAAAAACATAAACACAAAAAACCCTCACACTGGGCTGGGTTATAGCTCAATGGCAGAATGCTTGCCTTGTATGCACAAAACTCGAGGCCCCAACACCACAAAACCAAACGTAAACATCTGTAGCAACCCAGAGAGGTAGATTATTTTTCCATACTGATTCCCATCCTGAGAGTGGGGAAAGTAAGTCTGGAAGAGGAAAAGTGACTGACTTGCTTAGAGCCTGGGTTCCAGCCCAGGTGCATGTGTACGGGGCACTTTTCCGGTTCTACCTTGTTTGAGATTGCTTCATCCTTACAACAGGCAGTGAGGTAAGCCTTGTTATTCCCATTTTAGAGCTGGGGAAACTACAGCTCAGAGAGGTTCGGTAACTTCCCTGTGGAGGACTCGGGTGTCAGACAGGCTTGTCTGACTTCTCACCACGCCAGGCTGGTTTGAGAAAGAGAAGCAGGGGAGAGTAAGAGAAAGGAGGCTCCCGATCGACACCTGATTGATTGGATCTTACCCAGAGCCCCTCACTTGCTGGCCTGTACTTTTCCATGCTTACAGAGCCTTCTCACTCCTACCAACTCCTGCAGACCTCTCCTGCCTGGGACTTGCCAGTGGGGAAAGCAGAGATTGTATCTTAGGCTCATGGAGGGTTGCCAGGTGAAGGGCGGGGTGCAGAAGCATTCCCACCCAGAGAGGGTTCCCCTGGCCCTGGGAGCTACCACCTCCCTGGGCTGTGCGTGAGAAGGGTGCAGGGAGGAGAGCCATGTTTGCATGTTGTGCCCACAGGCCGGGGGCGGGGCCTGATTTTCTCTCTGCCCTGGGGCAGAGCGCTTCCTGGGAAGGCAGCCCTAGCATCTCTTTGAGAAATTCTCTAGGAATTATGGCTTCAACTGGAAGTATTCCTATTTCCACCTTCCCCTGTAACCCCTGTGATGTAGGTGACTTTGGGGACCATCTGCTGGGCTCTAGTGTTTGCTCAGTTGGCAATCAGGCACCTCCACGGCCAGCCCCGAGGGACCCGGCAACAATACACGTCACCACTAGCCGCCCAGAAGAAACACATTCTCATTGTCGCCCCTGTGGCACGTACTCCTGTGCATGCACCAAGACCCCGATAAAAAGCCGTGCCCCCTTCCCTTCCTCCACCCAAAGCCAGCCTTTCTACCCCTTCCTTTTGATAATCTTCCCACGTGAGACCTGTTGCACGGTGTAATTTTTGTCGTAATTCGCTGCTTAGTTCCATCAAGATCACCTTACATTGTGTGTCCCTCTGCTTGATTTACAGAGGATAGACCGAGCAAAAGCCAGGTAGGGTCGGTGGCAAAACCCAGCACTGGAGGCTGAGGCAAGAGTATTGCTGAGAGACCGACCTAAGCTATGGAGTAACAAAAATAAGTGGCCAAGTGCATTGGCAAACACCTTTGATTCCAGCGCTCAGAAGACGGAGCAGGCTGATCTCCGAGTCCAAGGCCAGAGTTATATAGTAAGAAAAGAAAAGAAAAAAGAAAAGGGAAAAAAGCTGAAGACATAGCTCGGGATCAGAAGTTCAAGGCCAGCTTCAGCTATATAAAAAGTTGGAAACCAGCCTGGAATAGACACTGTCTCAAATACAGAGGGAGAGAGAGATGATCAAATATTGCATTTTCATTGATAGATAAGGAAGCTGAAGCATAGAATTCTAAAGTGACTTGCAATTAAGTGGCAGAGTGGAACGTAAAGCAATCACCTTCTCTTAGTGCCTACTGGTTACAGGCACGGTGTCCCCTTAATGAATGCCATTCCATTTTGTTCTCCAACTATTCTTGCCTTTAACTGGCAGCAGCCCTCTAGGATTCTGCTGCTTGTATCTGGCTTGAGTATGCAGAGACGCGACCTCTTCTCTCCCATGGCACACCCTTCCTCAATCCGCTTGGTTCCTGTTCCCTGAGGATTTGAGTCCTTGCCTTTATAGGCAGCCCCGCCCCTGCCCTTGCATTTTCTGTCTATTCCATGGACTTGGTTACATGGACTGCCATAGTGAACCATTCCAGCCCTGCAAGAGGACAGTGTAGCAGCCATAGTAGGTCTGCATGCATTGTACTGGCTCTGTTCTCAGGAGCTATGCAACCAGGTCACTAGCCTCAGTTTCCCCTCTGTAAAATGGGAGGGAATAACAACATTAAACATAATGAAGTAAACTCAAGTATAAAGTATCCAGACAAATATAAATGCTCGTATTGTTGAGTGTCATTGTCAAGAATTTCAGATTCTGCAGCAGTATTGGTTTGAGTGCCCCGCCTCATTTGCCCTTACGTAGGCACTGGAGCCCAGCTGACAGCTCCACTCTGGCCTTTCCATCTGCTGCTCTCCCTCAGTCTCCTTACCTATGTCCTCCTAGAGCAATGAGGAAGAAGCTGTGGCAGTCTTGATATACACGGACATGCCTTGCTGCACCCGAGAGACTGATTTTTGACACATTTATATAAATCAGTTTAGTAAGTGGCATCTTATTTTTTCATGACCAAGAGAGCCTGCATTTAAAGAAATACTAGCCACGAGTCCAAGCCTTTAATCCCAGTACTTGGAAGTGAAGAGGCAAGAAGTTCAAGGACATATAATAATAATTCAGCTATATAGCACGTTTGAGGCTAACCTGGGCTACATGAGACCTCACCTTTAAAAAAACTTTAAAAAGCCAGGCAGTGGTAGTACACACCTTTAAGCCCTGCACTCAGGATGCAGAGGCAGGTGGATCTCTGAGTTTGAGGCCAGCCTGGTCTACAGAGTGAGTTATAGGACAGCCAAGGCTACATGGAGAAACCCTGTCTCAAAAAACCAGAAAACAGTGGGCTGGAGAAATGGCTCAGTGCTTATGAGCACCAGCTGCTCTTCCTAAGGTCCTGAGTTCAATTCCCAGCAACCACATGGTGGCTCACAACCATCTATAATAGATTCTGATTCTCTCTTCTGGTGTGCATGAAAACAGAGAGCATTCATATACATTAAATAAATAAGTCTTTAAAAAAAAAAAAACGTAAGTGAGGGGATGGAGAGACTGCAGAAAGTTGATCTCTGGCTGCCACATTTGAGCTGTGGCACATGAAAACCTATACACACTACATACATACATACATACATACATACATACATACATACATACTCACCCCTAGGTGCTCGCGCGCATACACACACACACACACACACACACACACACACACACACACACACACTCGCACACACACACACACACACTCGCACATGCACACACGCACACAAACATGTGGAAAGTAAATATGTAATCAGACTTTTGGCTGCTTTGTGGGTTATGTTTTCTTCCACACTTTCTACCCCCTAACTCTAGATAAGAGAGAAAAAGCATGGAGGAGAAGGGGGCAGCATTATCATTGGACTACTTTCAGCTGAGTTGGGGCATTCTTTGGAGCAAGTTTGATCTTTGCTGATAGGATATCTTATGACTTCTTGTTTCTTCTTTGCACACGACTGCTTAACAAACCTTAACCAACAGCAGTCAACATCAACCAACAACCAACCCCATCTCTCGGGTGCCCTAGCACTAATGTACACTCTGCAAAGTTCCCAGAGTCACGTAATCACAGAAACGATCGGCAGCTGGCAAAACCACGCCCCTGCTCAAGCACAAGGCAAACCACAGTCTGCTGCTGTGGACAATCTGAAGCAGTCTCTACATCCCACGGCTGGCATTAAAGCAAAAACATAGCCGGGCAGTGGTGGCGCACGCCTTTAATCCCAGCACTCGGGAGGCAGAGGCAGGTAGATTTCTGAGTTCAAGGCCAGCCTGGTCTACAGAGTGAGTTCCAGGACAGCCAGGGCTACACAGAGAAACCCTGTCTCGAAAAACCAAAAAATAAAAACAAAAACAAAAATAAAATAAAATAAAACAAAAACATACCTCCCTAATATTTCTGTTTTTCAAAGAAACCAAAATTCTCACTACATAAATACATTTGTTTAAATGATAAGTTGATTCTTTACAGAAAACAATGCTTTTTTTTTGGGTGGGGGGAGGTAGGGGTCAGTTGGAACCAAAACATTAATAGGATTTACTGAATGTGAGTTACATATTAATCTTACTTTTCCTCACTCTGTGTGTGTGTGTGTGTGTGTGTGTGTGTGTGTGTGATGCAGATACAAGCATCCATGCACACACATAGAGGCAAAGGACTACATTGTGCTTCCTGCTCTCTACCTTTTGGTTTTTTTGAGACTCACTCACTCTCTCTGGAGCTAGGCTGGTGGCCTGCCATCCTCCTGTCTCCAAGCCTCCCTATCTCCACCACAGAGCTGGGATTGCAGTGCATGAGCCCATGCCTGGCTTTTAAACCGTGTAAGGACTTAAACTTGGATACTCGTGCTTGAGAAGTAAGCACCCTTACCCACCGAGTCATCTCCCTAGCCCCCGGTATTGTTTTTGTTTGTTTGTTTGTTTCTTTTTGAGACTATGTCAAGTAGTCCAGATTAGTTTCAACTTTTTTATGTAACCAAAACCGGCCTTGACCTCCTTATCTTCTAGACTCTATCTCACAAGTGCCAGGATTTATGGGTACGTGCCACTGTGCCTGACTCCTAATAAATTTGGAAATTTGGGCCCATAGTATAGCTCAGGAGGCAATTACTATCAGGCCTTACCGTGTAAGTTTAATCCTTGGGAACCACATGGTGGAAGGAGAGAGCCGACTGCAGGTTCTTCTCTGGCCTCAGATGTGTGCCATGGCGTGAGTTACATAATAATCTCACCTTTCCTTACTGTGTGTTTGTATGAGTATGCGTGTATGCGTGTATGATGGATGTGCAGATATATGAGAATGTGCTTCCTGCACGGGTAGCCGGTGGAATGCGGTACCCATCCACTCCCCACTCCATGGGGTTTGTGAATGAATGGCTGCCCTTTCCTCCTGTAGCTTTGCTATCTGTTGTTAGAGTCTTTTCTCCTTCAGATCCGAAAACTCGTTCCTTTTCCCAGGAAGGTGAGCTTGTTGGGTTTATGCAAACAGACACTCCAGTCAGCTCTGGTAACTATTTCCCAACCGCTTGCTTCTAGGCCCCGGAGCTGTTTGCGGAGGCACCCCAGTTCCTGGCCAAGTTGGTGCTGAGTGCTGGGGCCTGCCTCTAGGGGCCCTCGGGTGTGGATAGGACTCTGCCAACACTGTATGAGCTTGGTCCTCCAGCTAACTTTCCCAAGTCGAAATGGAGTCCTTTGTCTCCTTATGTCCTGGCCATTTTAATGGAAAGAACACGATGGTGCTGCACACAGGATGGGGCATGGGGTCATTCTTGACATCTGGTACTATGGTGATTTGACTTTTTATAAACTAGGGATACAAATTTGAGTTGAAACTCCAATTCTAGGGCACAGGGTCACCCAGATTCTTAGGGCTATAGTGGCAACAAGGTTGATGCTCCTGCCCTCAGTAGAGATTCACAGCACTGCCTGTCTTAGCACAGGGGCTTTCTTCTTCCCCCCTTTCATCCTGTGCCTTGTCCTGTTTAATATTCCCAGACTAAGGTCTCACGACTCAGGTTATGCTCTCTACAATGAAAGTCAAGCAGGAGAAAATAAAATTCGGTGAAACTGGATGCATTCCATTCTTATAAGTCAAGATTTCGCTTGCCCCTGTGCTAAAATATTTGTGTTATGTAATGAAACAGTGGTGAAAGTGGATGGTACTACTTTAGCATCTTTCCTATGTGCGTGCTCATGCGCACATGCGGGCAGGTGCAAGGGGACAGGTGCATCCATATGCTTATGTGGGTAGAGGTTAGAGGTCAAATATGGGTCTCATTCCTCATACATTGTCCACTTTATTTATTTATTTATTCATTCATTTATTTATTGAAACACAGTTCACCGAAGCTTGGCTGGTTAGTCCTTGAGCCCTGGGATCGTCCTGCCTTTGCCTCCCCAGCACTGGGGTTGCAAGCAGGTGCCAAGCTTTTTAGGCTTCTGAGGCTTACACTCTGATCTCCATGCTTGCATGAGCAGCACTTTATAGACTATCTCCACATCTAATTAACAGTGTTGTTTGGCAAAATAACCTTACCCAAATTCCCCAAGAGAAAATTAGTATTGTTAGTCGTGAACCTTAAAGGCCTGGGGCTGGGGGGTTCCAGTCTAACTAGCTCAACACAGATCCCACATCAACTGTGTCTCTGCCACAGTCTTCTAGGCATTTTCAGCTCACTGCATAAAAAGGCAGCAAATATCAATGCTGCAGGATGAAGTGGGTCCCTTCCTCCTCTTCCTCCTCCTCCTCCTTCTCCTCTTCCTCCTCCTCCTCCTCCTCCTCCTCCTCCTCTTCTTCTTCTTCTCCTGCTGTTTTTCGAGACAGTGTTTTTCCGCATAGCCCTGGTGGTCTTGGAACTCACTCTGTAGACCAGGCTGGCCTTGAACCCAGCGGGTAGCTCTTCAGTATTTGAGGAGTCAACACCCCATAACCTTCCTGTGCAAACACCCTGAATTTGGCAATCCATTCCACGAATCCTGTTTCCTGCCACTTTCACTAGAGCACCCTGTCCTTTCCCACTGAGAGGAAAAAAATTTGGTCCCGAGCTGAATTCTGGAACTCATTCCTATGACCAGTGCACTGTGTATACATTTAGGAGACTTTCTCTCTTAATACAGTTGAAAGGAAAATGTGTCTTTTTAAAACTGCACTTAAATATTTATGTATATAAATGATACAGTGTGTGTTCCTTTGTGCCTTTCTTTTTAAATTTAAAAATATGACTGATAGATTGTTTCTTAGCAATCCATGGTTGAGTCGTGACTTTTGTTAATGACCACGTAATATTCTAGTTGTTCTAATATTATTTTACCTTTTCTGTTCCCCCATTAATAATTGTTAAGTAGACCTCAAAAAAAGTTTGTTTGAATTTTTTGTAACCATGCAGAGTTTAGGTTTGACCTTCCCTGGCTTCCTTTATGTCTAGCTGTCTTCATGTACGCAGGTTTTAGTTTGTCAGTTACCCCTTAAGACTGTTATCCACAGCATATAAAACAGTATGCTCAGGAGACCCAGCGAGGTCAGAGCACGCTGTGACCACTGATCACCCATCAATCTAGTAACTCACTCATACCTTTTCTACCAAAAAGTAAGGTTTCTTTCCAACGCTCCGATGTCCATTCAGTGCACTCATAAATAAGCCAGCAACAGGGTCTATCCTTGTAGAATCACTGAACCACTCAGAACCCCTGATTCAGCAACTCTGTGTTACCTTAGCCTCTTACAAATATTATTTGTTTGTTTTTGAGACAGGGTCTCACTGTGTAACTCTGGTTGGCCTGGAATTTGCTATGTAGGCCAGGCTGACCTCAAACTCACAGACATCCAACTGCCTTAGCACCTCCTCATACCGCCCCCCCATCTCCTGTATTAATCAGATCCATTGCAGTCAGCTATTGCCGCTCAGTTGTCTTATTTAACTAGGAACTATTGTCTTACTATGTAGGATTAATGTCCATAATCTAAGTAAAGAGTGTCAGCATAGCCGGGCAGTGGTGGCGCACGCCTTTAATCCCAGCACTCGGGAGGCAGAGGCAGGTGGATTTCTGAGTTCGAGGCCAGCCTGGACTACAGAGTTCCAGGACAGCCAGGGCTACACAGAGAAACCCTGTCTTGAAAAACCAAAAAAAAAAAAAAGAGTGTCAGCATTTGCTTCTGTATGGTGTCTAGTGGTCTAAGTGTGTTCAACCTTTTACGTTTTCTTTGTCTTAATGTCTTTGTGCAAAGTGCTATTGGGTCCTGATCCTCATAGAGCTTCCATGTACCCATGCTTCATCGTCAGTCACAAAACTATAAACATCCCTTGAGTGTCACTGGATACCATCTTGGGTGGCAGTGACCCATTAATCTTTGGTTTTAGTTTTGAGATAGGATCTCACTGTTTAGCCATGGCTGACCTGATACTCACCGTGCCTCTAACTTACAGCAGTGCTCCTGCTCTGATTTCCAAGTGCTGGGATTACAAGCATGTGCCACCACACCCACACCCAGTTTAGTGACCCATTGTTAATCTTGACAACTCTATCCTGACCTCCAATATCTGTTTCCTCATGTGGGACCCCTACATATGATAACTGCGGTTGGGCATGACTTTTGAGTCATGCAATCTTATAAACGTGGCCTCATAAATGTGGATTCAAGTTCTGGTCCTGCCACTTTCTAGGCTTGGAGAAATCACTTAGCCTCTGAGATCCAGTTTCCCTGTATTTCAGAATCATTGAAAGTATTCAGGGACTGGAAATGTAGCTTGGTGGTGGAACACTTGCCTAACAAGCATGAAGTCCTTGGCTGAATTATTAGGGCAGAGCAAAAATGAAAAAAGTACGTAGATACTCATTCTATACCTATTTGCTAAGTCACTTATAATGAAGATGGGTCACCTGTGTAGCCAGTGTGCAAAACCAATCTTCATGGATATAGTTTTTGTGACAATAGATTTAGGTGGAATAGGTTTTAGAAACACATAGCCCTAACCCTTGAGGGAAATGCCCAGGTTATCTCCCTTCATAGATAAGAAAACTAAGATGCAAGTTGGGTATCTTATTGGGTGTGGTACCTTACATCTGTAATCTTAGTGCTCAGGAGGCAGAGACAGAAGGATCACCATACATTCTAGGCCAGAAAAGAAGTTGAGGATTTCTACCTGAAATTCAAAGTGTTTCAAAACCCAAGACCTTTCTGAGTGTCATAATGACATCTGTAAATGGGAGGCTCCACACTTGACCTTATATGATTGTTTCCAGACACCTCACAGGTGCACAAAAAATATATCAGATTGTCTTCAGTCTGTGTGTATAAAGTGTATATAAAACAAATGGATAGTAAAATAAAACTTGGATCCCATTCCTGAGGACATCTCATTTATGTGCAAATACTCAAAATCTGAAAAAGTTCTAAGTCTCATCCCAAGCATTTTGTATAAAGGACACTTAACCTGCAAGCCCTGAAGAGAGTCTGTTTGTTGACTCGTGTTCACTCAGCCTTTTGATAAGGAGTTGGGTAGCTGTGTCCCAGCCTTGGAGAATTTGACTGTTGTTGTTTTGAGAGAGGGTTGCTTTGTGTTACAACCCTGACTATCCTGGAACTTGCTTTGTAGACCTGACTGGATTGAACTCACAGAGATCTGCCTGCCTCTTCTTCCGGAGTGCTAGGATTAAAGGCATGAGACTTGGAGTCAGTCCAGCCAGCCTTGTAGGATTTAACTTAAAATGTCAGTCAGTGGTGAGCTGAGGTAATTGCTCTGTCAGTAAAGCATTTGCCTTACTGAGCACGATTTCAATTTGATTCCCCGGAACACATGAGAAAAAGGAAGAAAAAAAAAAAAAAAGCTGGGTGTATGGTATGTACTTTCAATCCCCTTGCTGGGGAGGTGGAGGAAGGATTTCCAGGGTTAGCCCACATGGAAAGCTCCAGGCCAGAGAGAGACCCATACCCAAGGGGTAACAGAAGTAAGCGGGTAGCCGTGCCACTCAACGCAGAAATGAAAGTATCTACGGAATCAAACCCTCCACCCCTAGGCCAGGTACTTCTCAGAATTCCAAACTTCTACACAGTCTTATACACAGTGGTAACATCCAGGTGTGCTGGCATCTGTCTGTAATCTCAGAATTAGTGAGACGAAAATGGGGGAGATCTTGAGTTGGAGACCAGCCTTGGCCACGTAGTGAGATCCTGTCCCTAAACTGTTAATAGCCAGTCTGGTTTGAAGTGGATGTTTCAGTTTTCTCAGCCCTTGGGAAATAACAGCTGGAATAAGGAGATGCTGAAGCAAACACACAAACAGTAGCAGAGAAAAACAGTCAAGAGGAAAGAGGCAAAGGTCCCAGAAAAGCAGAGATCCAAGCTGCAGGAAAAAGGCTATGTCTGGCTACATGGCGTATTGGCCAATACTGACCGAAGCCCTCAGCATCCCTGAGGGCATGCTTGCTTTCCAAATGAGTTGGAATTATGACTCTGAGTCATTGACTAAATTAGCTTTCAGGTGTTCTTCAAGGGAATGTGGGAATGTGAATAATTTCTCTTAGCAAGATCTCTATTCAAACAAAAACCAATAAATAGCTCCGAGACCAAACAAGGCTTTGGGGCTTCAAGGGATACGTTTCAGTAACTTGGAAAAGTCCCCTTGTTAGGGAAGGTTTCCCCGGAAAAGCCTAGGCATCTACAAGGTGACTGATTTCTAAATCAGATGATGTAGATTCTGAACACAGCCCTTCTGCTAGTCAGCCTCATATTTTGGACCAATCCGTCCTCCTCGTGAATGTTGTTCGCCTCAATGGTAACTTCAGAATCACAGTCTCTGGCAGCCTTTTCAGTCTCCTGGGAATATTTTGAAAGGCAGCAGACATGATAAGATTTGAGGGTGTGGTGTAAACTGTGGAGCGTGGTGGAAACATACTAGCGAGCCTGCAGGTCACGCCTCAGATGTTAAATGTGTCTGTCAGTGTGTGCACTATCTACACACACTACGTGTGCATGTGCATAGTGCCAGGACTGAATCTAGAGCTTTTGTGCATGCTAGGCAAGCACTTTTTTGTCTGAGCTATGCTTCTACACATTCATGTTACAAATACATTAAAGGCTTGCTACTCGCTCTCCTGTCTCTTCCATTTGTGCCTGCTGCTTGGCCTTTTGCACACCCTAGTGGGTTGTAGCCTAGACCTGTTCTGTAAGGTGCAGGGTACCAGCTGCCTGTTTGTATGCCTGTGCTCTCCTCAGACCCATCTGCTGCCTCACCTTCCTTCCCGTAAGCATGCTCTCCTTCAGAGTCCAGCCTGAGCTTGTTCACACACCACCAGTCTTCTCTGTGGCCCCTACCTGCTTCCAACCCACAAGGCATCTGAATGGGACTGCAAGGAGCTTCTGTTTTCCCTTCTGACTCTGGACCAGCTGCTTCTACTTCCCTGGAAGCCCTTCCTGCCTTCTTGGCTTGTTAACCCCTTTCATACTTTAGGGCTACGAAGAAGGAGTTTCTGAAAGCCATCCCTGTCTCATTTCCCATCCCATTCTCCTGCTCCCCTCATTTCTTCTCTCCTGCTTCCTTCATTCCTTCTCTTTCCCTTCCTGTCTTCTTTCTCTCCATCACTTCCTTCCCTCTTCTTTTCCTTCATATCTTATTGGGGGGAGAGGGATGCGATAGTATCGAACTATGTAGCTGAGGCTGGCCTCAAACTCTCCACCCTCTGGCCTCTGCCTCAAGTGCTGGGATCGCAGGTGTGCACCACCACACCCAGCTTCCTTCCTTCCCTTTTGCCAAGTTGTCTTCCTCCCTGACTGAGCTGCCGCCCTTTCCAGGTGACTCCGTACCTATTTTTGATTGTGGTCATTGACTTTCCGGATGACTAATGTCAGAGCTCCCCATGCATCTGTGTTCCTGTTAGTATGCATAGGTGCTTTATTGATGTGTGAATTAAACTGCACCAGGAAGGGGCCCCTGATGGTGCAGGACTGCTCTGGGTTACACTCCTGGTTCATGGAAGACCACCCTACTGCACTGCTGCTGGAGCAGACCTGATGACATCACACTATATTTTGATGCCACAGGCATATAAGAGAAGTCTGGGTATGGTGATACAAGCCTGTTAACCCAGAACTTGGGAAAACGAGGCAGAATGATTGTCATGACTTTAAGGCCAACAGAGGCTACATAGTGATCTCAAAACAAAACAGAAAAAATTAGAAGACAACCTCACCTTTACTACAAGGCTATTCTAAAAGATGAAAATTACCCAGGGAAACCCACTTATTTTAACCAGTGCTCTGACATTTTAGGAGAAACTTTGAAGTTACCACAAAATACCAAAGAAAATCCCATTCAGATTTTTTGGAACTTATTTTGAAGTGGACTTTTACCATTCAACCCAAGTTACCTTGGAACTCATGATAGTAATCTCCTAGATGGATTGTGGACACAGTACCACCTAGCTTGGCTTTCACTTTCAGTAACCCAGCCACATATACCTATGTTGGGGTGTTCTAGGCTACCTGAGACTATGCAGGGGAGATACAGTGGAGCAGCTCAGGGTGTGGTAAAAAGGACGGGGAGGGTGGTGTGGAGGTCAAGGGTCCAAGAGGTCAGTGGGACTGTGCACTGCCTAGCTCGGTGGCATTGGGCATGTTGCCTATGCTCTCTTAGCTTTAGTTACCAAAGCTGTAAAAATATGAGATGGTTTCGTGGGAAGGGCGTTTGCTGGCGAGAGTGATGAGCTGAATTTAACCCCTGGATCCCATGTGGTGAGAGGAGAGAACCAACTCCTGTAAGCTGTTTTATGACCTCCAAGTGTGCTCCATAGCACTTGTGCATTCCTGCGCCCTCGTCAGTTTCATATGGAACCCACCCCACCCCACCCCACCCCAGCTAGAAACGTTCACAGTAAGATGGAGAGGTGGCCAGTCTGAACACTCTCTCTTTTCTCCTTCTCCTCCTCTTCCTCCTCCTCCTCCTCCCTCCTCCCCCTCCTCCTCTTCCTCCTCCTCCTCCTTCTCTTCCTCATAATGCAAGAGAGAAAATTAAATACTGTACTCCAAAACTTAAGTGTATATACAAGAGTCAAGGATGCAGACCGCTGGTCCCCTCATCTATGCTGACCCTCACCCTAACGTCTAATCCAGAACTGAGTGGATTAGACTTGACTGATGCTAAACCTCAGCAGGACAACAGAGTTCAGTTGGGCTCCTTTCAGTTATTACTAGAGCCAAGGGAGGCAGCAGCATGAATGGCAGAAATACAGGCAGCAGAGCCACAGAATGCTTCTCATAGCAGGTCACTTCCCCTGTCTGGAGTCATATCTGTAAAATAAACCCTGTGGTGTCTGTACTTCCTTCCAGCCCTGATGAAGAAGGAAGAGAAGCCGTACTTCCCAAATACCCGCCATGTACCTGGCCCACTGCACCCTGATGCCTTAAAGAGTCTGTAACTCAGTGACACCATCACAACACAGTGAGTCAGGATTATGGAGCAGGGCTTCGGAGTCAGACAGGCTTGAGCTGAAGTTGCAACGCCATTATCTGCCAGCGATGTGACTTTAAAGAAGTTTCTTAAGGGCACAAAGCCTCTGTCTTTTCATTTATTAAATGGGTCTAGTAATAATGAAAACACTCTTACAAGCCTATTCCTGCTCTTTTATATGTGATAAACTTCTTAAGTAGTTTACAGCTAGCATCTTTCCCTTCTTTTATGAAGGAATAATCTTGGTCTGAAAAAACACTGAAGCTGAAGGTGGTTCACACCTGTAATCCTAGCACTGCAGAGACTGAGGCAGGAGGGCTGCGTTAGAGGTAGCCTGGGCTACATATTGAAACCCTTTATCAAGAGGAAGGAAGGGAGCGAGGGAGGGAAGATGAGAAGAAAAATGAAAGCAAAAAGCTGGCTGTGGTGTCTCATGTGTGTAATTCCAGCACCTGGAAGGCCCAGGCAAGAATTTGAATCGCTTCAAATTCCGGGTTAGCCTGATCTACGTAGAGAGATCTGTCTTAAAAAGGAGAATGAAGATTGAAAGGAAGAACTAAATAGTAGATGCTGGAAGCTCAGCCAGGAATGGCCACTGTACCTGAGTCAGGTGCCCTGGTTGGTTCAAAGACTTGCACTTGTTTCCTGTCTTCCCGGCTCTGATTGGAACAGCCAATTCCTTTCATGGTGAGCAGCCTGGGCACTGCTGCATTTAGTACACTAACTCTCCTAGGAAGTGCCACGGAGCTAAGAAATAGTTCTCATAGCATTGTGTTTATCTTTTTCCCACCGGCTCACCTCTTGCCTCATCTAGGGGCAAACAGCCTTCTAGACCCCAGAACTGGGGTGGAGGACGGGAGAGGGGACGGAGGCTGGACATAGGACACCACGTCTGTTCATCAGAGGATCTAGGGCCTAGGATGAAGCTCTCACTTGGTTGGGAGAGTGCTTGCTTAGCATTTAGAAAGCCCTGGGTGCCATCCCCAACACCACATACATTTGGCATGGTGGTCCACACTTGCAGTCCCAGCACTTAGGAGGCACAAGTAGAAAAATCAGAAATTCAAAGCCATCCTCCATTACCTATCTAGTTTGAGGCCATCCTGGGATAAATGAGACCCTGACTTCAAACAACAAAAAAAAAACCAGAAATGAAGGACCATTGCCCATACTTGTCCATTGTTTTCTTGTGTCGAAGTTTGGCTTTTCTCAGGGAAAGGACTCCCATGTGCACTAGAGAAGTGGCACAATCAAACCACTGTTGTAGGTGAGACCAAGGACTGGATAAGGCTGTTTCTGCATGTACTTCCTAGGGGTGTCTAAGTGGACAGGAGCCTTGGATTCTGGGGGAGAAGCCAGGAACCCTGGAGAGAAAAGACCTTCCCCGTGGAATCGGCCGTGTTGGGGGTATGGTTCATGCTAGAACACTTTCATGGAGTGTTTGAGGTTCAGTCCCAGCAACATTAAAAGAAAAAAAAAAAAGTCACTAAAACCCAGCCACAGCCGACACCCACCTGAATGGAGTGCTTTAAATCCTGCTCACTGGAAGTGTGTTACCTGCCTGCCCCGTACCTTTACTTGGAATATATTTTTAGAATGTTTTCTTGAGATGCACCTTTGCCAGCTCTTAAAAGATAAGCTACAGAAACTCTGTCTCACCGCTCAGGAGAAACATAGGAGGACAGAGGGGAGGGGGAGCACCACCTTGCTTGTAATTGAAGGCAGGTTGGGAGTTGTTCTGCTTTGAAACGCGCCTTCTTGTGAAATGTTTTATGAAACACTTTCCACAAATGAGTTACGCAACCAGAACAACAGCTTTGATCCGTCTCATCGCCAGTGATATATTCATTAGTGTTGGACTGTTCTCCCCCCAGAGAGGGCCGTGTGACTGTGTCCTGTGGAGGGGCCTAAAGAAAAGGACCCCAGTCCCACCATGCACCTGTCCATCCGAGGAGGTGCAAGGAGCAAGCTCCGCTTTGCTCATCCCTCCTGATCTATTTCTGGGATGTTTCTATTTCTAGTCTTTTCTAGTAGAAGGGGTGATGAGGAGAGTCAGGCGAGCACAGCCTTGAGATTTGGGGGTGTCTGGCTATGTATCTTTGTATCCACATCTGAAGCTCTCAGGGCTTCTATGGGATGAGAAGCTACCATATTCTCCAGGCTGAGGAAGACATCAATGAGGCCAGGAAGGGGCTTCTACCTCCTTAGGAGGGGCACCTTCCTTCTAGAAGAAGACTACTGCTTTCTAAAATAGTAAAGTCAGGGAGTTCACTTGGATTAGAAAAGATAATCACTCACGATAGCTCTTTACCTCTCTGGTCACTGCCCAAGACTCATTACAATACCTTTGCACAGAGCCGTGGGTGGGTGGAGGAGATCCTACACCATCAAACCCTCTGCTGGGTGGCTGGGATGCTCTGTGTCTGTGCCAGGCAAGTGAATACTATGGCCCCCTATCCCCAGGGATTAGCTGTCCCAGGTAGAGTGCAGAGAAACCTTTCCACTCGGGTGACAAGAACTGTCAACAAGGCCCTGGAGACCATCTTCATGGTGCTAAGCAAGCTGTGGGTTCAGTTAGGTTTTCACAAGTATGAGGGGGAAACTGGGTTTTCATCCAATTTGCCTGCGGTTCTCACCTTAGAAGAGAACGGGACCCAACACAAGTCTCCCTATCTCATCTCGCAGACCCGCAGCCAACACCCAGTTGCCTGGACAGGTTCCAGCCTCTCCACTCGACAGCTGTGAAAAGGGATTTTTTTGGATTAGTGGGGGCTTTATTTCTTAATTTCTTAGGTTTCTTAGCTCCTGAGAGTGTTCAAAAAAACATGCTGGAGGCAGTACTTGTGCACCATCTCCCTGTGCCAGCTATTTCAGCTCTGCTTTGTTTTTGTTTTTGTTTTTGTTTTTGTTTTTGTTTTAAACCAAGAGACACCTTGGCCCCACAAAGCTGAGACTCTGGAAGAAGTATTCCTGTGTCTTGTTTGTTTTTCAGGGCAGAGTTTCTCTGTGTAGCCCTGGCTCTCCTGGAACTCTCCTGCGTCTTTTTCATTTTCTCTGTTTGGGCTGTCTTCTTTGGGGGTTACACTCATCACTTCTTACCCGGGGGGGGGGGGGGATTGTGAAGAAGTGAATGAATGAAAAGACTGATGAGTGAAAATTAGACAAATTAATCTCCGAAGAGTAACATAGGAAGTTTTACCAAGAAGCTCCAGCCTGCACCTTAAGGAAGTCTCTACCATCAGGCATTCTGTTTGCTGAACTGGTAGGTGTGCGTGGCCTCCTCCAGAAGAGTGTCGGGGCTTCCATCTTTGAGGCAGATGAAAGGGTCCTTTTTTCTTTTATGGTGGTGCTGGTTTCTGAACTTCAGCACAGCAGGAAGACCTGGCAGCGATCCTAACAGATAGCGCCCAGGTTGGAGGCAGAGCGCATGCTTCCGAGTTCTGTCATGGTTACACCCCTTCTCTCTCCACGGAATGCAATAGGCCTGGAAAGGAACCCAGCACTTGCCTTCAAGCTGGAACTATGCCAGGCTGCCTAGGACGGTTCTGTGCTCTCCTCTGTCCCCTTCCCTCCATCCTATCTCTCTGAGCCTCTCTGGGATGGAGATGCCTGAGGACAGGAAAAGGGTAGAAAGCAGAGAACCCAGAGGTATGGCAGAAAGACTGGTCAAAATGGCTTTCAGAGCAGATTTGTTTTGGCGGAGGTGGTTTTGGAAGAAGCCATTGATTATCTAGTTTTTAAAAATGTGTTAACAAATGTCTCAATGGAATCTAGGTTGTGTAGACTCTAAGGTCTGTGGAAGGAAGCCGGGTATCAGCATTCCTGAGATGGATGGGCAGAGCTAAGAGGGCCTAGGGAGGGAACTCTAGAGACCAACTCATCTGCCCTGTCTTTTGAATTCTTAGGAGTTCTCTCTGTTCACTTAGTGCTACCATTTATTTTCCTTACTCCCCTTTGCTTCAAGGTTCCAGAATGGTCTCTCTCTGTGTGTGGGCAATGACTTGCAAAGTATACTGGGAAAGCCAGCCTCTTACCAATCCATCTGTCCAGGGCTTCTCTGGGGTCTCTTGGTAATCACTGGACTACCAAGTCTACCATCTATGCATGTGACTAGAGCTGGCTTTTCCCCCTTTAGAACCAGAGGGATAAAAATCACATAAGAACACCTAACAGGTGGGGAAACCTGAGGGATCAAAATCACATGGAAAGTTAGAGATTGAGTTAGGATGAGAAGCAGAGTTCACCTTGCTCACTGCCTCATCTGATCTACAAAGGGGAGTTTTTTCTTTTCTTTCTCTTTGGTTTTTCGAGACAGGGTTTCTCTGTGTAGCCCTGGCTGTCCTGGAACTCACTCTGTAGACCAGGCTGGCCTCGAACTCAGAAATTCACCTGCCTCTGCCTCCCAAGTGCTGGGATTAAAGGCATGCACCACCACTGCCTGGCTTGTCTTATTTTTAAACAGTAAATTTATTTGTTTTTAAAGATTTACTTATTGGTGCATGCCTGTCTGTGTGGACATGTGTATGCAGGTGCCCTTGTAGATCAGAAGAAGGCATTGGGCCCCCGTAGCTGGAGTTGCAGGCTGTTTATGAGCCACCTGATGTGGGCACTGACCATCAGGAAGAGCAGCAAGTGCTCTTAATCAATGAGTTATCCCTCCAACCCTGTTATTGTCTTTTAATCAATTAATATTCTCCAGGTTCCCACTATTTAGCTCTGTCCTGTCAGCCAATGAGAATCCCCTCCTTGGTGATCAAAGTTCATTTTCCATAAGGTTCAGATGTTAATCTCAGTTTTTATTTAGTTTGTTTGTTTCTTTGTCATTTGTATTTTGAGGGAGGGTCTCCTATGTGGCCCAGCCAATCTTTATCCTGGAGACCTTCCTGCCTCATCCTCTAGCTGTGTGCACCACCGTGTCTAGCTCACACTCTCAACTCTTTGCTTGAGTCAGACAAATACCCCACAGGAAGGATTCCAAGCTACCAGTGATATTCCCAGTACAGACCAAGACAATGGTTTATGCCAGCATCTTCATGGTTCAGAGTCTTCATGTGGAGAAAACAACCAGCTGTCAGCTGGTCTATTCCGGAAGGTCCCACCAAAGTCTTTCTCAAAGGGTGGCATGGATTCTGCCTTCCTTGATATATTGTATCCTTTCAAAGTTACTTGGCTCTCCTCCCAGTGGACTTCCTAAGTTTTCACCAGAGAATAGTTGTTCTGGTGTAGGAGAGGGATGGGCACAGGCAGGACTTCCTGTCTTCCCCAGGGATTCCTGGGAAACCCAGAAGTGGACGGTTCTTGTGTGTTTCCTGGAAGGGTGGTAAAGATGGAAGAACTGGAAACCACCAAGGGTCCCTCACGTTCCTGTAAGGAAGGCATGCCTCTGCTTGTAGGGAGACTGCCAGCCTGTCACCAAAATCATGCCGACCCCAGGGCCTCAGCAGATGCAGCTTAGCGCTGAGAAGGTAGAGAAAATGGATGAACGGACCGAGTCCCCTGACAGGCAGTTTCCAGGTTTCCAGGCTTCACTGATGGCAATCCATATGTGGAAATAAAGAACAGACTCTGGAGATCAATTAAAGATGTCACTTTTTTTTTTTTTTTTTGAGGCAGAGAATTTTAAAGATACTATTTAGAAACATAGTCATCTCATAAAGGAAATTCTGATAGCCCAGGACAGTAGAAAATCAAAAGATATACAAACATTTATTCTTGTAAGTGTTCTTTCTTTTGTTTGTTTGGTTGGTTTTGTGTGCAGCCCAGGCTGAGTTCAAATATGACCCCCCTGCCTCACCCTCGCAATTGCTGTGATCAGAGTGCATGCGTGAACCTAGCCACTGAAGATTATATTCTGGTTTGGGGTTTTTGTACCGTTTCGTTTTTTGTTTGTGACAGAGTCGTGTTATCCTCTGAGAGCTATTCTTCAATCACAATAGCCATTATTGCCATCAGAGCAGCTGTAACTGTTTGTAAGAGACCCCCAAGGTCGGGCTTGCGGCCTAGTGACAGTCCCACCCAGGAGGAGATGAGGAGGGTCATATCATTCTCTCTGCTCCTTCCCACCAGTATATAATTCTGACCCAAGTGTGTGTGTGTGTGTGTGTGTGTGTGTGTGTGTGTGTGTGTGTGTGTACCAAAAACAATTACCTGGAGGGAGTATTCTATGCAGCTATGGGAGAGCCATTATCAATGCTGGAAGAAGACTCTCTAGGATGGCGGCTCTGGGGTCCCCCATGCTCCTGTTTGTGCCCCTTCTCCTGTTCTGTAAGGAAGCCTGTTAAACCCACTGTTTTCCCAGAGTGTACTTTGGTGGACTCATACTTTGGTTTGTCGTTGTGGCCTTATAAGGAGAGGACAGACTTTTGTTATGTCTCCCTAAGGCAAGAATTTTCACCAAGCCCTGAAACTCACCATGTATCCCAGGCTGGCCTTGAACTTATAGCAGTCCTCTGATCTCAGCCTTCCAAAGCAGTCACGTCAAAAGAATACACTGCCATTCCTAGCTTAGCTTTCTCATTTCAAAATTTTAAATTATATTTATTTATTACTCATTCATTCATTCGTGTGTGTGTGTGTGTGTGTGTGTATGTGTGTGTGTGTGTGTGTGTGTGTGTGTGTATGTATGTAGACATGTGTCACGGCACATATATGGAAGTCAGGTCGTCAGGTTCGGTGGCAAGTGCTTTACCTGCTAAAGGTCATCATAGCAAAAGGATGAGCAAGCCTGAGCTTTCTTTTCTTTTTATAAGGCACTATGCTATTCTGGTTTTCTCATTTCAAGGAAGAAAAGTACTGTGTGCTAGCACAACACCAGCAAGAAAGTGGTAGTGGTAGACGGCTCTGCCTTGAAGACTGGTCCTGTAGAGTCCTCTTAGAATCCATCCATCCCTTCAGCCCTGGGAATTCTTGGCTACTCTCTCTCCTTCCAGACTTGCCACTCATCTCCTGCTTTGCTCTTCACGGTTCTGCTTCTATCTGCCTGGGGAGGCCCAGGACTCACCCCTTCCCTCTCTTTGCAGATTAAGACGGAGGATCTGGGTGACTCTCTACAGCAGACTCTTTCCCACAGGCCATGCCACCTGAGCCAAGGACCTACCATGATGCCTGGAAACCAAATGTCTGGGGTAGGTGCCAACTCGTACCATTGACCCTGGTATATTTACTGGCTGGTGAGCTCATTCCAGCCCTTCTACAAAATGTTGGGTTTTTACTCTTGGCACAATGTGAATCCATCCAAAGAGCCCCCATTGCAAACAAAGGAGGCCCAGGATTATGTATGTGAGGTTTCCAAAAGCAGTCCTTGCAGAAGTGAGGCCTGGTGAGGGACAAAGAGACACACATGTCTCTGCTTTTGCAGAACCGAAAGCCAGTTTTGAAAAAAACAAAGGTCCCAATAGCTATGCTGTGGGTCCAACACTGAGGGCCTCCAGTGACAGACAGTGGCCTTCTCTGTGTCCTTTTAAGATTATATGACAAAATAAACTGGAGTGGAAACTGGTGTCGGGAGAGCAGTGACCGCCTGGGCCATTAGGATAAAAGCCTCCAAGGAGATCTTGTGGTTCACCTGGAAGAGAAAGAGCTAACTTGCCCAACCATACTTGAAAGCAAGCAACATATGTAGTTACTCCTTCACCTCCTTCATTCCACGAGGTTTGTCAACTGTATGTGCATGGGCCACGGTCTGAGGGATCTGGAGCCTCCAGATGCTGGGATTGTCGTTCCTATGTCTTGAGCAGGTGAGAGAGGTTCAGAGTGATAGACTTTCTGTGTAATCAGATTGACTTTATTAAAAAGTAAGCCTGGGACAGAGCTTGGAGCGATGTGCCTTTGGTCCTAGAACTCAGGAAGCAGAGGCAGGTGGATCTCTGTGAATTCAAGGCCAGACTGATCTACATAGCAAGCTCCAGGTTACATAATAAGAAACCATGTCTTGAAACAAAACAATAGAGCCAGTCATGGAGGAGCGTACCTGTAATCCCAGTAGTCATGAGGCTGAGACAGAAGGGATTACTACAAATTCAAGGCCCACTTGGGTTACTCGGTTGAGTTTGCAGCTCTCGTGGCTAGGGAATGAGAGCTTATCTCAAACAAAACAACAACAAAAATAACTGATAGTTTGCCCATCCTTGGGTACAGGAAATCACTAAAGAGTGGCTTTTAGCATAATCAGTGACAGGATAGTTTAAGGAAATGGGTGGTCAGGATTACTGCCATTTTTAGGATAAGCCTCTGTGATCCCGGTGAGACCTATTGTTGTCCTCAGGGCATCTGCAGTTGGGAGTCAGGGCACAGACAGATGGAAGCATGAGAACAGAGTTAAGTAACTGTGCTGCAGGGACTGTTTACCAGGAGCAATACCAGCACTAATGGAGTAGCTACTTACTGTGCACCATGTCCTGTGTTACGTGCCCCCAGCATCTAGCAACATGAAGCAAGGATACTGCCCACAACCTCCAGAGTTTGCAGCCCCAGGAACTATATGAGTCGTAGCCCAGAGGGCTTCAAACCCCCTCCCCCAGCTGTAGACGGTATAACATCTGTGCATCTCTCCACATGCAGGACATGGCTTCTCTCCATCCACTCCAGCAGCTTGTGCTGGTCCCTGGCCACTTACAGTCTGTATCCCAGTTCCTGCTTTCTCAGACCCCGCCTGGGCAGCAAGGTAAGTACGCTGGGCTTTGTACAGTCATTGCCAGAGTCTAGAAAAGGCTGTTACTGCTTACTGGGCATAGGGGTGTCACAGATGTTGCTCACCCCTCTGGTATGAAAACCAGCTTGGGGCTGGGACTAGCTCTCAGCTGATAGAACGCTTGCCTAGCCTACAGAAAGACCTGGGTTTGATTCCCGGAATTACACAGGCAGTGCCATCTTTAAACCTAGCACACTTGTAGGTGAGGCAGGAGGCTCATCCTGTGACTGCGCAGCAAGTTCAAAGTCAGCCTGGGCTATGTATGCAACTCCTGTCTGAAAAAGACCAGCTTCTCTGCCTGAGAGCTAGAGAGAGGTCCCTGTGGGGCCCTTCCAGATTATTCAGTGTCCCTGTTTCTTCTTCCTGCCTGGGCCCTTGCTGGGACTACGTTTTCATAGAAACTGAGGCTAAAGGTTTGGAATGGTGGGGATGTGGGTGGAGGTAACACAAGGAAGTCGAAGCTCCCAGGAAATGAGTACAATGAGTCCGATTCTTTGGAAGTCTGCTTGCTTTGAGCCGTTTCCCTCCCATTGGCCTGGCTGTGATGCTGTCTGGATGGAACAGCAGTGCCTCCCACAGGCTGTAGAAATAGGTTCTGGTTGTCTTTGGCAGGAAGCTGTGAGCAAACAGATCAGAATATTAGTTAACACTAGGTATCATTGCTTAACATGCCCGGAAGTCTTTTGAGTTGTTTTCCTGACTTATTCCTCAGAGCCCCCTTGTGGTCTAGATAAGATAGCCTTACTGCATGCTGGTGACCTACTAGAAAGTTCCAGAACAGTCTGAGCCCCACGCTCCCAGATTATCACACTGTACTGCTTGCCTTTCTGCCCACTCATGCCAAACAGGGCTGTTGGAAGCACAAGCCTTGGATAGCTTATACTCTAGAGGAGTATTTGGAGATCCAGGTAGCCTACACCCAACTCTGAGCACCTGCCCAAGACACAGGCCCTATGCTTCGTTTGCAGGGTGTCTCGGAATAGCACTAGGAAGAATGGGAATGCATCTGAGTGTTTATTTTGGCTAACCAGCACCTATCATGACCCTGGACTAGGAAACAAAAGATAAGCATTAGTTCGGCTTGTTTCTGGAAGACTGTCTGAGCATGGCCCAGGCACGGAATGCATGGGCATAAGCATTATGCAATCAAAGGGACAGAAAAACAGGTTAAAATGTGAAGTCAGAGACACTCTTTTCTTAAAAAAAAATTACTGGCTGCATTTCTATAGAAAATCTAGGTAATTTCTGCAAGTTTATGTTTCCTCCAATAAAAATAAAAAGTAAAGCTCGGCACAAGGTCATTGATGGGTTCGTGGTTTCGTTCATATGACAAGCCTCTGCACATTGCAGAATGCAGTGTAAGCACATTTTTTTAAACAGTCTTTTTTTTTTTTTTTTTTTTAAAGAGTTATTTATTTATTATGAGTACACAGTCGCTGTCTTCAGACACACCAGAAGAGGGCATCAGATCCCATTACGGATGATTGTGAGCTACCATGTAGTTGCTGGGAATTGAACTCAGGACCTCTGGAAGAGCAATCAGTGCTCTTAACCACTGAGCCATCTCTCCAGCGTAAGCAAAATTAATACTCAAGCCTTTTCGTTCCCAGTCCAAGTTTCCTCCAAGACCTCTCTTACCTTTAGACCTTTTTAACTTTTTTTTTTTTTTTTGATTTTTGGTTTTTCGAGACAGGGTTTCTCTGTGTAACCCTGACTGTCCTGGAACTCACTCTGTAGACCAGGCTGGCCTCGAACTCAGAAATCCGCCTGCTTCTGCCTCCCAAGTGCTGGGATTAAAGGTGTGCGCCACCACTGCCCGGCTTCCTTTTGACCTTTTGAGACTAAAAAGTAGAAGGGCCACCTTTAGGAGCTGTGGTACATTAGTGACCCAGAACCACCTGGGAAGGCAGATATGCCTAGGAACTTGTCTGTGCTGAGTGAGTGAGATCTGCCTCTATTGTCGGCTTTGGTGATCTGGGGGTTTCCTCCTGCTATGAGGGAGAAGTGCTGACTCTGGCCACCAGGATACAGAAACTACTCGCCACAGTCATTAGACAGGCAGGACCTTTTTTCTTGGCATTGTTCCTGAAGACAAAAGGAGAGGGAGGACCCTAGGCCAGGTAGCCTGTGGGTGAGTCCACATTGCCCAAGGGAGTTTGAAGGTCCCAGCATCTGGCCTTCCTCTTGTTCCCAGTCCTCCCTCCCATGAATGTAATGACCTGTTCTCCAGGACCCAATGACCAATGGCCCAGTACCCTTCCCAGCAATATGGAACCATCTGCTTGCTCTGTCCTTACAGACATCCCAGATGCTTTCCCTTGCAGGCAGATTGAAATACCCGGCTCTCCCTGAGGCTCTGTAGTCATTTCTGTGTCCTCTTCTCTCTGGGCTTCTCACCCTGCTAATCAGATCTCAGGGAGAATGTATTGACCCTCCTATGCTTTTGCAGCTCTCAGGCAGGCAGGCAGGACAGGTTTGGGGACTGCTGTTTACAGGTGTTTATCCCTGAGTCTGGTTGGCCTCCACCAGATGTGGCAATTGCTAGCTGTGCCCACAGGGCTTTTCAAGCAGACTTAGGGTGGGTTGTGGAACCTGATTAGGTTAGCAGGAGGAGGGGGCAGTTAGCATGGTTTCGATGTTCAGCTTGTCTTTCAAATGGCCTGGATTTTGTTTGTTTGTTTGTTTGTTTGTTCCTTTGTCCCTTTGTCCCACCCCTGTCACTCAGGTCTGCAGCCGAATCTTCTCTCCTTTCCACAGCAACAAAGTACTCTGCTCCTCCCACAGACAGGGCCTGGCCTCGCCTCCCAGGTAACTGCTATCCTCCACCCCTCCTGAGTCTTCACAGATTGTCTCAGCCCTGGGCAAGCTGTGGCTCCTCAGTCTTCCCCTCATTAGCAGGACACTCACTCCTGGGGTTCTCCCTGCTGGTACCCGGGAAAATCCCAAGCTACTCCTAAGGAGGTAGTTTGCCCTTTCACTAGAATGAGGCGCCCAGGCTGGCTGACTGGCTGCCAGCCGCTTCAATCCCTGAATTCACTTCTCTCAGAATTTAGCCAATTACTTAGGGATGCTGATATCCCCCAGTTCCACCCATATTCCCTCAAGTCCCAAGGAGGGCAGGGTATTAAAGCCAGTATCTCAGGCTGACTACATCCTGCAATGGGTGGATGTTGGGTACAAGCAGGCTGAGATCTGGCAGGAGGGCCCTATGCAAACCTGATGTGGATCACACACAGAACACCTATTATCAATTGGGAATTAAAGTCCGTTTCTTGCCAGGGATCCCCTGGGACATCAATTGCCTGCACAGATGCATGACTTGTTTCTACAAGGGATGACTAGAAATGACCACATAGACTTTTAATATTCTTTCTCTGGGCTAAAATCCCCAAGCTCACTGAAGAACCCTGGCTTTTCCCAGGCCTAACGTCTACAGAAGATAGCTAGAGGGGGAGCGCCACCTAGTGGTGAAGGGAAATAGGGACAGCTAAGTTGGATGATACATTTTTCTTCCTTCTGGCTGCTCTCCAAGCATGGCATATAGACCCCGATCTATAACTATGAGGTTCTAGAGCACACTCAGGACCAGCTCTTGCATCTAGTATTAGAACATAATGAGATTGTCAGAGGAGTCATTTAGAAGATGGTTAAGATCCTTCTACTCCGGGTGCCATCCATGGTTTGTCTGTAGCCCTGGCTACCAGAGAGGCTAGGTATGAGAATTGCTTGTTGAAGACCAGCTTGGGGAACACAAAGAGACCTTGTCTATGCATAAATAAGTAGAAAGGTCCTCCTAGGGGCTGACCACCAGTCACAGAAACAAGAGCAAAGAGGGATACATGGATGAACTCTGGGACATCAAACGGATATAGTTAGGCAGTTGTTGGAGGAGGAGGCAGCTGTGCTGCTCAGTGAGTTTGTCAAATGAAATAGCAGGTGAATTAATGAAAAGGAGTGTTCAGGGGCTACTAGAACTTGGCTCCAAAGATAAATCTGGGCTCCCTCCCTCCACCCCCCGCACCCCCCTCTTCTGCAACGCAGGGCCCATCTATGATATTTCTAGCCATTCTGATCTAGAAGACTCCACTTCTAAAATTGAGGAGAAAACTCTTTCTTAACTTGACTCTGACTCCTTATCCTCTTCATGAGGATTCCAGTCTCTGGTAAACCAGAACAGGAGAGGGATTTAACTTTCTCTAAGCAAAATAGCAAAGAAGAGACAAGGAGATTTATACTCATTGTCCTTAAAGGCAGTGAGTAGTCTCTGTGCTGGACCATAGGGCCTAGTCCCCAAGATCTGGACTGCACCCCATTTTTGTGGAATAATAGATATCTCAAGGGGCTGGAGAGATGGCTCAGGGGTTAAGAGCACTTGCTATTCTTGCAGAGGACCTAGGTTCAGTTCCCAGAATCCACATGATGTGTAATGCCCAAAATAAACCTGTAAGTCTCACCTGCCCAGTAATCAGGTAACTTCCTGGGGTGCTGGGAATTGTAGTTCTTGAGAAATAATGAAGTCTCATGGGAAAGTACAGGTGGTCTATGGGTTTGTTTCCACAAGCTGCTGAAGCGTGTGGCTTGAGGCAATTCCAGCTGGGAAATTCCAGGGAATTGTCCTGACCCAAGTCCATCTCTTGGTCAGTATTTAATATTCAATAAATGCTTGCTTTAAATTTGGCCCAAAATAGTGTAGTTGGTTTTCCTGGTGAATCGCAGGATTAGCAGGTGGCTCACAAACATCTGTAACTCCAGTTCTAGGAGATTAAGACTCCCTTTTCTGACCTCCAAAAACACACCTTGGTGCACTTACGTGCAGGCAAAAACACCCATACACATAAATAAAATAAATCTTTTTAGAAAGTAGATATCTCAAGACTAGATATATTCCTGATCTCATTGGAGTGCATCATGGCTTTAAATTAAATGGTCGAGTTTCCTATGAAATAAGATTCAAAGGGAAAATGTCTTTTGACAAGGTGCATTGAGATAGCACTAGTTAAAACAAAACAGAAAACAAACAAACAAACAAAACAACAACAAAGCCTTTGACTGGGACCAGAGAGATGGCTCAGCAGTCTCCCCGTTCCCAGTACTCACATGGTGGCTTACAGCTCCACTTCTAGGGGATCTAACATCCTTCTTGTTTCTGCAGGCCATGAGTGCACATGGTGTACACACACACACACACACACACACACACACACACACACACACACGAACAAACACAAAATAAAAACAAATCTTTTTAAAATACCTTTGATTAAAGCTATAACACTCTCCAGGAATAGTAGTATATATCTATAAACCTAGTACTGTGAAGACTGAGGCAGGAGGATTGTGAGGACCAGGCTAGATTGGGCTACATAACAAGATCCTTTCTTTTTAAAAAACAAAACAAAACAAAACAAAACATAAAATCAACCCACAGCATTCTCATTAAAAGGGACTGTAAAGTAACACTCATAACTAATGTCTTGGGTTTCCAGATGTCCCCGTTGTCTTTGGTCTGTGACTGTTGTGTGTGCCTCCAACACTATGGAAAAGAACAGGCCAAGCCAATGACCTTTTCCTTGTCCCATGCTGAGATTTGTCCCAAGCTGAGATCTCAGATCTCACAGTAAACAACCCTGCCAGTTCCTTTTATGGTGGAAAGCTAACTAGAGGAAGTTACCTACTCTGGGTCAGTGAGTCACAGACTAAAAGCCAAAGAGACCACCTCCTTGTCTTGCTTCTTTCTGTGTCTGCCCCATACCCAGTTTTTGTTCCAGATCATAGAAATGCTAATCTCTATCTCCACTCACCTGTAACAACAGGGCTCAGTGAACCCAAAGCCCTATCACCCTCTAAGTGAATCTTTCAGGAACAACTGCAGACACCTCAGTGTGGCCTGTTGAGTCTTCATAGCTCACCATAGTGTGTGTTCCTTATCAGGCAGTTGGGCGCCCTGGGCTGTCAGGATCCTCTTTAGAGCCCCACCTGGAAGCTCCTCCGCATCTGCCAGGGCCCAAGCATCTGCCTGGCTCCGGAGGGAATGATGAGCCCACGGACCTGGAGGAGCTGGAGAAGTTCGCCAAGACCTTCAAGCAGAGGCGCATTAAGCTAGGCTTCACACAGGTTTGCTCTGGGAGCTGGAGTTGGAAGAACTGGGTAGTGTGATAGAGGGGGTGTCTTCCCAATTGCAGGTGTCAGGAGCATCCTGACACGCCTTTGAAGCAAGCGCACTACATCCTGTTCCCTATGAATAGAGCACAGGTTGCTAGTGGGAAGGAAAGTGAGGGTATTGCTCAGGGAAATAGAGAAATAAAGACCAGGAATTGGCATGGCCCAGCAGAGAGCAAGGAGAGCAATGAACCAGTTTTGAATCCTAGAGGAAAAAGATCGGGGAAGGTGCAAGGCTGTGGGCAGATGCTCAGGGCTCTGACTGTGTGTTAACTTTATGGTGGTGGAGGACACAGGCAAGAAAAGGGCATCTGTATCTCACCTCCCTCCCTCTCGATTCCTCTCACAGGGAGATGTGGGATTGGCGATGGGAAAGCTGTACGGAAATGACTTCAGCCAGACTACCATCTCGAGATTTGAGGCGCTCAACTTGAGCTTCAAGAACATGTGTAAACTCAAGCCGCTGCTGGAGAAGTGGCTGAACGACGCAGGTGGGTGGCAGGGAAATGAGAAACGAGCACAGAAGGGGCCCCAGGAGATTCCACAAGGAGCTTTCTAGGGGCATGTGTGTGATGGGGTTTGAGCAAGGTAAGAGATAGGATTACTTTTCCTCTTCAGCCTGGCATAAATCAAGAAGTGAGACCTAGGAGACTGGCAAGCAGAGATGAAAATGTCATTTTTATAATTGAGGGGGCCCTTTGGCAGATGTGGCTCATCTGTGGCCAGGACAGCTTGCCTATTATTCTATTCTATTCTATTCTATTCTATTCTATTCTATTCTATTCTATTCTATTCTATTCTATTCTATTCTATTCTATTCTATTCTATTCTATTCTATTCTATTCCCTACCCCAGAACTAACTTATATCCCAGGACACCTGTTTAGAAGCTAGATTCAATTTACTTACTCAAATTGTATGAGATCAGCCTGGGTCAGGAGACCAAGAAGAGGGCCCTGTAGTGTCCCACGGAGGCGAAAAGTCCCAGGCCCAGCTTCAGGTCTTTATTTGGCTATTCTAGAGCAGGTGTCAGAGGACAGACAATTGCCACGATCAGGACTGGCCAGAAAAGCCTGTCAGAAGGAAGGGTGATCAGGAGGTAGATTCTGTCAGGATCCAGGCCTACCCAGGGGTCAGGGCCAGAAGCCAAGGGGCAGAGGATTTGGAATAGTGAATGGGAGAACATAGCAGCAGAAAGAGTGAGGGGCAGGGCTTCTGACATATGGACCAAATAAAATTGTTTGTCTTTGAGGGCTGGCTGAGGCACTGGAGGTGAGCAGCCTGGCTCTCTACCTAGGCACTGACCATAGTGCCTGCCTCATCTCCCCAGTTGACTCCACACATTGTCAAGTGTGCCCAGGAAAATGGGTGGTGCAGGGTGGTCCCCTGCTTGAGATGTCTAGCCCATGTGGAAAGGGAAGGAACAGGCCTCTCTCTCTCTCTGGGGCCAGGTTCTGTTAAGTGGGGGTATGGGTTATTGATTACTATTCTACTGGTAAAGGCAGAAAGGGTGGGCTGAGAGGTCAGATTGGTTCTCTTCAAGGAAGTCCCCTCACTCAGAAGAGTGCCTGGGAATCATCTCCTTTCTCAACATACTGTCTAGGAGACAACTTTTATTGGAACATCCAAATAGAAGAAATGACCTGAAGCTCCTAGAGCCCTTGGGGAAGGAGTTTACAGTATTATTAGTATGGCTTCTCCCCACTTTTCAGCCTTGGCTCTCCCACCTTACACTCATGGACAAATGGCCTCAAAACTAGCATAGGTTCCTAAGTGCCAGAGAAAACCCATTTCACTCAATACTCATAGATGGGCGCTTCTAAAATAGGTCATATGGTGTGACTCATAGTCCTACTCAGTCCCTTATGCCCACACAGGCCACTGATGTCTGGGCATCTCTGAACCATGACTGCAAACACCTGGAGACTCTGTGGTGGGAGCCCTCGGGGACCTTTGCCCAGAGCATCCTGGAGAAGCAAGATATGGTCTGTCTTAGTTAGGGTTTTACTGCTGTGAACAGACACCATGACCAATGCAAGTCTTATAAAAGACAACATTTAATTGGGCTGGCTTACAGGTTCAGAGGTTCAGTTTATTATCATCAAGGTGGGAGCATGGCAGCAACCAGGCAGGCATGGTGTAGGCAGAGCTGAGAGTTCTACATCTTCATCTGAAGGCTGCTAGTGGAAGACTGACTTCCAGGCAGCTAGGATGAGGGTCTTAAGCTCCCACCCACAGTGACACACCTACTCCAACAAGGCCACACCTCCTGATAGTGCCACTCCCTGGGCCAAGCATATACAAACCATCACATGGTCCATTCTGGATTATCTTCTGGGGTCAGGGCAGGATCCATGGGAAGGACTAATGAATCTCAGGTTTACTCTGGCAGGCTAGACCAGCTACACATCTCCATCTCTGAGCTTCGTTTGCTCCTCTCTCCAGAGTCCTCGCCGTCAGACCCTTCAGCAAGCACACCCAGCTCCTACCCCACTCTCAGCGAAGTGTTTGGCAGGAAGAGGAAGAAACGGACCAGCATTGAGACCAACATCCGCCTGACTTTGGAGAAGCGATTTCAAGATGTGAGCAACATCCTCGGGTGGGAGTGGGTGGGCTCGACTGTACGGTGGGTGAGCAGATCCCACCTATGCAGGAAGCTGGACTCAGTGCAAGACCCTAAGCACTACTCTCCCATTCCCCACCTGCCTGGAAAGGAGCCAAGTCACCCTTCTACTCAGGGAGCCCAGGAATGCTGACCTTCCAAAGTTCCAGAAAACGTTCTCTTCCTCTGACATTTGGGGCTAATGTCTCACACTGCACGATTCAAGAATGGAACACACAATCCCAGTGTGTGTGTGTGTGTGGGGGGGGGCCGGGTCTATATATTTGAGGTAATGAGAGAGAGCCAGGGCATTATATAAGTCTCTTTTTTGAAGCAAATTTTACTTGTCAACTTAAAAGTATAATTAAGGGCGTGCAAGATGACTTAGTGGGGGGGAAGGGTGCTTAGAGCAAGCCTGATGACCTGAGTTTGATCCCTGGAATCCACATGGTGGAAGTTGCCCTCTGACCTCCATATACCTTTGCCATGGTGTATGACCCTACTCCCAAACACATAAACATTGATTTTTTAAAAAAGGGTTTCAACTTAAAAAAATAATGTAATAAATGTTCTTTGTCAACAATTTGGAAAACACAGAGAGAGAAGGAGAAAGGAAAAACAATCCATTGGCTTTTGTTTGTTGTTTCACCTCTTGTCTGTCTGTCTGTGTCTTGTTTGCCTTTGCTTTTTAAAGATGTAGTCTCACACTGGAGTTTACCCAGACTGACCTGGATATAACCCACTATGTAGCCCAGGCTAGCCTCCAGTTCACAGTGCCTTTCAGAAGCACTTGCTTGTTACCTTTTCCTTACACATTTTCACGCTGGTGGTTATACTACTCAATCTCCATTTTCCCCTCACCAACTAAACTGTTTTATTTCTTAACAGTTATTTTTTTTAAAACATGCATTCATGTCTTTTTTTAATTAAAAGTTTTCAAATCTTTCTATGTTCTAAATGACATCTTCTAGCCATAGATTCTGAACAAACACTCTCAAGAACAGCAAAAACACATTCTTGAGGGAGTATGTGCAAGCTGTGAGCCTCATGGGAGCTGGGGGTGAGAAATGGGATATCCAGGTGACTACTGAGAGCCTCTATAGAGATCCCTCAGGAAGCAGTCCCTAGAGCCTCCCTGGATACTGAAAACTCCTCAGTCCAGCCGTGGAGGTCCTGGCTGCTAGGATTGCTGCTCTGGGGCACGTCCACCAATGAGTCCGGCTCAGGGACGCCATTCCATGGCTGCATCCTGCCAGTAGGATGACTGGAGTTGAGTTTCTCATCTTTATAGGCTTCTTAGTACAGTTAAAGGAGGATGCTGGGCTGAGGGAAAGGGGTTCAAGCCACAGACTGGGTGGCAGGTCAGAAGGGCAGAGTGATGACATCATGTTGCCTGCAGCTCAGAACGTGGTAGGCCTGAGAGTTCCAGCCTCCTCATTTTCTAAGAGATGTAAAGGGAGAAGTTATGAGGAAGGACTTAGAGGGATGTATTTTCCCCAAGAAGTCCAGCTGCCCTTCATAATTCACCTGTGGAGGCCTTGCAGTGGAAAACTAACTCCCAAGGGAAGACTCCTATCTTTTGTGTCCTCTTTCCTGTACCAGCCCTGTGCTTGATGGTATACACATGCTTTCTCTTGTAACCCTTACCATAGTCTGATGTGCTAGGCCACTTGTCTCATTCCATATAAGGAAAGACTGAAGTGCAGAGGTAAAGGAGATTTCTAAAGGCACTCAGTACACATGGGATAAAGCCAGTATTCCACCCTTGGTCTGACTCTAAGACCTTTGAATCATATATTCAATTCTTTGTGTTTGGAACGTCTGACCCTCACGTCCAATTCCTGAGCCTGTTTCTGTCTCCTGTCTACACCCTATGCCTTTTTCCCTAAAGAACCCTAAACCCAGCTCGGAAGAGATTTCCATGATTGCGGAGCAGTTGTCCATGGAGAAGGAGGTGGTAAGAGTCTGGTTCTGCAATCGACGCCAAAAGGAAAAGAGAATCAACTGCCCTGTGGCTACCCCTGTCAAGGCGCCTATCTACAACTCCCGGCTGGTAAGTGGCTTGGAGCCAGGCTGACTGCCAAACACTTGGTGGGCTTGTATCTGGAGGCCGAGAGTCTTCCTAATAAATCCTAGAGAGTGGTAGTTAGAAAAATAAGTTAATAAATCCTAGAGAGTGGTAGTTACTGGGTAGGGGAGATTCTGTAAGTGAAGAAACAAATGGATACAACATATAAAAATGCACAATACAGAGAAGATTAAACATTGGTGGGTGGGGCTGTTGAGATAGCATAGCCCGTAAAGGTGCTTGCTGCCCAACCTGATGACCCATTTCCCCTCTCTGGAATCCCTATAGTGGAAGGAGAGAACCAATTCCCAAAGGCTGTCCTGTTACCTTCAGACATGCTATTGTGGCACTCACATAACCATACACGTTATATAAAATAAATAAAACGTAATCCAATTTTTATAAATATGCATAAAGGTGCACAATGTGACTGGGATATTTGCACCTTTTTAACAGGAAGACTAGAGATAGCCTGTCTGATTAGGTGGTATTTGAATGAAAAATCTAAACTTCATACGGGGATTAAATATGGATCTCTCTAGGGGAAAGGGTATTCAAGCTGGAGGGACCAGCAAGGAAATCTATGCAAAAAAGGAAAAAAAGCAGGTGACTTCAGAGAAGTAGCAGGGAGTGGACTCCCCAGGGTCTTGGAATTCAATGAGAGGACCCAGGACTTCAGTTGACTGGAATAGGAAGGTATTGGAGAAGCCTAGATGCATAAGTCTGCTCTGGGGCATGGGCTGCTGGGTGGAAGCAGAAGACCAGCCAGGAGACAACTATCAGGCTGAGAAGAGAGGAGGCTTGGAGGGTGGTAGCCATGGGGATAAGAGTGAACTGGCTGGATCTGTATATTATCTTATCTGTAAGCCAACAAGATGTGCTAATGGCTCAGATTCAAAAAGCAGGACAGTGGGCCGGAAGGCACTGCCTTGTTTTTTCTAGATGGCTTTGTTGCTTTTGTCTTGTTTTATGGCACAGGGTCCCATGTAGCCCAGGCTAGCCTTAATCTCACTATATAGCCAAGAATGACCTCTACCTCCCAGGTTTATAGGTATTATAGGTATGCACCACCACATACGGTTTCTCTTGTGCAAGATATGGAACCCAGAACTTTCTGTATCCTAGGCAAGCACTCTTTATCAGCTGAGCTACCGGAGAACTAGAATTATAGGCATGGGCCACCATGCATATTACTGGCACTGCCCTTTTATAAAAAATATTGAGCTGAACATGGTGGCACAAGCCTTTAATCCCAGCACTCAGGAGGTAGAGGCAGACTGATCTCTGTGAGTTCAGGACCAGCCTGGTGTATGTGGTGAGTTCCAGGACAGCCAGGACATTAGATGTGTTGACGAGGCACCCAAGAGGCAGTGCCTAGTCAGGCTTAAGTCTTAGCTTCTGGTGTTCCAGGGAGAAGCCAAGGCTGAGTGGGAATATCTCGAGGTTCTAGGGAGACATGGAGATTTGGGAATTAGAAAGTGTCTGTCCCATCCAGAGAGAGATGGAACCTGGTTAGCGATGTGGAGCTCTCCATCTTTAGGAATAGTTGTGCTGGAAGAGTTGGAAAGAATAATGTCCTCTAGTCTTCTAGCATTCCAGGGTGGCTGCAGGCCAGGTAAGACATAGCAGCGACTTAAAAAGCTACCACAGTGTTGATTTCCCCTCCCCCCCACCCCCCCACCCCCCGCAAATAGCCATGGGCTAGCTCTATGTTGGTGTTCCTGTCAAGTACTGGAGAGAGAAGGATAAATACCCTTTATTTCCAGTCCAAGGGGACCACTGTGTCTAGTAGAGGACACACACACACAAGTAAACAAGAGGTAAACAACAGGATCTCTAAGCAACTTAGGAGCAGCAGCTGACATACCTTGGGGAGGGTGGCTACAAAAGCTCCCCCAAGGAGGTCATTAATGCCTGAATTGAGTCTGCCAGAGGCAAGTAGGTAAGTGTTGGGTGGAGCTGTCTCCAGGGGAGATGTGAAGACAGTGAGGTGGGGGGGGGGAGTACGGAGTACATTCATGGAACCGCAGGTGGTTCTGTGCAGAGGAATGTCGAAAAGTGAGACTGGACTGATGGTTGGGCAGGCGATAGGGAAGAAGGTCAAGCGATAAACAAGGGTTACAGGTGCAATGTGGTTGGTACAGTGCTTGCCTACTACACTGAGGACCTGGGTTCTATCCTCAGCCCCACAGTATAATCTCAGCACTCAGGAGGTGGAACAGAAGTTGAGGGCCATCCTCAGTGACTTAGAAAATACTGGACCAATTTGAGCTCCCCGAGTCTCTATCTCAGAGACAAACAAACAAAACTACAAACGAGAGACCTTGGTTAGTAAACTGAAAGCTGGCTCAGGGCAGGGAGAGTGATGGAGGGAGAATCCTTGTGATGACTCAGAGTGTTCAGGCTGAGCTGGTTGGGTAGATGCTAGTAGCATATGTGGACCAAGCAAACAGGATCAGCTGGTTTTGGAGTGGGCAAAGGGAATACTCCACTTCTTTGCATCATGACATAAGCCTGCAGGACACCTAAGTGGAACTGTCCCTAGAGACTTGGAATGGAGAGACGCCGGGACGGAGACATGGATTGGGGGTGTCACAAGCGTATAAGTGGTAGTTGAAGTCCTGAGTAAGGAGAAGCTCCTTTATAGAATTTGTATCACATGAAGAAAGAGAGGTTTTCTTTCAAACCCTGGTGACATCAGCCAATCGAAAGCAAGAACCAGAGGAGGAAGAGCCTGAGAAGACAAGAAGTAGAACCAAGTATGTATGTGTAAGAGCTGGGCACGAGTCCCACACAAGCATTATGGGAATGCAGAGAAAAGACACTCAAGTCAGCATGGCAGCCACAAGTCGGGAGCCCATGATTTGCTTGAAGAACATGGTGAGTTAGCTAGAGTAGTTCTGCAGGCAGAAGGAACAGCCATGCTGTTAAAGAGATGCCAAGCTGGGCCTGTGGAGGTGGCTTAGCAGTTAACAGCACTGGCTGTCTTCCAGAGGAATCCAGGTTTGATTCGCAGCACTCACATAGCAGTTTAAAACTATCCAGGGCATCCTGTGCTGTCTTCTGGCTTCGTAGGCACCAGGCATTCACATGGTGCACAGACATACATGCAGGCAAAATACCCATACACATAAATCTTTATGAAAAGACAAGGATTTTAACATAAAAATGGCCACACCATGTCTGGAAGACAAAGTTTCACACCAGATATCACAAGAGGGTAGAGAATGTCTTCTGAGCCTGTCCCTTTCCTCATGTCTTTTTTAAGATTGTATGTATGTATGTATGTATGTATGTGTGTGTGTATGTATGTATGTATGTATGTATGTATGTATGTATGTATGTATGTATGTATATGAGTGCTCTATCTGCATGTACACCTGCAGGCCCAAAGAGAACATCATATCCCAGTATAGGTGGTTGTGAGCGACTAGGTGGTTGGTGGGAATTGACTCAGGACCTCTGGAAGAGCAGACAATGTTCTTAACCACTGAGCCATCTCTCCAGCTCCCATCCTCATGTCTTGATGGAATTAAAACTGGTGTCTTTTGTTTCTGATACAAAGCAATCTCAAGATAGTTGAGTTAGAAAAATAAGTTAATAAGGGCTGGCGCTGGAGAGATGGCTTGGTGGTCAAGAGGTCATACTGCTCTGACAGGGGGCCTCTCAGTTCAGTTCCAACACCTACTTCTGCTCCCAGCTACCTGCTGCAGGGGATCCAATGCCCTCTTCTGGCGTCTCTGGGTGTTGCAGTCACATGCACATACCTCCCCTCCTCCAGGAACACATATACACATGATTAAAAATAAAAATCCTTAAAAAATGAACAAACAACATTTTAAAGGGATTTGGGAGATGTATGTAGCTCAATGGTATAACACCAGCTTAGCATGCATAAAACATGGGTTCTGTCACAGCAATACACACACACACACACACACACACACACACACACACGGCATGACTGCACAGATCATTGGCACCATTTTGCTACCACATGTAAAAAAAAAAAATGGTTAAAGTAAGGAACCATCTATATGCATGTTTACATATGCATAGCCTGTCTTTACCTGGAAATGGAAGGAGCTAATGACAGTGACTGCCTACCTTATTATCTATTTGAAAACAACCAATTTCTTGGGTGTGGCATCTGGAAGGGGAGAGAGGAGGTGATTGATAGCATCTCTCACCACTTGCTTCTCCTCCCAAACTGTCCCACACCTGCCTCTACCCCTCGAAGCCCTGCCCACTGAGCAAGCGCATTGTAAAAGGTTAGTGGCAACATGGAGAAGAGTTGCTGAAGAGTTAGGAATTGAGAACATGCTACATTCTGTTGGAGGGGCTGTCCCCGAGCAGGGGAGGACCATAGCAGATGTAGGCTCCCTTCGTGGAGCCTTTCCATCAGTGTCCTATGAAGATGCTGCTCAGAGCTTCCTTGTCAACACGCGAAAGGTCAAGAGTTAAAATTCTGCAGACCTCAGCTCAAAAGTGGAGCAAAAAGAGCACCTAGAGATAAGCAGAAGTTCACAGCCCGTTCTTCAGGGAGGGAGGGAGCTAGCATTGAACAAGCTGGTGCTCCTTGCCAGTCACGGGGTTGGAAGCTTTTATGGACGGTATCTCATTAAATCTTAATTAAAAGAAATATCAGGGAGGTGCTGCTGCTGCTGTTTCACAGATGAGAAAACCAAGCCTCCCTGGGGTTGATAACTTACTCATAGTCACGCAGATGGTGAATGGCAGAGCCAGGTCTCACACGTATATCTGTCTGCTCCTCATTATTCTTGTGCTAGGCTGTTTTTGGATAATCATAGTGAGGGGGAGGCTCCTGAACAGCAAGGTTAAACTTTATTATCTTCCGTGTGTGTGTGTGTGTGTGTGTGTGTGTGTGTGTGTGTGTGTGCGCGCGCGCGCGCACGCGCGCGCGCAAGCATGTATGAGTGTGTGTACATGTGTGTGTGAGTTGTGTGGGCAGGGGTCAATGTTGGTGATCTTCCTCAGTTGCTTTTCATCTTGGTTTTTTGAGATAGGTTCTTCCACTGAGCCTGGTACTCCCTGGTTTGGCTACACTGGACCCTCTTGTCTTTGCCTTCCCAGCATGGGGATTACAGGCTGTGACTGTTGTACCTAGCTTTTTTGCATGGGTGCTGGACATCAAGTCCTCTGGCTTGAGAGTCAAGCACTTTAAGTTTCTGCCTGTCTCTCTTTCTTTCCCTCCCTCTCTCTCCCCTCCCTCCCCTCCCTCCCCCTCCCCCTCCCTCCCCATCCCTCCTCCTTCCTCCTCCTTCCCTCCCCCTTCCTTCCCCTCCTCTCTCCCTCTCCCTCTCCCTCTCCCTCTCCCTCTCCCTCTCCCTCTCCCTCTCCCTCTCCCTCTCCTCTCTGTGACAGGGTCTTGCTATGTATCCCTAGCTGACTCACAGCCATCCCCTGCCTCAGTCTCCCGAGCGCTGAAAGTAAAAATGGAGCAGGCAGCCGGCAGCAAGCCTCATAGGCTTGTTCCTCTCACCACCAGGGCACTTGGACAAGTCTTCATTCAGCCTGGCAGTACCAGAGAAACTTTGCCAGGGGCCTCAGCAGAAGGGGCAGTGGTCTGTGTCTGTACCGGGGTGGGGGGTGGGGGAGCTTCCACAACAGGCCGGAAGTGGGTCTGGTACATCGTAGTCCATGGGTCTTCCTATGAAGTACAAGGTGAACATTTTGGAGTAAGAGGTCATCAAGGAAGGCAGACTGCTCTCTGCAGCCTTTAGCCTAGTGTCCTGAGAGAAGAAACAGGATGTTGCATGGACACTCACAAGCCTCTCTTGTTTTTCAGGTCTCTCCCTCAGGGTCTCTGGGCTCCCTCTCAGTCCCTCCTGTCCACAGCACCATGCCTGGAACAGGTGAGTTTTCAAATGATTTTTCCAGACATCATGAGAATTAATCTAAATAACATATTAAAACTGAAAGGACCAGGGAGTGGTGGACACACCTTTAATCCCAGCTGTTGGGAGACAGAGGCAGGTGTTCAAGGTCAGCCTGAGGCACAAAGTGAGTCCCAGGATAGCCAGAGCTACCTAGAGAAACCCTGTCTCAAATGAAACAAAACAACCTAAATCACTCAACCTAAATCAGCATTCCCTCAGTGTGTCTCGAAAGACATCAAAAATCAGTATAGAAAAGAACACGGTTCCATGATCACATAAGTTTGGGAAATGCATCAGGCAGTGGTGGCGCACGTCTTTAATCCCAGCACTTGGGAGGCAGAGGCAGGTGGATTTCTGAGTTCGAGGCCAGCCTGCTCTACAGAGTGAGTTCCAGGACAGCCAGGGCTACACAGAGAAACCCTGTCTCGAAAAAAAACAAAACAAAACAAAACAAACAAACAAACAAACAAACAAACCCCTCCCCCCAAAAAAAGTTTGGGAAATGCTTGTAAGCAAAGGTTAAATAAGTGTTTGTTTTTATTTTAATCGCTCCATGGCTTAGCACTCGGGGTGTATAATGCATTTCAAAATGAGCTCTACAGAAAGCCAGAGGAAGGTGGGTTTTCAAACACATTTCCAGGGGTCGACTTTTCCATAAGCACCTGTAGTGTTTCAAAGAGCTTGGTAAGGTGGCTGTCCATCTGTCCATCTGTTCTCTAGAATTGATAATAACTGCCTCAAACGGTAGGGGAAATCTCAGAATGTCCTTTTTTTTTTTTTAAAATCTTAGTTTGATTAGTAAAATATCTAACACTCTGTCCTTGAAACACATGTTGGGGTTCTCAACTCAAGGAATATCTATTTAGTCCAAAGCTAGCATTTTACAGAGGGTACAAATGAGTTTCAGGGGTGGGCCAGGGCAGGCCCAGAGGAGGCTTGGGCCCCCTTCAAGGGGACCACGTGTGTTTGCTTTGTGGAGGCAGAGAATGTGAGGTTCCGGCAGGTCTCTCTGCTCTCGGGTTTGTTTCTCCCATGCCTCTCCTTTCCTAAACTTCATATTCTTTTCCTCTCCCGCCCAGGGTGTGTCCCACAGTAGGATGGTTTTTGGCATCTGTCCTCTGCATTGGGCAAGTCTTGGACTGCCAGAACCAGCCACACTACTCTGAGGGCCTGGGCTGCAGAGAGCACTGGAAATGAGAGCCCCATCAAGGATGGGCTGATGGGTGGGCCTTGCTATTGACATGGTGGAAGGTGGACAGATGGGTGGGGGTAGGGTGCCCTTTGGGGATTCCATCAGGAAATCGTGTGTTGGAAGGGCTGTGTCACGAAGGTCCCCAGACCCGGCAGCATTATTTTGGCCTTGTTTTTGTCTCTCTTTGTCCTTAGTAACGTCATCCTGTTCCCCTGGGAACAACAGCAGGCCTTCGTCTCCTGGCTCAGGACTCCATGCCAGCAGCCCCACAGCATCTCAAAATAACTCCAAAGCAGCAATGAACTCCTCCTCCTCCGGCTTTAACTCCTCAGGGTAAGTAGAGGGCAGTGAGGAAGCATCTGGCAGGCTCAGGGGCACGCGAGGAGCTGGGCCAGTGCCATAGGCGAGAACTGGAAACAGCAAATGGGATAGCCGTGGGGATGGATGGAGGAGGGCGACTGGACTGCATCCCCCAGGGATGAAGGACTTAAAAAGAAGCTGTAGCCAGTGAGCAGTCCTGGCAAGGGCCAATGTCAACAAAGCCAAAATTTACATCCTCACTTCCATGGTGGAAATTTCCAAATGCTCACGTGAGAAATGATCAGATCCTTCGCTGGGCTCAGGAGCGCTCCATACTAGGAGTCACACGACATTCTGACCTGAGTCTGAAGCTCAGGTGTTGACCAACTCTGGCCTTGAGGTATGGCTGGTACAGGGAGACAAAGAAGTGCTGCTGAGTCCTGTCTCCCAGTTATACCTGGGAGTCAGCAGATATAAGGGCCCTTAGCTCCCAGGGTGAATAAACTACTGAAAAAAATGTCCTCAGAAGGGATGCCATGAGAACCTTCCCAGGTGCAGAAGAAGACAGAGGTGTGGGGCTGGGCAGTCAGTCCAGTTGGTAAAGTGGGTGCTTTGGGAGCATGAAGACTGAGTCTGAACTTCAGAACTACAGCCAGGTGTGGCAGTGTGCTTGTAACCCCAGTGCTGGGGTAGGAGTGAAGCGAGAAGCCTTTGAGCTCCTGGCCACTAAGAGAACCTATCGCAAATAAAGTGGGCAGCATTCCTAAAGATGGCACCCAGGGTTGACCTCTGGCCTCCATATGTGTGCACACAGATTATCCAAGGTAACTCTTATAAAGGATAACATTTAATTGGGGCTGGCTTACAGTTCAGAGGTTTAATTCATTATCATCCTGGTAGGAAACATGGCAGAGTACGGTGCTGGAGAAGGAGCTGAGAGTTCTACATCTTCAACCCAAGGCAGCAAAAGGAGACTGTGTGCCACACTGGGCATAGCTTGAGCATACATGAGACCTCAAAGCCTGCCTCCACAGTGACACACTTCCTCTAACAAGGCCACACCTACTCCAACAAGGCCAAACCTCCTAATAGTGCCACTCCCTGTGGGCCAAGCATTCAAACACATGAGTCTGTAGTGGCCAAACCTAGTTTAACTACTACACAGATGCATACACATACTTTTTTTTTTTTTATTTTTTTAAAGAAATTTGGTCATGGTGGTACACACTTGTAATCCTAGCATACAGGAGGCTGAGGCAGGAAGACTATGAATTTGGAGGCAGCCTATTTTAAACATAATGAAACCCTGTCTTCTTTGTTTTGTTTTGTTTTCTGAGACATAAAACTTGCTCTATAGACCAGACTGGCCTTAACTCAGAGATCTGCCTGCCTCTGCCTCCCATGTGTTGGGATTCAAGGCATGTGCCACCATCGCCCAGTGAGAGACCTTCTCTTAAACACACAAACAAACCAAGTTGAGTGATAGATTATGCACTTGAGATGAATCCCCTTGTCCAAATCCAGTCAGTTCAGCAAGGCATCTAGCTTCTATTGTCTAGATGTTTCATTACCTAGAAAGTCAGAATTTCTGGAGGTGAGGAGACCCAAATAATTTTAGTAGTTTAATATTGAAAATATAATTCATATACCATAAAATTCACAAGGTCATGTAGCCATTACTGTTCTCCAGGATGTTTCCCTCACCCCTTAAGCACCCCCTGCCTGCCTGTTTAGCTCTCATCTCCCCATTCCTTGTCTTCCCTGTCAGGTTTGTAACACAGAGTCTGGCCTGTTTTTCTCTTGCTTCCAGATCATGGTACCGTTGGAATCATCCCACCTACCTCCACTGAGACCAAAACCTTCCTCCCTTTCCACCTGGCCCCTGGTTCCTGTCAGGAGGAAAGTCATGCCTTCCACGTATGGACAGACATTTTGAGAAGAGCAGGAGAAATGGCCACTGCTGAAGAGCAAACCCACAATCTTGCCTTCTCCTGGATCCAGAGCTTCTGGAGAACCAAACTGTGACCAAAGGCCACACTCTTGCCTTGGGCTCTTGATCACCCTGCTGGGAGTTTACCTTGCTCGCCTGCCTTGCTGTGGCCCCATCCATGTTCTCCTGGTGGCCCCACCTCTTGGAGAAAGTGCATTCTGCCATTGTTAGTTTTCAGCTCACCCATGGGCTTCTGGGACAGCCTTTTGCTTGGTGTGCCAAATTACAAGAAGGGTAGATTATGGTTTTGACTTTGACCTCAGCCACAGTCCTGAACTGATCCCAAGTCTATGAACAGACTGAAATCTCACATCTCCACAAAAGCTTTATCTTGTTAACTTAGCTCAGTTTCCCCACGGAATCTCCATTTTTGCCCAATTTTCTTTCAGCCCTTACTCCTTTTTCTACAACCAAATCTGTCTATTTTTGAGTCCTGAAGTCCCTTCCTCTCTACAGATGGCTGAGCTACCCTCTGGCCATGTTGCTCCATCCGAAGGTACTCTTCTGTTGCCCACATGTACCCAAGTTGAAGAACACTTGTCTTTTCTCTGTTCCCTGTGGGTCTCCTTGTCCTGTCCCCTCTCCTTTCTCCTGGCCACAGAAAAGTGATGGCCGCATTCTTGTACATAGTCCTTTCCTGTTATGAACTGTGACCTTTCTTCTTCAATGTGTAACTTTCCAGCAGAATGTTTAACTCAGGTGTGAATTTTGAAGATGTCTCTATATTATTTTATCTTCTATTAGGAAAGGAGGGGGGATGCCCCACAGAGTTCCCACATGAGCTGGGGCTCTGCTGACTTTGGGGGGAACATTATATGTGGAGTCTCCTTCTGTGGGTCTGTGTGTAAAGTTGTCACATGAAAGCCATCCCAGAAATGGTGCCTTTTTTTCTCCCTAAAGACTGAATATCCAGGAAACTGTTGAGACTCAAAGGGGTATCTCTGTTTCTAAATATATTTGTACAGCAATGACATAAACTATTCCACTGTTAATAAGAGATGTTCAGGGAGTGTTTTGTGCCTTTGTGTGTGTGTGGGGGGGGGTGGAGGATGTGAGTGCCGACAGTGGAAATGGTTGGGGAAATGATTTCATCTGGGACATGAAGTGGGTTCTGGGGATACCCCCAAATAGCTCAACATTCCGACCCTGTGGGACAGACCTGCTTTGGAGCTGAGGAGGTGAAAGATTGTTCCTCGTTTTATAAGAGGAAAGTATGGTGAATATTTCAGGTCAGGTCACTTGAAGATGCCGAAGCTAATCTCTCTCACATATCCTAAATATTGACTGTGCCGCTGTCGTGATTTACAATGGAAAGCAAAAGCTGTTTAACACAGAGGATCATTTCATGACTGTGTATATTGGCTTGAGAAGATGCTTTCCATGTAACGAGATGGTTGAAGGGTGGGAAGCTATGATTGAGCTTTTTGCTAGGTTAATTTTTGTCAGTGGTAAGATTTTTGTTGTTGTTTGTTTTCTCTTTTTTGAGAGAGGATCTCACTCGGTAACCCAAGCTGTTATCAAGCTCACTATTTAGCCAAGATTGACCTTAAACTTATTGCAATCCTCTTGCCTCAGCCTCCTAAATGCTAGGATCACAGTTCTGGAAGCTACCACAACCAGTTACCCAGCTTAATAAAAAAGTAAACAGTTGTAATTCCTAAAATAAACATTGTTCTGTGTGGAAGAAACAGCTATAACAGCTGATGAGGAGAAACAGAGATCTGGGTTTGTGCTACTGTCACATAGCTGGGATCAAAATGTCTGACCGAAGAACTCAAGGCAGGAAAGATTTCTTTTAGCTTATGGGTTCAGAGATGTCTATCATAGCTGGAAAGGCAAGGCGGCGTGAAGGAGCTCTTAACATCACAGAGAGGAAACTACAAAGCGTTTGCAGGAAGGAGCGATGGCTAGATAGCTTCGAAGACCTTCCCCTGAGTAGCCCCAACCCCCACTCATGCCATCACATTATGGTTCTATCAGAAGATTATTTCATTCTTTAGGTCTCAGCTCTCGTGACCTCTTCTGGAAACATTAACACCCACATGGGTGGGTTTTACATGCATTCAAATAATCCAGGAGTCTACTGCTGGTGTTTGGATGCAGCTTAGACTTAGACTTCTGGTTTGTGCCATAAAGTGGGTGACGTCCTCTTAGTAGTGGTTACTTTTGAGAGAAAAGAGATGAGCAGAGCCAGGCAGTGGTGGTACATGCCTTTAACCCCAGTGCTTGGGAAGCAAAAACAGGCTGATCTGAGTTCCAGGCCATCCTGGTCTACAGAGCCACTTCTAGGACAGCCAGACAAAGAAACAGTGTCTCGAAAAACCAAACCCGATCAACCAACCAGACAACTGATCATACAAGAGGCTGAGGTAGGAAGGTTGGTTAAGCCTAGGAGTTCAAGACTAGTGCATGTGGGGAGCAGCAGAGAGAGCAGAGGGGTTCTAGGCAGAGATTTAAGTGTCTAATGAAAGTACACACTGCCAGTACAACTATCTGTGCCTATCACTGTACATCCATGTGTGTTGCTGACAGGTCAGAGCTGACCCTTTCCTGCTCCATACTGCCTACCCTGATATCCTGCCCTGGGAGGTATTGAAAACCATTTCCTGTGCCATCCAAAACTCTGGCTTTCACCCATTGGTCCATATTTTGTCTAAAAAATAAACAATGGTGGTGGTGCACTTGGGAGTCAGAGATAGGTAGTTTACTGTGAGTTAGAGCTAGCTTTGTCTAGCCTCTAACTCACTGCCCATTTGCTGAGCAGAAGCAAACTTGCATGGACTTGGCATTCATAGCTGCAGGATTCTGCAAAAGTTCGTAATTCCAAAGATGTTTAATGGAAGGTGGGTTTTGTTTTGTGTGCATGCGTGCATGTGTGTGTGTGTGTGTGTGTGTGTGTGTGTGTGTGTGTTTAGCTGCTTCATCTAGGAGCATCTAAGAGACAAGTACCTAAGAGCAATATCAGCCAGTGTGGAAGTGCAAAGGAGGAAAAGATTGGGAGTGTTGATCATTTCATACTGTCTGTCTGTCTGTCTGCCTGCTTGCCTGCTTGTTTATTTACAGAAGGGTCTTGCCTTTAGATGGCCTAATACTACAATGTAGTTCAGACTCTGCCTGATCTTTTATTTATTTGTATTTTGGGTCCCTTGTGGCACAGGTTAGCCTGGTACACCACTCTATGTAGATCAGGATGACCCAAGCTACTGAGAAATCAGGTAGTAGGATTACAAGCCTGTGCCACCATGACCACCCTCTAAGACAAAGGAAGAACTATGGGTCCAACTCAGGAGACAATTTGAGTCAGGAAACCTGTTCCTAGTCCCCAGATGTCTAGGTATAGGACCCTCTGCCATGGACACTGGCGTATCTCTGGGACATCTCTGTCTCCCTGGATTGTTCTTTTCTTTGGTGTCTCTAATGACTAGCATTGATACTTGCACATAATAGGGCAGGTAAGAGTTTTAAAGCGAGCTGGAGAGATGGCTCAGTGGTTAAGAGCACCGAATGCCCTTCCAGAGGTCCTGAGTTCAATTCTCAGCAACCACATAGTGGCTCACAACCATCTGTAATGGGATCCGATGTCCTCTTCTAGTGTTTGAGAA
>CM052706.1:74376962-74441099 GCA_028551405.1 Uromys caudimaculatus
AAAAAAAAAAAAAAAAAAAAAAAAAAAAAAAAAAGAGTTTTAAAGCTAGGCATGGCAGCACATACCTGTAATCATAGCACTCAGGAGACTGAGGCAGGGGGAATCAGGAGTTCAAAGCCAGTCTTGGCTATAATAGCTCAAGGTGAGCCTGGGCTTGCGTTAGACCTTGTCTCAAACACTGTTGCACACAGGGAATCTAAACTAGGGAATTGTAAACTTATTTACTCAAAATCCCCTTTCAGCAGAGAAACTCTTACAAGATACCTTGCATTATATATATAGTATATAAGTCAAGCATTTCTGGTAGAAAAACCATAAAGAAGTTTACTGATTTATTTTGGGACAATTCTTTTCTGTAAATATAATTTTACTGGTTAGAAAATACATAAACAGGGCTGGGGATGTGTGTGTGTGTGTCATAGTTTAGGAAGCCCTTCACTGAGAAAGTGGCTGTGAATGCAGAAATGTAGTACACACCTGTGGGGAGTAATAGTCAAGCAGAGACAATTTCCTTTTTTTCTCTTATAATGGAGGTTGTCATTAAGGTTGCTTTTTGGTTGTTTGAGACAAAGTCTTGATAAGAACAGAGAACTTTCTATGTACAATAAAAACACTGTAATTTATGAATTGGTCCAGCAGGTCTAAGCTGGAAATAACTCACTACGTAGTTGATAATGGCCTTGAACTCCTGGTGCTCTGGTGCCACCACCCTGACTCCAGGTACCATATTTCTGCATGTCCCCTATCATCTTGTCTGAGTTCATGTCCATCTCCTTTCTACTTAGCATGTCACCTTGGGAACCTTTGGCCAGCTTTGTGCCTTAATTTCTCAACTGTAAATTGAGACTATAAGGTAGACTCTAGCCTATATAAATGATCACAGTCAAAAGACTTGTAACAATGGCTTGTGCAGTATGACAACATTTTACAAAGGTCATCTGTAGTCATTATTGTCCTTGTACTGACCTTAGTGGAAAGCACTGACTCCTTAAGTCCTTGATAGTCCGTTCTTTTGTGGAACACAGAGGCAACAAGAAGAAAGTCCCAGCTCAACAGACTGGAATGAAAACAAAATGATGAAGCAAAACCAAACAAAAGGTCGGGGCTGCTTATAGTCCTGCTGGGTCTCAGATCTCACTGATATCTGGTTTGTCTCAGGACACTTCTAACAGGCCTTCTCCAATTGCCCTCGCACTGATTTTAACTGATTTTGGCCAAATGCCTCTGGAGTACCTGTGCTTGACTTTGGTAGCAAGCTGGAATCATCTGGGGAGCTTCCAGCAATTGATGTCCACACTGATACTTGAATCTTCTTGTTTTGGGGTGTTTGGCACTGGTATTTAAAAGGCGATTTATAAGTAGTTCTATTTTAAGAGAGTGTGAATCGCTGTCCAAGGCTTGAATATAGTAGCTCAGTGGCACGCCTAGTATGTCTAAGGCCCTAGGGTCAACGTTCAGCACTGCCAGAGAATCACTGTTAAAAATGCAGATTTCAAAGTACATCCAGAGTTAGGTTCTTGGGTTGTGTGTGCCTAGCAGATGGCTGAGAGATGTTGATTTTGTTGGTGATCTTTCTCTGGTCCCAGACCACACACTGAACTGTGAAATCTGGGAGAGCATAGCAATATGGTTATCTTGCTCAGAATGCCATAGGCTTCCTCTTAGCCACTGAAGGAGATAACCTTGGCCAGACACCTGACACTAGTGTCAAGAGTTAAGGTTCTCTGATGGCAGTGGCTCTTAAGTGTGACTAATCTTCTGAATGAGCTTAGGCAGATTTTAAAACACACTTTTTCCTGCCCCACCTCAGACCTCCCGGATCACAACATTTGAGATGTAGTCTGTATCTGGGTGTTTTGAAATCACTTTCCAAGTAGTGCTGATGACCAAGGAGTTTTGGAAGTCACCTGTACTGCTTCTAATGCATTTTTTTCTATTAATTTTGATTCCTCTTCCTTTTGAAAGAGATTTCCTGTAGCCCAAACTGGTTTGAATTTGCTATGCAGCAGAGAATGACATTGAGTTCCTAATCTTCCTGCTTCCACCTTCTGAGTGCTGGGATTACAGGTGTGAGCCATCCCAACTGAGTTACTCCTTCATTAATTCAACCAACAAACCTTCATTATACCTCTACCATACTAGGTTCCAGGGAAACAGGTGAAAACAGTGTCATCTTTACCTGTGAAGGGTTAGCACAATAAATGACCAAAATGAGAACATTTACAATTCCTACACATTGTCCAAACACATCTCTTCTAAAGAGCTTCACTTCTGGGCTCTTAGCACCCCATCATTGTCAGCCTTGATCAACAAGCCAGACTCCCCTCTTCATTACTGTAGTTGAGCCCCAACCCCCAAGTTGTGTGTGTTTTAATTTTGAGACAAGGTATGCAGGCTAGCCTCTAATTTACAATTCTCTTACCTCAGCCTCCCAGATGCTGGAATTACAGGCATAGATCACAACATTATGCTTATACTTCTTCAAACTCACGATCCTCAGACCCAGAGAGAATCAATGATTTGTCCAAAAATAAAATAAAGGCCCAGGAATACAGCTTAGTGGTAGAGCATTTGTCTAGCCTGCCTGGGTCCTCTGGTTTAATCCCAGTGTTAGGGAAAATATTTTAAAGTTAAATAATGACGATAGATGATATTTATATGGACTTTCACGTGCTTATTGTTCTATGCACTTATTAATGTAACTTTTTGAATTTTGATAATTGTCTATGGGAGAGGCATCTCGCCACCCATTCTGTGGATGAGGAAGGAAGCATAGACTTAACTTGCTCAACTGCATAGCAAGCGGAATTAACTTTTAAAAAAAGTGTATGTGTGGGTCTGCAAATTTGTGTACACATGGGTGGTGTCACTAGAGCCCAGAAGAGGGAGTCGGATCTTCGGAGCTAGCGTTAGAGACATTTGTGTGCATGGGTGCGGGACACGGAAACTCTAGTTCTGTGCAAGAGCAGCCAAGGCTCTTAATTGTTGAGCCATCTCTCCAACCCCTTACTTTTTAAACCTTATGTTTACTCCTAGTTAGGGAGAGCGCTAAAAAGAGATTAACGTAATTCCCAGGCCTAAGTACTTTTCTGACACTCAGTGTGCTTGTTTCACTATTCAGATTTAAGAAGAAGATCAAAGACGGTCTTAGTAGGTGTGCAGTACATGCTCAGTGAAGAGCCCGTTCCATCTCACAGATGGCAGAGTGGATCAGGATTTACTGCGATAGAGCACTAGGGGTTGAATCCAGGGCCTTACGCGTTAGGCTAACGTTCCACCACTAAGAAGCCAGACACTCTACATCTACAGCCCTACAATGATTTAAACACACAACAAACAAGCGCAACAAATCATCCTTCCCTTTCTTATCCAAAGTAGGACCCTCCATCCCGCTTCCTTCCTCGGCCCAGCATCCATTCTGCGCTCTGTCCTCCCAGCCAGCAGGTGCCCCTAGACCCCCGGCTCCTCCTCCGCCGCCGTCACAGCCTTGTCTTCCCCCCCTCCCTCTACAGCTTCCTGTCGCCGCGATCCGAGCCCTGGGCTCTGGGCGCCCGGGCGCCGGAGGCTTCCCGGTGCGCTCCGCCAGGTAACACGTTCGCCAGATGAATGGGCACCGGCCTGCCCTTGGCGCAGGCGGGGAAGGAGCGGGCGGGCGGCCAGGTGCGCGCGGGCTCCTCTGCCCCGGGGAGTCGGGGCCTCTCTGCGCCAAGCTTTGGGCACCCGGCTGGATGCCTAGATAACGGTCCAGGATGGGGCGATCTGGGTTAGAAGTCGGGCGTGGTCGAGGAGCTGGGCACGTCCACCCCGGGGGATGCGACCTTGCTGCTGGCTCGGAGCCCCGGGCTGCAGCTCGCCCGAGGCCCGGAGCCAGGCGCCCGCCCAGCGCCGCGGCTCTCCGGGATGGGGGAGCCCGGGCACCGAGCTTCAAGGGCCTGGGAACCTCCCAGACCCCACACCAGACACGCAGGCTCAAGGTCACAGAGCTGTGTCTGCCGTTTACAAATGCCTGCTTTTTTACTGGAGTGTTTGTAAATGGGCTACTGTTTTCTCTCTTGGGCCAGGGAATTAGGATTCAGAGAAGAGTACTCTAAAAATACTAATCGCCGAGTCCCAATCAGCTGATCCGCCTTACTGGCCAGTGACCCTGGCCTTTGAAAGGAAGTAAGAGGGACAGCGCTTTTCACTCGGGTACTTTGTATGTCTGGCCTTTACTCTGAAGATTGGCCTAGAAGTCTCAGAAAATGTGTCTTAGAACTGAACTGACTTTTTTTTTCTCCTGTTCCCTAATTTTAGTTTAAACACATTCTTCAGGTTAAAGAGATTTCCCTACTTACAGGTTTCTTATGGACACCTACTGTTTTCTTGAATGGGAACCTGATTTCTCAGGAAAGCTGGACAAAACTTGCCCTTTGCCCAAGCCCTCTCTGGATAACATTCCTGGGAGTGGCTGTGTATTGAGGGGTGTTGGTCTGCATTTGTCAGAAAAGGGTGAGCGGTTAAGTGCAGCCATGCAGAGAATTCCTGCAGAGATGAGAAGCGTACTTGACGTGTTTGGGATTTCTTTTCTTATTTGTACTTTCAACAGAAGAGCTAATGTATATTAACAACGACCTGTTGGTCCTTTTTGGAGTCTCTTCTGTGTGTCTAAAGTAACTCAGTGTTGATTATTATTTAAATGTATAAGCAAAAATTCTAAAATGTAAGTTTTCTAACTTTACCCTCTGTCTGTCTATCTATCTATCTATCTATCTATCTATCTATCTATCTATCTATCTATCATTTTGAAACAAGGTCTTACTGTGTAGCCCTGTCAGGCCTGGAACTCTCTGTGTTGACCAGGCTGAGCTGCTCCTCTAGGTGATCCTCCTGCCTCTCCTGCCCCAATGCTAGGATTATAGGCCTTCACCAGCTACTTTGCTTCACTTTTTTTTGTTGTTGTTGTTGTTTTTCGAGACAGGGTTTCTCTGTGTAGCCCTGGCTGTCCTGGAACTCACTCTGTAGACCAAGCTGGCCTCGAACTCAGAAATCCGCCTGCCTCTGCCTCCCGAGGGCTGGGATTAAAGGCGTGCGCCACCACTGCCTGGCACTTTGCTTCACTTTTAACTGAATAATTGCCTTCAGGATATTTTTGTATCTCAACATTTACTTAAAAATCCTGTTGCCTCCTTGTTGATAAATAATAGAGTTGGGATGCCTTCCAAGATGTCTGGAGTCTTTGTTTGGCTCTCTGTTTACATTTGCCTCAAGTTTTGATTTTGACTGATAAACCTATGACCCAAATCTAGACCTCAGCCAAATTTAGTTTCAGCTTAACCACATTAAAATGCCTGGTGTCGTGTGACTTCTGGCAGAAACCAAAGCAGTATTTATTTATTTATTTATTTATTTATTTATTTATTTATTTATTTATTTATGAGAGCTTTGCCTTTGTGTGCTTGAGTACACACACACACACACACACACACACACACACACACATTAAAATGCCTGGTGTCGTGTGACTTCTGGCAGAAACCAAAGTAGTATTTATTTATTTATTTATTTATTTATTTATTTATTTATGAATGAGAGCTTTGCCTTTGTGTGCTTGAGTACACACACACACACACACACACACACACACACACACACACACACACACACACATGGAGGCTGGAGGTCCACCTTTGGTGGTATTCCTCAGTCCCTGTCTACCTTGCTTTTTGAGATAGGGTTTCTCAACAGGAGTTCATCCGTCTCTATCTCCCCAGCACTGAGGTTACCAGCATGCACTGCCATGCTTGGCTTTTTTACACAGATTTGGAGCTAGAACTCAGGTTCTTAAGTTTACCAACTGAGCTGTCTTTACTCCCCCCTCCCCCATGTGTGTGTGTGTGTGTGTGTGATTCTGGGGCTTGAATCTAAAGTGTCACACGTGAAAGGCAGGTGCCCTACCACTGAGCTATACCCCTAGTCCCTTCTCATTCTATTTTGAGGCATGGCTTCTGCAAATAGCTCAGGCTGGTCTTGGACCTGCTATGTAGACTAAACTGACTTTAAACTTGACATCTCTCAACTCAGCCTTCTGAGTAGCTGGATTATAGGCACACGCCACTATGCCTGGCTAGCACTGGGATTCGTGAAGTGTGAGCACATAACCAGATACACGTGCTTCATAGACCGTGTATCACTGTCCAAGTGGATAATCTCTGAAAGGTTATTATTGATAGATAGTTGAGTGTGGGGTTAGCTTAATAATTCAGAGGACAGTTGCTGGTTTCCAGGTCACAGCTTTCATCAGGTGCCAATATTGAATCTCTACTGGGCTTGAAGTTATAAACACAGCAACAGCCACATTTGCGTAGAAAAGTCTTGGATTCATATGTAGTGAAGAGTTTCAGTACAGGCCCTGTCTTCATATTATTTTATAGCAGCAATTCGGGTATGTGCACAAAATGAGCCGCTGCTGTTTTCTTGGGGTACATTCTTTGTTCTCCTGGTTTTGGTCTCTTCTGTCATAGGATGGCAGTAGGGCTGTGTGTGCAGGTGCTGTGCAGCCTGGGTGGCTGGCTCTCACTCTATACATCTTTCTGCTGCCTGAATAAGCACCGAAGCTGTGAGTGGAGCTGTCGACTGGTGACCTTCACCCACGGAGTCCTCTCTATAGGCCTGTCTGCTTATATTGGCTTCATCGATGGTCCTTGGCCTTTTACCCACCCAGGTAGGTAGAAGGGACATTAGAGATATTTCCTAAGGGATTTATGATTTATAGGGACTTGAAAACAAATAAATTTGCGTAACATTAAAGACTGATTCCCATTCTTATCATTAGTTTTGCAGTCTTCACTGTCAACTTTGAGATTATGTAGGTATAGGCCCTGCTTTGCATAACCCTCTTGTGCTACTGAGGTTCTTTTCTTTGCTTGCCCTTTTTTTGCTACTGGGGATTGAATCTAGGGTTATGAGCGTGTTAGGCAAATGTTCTATCACTGGGCTGTGAACCTGATCTCTTCTCTGTTTTCTTATTTATCTGTTTGTTTATCTATTGATCTGTCTGTTTGTTTTGACTGTTTTTTGAGAGGGTCTCATTAAGTTGATCAGGCTGGCCTGGCTACCCACTCTGTAGTCAAAGCTGGCCTTGAATTTACAGTCCTGCTTCAGCCTGCTGAGCAGTTGGGATCATAAGCTTGCACAACTTCATTGTTGTTGTTTTTTTTTCCCCCCTTTGAGACAGGTTCTTGTTTTATAGCCCAGGCTGGCCTCAAATTTGTAATCTTTCTATCACATTGAAATGAAATAAATTCTTAAGTTTTGTGTTTTATTTGAGGGTTCTTAGTGATTTCAAATGTGTCAGGTCTTTGTACCACATGTTCTTGGACAGGAGGACACTCTACTTCGGACGTTCTCTCTGGAGTCTACTTTCAGGATGAGCTAGAGCTGCTAGTGTCCAATAACCTAATTCTCTAGGTTAATAAATCAATCTGATGTGCATGACAGAGTGGCCCAAGGGTCTGGAAACAGACCCATGACTGACTAAAAAGGTGCTAGAGCATTCACTGAAACAACAAAGATGTATTTTATGTTTTTCCATGGGAAGGATACTATGGTTGAACAATCAAATCACTCATTGACATCTTTGAGGTTTTATTACTATTTTATTATTTTTTCCTGATATTATTCTGAGACCAGGTCTTACTGCCCAGGCTTGCATTGAGTTTACTCTATAGCCCCTGTCTGTAATCCACAGCCTTGGAAGTTGAACCAGGGAGACTGCTAAAAGTTCCAGGCCAGCCTTAGCTACATAGCAAGTAGCAGGAAGACCCTGTCTCCAAAAGCGAAAATAAAAGCAAAACAAGAAAGACCACTGTTTTAGATGCCTACTTGGTTTGTTTGTCTTTTGGAGACAGGCTCTCATGTAACCCAGGCTGACCTTACTCCCTGTGTAGTCCAGGCTTGCCATGATCCTTCCTCCACCACCCAAGTACTGAGATCATAAGGCTAGATTTTAGGCTTTGTTTTATTGTTATCATTTTTAAAAGCTTGAGCCTGTCATTGCTCTTGGCCTCTTTAGAGGTTCAGAAAGGTTTGAGAGACAGTGGCAGAAGACCCCTATGCAGGTGGCCCAGTTCCTAGCCATGTCGTCTTCTGTCTTGATCTGTTTCAGGCTCACCGAACACACCTCTCCAAGTTCACGTTCTGTGTCTTACCTTGGGCTACTTCATCTTCGACTTGGGCTGGTGCATCTATTTCCAGTCTGAGGGTGCCCTGATGCTGGCTCATCACACATTGAGCATCTTGGGAATCATCATGGCCCTGGTGCTTGGGGAGTCAGGCACAGAGGTCAACGCCGTTCTCTTTGGAAGTGAGATCACCAACCCACTGCTCCAGATGCGATGGTTTCTCCGGGAAACCGGTCACTATCACAGTTTCACAGGGGATGTGGTGGACTTCCTCTTTGTGGCTCTGTTCACTGGTGTGAGGATTGGTGTGGGCGCTCATCTCCTTTTCTGTGAAATGGTCTCACCCACCCCCAAGTGGTTTGTGAAGGTTGGGGGAGTGGCGATGTATGCTGTGTCTTGGTGCTTCATGGTTAGCATCTGGCGCTTTGCATGGAAGAAAAGCATCAAGAAGTACCATGCGTGGAGAAGCAGACAGAATGAGGAGCGACAGCTAAGACATAATGGGCATCTCAAGACACACTAGCCAAGACTTGTTCTCAGTCAATGGATTGGGTTGAATTGGCCATGGGACCAGGGTCAGAAACAGAGCCGAGCTTGTAAGTGTTGAAAAAGTGAGCTTATAGAGAGAGTACTTAGGCTTTGAAAAAGGGCTAAAGATATGTTCATCACTTCAGTCAGTTTCCAGGCTAAGCATACGCAGTCTTGAAACACCTACTCCTGTAGTGGCACTTGTACATCCTCAGTGATGATTGACAAGTGGGCAGAACTATATAGTGACGACCACTGTTGCTTGTTTTTGGGTTCCCATGCTCATGGGAGGCCTTGATATTCAGACAGCTTTGAAAAGAACTTGAGTCAAGTCAGTGCTGTTTCTTGTTCTTTTGGAAATAACTCCTTCCTCACACTCCCAATTTCCGCGAGACGTTTTAAGTATGTCCATCCCATGTGCTGTAAAGGGAGGGACTCGCAGGAAAGGACATGGGTTAGGCATTCAAGGATCTGTGAACGGGAGCTGTTAGGCCAAGAGCTACATGGAGGTGAGAGTAAAGCTAGCAATGGCAGGGACTTCCCAGCGAGCCTCCCTTCACACACTGTGTCCGAGGTTCCCAAGGACACCCTTGGCTTCCATGATTTATCAAGAAGACTCGGGGCTTTGATCTATGACAATGAAAGGATATGGAGAAGACTCAGCAAAGGGAAAAGGAACCTTTGTCAAAGCTCATGGGATCTAAGCACTAGCTTCTAGTCTCCTACTTGGATATACAGGAGTGATTCATGACAACACGTGTGAAAGTCATCAAACACTTGATGTCCCGAGCTTTTATGGCAATAGGTCATGTAGGCACCTTCTAAGTAGCACAAGGCAACATTCAAGATTCCCCAAAGCAGCCATTTGGCATAAGCCATAGTGTTTCAGAAACAGTTGAGGAGCAGTGAGGCAGTCTTAACAGTGTCTGGTGGGAGCCCTCTCCGACATTACAAGCAGGCCTCTGCAAGGATAGCAGCTCAGGATTCCCATGTTAACTGTGTGTGCACAAAAGCTGTAGAGCTAGTGCTTTGGATGCCAGACGAATGAGGTGTGGGTAGATTTAGATTTACTTGGTCCAGTTGTACGGGTTCTGCCCTACCAGGGAAAGTATGCCAGTTCTCAGGGCTTTTGTGAATTAATCTGCTAGGCATGAGAGGCCATGGCTAAATTCCACGGGGATTTACCATGTGGATTCCACTGCACTTGAGATGGAGTTCAGGTTTCAGCTTCTGGTACATACTGCAAACTAGAACCAAAGATTTTAATGTATGGGTTGGCCTCAGGCTATTTCCTTCCTTCCTTCCTTCCTTCCTTCCTTCCTTCCTTCCTTCCTTCCTTCCTTCCTTCCTTCTTCCTCTCCCTCCCTCCTTTCTTTTTTTCTCTTTGGTTTAGATACATCTCCCCCCCTTCTTTTTTAAAATCACCTTTTCCCTTCTCCTGAGGCATGATCTTGCTTGTATAGTTCAGGCTAGCCTTGAGCTCTATTCTCCTGCTTAAGCTTCCTCAGTGCTAGGAATTTTGTGCCACCATGCCAGGCTCCAATATAGGGCTTTAATGGAAAAAAAAAGAGTATTATTTGTTTATATATTTGTTATCTTTACTATGTTATTTAGATCAATGGCAACTGGTTAATTCAGGTGGTAAGCCAGGAAATGGTGCTACTGAAGAAGCAAGGTTAAAGGTTAGCGAGTATTGTCAGTTCATTCTGTAGTCACTGGGGACACTAACCCACTGAGTGGCACTAACTACAAACACCAGTCATGGGAGAGGTCAGAAACATTCTTGCAAATGGAAAGGTACTGTAACAGTGGGACCTTTAGGGTGACTTGTACATAGCTAAAGAGGTGTCTTATAGCTGTCGGGCTTTTGTTTGTGTTTTCTGGAGAGATAGCACCATGCCCCCTTTTCTCTGATTTGTGTCCCAGCTATGCTGGTGATGTGTTCCTTTCCAGCAAAACTGTGGGCAGAACTGGAAACTGGGGAATGCTGATTTCAGCAAAAGCATAGTCAAAAAGTGGCTTGGCACATGGGCATAAAGAAAAAACAAAACAAAACTGGCTTTTGTATTTTGGCACCGTGTAACCTGCTCCAGACCAGACAAGTGAGCAGGCTTAATCTAATACTGGCTCCTTTCTTCCTCCCGCCTCAGAAGTAAAGGATTGTAGATCTTTCTGTTTAAGGCAAACTCAAGGAAATGCTTGTAGAGCTTTATTTATTTATTTATTGATAACAAGACACTTGAACAAGTGATAAGTGGGGAGGAATTCCTCATTTCAGCTCTTCTTGCTGTTCTAACGAGTAACTATGAGGAAATTCAGAGATTAAAAACCCCATGAAGATGACTCAGCAGTTAAGAGGTTGCCTGGTTTTACAACACAGGTAAATGAAGGGCAGATTAGTGTGTGATGAGTCCCCAGACATGAAAGGGAACACTTACTTGCATTTGAATTACTGTGTAATCATCCCTGATATTGCTCAAGAAGGATTTATATTTCAATACGATTTGTACAAAATTTTATAAAAAATAAAATAACTTTATATAAACCTAGAGTCTGCCTTTGTATCTTTGTTGCGGTTTTGCCAAGGAGAAAAGCCTCTGGCTTGTAGAAATGTTGACATCTATTCATACTTAGTGGTGACAGTAATCTGCTCTTTAGCATTAATCATTCCTATTTTTATATGGAAGTAGCAATCAGCACATAATCAGCACAGAAAATAGTTTGCCTAAAAGAGGAAGAATAATATTCTGATTTTACCACCTGTTTGAGCAGTTGCTCTCCCTCCCTCATGCCCCTTCCCCAGTGCTTCAGGCATGCTAGACTAGCACTCTACCACTGGGCTATGTCCTCCTTCCTACTCTTTTTTTTGCGGGGGGTGGGGGGAGAGGGGAAGACAACAGGGCTTTACTCTGTAGCACAGGCTGGCCTGAAATTCACTATTTAGCCTGCCTCCAAACTCACAAGTAATCCTCCTACCTCAGCCTTCCAAGTTCTGGGAGCTACCATACCCAGCTAGACAGTGGATTTCTAATGCTTACCATAGTCCTGGACACAGCAGGTCCTTTTTTTTTTTTTTTTTTTTTTTTTTTTTTTTTTTTTTTGAGACAGGGTTTCTCTGTGTATCCCTGGCTATCCTGGAACTCACTCTGTAGACCAGGCTGGCCTCGAATTCAGAAATCAGCCTGCCTTTGCCTCCCAAGTGCTGGGATTAAAGGCGTGTGCCACCACTGCCTGGCTCACAGCAGGTCCTTAATAAGCACATTGAAACAGTGAATAAGAGAACAAATGTGGCCTTGAGGATGTTCCCCTGGAAACTGCATGTCCAGGGATTGGGTCACTGGTGCCACCTTCCCAGGTAAAGGACTATGTATGATCTAGGGAAGGGCCTTGGTTTGCTTGGCTCTGTTGAAGGCATTCCATAGGCAGACTCTTAGTGGAACAGTTATAATGAGCCTTTCATCAGGATATTTAAAAAACAAAACAAAACAGAGCCTTGTGAGTGATTAGACTTTCATCATTCAAACAGTAGTTATTCAATCCTTTGCTGACCATCTTTTGAAATCTTTCCCACAGCAAAAGATGTCTTCTTTGCTCACAAGCTAGAACCTTGGGGCTGTTAAATTTGGAGAGATGTTGAAAACAGCTTGCCAAAAGGTTTTGTATGCAAGGAAGAGAAGGTGAACTAGGAAGTGTTCCCGGTTTGTTTCACTCCCGAAGCTGGTGCATTGAGGCAGACTGGAAAGGAAGACGGGAACTTATTTTTAAAATTCATGATTTGATGAGTCATCAGACTCCATTCACTTGATACTTGCACTGTGACATTATTAGGACAAGGGAGAGGAGGACAGTACATTCAAGAAAACTCGAGTAAGCTTGGGGAGAAGGTTCACATTTTGTTTATTGTATATAGATTTTTGGAACTCTTTCCAACTATAGGTAGAAACAAGTGGAGTCTTCAGGCTAGAATTGCCATGTTGGGATTTACCAGTAGATGGCAACGTGTCTAGGTCTGATCATTAGGAAAGTGGCTTGAAACTCCAATCTGCTTCGATTCTTTCCAAAAATAAACATTACAAAATTAGCTGGCTGTGCCCCGAACTTTAAAAAAAAAATCCAGCAAGAGAGTCATTTCAGGTTTCTGTTTATCTTTTCCCCCCTTTCCCCCATTCTAACGTCACTTTGAGCTCATGCATCTATTCAGGGATGATGATCCGATCCTTTAGCGAACTGTTGTGGAATGACTTAGAAACAGCATTATTAAGAGGTAATTGTTTCCTCTCCACACCCACTGTTTATTAGATTTGATTTCCACAAAATGGCCGAAGTCTCTTTCCACCTCCACGGATTGAAGCTCAGAAATCTGAATATAATTGTATAAAAGGAATAGCCACTCGATGTTTACAGGCAGAATTGGAGAACTATATTGTGTCGTGGTACTTTCCTCAGGGACAGATTTATTCAATCAGAAAACTACATGGTTAGCTGAATGTCTCTACCCCATCGAAAAAGAAACCGGAAAACATTTGGGAACTCTTCAAAGGGATCCCTAGTGCTGTTTACCGGACAGATGTATTTCTTCTTCCATCTCTTTTCACAACAAGCTTATTAACTTGCCGTGGAAAGCACCATGCTTTCTCAGTTTGGCAAATAATACAGTTCATTTTGCCAAGGCAAAACAGCCTAAAAGCAATATTTATGTCAAGAACTCCTGGCTCAAGTGTGGGCCCAGATCCTTTCTCCACAGCCTCTTCTGGCCATCCCCCACCCATACCCCTCCGTGCTGCGGGGCTAAGCCAGCAGGTGCCCCAGGTGAGTAGCCCAACCCCAAACCTGTGTTTGAGCAGGTTTGCCTAACACTGTCGGGGCCGGTGGACTTGGGCTCGCATGCAGATATCAAAAGCATTTAACACCGGGAACGAATATATTCTCTTAAAGAATAAAAGTTTCCAGGACAAGAGGGGCGGGGAGTTCCCGAAGACCCTGTAGATGTGAACTCCTCGAGATTGTGGAATGGCTCCTCTGCTACCCCGGGGTGGAATCCAAACTGCACCTCGTGGGCTTTCAAGGACCATGAAGGCAGCGGTTATTGGCGGAGGAAGAAGCCTCCCGCTTCGCCGCACAGAACTACTTTTTCGCTCCCCTCTACCCCCCCCCCCCCACGGCCACTGCGCTGCGCGGAAGTATCCGCGCAAGTTTGAGAGTCCAGGAAGCGGAGGGATCCCGGGTGAAGCGGCTTCCCGAAGTCCCAGGGAGAAGGGCCCAAAAAGTCGGCGGGGGAGGGGACGGCTCGGCGCGCTCCAGTCGCGCCGGGCCGAGGGGACAGAACCGGAACCGGAACCCGCGCGCGCGCCCGCAGCGGTCGCAAGGCTCGTCACCGCCGGCGGCCCCCTCCACCCTGTGCGCGCTCCCGTGAGTGCCCCTGAGACCCGGCAAACGGCTCTGCACACCGAGCCTCCGCCGCTGCCGCCGCTGCCGCCGCTGCTCGGGGGCCGGGCTTCCGGGCTGGGCCGGGACCTCCCGCTCCTCGCACGAGCCGCCGCCTACCAGAGCGTCGGGGAGGAGCCGCCGTGCCACTGCGGAAGAAGCGCGGGGGCCTCCGAGGGATGGGGAGCTGGCCCGGACGCTGAGACAGGGTCCCTGTCAGCGCGGCGGCCGGAGCCGGGTGGGGGCGGCGCGAAGCAGCTCAGGGCCCTCGGCCCTGGGACATGGGGCGGCGCGAGCCCGGCGCGGGACGGCGCGAGACGCGGCGGAGGCTGCGGCCACGAGTGGCCGGCAGCCCTAGATAGAGCGGGGACCCGAGGGCCCGGCTCCGCCGACTCGGGACAGGAGCCGACGCCCGTCCTCGAGCCGATCCTGCCCTAGCCCCGGAGGGATCCGGGTTCTCGTCCTACGGCTCGCGACTTCCCTCTGTGACGAAGTTTTCTCCTTGTGCCTTGCTGAGGATCGTTCATAGTTCTTGAGCTCGCCTTGTGGCCGACTTGCTCAGTTTGTTTGGGGAGATAACTTGTTTTGCTTCAACCCGCATCCCCTTTCCTTGACCCCTTGCAATCGGATGTTCTAGATGACTGAATGGAGTTTTGAGTTGGACTTTTGTGTCCCTGCCGAAATTGGGCCTGATCCCAGAGCACTGGGGGTGGGGTGTGGAGGTGTTAATGTAAAATGCAAGTTGGATAAAAAGAAGACCTCTCGCCAAGGGCCCCAATGAGTGGCACACAGTCTACTATCACGGACAGGTGGGTATGAAGTTCCTCGGTCGCTAACCTTTCCTGGATTCGGTCCCACGCAGCAGGGGAGTCGGTGATTGCAGATTTGCCTTCAGCTAGTGCAATTGACAGGCATAGGAAAGAGGGTTGTTTCGGAGCTGTGCAATTAGTCTAGGGTTGCTGCCAAGTTATCCGGTTGATTGAATTTGGAAATGCAGTTTTTTAGGAGAGAAACTTTCCCCTATATTCTCAGAGGAAATGAAGGAAAACCATGATTGTGGTTTTCTGTCGGGTGCACTAAGATTGTGTGCACTCATTTTGGAACCAGAGGGAGGTCATTTTGGGTGAAGGTCAGAGCTTGAGGTCGGTGGGTATTGGTGCATCCTCGGGTGGATTGCTGTCCTGTGGAAGTCCTAGACTCTCAATTTTAGGAGTTTCTGTGAACTTAATTTTCATCCTGCTGCATGGTGATTTGTGACTCTGATCTCTTTTTACGTGTTGACCTGCACAGTGTTTAATTATTAATTACCTAATTTTCCAGAATGTTGACATTACCAGTAAATCACGGGTTCTTGCTGGGGACAGTTTCCAGGAGCTAAAGGAAATGAGGGAAAATCATGGGGCCTGCTTCTAATTATTCTTTTTTTACATTCCATCTTCCAGAAGCCCTAGCATTTAAAGATGTAAACCCTAGGTCTGGTTTAGGCATGGCAGGTGGATCTTGTTTGTTAATCGAGTGACACTGTGCTATATAGAGTATGTGCTCCAAGTGTAGTTATTTGACTTAAGAGGACTTTTGAGTTCTATTTTATTTCTCAACTTAATTACGACATTGTATATTACTTCCAAATTTTATCTTGCTGTTTTTTTTAAGTCAACCTTCAAATTGTTGTCATAACAAAACAAAACAAATAATTGAAGCAGAAGGCCGAAAGTCTTCAAGAGCAACAGTAGTGCTCCTGCGGAAAGCAGTTTAATTTCCTAATGAGAGAGTCTCACCCAATTATGCGACTCATTTGTTGATTTTTTAAAGGGGCCAAATTCCATTATCATACCATAACAGCTTCTCCAGAGACAGAACTTCCTTTTCCTGTTGATGCTTTCCAGTGTCACAATGAGTGTTCACCTAAAAGATGCCCCTAAATATTTAAAGTACTTATGTTTATCCTTTGTTTGTATACTTTGTTAGGCAGGATTTCATTTCAGTTTTCCTGCTAATACAATGTACTTCTATGTGGAGACAGTTGTTACGGGTCTGCCTGCCATGGCATCCTGTTCCCTCTCCTTTCCTGATGTTTCACGTCTGAGGAATCACTCACAGGTGTCCAGATAATGGTTCTGCTGGTTCATTCTGTTCTTGTCTGCCAGTTGCGCCTATAGTTAGGCAGATTTACCAGAAACTGATGTAGTCCTGGTTTTCATTAAGATGTTGCAGAGTTTAATTTGTAGAAACAGAATTTACAGTTATTGAATCATTCCACACAAAAGTCACACAAAAGCACCCATGAAAGGATTTTTTTTCCCTCCCCAGCTTTGTTTCTCTGGGAATTTTGTTCTCTTTCTGGTATATAAATACATTGGACATAAACATTGAAATTTGGGTCTTTTTTTAAATATAACTTAATTTATCGTATGAACAGTAAACATGCAGAAGTAAAAGTACAAAAATAAATCTTAAAAAAAATCCTGCCTGTTTATTGTTCATATATCTGTGTGTGCAGGTGTGGGCATCTGAGTGAAGGCGCCTTCAGAGGTGAGAAGAGACTTTAAGGTTCCATGGGTGCTTGTGATCTCCCTACCCTGGGTGCTGGGTATCCAACTTGGGTCCTTTGCAAGAGCAAGAACAGTATGTGCTCTTAACTCTTGTGCCATCTCTTAAGCCCCCCACCCCCCCTTTTGAGACAGGTTCTTGCTATTGTATTTGGCTGTGTGTAGCATGGCAGTCCTCCCCCTGCCTAAGCCTCTTGAAGAGGTGGGCTACCCGCCTGCTGGATTCTTGCTCTTAGATATTTATGTGAGAACAGTGGATGCACATTCTATGGAGTCAAGTGTATCTGCCTCCCTTCCCCCAAGACAGGGTTTCTCTGTGTAGCCCTGGCTGTTCTGTCTGTCGAGTAGGCTAGCCTTGAACCCAGAGACCCACCTGCCTCTGCCTTCTGAGTGCTGGGATCAAAAGTGTGCACTGCCACTGCCTAGCTTGAGTGTTTCATCTTTTAACAGGAAAAAAAGTTACATTGGTGTAGGGAAGCAGTCTAAATATGTTAATGCTTTGTGGAGCTTAGGCCTAAATAACTTTGCATCATAAACCTCTACTGTGTTGCATCAGACAACTGAGCCATGTAAAATAAGATCCTGCAAGGTTTATTTTAAAACTGATTGAAATCCTGTTCTTTGTCAGGCACTTGAGTTTGATGTCCCCCCCCCCCCCCTTAAAAAGAGAATTACTGGGTGACCACTTTTTTTTTCTAAACTTACTCTGTAAATATAAAGCAGCCCTTTCTCTTTAAGAAAGTCGTAGTTCCTGGTTTAAATATATGTTGAAGTGAGCTCTGGAAGTACTGGGTTAGTAATAATGCCAGAGTGCCTTAGCAGAGTTCTTTCTATAGACTCCAGCTTCTTCTCAGCCCTATGTACATCTTTTCTCACTGACTCAGTGAGCAGGAGATACATTTTATCAATTCTAGGACTGTTGGCAAATTTAATAGTGCCAGTGCAGCTTTTCTGAGACCCTTTCAAGTTTGAAGGACTGTATGTGGTATGGCTTTGTTCTGTAGAGTGTGCAGAGCCACCAGGGCAGCTGTGTGAGTAGGGGTTCTTCATTGTGGTGCTTCTGACTACAGAGTCTGTCTGTCCTCAGTGGGAATCAGACTAGCTGGGTTTGGGCGTTGTTCTGTTTTGCAGTTTGTGGCAGGAGACACATGGCTGAAAAGATAAGGAGGGTTTTATTCTTGTGTTAGGGACGTGCTGGGGCTGGGATGGAATTCAGTTCTGTTTAGGCTCTGATTGGTCACTTTGGATACTCAGAACTCTGTTACATCCTGTTATTATTTTGCAGTTAAATTCATGCATCCGTTTGCCCTCTTTTTCCCCTTACTTTTTTTGGGGGGGAAGGGGGGTGATTTTCGAGACAGAATTTCTTGGACTAGCCTTGGCTGTCTTGGACTCATTTTGTGGATCAGGTTGGCTGGGAACTTACAAGAGATCTGCCTGCCTCTGCCTCCGGATTGCTGGGATTAAAGGCAAGCGACTACCTGGCTAATGTTTTTATGCAGTGTATCTGAAAAGGATTTTTTTAAAAGAAGATTTATTTATTTTATTTTGGATATTTTTATTTTGAGTATTTTGGGTATTTTGCCTGCATGCAAAGATATGTGTACCACATGTATGCTTGGTGTGATGGATCCCCTGGAACTGGAGTTATAGACAATTGTGAGCTGCCATGTGGGTGCTGGGAATTGAAACTGGGTCCTCTGGAGGAGCAGCCACTTAACCACTGAGCCGTCTTTCCAGCCCCCGGAAAGCTTTCTTAAATTAAATATTTTATGGATGCTTTCTAGTTGCTTGCTTTGTAACTACTATGAAGTCAGACAACTAAAAAAGTGATAAGAGTTTCTGATTGCTGCTTTTCTGTCTGCATTCATGGCTCTATTTGGCTCTAAAATATCCTAATAATTTTCAGTGCTCTCTGGCTTGTTTCTTTCCCGAGAGTGTCAGATAGTGTGGTGATTGACATTTAAGAAGTAGATGGGAGAGGATGTTTTTTCAGTGGACCCAGTGAATGGTTTCAGAGTAGCTTCTGTTAACAGCAGGTTTTTCAGGGTGGTACAGCTGGGAAAGTCAGACTTCCTTGAGATGCGTGGACTTTGATTTGTCTGGGGCTTACAGATCTTGCTGTTTTTGGTTTGTAGATTGACACAAGTTTTTGATGTGTTGGAATTTACTCAGTACTGAATTTAGCTTTAAGCTGACTTTTAAGTAGCTGTAAAGTGAGCATAGAAGCCTATAACTTTATATTCATATGTACAGCTATCAGTCATGTTTCTTTTTTCTGCCAAAGTGGTCTTATAGTTCTTCTAGTTAATTACAAAATAAGCAACCTACCTACCCCTTTAGGGTTGTATGTTATTTTCAAGGTTGCATAAGTCATTATCTGTAAGATTGAATTATTTGTAACATTTTCTTATAAAATGAATCCATTTCAAATACTGACTTGACATGGAAAATAAGGAATATCACAGTACTACTTTATAATATTTTGTCTTTTATAAGTTCACAATAAAGTCCTGATTCATATAAGTCTGTAATATAGTACATATACTCTTATAGTTTTGCCAGTCAGCATGGAGAATCCAAAGTAACTTTTTAAAAAATAAGGAGTTGTCATCTTTTTGACTAAAACACACTTACATTGTGTTTCTATTTCATGAATCGACAAAGGACATTTTATTTGAAATCATTACAAAAGTGTGTTAGCTTGCCATACCACTTAATACATTAGTGATCTCTGGTTGTTAACATGTTAACACTGCAGTGTCTCCCCCCACTATGTTACATTGTTTACACTGCAGTGTTTACATGTTAACATCCTAGATGATAGGCACAGCAGGATGTGGTAATGGTTCTTGGAGGGATCTTGCGCTGTGGTTGTCTGACAGGCACTACAAGTGCTGCTTAGTGGCTGGGACTCTACATCAGTAACAGGGTACTCGGGGTCCTCCTCCAGCAAGGCAGGAACAAATAGGCCTTACTACGTAATTACGTAGCTCTCAGAAATGGACTGTGCTGTTGTTCTTAGGACTGGGAGGCTCACCTTAATTTTGTCTTATCTGTTAAAATTTGGATTTGATGATTTAATTTACATGGAGATAATATTCCTTCTCTTAATTAGGAGTCTTCAGAATAGTGATATAACTGTTTCATCTTCTTTTGAATAAAATATTCTTTCACATATACAGTGATATTGTATGGTAGTATAATTTTTAATATTTATAATGTTTCTTAATTTTGTGTATGGTAGATCACATTTTCATTATTTATATATACTTTAGGGCAACTCATAATCAAGTCAAGCTTATAAAATGGAGACAAGCAGACATATTATTATTATTATTATTATTATCATTATTATTATTTATCTGTGCTGCTGCTGAAACCAAAGGTGTAGTATGCCAAGCAAATCTTTAGATTCAAGGCTTTAATCTGGATTTTCTGGATTTAAGCTGTCATCATCATCATCATTATTATTATTATTAAATTAATTAGTTAAATAAATTTTATTTGAGACAGGGTTTCTCCATGTAGTCCTGGCTGTCCTGGAACTTGCTTTATAGACCAGGCCGGTCTTAAAGTTAGAGATCTACCTGCCTGTCTCTGGAGTGCTAGGATTAAAGGTGGTCACCACCACTGCCTGACTTTTTTTTTTTTAGCCTTAAAATATTGTTTTTTTACATATATTATGTTTTTCTGTTCACCATTGTTTATCAGCTTTTCAACCTCACAAAAAAAAAAAAAAAAAAAAAAAAGAGAAAAAGAAAGAAAAAAGAATAGGATATTTTTTCTTACAGGATGCTTTCTTCCTGGTCCCTTATCTGTGCTAACTTTAAATATCTCTAGGGAATAAAGCTTTTGTCACTTCCTCAGGAGACTGAACAACAAGCTGATAGGGCTTGTAGTCAGGAAGCTGTTCCTGATCTTCAGCTCAAGCTTTTCTTTTAAGTCGTCCTGGTAACTTGTGCATTCTTGCTGTACCAGGCTAGATGATGCTTTTCTGCCATTTTGAGCTTGCATGCCTGTAATGGTTCACGTGGTTAGTGGCTGCTTTCTTTCTGGCTCTCCTCCCCTTACTTAGTCTTTGTTTAGCTGAGTTATGTTTTCTCTTGTTCCATTGTCTAAATGTCAGTCTGTCTCTCAATATTTTATTAGCTTTGCCTGACTTGCTCTCCTAGGACAGTTCTTAGTTGGTCTCCTGGTACAAAGTGTGATATTCTACATGACTCATGTTCTGGAGAAGCAAGTTCCAACTTATTTTTACTGTGATTTTGAGTTCTTTGATTTTTCTCCAGGCAGAGCCCTAGCCCAAAATTACAGATAAAGATTCTCAGAAAAACTTTAGATAGATAGGTAGATGTGTGCATGTATGTTTCTATAAATTTTGTATTGGGGATAAATTGATGGCCTCAGGCTTGCTGGGTGAACAGTTAGCTATATTCTCAGGCTCTATGTTTATGTTAAAATGTATGTAAGAGATTGTAGCAACCAAATGAAACAAACATATATAAACAACACAGTTATCAAATCAGCTAGGTAAACAATTACTCGTGTTTTAGAAGACTTCTTTACAAAGTTATTCTTTCAAATGTAGTACAGAAATGCTGTCAGGAGCCTTTGCTGAGTCAAAGTTAGTCAGAAGTGAAGACAAAGTATCACTGGGGTCAGAGAAGAGATGCAGTTGCAGCTTAGAGGTAATATGGTAAGAGGCATCTGGAAATTGTTCTTCTTAGTGGCTTGTTTCAGTCTTAAGTTACTTAAGAATGTTAAAAAAAAACCAAAACCCTTATTTTATCATATCAATTTTAAGAAATAGCTCTGCAGTGCTTGCTTAGTAGTAATTTCCTGGTAGAATAGATTAGTGTTAAAATTTAAATAATATGTTCTTCTGGCTGGAGAGGTGGCTCTGGCTAGGAGTCTGCTGCTCTCATAGAGGCCCCAAGTTCATTTCCCAGCACCCGCATTGGGAGGGAGGCTCTTAACCTATTGCAGGTCCAGCTCCACGGGGATGAGTTGCCCCTGGCCTCCACAGGCACCTTCACTCACATGCAGGTAACCTCCTGCAAGTATACATGGAATTAAAAATGTAATAAAATGAATATCAGAAAACCATTTTACTTTTTTGTGTTTGGGAGAATTATTACTCATGACAAACTAGCAACAGAAGAAAAAGTGTGTTTCAATTACTGTCTGATATCTAAGATTAAAGAACTCTTTAATGTTTTATTAGTAGATTTTCTTTGATACTTATTTAGTCTAATGTTATTTAAGTAGATATCCTTGATCTTTTGGGTTTTGCTAGTAAGTTTTGAAATTGGAAAATACCAGTTGTATGTGTTTGACTTAGAATGTCTGAAGTATCAAAGGTAACCATGTGTGAGATGATTGTAAGATGCTTGAGGAGCTGACACCTGGGATACTGTGTAAATTTTGATCTTGCAGAGTGGTATATGGTGGTACTGAGGGTCAGCTGTTCTCAGAGTCCTTAAGTATGAGTTTTTGACTCTGTAGAAGAAGCACATTATGGTTCCTGTATTAAACTGACATGCCTCAGTGCAGCTGTGAGTTCAGACTCATATCCCAAATGATTTTTAATGAATTCAAATGCTCATTCGTGGTTTTTAAAGTCTTAGTCAGGCCTGGGTGGCTTTCTTGTGTTTAGAGACAAGCAAATCTAATAGCCAGGAAAAAAAAGTCTTTCTGGCTTGGGACTGTAATAGTCACATAGCAATTAGAAATGTGTAAGAGAATATGGGAGTGACACATGGCTCTAATTCTAGCACTTGGGGGCTAAGGCAGGAGGATCTTGAGTTCTAGACCAGCTTGGGTTGGATAGTGAGATTGTATCTCCAAAAAAAAAAAAAAAAAAAAAAGGAGAGAAGGAAGGGAGGAGGGGGAACCAACTTACAGTTAGTCACTGATTACTTGGCTTCTTATTTTGACATTATAAAGTATATTATAATTATTAAAGATACTACTTTTAGACTATAATTTTACATAGTATTAAATATAAATGCTGCTTTTCAGTTTGTATAATTAATAAAGAGGAATTTTAAAAATTTTATTTATTTTTATTTTTGAGACAGGGTTTCTCTGTGTAGCTCTGGCTGTCCTGGAACTCACTCTGTAGACCAGGCTGGCCTCGAACTCAGAAATCCACCTGCCAAGTGCTGGGATTAAAGGCATGCGCCACCACTGCCCAGCAATAAAGAGGATTTTTGTAGATCTTACTTGGATTCCATTATTCCAAAATGTCCATTATTGTATAAAAGCAAGATCATCTGAAGGCATTAACTTTGAAATTGATCACTTAATGCAGACAGTACCCAGTAGAAGAGTACAATGTCCCCAAATATACACAAATATGTGTAGCTCAAGCATACCTTCTTGTAGATTTTTAGATGGGTTATTGGTCTTTCCTGTGTCAACACACATGCTGATCTGCTGTGGTTTGCCTGGTGTCTCTGTGGTTTACTCAGAGGAAGTGGTTCTTGTGGGTGAAGGTCTGGTCTTCTTGGAGATTGTTGGTGGCACATGCACTGTCAACTTATTTCCTGTTTTATCGGTTGCTTGGGCTAGACTTCTCAGAGTGACTACTCCTGACGGGTATCTGAGTGTTTTATGGTAGGATAGCTGGTTGCAATGTTGCATAACACCCATGTGTCAGGTGATGCAAAGGTTACGTTGATGTTTATAAAGTACTTCGAGAGTCTAGAATAAAAAGTGCAGACATTATTTCTAGTTGTATTTGCAGGTTATCGCAATGTTCAGATATTACTTAGCTGCAGTAAAAACATGCTCATGTAATACAGTGTTATTTTGCGGAAGCTGAGTTTTGTAGTCATTCAAGTGGTTTTTAGTCACCACAAGAGTCATAGTTAGAATTTTTTCTTTCTGGGACTGGGGAGATGGCTCAGTTGGTAAAGTGAGGACCTGAGTGTGGATTCCTAGCACCAATGTCAAAGCTGGGGGGCACAGTGGTAATCTGTAGCACTGGGGCGGGGTGGAGACAGGTGGTCTTTGGAGTTCATTTGTCAGACAGCATAGCCAATGAGTGAACTTCAGGTTCAATAACAAATCTTGTCTCTGGGCTTCCAAAATAGCACAGCGGGCAATGGTGCTTGTCACCAGCTTTGGGACCCACATGATGGAAGGTAAGAACCGAATCCCAAGAATTGTCCTCCAGCCTCCACATCAGTGCCATGGCACTCAGCTTGACACCAGCACTGTAACACACACTTATGCTTCCCTAGTGCTGTGACTCTCATGGCTGCACAAATGCATGTGCACAAGCACACACACACATCAGATGTGGCAGAGATACCAAGTGACAGTGAATATTATGAATTCATACCATAAAGTAATCTTCCTGCTCTTTCTTTTCCCTCAATTTCCACTCCTCCATTTTACAGACACACTACTCAGAGATAACTGTATTTAACCCTGTTCCTGTCATGGAGACAAGGTCTTGCTATGTATAGTTCCGAGTAATCTTGAACTCGGAATCCTCTTGTCTCTGCGTCCTGGGTGTGCTACCACTTTAGTTAGTGTAACACCATCCCCTGCTCTTAGAAACACTACGAAACACTGCAACCCATCGTTTTAATGTTCTGCACATCTGGCCTGAAGTGGTGTCATCTGCCAGCTTTTGCAGGTTACAGCAAAACTCGGATTGCAGTGTCAGGTGTGGAGTGGCTGCACTATCACTTCCTGGGTCTTATTTTTGAACCTGGCTGAAGGAGCATTGCCGTCTGAAATTCATGGTTATTGTGTCAGAGAGAAAGGACAAGGACATTGATGGACACACATGCTGACTTTTTGTTTGTTTGTTTTTTGAGACAGGGTTTCTCTGTGTAGCCCTGGCTGTCCTGGAACTGCATCTGTAGACCAGGCTGGCCTCAAACATCAGAGATCCACCTGCATCTGCCTCCTTATTACTGAGACTAAAGGCGTGCACCACCACAACTGGCTGCATATGATGACTCTTAAAGCTTTTGTTCAGTCATGCATACATCAGATTAGCTCATAGGGCGTAGGCTAGGACAAGGTAAGGTTCGTTATCAGTGGGGTAGGGATGTATACTCTCCTATGGGTGGCATTGGAAGGCATGTGATCACCGGTAAGGCTCTGTAATCTTTGTAAGGAAGGACCATGGAGGCTGAGTAAGTGAGGACCATAATACAGCCTAGCACAGGAGGTGCCCAGTACACGCCTATTCTTTAGGCTGTTTAGTGTATGGGACAGGTTTATTAACATATAGAGTTCTACATCAGCCTCTGTGTTCCTGTCAGTAGCTTCAACAGTGATCAGAACATGGACTGTCTTGATTCATCTCTCTCTTCCCTTGCCTCTCCTGGGGTTATAGTGAAGCCTCCTGATATCACCAGTAAATATCTCATTGAGACTCCATGTAGTTTGGACTGTGACTTCTTATATCCTTACTGTCTAATGGTTAGACAGTGTACTGAGAACTCTAGAGCGCTCTCAGTTGGAGAGGATGTTCATGGAGTGTGTAGAGTTTGACAGCCAGATCTTGTTTTGATTTCATGGAGTGCTCCTGGAGGAGGTTTGCAACAGGATCTACTTTCTTAACCTTATCCTTACTCAACTTTAGGGGGGGGTGGTGGTGGTGGTGGTGGTGGTGGTGGTGGTGGTGGTGGTGGTGGTGGTGGTGATGGTGCGTGTGTGTGTGTGTGTGTGTGTGTGTGTGTGTGTGTGTGTGTGTGAGAGAGAGAGAGAGAGAGAGAGAGAGAGAGAGAGAGAGAGAGAGTAACAGAAGCAGGTAATCAACCTCTGGGGGAAAAATAACATTGCAACAGATTTGATTTGCAGGAGGTTTTATTTCTCACCGAGCTTCTGTTGGAATGATGCCAATGGAAAGGAGTCCCAGTTCTTAATGGCTCCAAGTCATCTGGGAGCCACAGTGATGTTGTTTAATCTGTAGAAGAACATCAGAATCACTTGTAAAAACCCTAAGCACACCTATGCTGTCAGTTGTGCAGAGAAAAGAGCTATCACATCCTCGAGGTCATCACAGTGACAATAAGAGTAAAGAAAGGCTAATTTTAGTTTGGAAACCATTGACGCCACTTTAGCTGCTCAGGTTAATGAATGCATCTAAGGGCTTTCAAGCACAGTTATGACTCAGGATGTCTGTGCAGGCAGTATGTTTGTTATATCTGAGGTGTAAGGAGTACGGGGCATGTGTTAATATATGTAGGAACATTCACATTTGGGGGAACAGTGGAGAACAAATCAAAGAGAGAATCCCTTTTTAAAATTTGTTCTTGGCATTTGAAAATGACGCCAGCAAAGAGAGCTTACAGTGTTTACTGAGTAATTAAGTTTATATATATACATTGCATATATGATGGAAGTATGTTAGTATAATACCTTTATTGAAATAATTTTAACTGGCTTATCTCTGTGTAGACACTTAAAACAGACTTTGTAGGTAGTGAAACCTAATTTCAGAATCTATGTAGGAACTACAACTACAATTTCAAATGGCTTTTGTCAGCTTAAGTAAAATTATTTTAATTTTAGTTTTTCTTGCTGTTGAATTGGTTCTGGCTTTGGTTGCTCACAGCAACATAGTCTATTTAAAATATAAACAAGTAAATTTTATCCATGGTGAGTAGTTCTTTGATGTGCTATTCTTATTTGTATAGCGTTGTCTCACAATTGAGGACACTAGTTCTCAGGATGGTAGTTGTCCTGTCCTTGTCTGGACAATAGTACTTAGGTTGCCTTTTAGTTGCATGTGCTGTTGCCAATTTAGAAAGGGTTTGTGGTTTCTTGTTACTGTATTTACCCAGCCTGCTTAGAATTCTTGAGACAGCATTTGAAGGTAAAGAGAGTCAGTTGCCTAGTTGGGAACAGCAGGGACATGAAGCTCCTCCCCAGGCCTGTGCAGCCCAACAGAGATGCTTTACTTCTGAGAACAGGAGTAAGCCAGTGTTACAAGTGAGAAGTAGTGATCATTATCATCATCATCATCATCATCATCATCTCTTCCTCCTCTTCTTTCTTCTCTTCCTCATCCTTCCTCTTCTTCCTTCCTTCTTGGATTTTCAAGACAGGGTTTCTCTGTGTAGCCCTGGATGCCCTGAAACTTGCTTTGTAGACCCTGGTGGCCTTGACCTCAGGGAATCTACCTGCCTCTGCTCCCAGAGTGCTTCCATTAAAGGTGTACACCACCACCTGGCATCATCACCTGGCATCATTTTTTTGTTTAAAAGTAACTTTTGAAAGAAAAGTTATCTCAGCCCTGAATTTAGTGTGTGTAGATATTTATTTTTGCCCATGTTAGAGGATCAGTAGAACACTGAGTGATGCTGCTGCTGATGCTGAGAAAAGCCTTAATGTTTTGGCCTGTTAGGTTTGTTCTAGCAACAGCCTGGGTAAATACAGTAACAAGCCAGGGGATCTTGGGCAAGCTCACTTTTTAATAGCATCTGTAAAAGTGGGACCAAACGAGGTGGCTGTAATTGATCATGCCTATAATCCCAGCACTCAGGAGGCAGGAGGATTGGTACAAGATTTCAGCCAGCCCAGCTAGCATGGGCTGTTTGGTAAGTAAGTTCAGTCCATCTTGTGTTATTCAGTGAGAAGAGAGAGAACAGAGGTAGAGACAGAGGCCGAGACAGACTGACTTCTTTTGAAGATAAATTGTGAAGACTGTAAGAGAAGTTAAAATCTGTTGTTTTGAGCAGGGCGTGGTAGCATATGTCTTTAATCCAGCACTAAGGCAGAGGCAGGTGTATCTCTGAGTTTAAGGCAGCCTAGTCTATGTAGTGAGTTCCAGGACAGCCAGGGCTATGCAGAGATACCTTGTCTCAAAAGAGGGAAAGTGCTAGTGTTTATGTATGTGTATGTGTGTCAAGAAGTCAGTAAGTTCTTGACTGTGACTCTTAAGCCTTAGAAATCATCCATTTTTGTAAACTTTTAAAAAACTGCTAGTAAAATGATTTTTAATTAAAACATATTTTCAGCTGTTTCCCCCTTACTAGTTTTATTTTTATATTTAAAAATGTAAAATTAAGAAAATTATCTGTAATAGTGATATTTATTGATTCATGCTGAACATTAAAGCAAGAAGTTGTTTTGTTTGTTTTGTTTTGTGAGATGAGTGAGGTTTTACCATGTTGTTCAGTCTGGCTTGTCCTCTGGGGCTCATTCTCCCAGGTCTAGGCATGAACCTGGCTCAAGAAGGAATTTTTATTTGGGGGAAATACTACAAAGTAATAATGATTAAATATATTTTATTTTCCAAGTTAAAAATTTTAACTTCTATTGCACACTTTTTTTTTTTTTTTCTTTCCCCTGAGACAGGGTTTCTTGTAGCCCTGGCTGTCTCAGAACTTACTTTGTAGGCCAGGCTGGCCTTGAATGGAGAGATCCACCTGCCTCTGCCTCCCCAGTGCTAGGATTAAAGCGGTGCGCCACCGCTGCCTGGCCGCATCGTCCTTTGGCTTCACTGTAGTTTTTGCTCTCACTACGTGTCCATGCATTACCTACACTTTAAAGGAACTGACACAGCGCTGGAGCAGTATTCATCTTTTTGCTTTTAGAGTTTTGAGACAAGGTCTTGGTCTGCAGTCTAGTCTGGCTTTCAGTTTGTGGCAGTCCTTCAGGATTGCAGGAGTAAGCCATGACACCCAGCACACAGTCAGGATTCTTTACATTTGCTGTTATTACTTTGGTTTGTGTTTTGAGAGATGGGATCTTGCTGTGTAGCCTTGGCTAGCATAGATTTGATATTCAGACTAGGCTGCCTTAAAAAATTTAGTAACCCTGCCTCCTAAATGCTGAGATTATAGGTGTGCACCACCACACCTAGCTTATTATCATTATTATTATTAACCTAATCCTTGTTGATAAATCATTTTCTGTCACAGTTATTTTAAAGTTCTTTTTTTTTTTTATGTTTATAATCTGTTTGATACAAATATTTTTGGTGTCAGAAGAGCAGAAATCAATTTATTATACTGAATATCTAAGGTGGGAAAAAAAAAAGCAGTAAATGCTGTTTAATAGATGATTCTTTGTTTTTCTTTTTATGGTGTTGGGGATTCAGCCCAGGGCCTTGTACTTGGTAGGCATATGCTTCGCTATCCTGGCCCTTGGTTATTTTGTTTTTGTTTTCTTTTTGAAACAGGTTTTCACTATGTAATCATAGGCTGGGCTTGAACTATAGATCCTCTGCCTTTGGAGATCTGGGGTTGTAGGGGTGTGCTCACCAGGCATGACTTAAGATGAGACTTTTGTGGGGGATAAATAATAGAAGCAAATTACCACCCCCACCCCTTAAAAAAGAATCTACATTAAAGATTTCTTGCTACCATAGCTATATCCCTTTTAAAAGGTTACTGTTACTGAAATTCTGTTAGCAAGAATAGTACAGAATTCAGATTTATTTATGTGTATATGTGTTTGCTTATATGATTTTATGTGTCTCATGTATGGATAGGAGGTCAGAAGAGCCCCTGGAACTGGAGTTACAAGTGGTTGTGAGCCACTACGTGGGTCCTGGGAACCAAACTTGGGTCTTCTGCAAGAGCTGTAAGCACTCTTGACTACTGAGCCATCTCTTCAGCCCTAGTCTTACAGCATTTAGAACAAAACAACAGCAAGAACGAAATAATGTGGTATGAATAATTTTATGACTTGCTTAGGAGATACGTGTTTATTATTTTTAAGTTATAACTGTTTTATTATATTTTTAGTAACTTTAGAAAAAACTGAAGTTTGTATATAGCTGTTTAAAAACAGAAGCTCCTAAATGAAGACTTACTGAGTGAATAAAAAGTTCTCGGTAAAGAAGCTGCCGAGGTCTTGTGTTAGAGTCTTGCTAGGTCTAAAATGGATAAGAGATCGCATGGAGAAGTTAGTGCTCCTAGACACAGTGTCATACGTGAGGGGACTTCACAGCCCTTAGGGAGAGCAGCAGGATTTTGAGAAGCTGCTTTTTCCCGTGATTATGGATCCTGCTTGAGATGAAGGTCTGTTAATTTTGCATAAATACATACCATATCTCATTGTAGCTAGCATTGCTTCCTCACACTGTAAGCAATAAGAACTTTGCTTATCCAGCTTGGAAAATGTACTGTTATCTATATTGCTAGTCTGGAGAATGTTTGGCTGTCTTGGAGAGCTGTGAACATAACTTAGCTGTAGAGCTTGCCTATTGCCTAGCATATGCAAGGCCTTAGCTTCAATCCCAAGAACAAAATGAAACAAAAATTCAAATTTGAAAAAATAACATAGGTAAATGACCAATTCATAATGATTAAATAATTAGATTATTATAGGTATTTTCAAGTTTAGATTTTTTAAAAATGTTATATATATGGGTGTTTTTGCCTGTGTGTGTCTCCACACCACGGCATGCCTGATGTCTAAGGAGGTCAGCAGAGGGCATTGGATTCCCCGGAACTGGAGCCGCCCGTGGTTGTGAGTAACCTACTGTGGGTGAAGGGAGCGAGCACACCAACCACTGGGCATCCTCCAGTTCCACCACATTTTATTGTGAGGATGATACTGTCACACAAGCATCATGATGTGTTTGCTTTGCTACAGTTAACAAATTACCACTTACATAGACTTATGTTTACTGTGTGTGTGTGTGTGTGTGTGTGTGTGTGTGTGTGTGTGTGTGTGTGTGATGTATATGCGTGAGTACATGAGCCATGGTACACATGTAGAAGTTGGAGAGCAACTTTGCAGAGTTGGTTCTCTTCTGTCTATATTCCAGGGATATAATAGCTCAGGTGGCCAGGCCCTAAGCAGCAAGCGTCTTTACCTGTTGAGCCATTTTGCTTACCTTATGTTTGTTTTTTGAGATGAATCATTTAAATTTGTACTTACTATGCTTTTACAACTGTTTCTATATTTAGTCAAAATAATTAGCTTCTGTATACAAAAATATCATTTTAGGACTTTATGGATGTTGTAGTTAATTCTTATAATAAGGCATTTGTTATTCCCACTTTACCCACAGAAAAAGCCCTTTAGATTCAGAGACACGAATTGGCTGGCCTAGTGCTGCTTCCCTACTAGAAAGATTTTAGAATCAGATTGAAAGTCATTCTATACATGGTTCATTGTATTTCCTACTGTATACAATTTTACATAGCGCTCTGGGTGTGTGTGTGTGTATCAATATAAATAGAAACTGTAAAACTGAAGTGAGAAAATCCAGCAAAGGTTTAGTTTCTTGTCTTTTTTAATATATATTTTATATATATATATATTTTTTTTGTTTTTGTTTTTGTTTTTCGAGACAGGGTTTCCCTGTGTAGCCCTGGCTGTTCTGGAACTCACTCTGCAGACCAGGATGGCCTTGAACTCAGAAATCAGCCTGCCTTTGCCTCCCGAGTGCTGGGATTAAAGGGGTGCGCCACCACTGCCCGGCTTAAAAAATATTTTTATTTATGTATATATGTGTGTGCCTACTTGTCTGAAGGAGACCAGAAGAGGGTGTCAGATCGCCTAGAACTGGAGTTACAGGTAGTTGTGAACCACCTGATGTGAATGCTGGCAACTGAGTGAGAACTACAAGTGCTCTGACCACCGGGCCTCTCCCCAGCCCAGCAATGTTTGGAGAGAAGATCTTTGGATGGCCTGGGCTCAGACCTACCTGCTTCCGCCTCCACCTCCCAAGTACTTATGTTACTGGGATTAATTTCTTGTTTTTAAATATAAATTAAAGCAGCAGTTACTATATTGTGTGCCATGGAACGTGTAGGAGACTTCATAAGGAGGGAAACATTCTCCCCCCCCCCCCCCCCCGTTTATGAGCCCCACATTCAGATACTCAAGGCAAAAAGGTAGAATGTAAAATATAGATCTGAATAAGCCCCAAACTGGGATTCATTATTAAGAAAATCCAGTTTTTTGCTTGAAATGCTTTTTTTATTAGTCACAAATAGCCCCAAATTTGTGTTTTTATATGATTCCTCTTAGATACCACTTACTACTGTCGGACTACACCTTAGACATTGGCCTTCCTTGGAAGGGCTCTGCTTTCAAGTTTGGGTGCATTTCCTTCCCTTCTGCAGTCTCCTGTCTGTCCTCTGACCCATGTCAACATCCACGGGCTCTGCTCTCTTAGGTCTGCTGTTCTTCTCAGGCTTTTACTATTTCTGCTTGAGTCCTTACGCCGTGCCTTCCTCATTCTTCCTGTATCTTCCTAGGAGATAGTAACCCAGCTAGTAATCTCTCCTTTCAAAGTAAACCTATTTAGTAAAAGTTGTGTGAGGCACTGGAGCATTTTACACACTGTATTTTACATAATCTTCCCAATGACTGTGAAGTGATGGGTTTTAAATATAACCTACATTTATAAGGACAGAAACAGAATCCTAGGAAGTTTAAGTACCGCTCCCAGTGAGTGTCAGAAGTCTGAATCCCCAACCTGCATTAGGCACTGCTCTACTGTAGAGGCAGGCAGAGGTGAATCAGGTACTGTTCCTGACTTGTAGGAGATGCTAGTGCGATAGGAGTGTAGTTGGCATTTCCTGGCCCGACGAGAAATGGTTTCCTAGATAAGATGACCCTGGGAGTTGTGACATGGTTACCAGACAGGTGAGGGGTACAAGAGCATCGAGAGGAGTGATATGAGTGGAGACAGGTGAGAACCTGCTGGGGCGGCTTCCCTGTAATCTCAGCATTAAGGAGGCAGAGGTGGGAGGAGGATGTGATACAGACTGGTCTATATAGTGAGACCCTGTCTTTAAAACAACATGGCATGAAACATCCTGCATTTTGTACAAACTGCAGGGGGATTGATGGTGACAGTGGCTCAGCGGATGGGGCACTGGCTGCCCTTGCAAAGGACCTGGATTCCATTCCATGCACCACGTGGTGGCTCTGTAACTTCAGTTCCAGGGGGTCTGATGCTCTCTTGTGGCCTCCTCAAGCACCAGGGATGCAAGTGGTACACAGACATACACACAGGCAAAACAGCCCACACACAGAAAATAATTTAAAAGAGAAATTGATGATGATGAAATTGAAGTGTTAGGTGGCACTTGATGATGTCATTTTAAGGAGGTTGGGTTTAAACCCTGGGTTCTGAAGGCCAGTGATGTCCTTTAGCCATAGAAGTAATGGAATCACGAGGCATTGTGAAGTATGGATTAGTTGTGAGAAGCAGTTTCAGAAGCAGAGACTGATAAAGAGATATTTTTCAGTAATCTACATGAAAAGTGAAGTCCTAACAACCCCTTAAACCAGAGCTATTCAGCGATATGTTTGAAAGAAGAGAGGCAAAAATAAAGCTCAGAAGACTTAAGACTACAATAGGACCAAAGGATCGGGAGACCCAGTGTGTGCCAGGCATGGGGTCAGTGCTGCTCACTGAGATGGGGAGTGTGAGGAGGAGCGAGGCTTGCCTTGTGTTTGCTTGACTAATTAAAGAGGAGGAGGCAACTAAAGAACTGTAGTCAGGGACAGTTAGGATACTGCTAATGGCGAAAATAAACTAGTTATCTATTGGCATTTGATACATGATCCCCAAAGTCATAAAAATTTCATTCTCTAGCATAGTACATACACAAGACAAAATTGGCTGCTTAAATTAATTAAAATTACATAAAATGGAAAATTTAATTCCTAGGTCACACCACATTTTATTGTTCAGTAGCCACATGTAGCCAATGGCTATTGTATGGGTGTTCATTATCAGAGCATTTTATCAGAGGTATTAGAGGTTATATCTAGGGTTTTACACGTTAGGCAAACACCCTAGCACTCCTTTTTTTTTTTTTTTTTTTTTTAAAGAATTATTTATTTGCTTTATGTATATGAGTACACTGTAGCTGCCTTCAGACACACCAGAAGAGGGCATCAGATCCCATTACAGATGGTTGTGAGCCACCATGTGGTTGCTGGGAATTGAACTCAGGACCTCTGGAAGAGCAGTCAGTGCTCTAACTGCTGAGCTATCTCTGCAGCCTCCTAGCGCTCTTTTATTTTTTTATTTTATTTGTTTTTGAGACAGGGTCTTTGTAGTTCCAGCTGGCTCTGAACTTGAGGCACTCGTACCTCAACATTCCAAGAGTTGGGACTACATGAATGAGCTACTGCACTCAGCTTCTTTTTATGTCTCTCTTGGACTTTGTGTGTGAGGCCAGAAGAGAGCATTGGATTCTCCTGGAGCTGCACTTACATGTAGCTGTGAGTCATTTAACATCAGTCCTGGGAACCAAAGTCAGGTCCTCTGCAAGAGCAGTGCCAGCTCCTAACTGCTGAGCCATCTTTCTAGCCTTTTCATTTCTGAGACTTGTGATCTCCTCTTGCCTCTGGCTCCCAGGAGTATTTGGGATTAAAGTTTGGACAGAGCTACTGAATATCAAGTATTATCTCATACAATTATGATCAGAAAGCTAGGAGTCACTTAGCTGAGTAGTTCTGGCTTAAGATTCCTCATGAGGAATGTCAAAGTGTTTTCCCCTCAAAGCACAGGCGTTAGGTATCTGAAGGTTTGGCACGAGCCAATAGGTCTACTCCTAAGGTTGTTCACTTACATGGGGCAAGTGACTGAGACTGTTAGTAGGAGAGATCGGGTCCTTTTTCGTTTTGGGGACCTCTCTAAGGACACCTAAGGACTTTGCTTTGTGTGATTAGGAGATCAGGATGGAGGCTGTAGTAAGTTTGATGAGGTGACCTCAGAAGACACACTGTTGTTTTCATCCTGTTCTATTGGTTCCCAGGGGAGCTCTGTTCACCCTGCAGGTTAATTGTCCACCTTGGTCTGTGGTTAAACACTCATAAAAATTAGGCAATTTGATAAAAAAAGTCATTGGAAGTAATCTTTATACTCATTTTATAGTTCCGTTTTTACAGTCATCTTTATTTTGTTTTATTCACAGAACACTTACACTTGTCAAGATAATTTAAGTTGTTCACATGAATAGATGTATTTGTCAAGATAAGGTTATTTGTAAAACTAGTCTTAGTCATGCATCAGATCTCACAAAGGAAAGACTTCTCCCAGAAATATTTGAAATTCTTCCTGAAGCTCGAATGGATGTGTGAAGACTTTTCCATTCGTTTGCCAAACTCTGTATGTAGCTCTGATTTTGAAGCTAAATAATGAATATGTCTAGAAAGTTGGTTTTTTTTTTGTTGTTGTTTTTTGTTTTTTGTTTTTTTTAATTCTTGCCCCACCTTTAGAGACAGGATCTCATATATACACCAGGCTGGCTGCTTCTAACTTCCCATTCTCCTTGCCTCCTGAGTGTGAGGATTATAGGAGCTACCGTACCCCCCCCCCCCTTTTAACTTTTATTCTAAGTACACACATGAAATGATCACAGGACAACACAAGGGAGTGGGTTCTGGGGTTCAAACTCAGGTCATCAGGCTTAGTGGCAAATGACTCTACTGGCTGGGCCATCTAGCTGGCGTTCGCTGAGCTCTTTCAGAAGATGTTTACTAAGCTATAATGGCTGACAAAAAAAGGCCAACTAGAGTAAATGTTGTGAAAGTATTGAGAAAAGCATTATGCTTGAAGGTAAGGTAAGAGTCTTAGGATGCCTGTAGGTGGTGGCGTGTATTTAAGGGACTACTAAGAGGGACCGGAATACAAATGGGTAGCCATTCAGGATTTTATGAAGTCTTACAACTTTAACAGAAAAGGTAGCCAGTTGATTTAAGAAGTAGGAGGGATGTAGTGGCTGAGATAGCTAATGAGTTCAGAGGATTTGCTCTGTTCTGTTGTTTAGGACTTGACCTAGAGTAAGTGCAGTGCTGGTGCAGTGGGCAGTGTTCTGTATCTGAGGACTCCTGCTTGAGTGGTATAATCTGGTCTTGGACTTATATTGGAATTATTTTAATTAAATATTATGAAAACAGATGGAATGTAAGTATGAAATTCAAGTATATATATAGAAAAAGTTTTTATGATTTGGAAATGTGAGGCAGTTTCATTGAAAAACCACTGTCAAGTTGGATGGGGATAAAGACAACTATGAGTTATTTGTGGAAAGATTTAGTGGATATTTTTATGCATATCCTGTTTCTTGTTCTACTGTAAACTGAATTGGTAGTTAATCTCAATGATATATTTGGTGTAGCTTATATGAGAAATGTTTTTTTGTTTTTGTTTTGTTTTGTTTTTTTGAGACAGGGTTTCTCTGTGTAGCCCTGGCTGTCCTGGAACTCACTCTGTAGACCAGGCTGGCCTCGAACTCAGAAATCCGCCTGTCTCTGCCTCCCGAGTGCTGGGATTAAAGGGGTGCGCCACCACTGCCTGGCTTATATGAGAAATGTAACAGTCACTATGATTATCTTGCTAAAGAAAAGGCCTTTATTCCACATCTAAGAAGTGGCAGACGAATACACATTTATATATTCTAAGTTGAAGCAGAGTTTAAGATGTTCACAAGTGGCATTTAATAACTTCCTGATTTGACTGCTGTTTTACATTAAATGACCAACTACTGGTACCAGTAGATGGGCTAAGACGGGTTTTGTTTTGTAGACAGAGGAACATCATGACTTCAGTAGGTGTGAAAAAAGTATGAACTGCCTCCTGTTTGAGGAAATGACCAGGCTGTAATTGTACTGACTGAGTTAGTGTCACTGTTCCAGAAACATTGACTTGCATTTCATTGTTAGTATTTTCAAATTTAATTCTGTTCATGCATTGTTTTCTAGTGTTACTTTCCTTTTGGCAAACAATCCAATCTTTTTTCCTACTTACAATAGTGAAGTAAAGTTTCTTTTGGAAATGGTGACAGTGCTAAAGGACAGCACTAAGTTCTCAGTAGTTGGAGGCTCTGTGCAGTGGCAAATCATTGAGTCTGTATAGACATAGAGTAGGCCTGCCTCTTCTCCAGCACAGACCTCAGACTAGGATTAGAAGGTGATTGGCAGAGGGGATTTGAAAGCTCTGAGGCCAGCGTTTTGTTTATAGGAGTCTTAGAACTTAATTTTTCCAGCTTTATTGAGTTTGCTTGTCTTCATTTCTTTTGTCAGTACTTGGAAGATATAAATATTGAATTAGACCAGTGGTTCCCAACCTTCCTAATGCTTCTAATATAGCCCTTCATATTGTGATGATCCTGATCTTAAAATTACTTTGTTGCTACTTCACAACTGTAATTTTGCTATAATGCAAATATCTGATATGCATGATGAGCTTAGGGGTTGTGACCCACAGGTTGAGAACCATTGAATTAGACCAATGACGGAACAGATGAAACCAAGTAAGAGTTACATTAGCACAAGGCCAGATTGGACACTTAGCAAAAAGTTGAATTCCTGAGATAGTGCTATACTGGGAATGCTATCTTTTTGTTTATTACTTGTGGCAATTGAAGCAAATTATTATTATTCCCCTCCCCTCCCCTCCCCTCCCCTCCCCTCTCCTCTCCTCTCCTCTTTTTTTTTCTTTTCTTTTTTGAGACAGGGCCTCTCTGTGTAGCCCTAGTTGTCCTGGGTCCTGAAACTCACAATGTAGACCAGACTGGGCTCAAACTCATAGAGGTTTGCCTGCCTCTGCCTCCTAAATGCTGGGATTAAAAGTATGCACCACCATTAGTCTTGAAGCTAATTCTTAATTCGAAGGGAGACTTGGAGTAGTATTTTTCATCTGGATTTGAACGTCTAAATAAGTTTGAACATTACAGAAAATAATTTGACAGGATAGTTAAAAAACTTAAGGAATTTTCAAATGTTCTGAGCTAGTAATGCCAGTTATGGTATATATTTCAAGACATGAAAGGAATAAAGACTATAACAATATTAAAAAAAAAAAAATCAGTAGCCGGGCAGTGGTGGCGCACACCTTTAATCCCAGCACTTGGGAGGCAGAGGCAGGTGGATTTCTGAGTTCGAGGCCAGCCTGGTCTACAGAGTGAGTTCCAGGACAGCCAGGGCTACACAGAGAAACCCTGTCTCGAAAAACCAAAGGTGGGGAAAATCAGTGATGCTATTGTTGGCAAAGAGAAATTTAAATTGAATTTGCATTCAGGAGATAGAGGAACAGGAGTCCAAGGTCCTCTTAGTTATCTATATAGCGAGTGGGAGCCCAGTCAGAACTACATGTGTGTTTTTTCCCCTCCAGTGCTGTGGGTCAGACACGACCTTGTGCATGTTGGCAAGCATTCCACAGTTCTGCTTCATCCCCAGCTCTTGTTTTTTAAGTCTTGCTATGCAGCCAGCCTCCTGAGTACTGGTGTCTGCTGCTCAGTGAGCAGCCATGCTACCTGAGATGCTTAACTACAGGGCTTTGTACTTGCTTACTTCATCCTGACAGCGTTGCTCTAGAGCAAGTATTTAATCGGTTTTGAAGTTCAGTAACCTGCTCAGGGTCATATAAACCACCGAGTGAGTGTGCCATATGTCAACAACCTTCTCTGTACCAAGCCTACTTTTTTCTTACAAGTATTCCCTCTTCAGAAACTACCGGTAAGCAAATGCCACCTGCATCTGCAGTTAGGTTGTCATTCTGACTACTTGGCAGGGTGGCATGCTTTGGAGTTTAGCTCACTGTTGGCATCAGCATCTTAGTGACATGTGCTTATAGTACACTTGAACATAGTTCATCACTGAAAACATATTAAGTTTAAGAGATGAGAGAGCAACCTGGGTATGTTCTAGAGAGTTAAGTCAGAAATGTTGATATGTCCAATTTAAGCATTATATTTACCTTTTTACAGATTAATTGGAATGATGCAGCTTCAGTAAAGAGGGCTTAATGGGATACATATACAGCTCTTAATGGAGTGTCTAGCTCTACACCCTAAGCAGGGGAAACCCTTCTCATGTCTGTGACTCAGTGGCTTTCCATTTGACAGCAGTCTACAGTTTTTAAGATTTCTTTTAAGATTCCTCTTTGTTGTACTTATTCTAAAATACTGTAAATACAAGACCGGAAAGGAGCATAGAGCAAACAGCTACATACACAGGACCTCCCATCGTCCTCTGGGGTGGACAGGATAAGAGTAAACTTTGTTTCTGAGCTTTCCTCATCTAGTACAGTATTCGATCACTTTAGCTCTGTAAGTGTGGTAAGATGCCTTGTCTAGATTTATCCTTCAAATGTTTCATTGATATTCTTGGCCTTTTCTTTATAAATTGAGATTAACTAAAATTTCATACAAAGTCTTAATGAGGTTTTAAAAAAAATTATCATTGCATTGCATATATAATTTAGCAGGGAGAGAACAGACATCTTTGTGACACTGCCTTTATATGTAAATGTAGTATTTAGTAGTTTTAAATCTTTTATGGTAATTCTTCAGTAAGTTGTGAGCTTTACTCAGGTCTGAAAGCTTTTGCTAAGACTATTACCAGGCACTTTATGATTTTTCCCCTTATGAGTTGTTGGTCAGTGACTTTCTCATCTTCCCTCCCTCCCTCCCTCCCTCCCTTCCTGTTCTTGCTTCCCTTTTCCTGTTCTCATCCTTTTTGTTTTCAGTTCCCTCCCTCCTCCCTCCCTCCCTTCTTCCTTCTTTTTCGTTCTTATCTAACATTAAAAATGTACTTAGTCTTGGCTGAAAGTTCTGTTTAAAGTATTATGTAGTTGAAAGTGTATGAGAATCAGAGTCAGAGTTGTTGGGACTGAGTCTCTGCTTTGTTTCTCATGGATTACAGAGATAATTAAGTGCACTTTTCTGAGTCTAATCTTCAACATAGGGAGGATAATACTGCTTATGGGGGAAGAAATTACCTCAGAGAATCAAATGACACATGTGTGAGGTGGTTTTTACCTAATTAAAACTTGCTGTGCAAGTGCTGGACGTATGTGTGACTTACTAACGGAATGCTTGCCTAGTGTACCCTAAGATCTGGTTTCTTTTAGCACAAAGACAGTGTAAAAAATTACAGTCAGCATTATAAACAACGGACATAGTTGTTTGTAACGACAAATATTCAGACACACTCCAGTTAAAGGTGCTAGAATAAAAATCTTGTGAGTTTGTACTTTAGTGATAGAACATGTGCTTAGTGTGTATAAGGCCCAGCAGCACACAAAAATGTAAATAAAAAAATGAAGTTGGTATGGTGAAGTTAGTGCAAGTATGATTATGAGGGTTGAGAGAGCTGTTGTGACTGAGCCCGTTGGAGATGCTGTGGGGAAAAGATAAGTCAGGTTTGTTCTATTGGTGAATGTATTTCCTTCTTTGTTATAAAGAAACGTAGCTTTATTGCTTTTAAATGGCTGTTTGGAATATTAATTTTATGCTGGTCTAAAACTTGAGTTTGTCTTGCCTTAATCTCCTAAGTTTGGCCACAACACCTGACTCATGTATATTAAATTCTTTATTTTTTATTAAATTTACATATTTTACATGTATGGTTATAGGTAGACATCACAATACACGTGTGGTTAGAGGACAACTTTCTGGAATCAATTCTTTCCTTCCACTGTGTGAGGCTTTGAACTCAGGGATTGAGCTCAGGTCATCAGGCTTGGTGGGCAACCATGCGTACTCACTGAGCCACCTCTCTGGCCCCGATGCTAAATTCTAATGTGAACTTTTGGTCACATGTGTTTCAAGAGGTTGATAGTGGAGATAATGTCTGTTAACTGCATTACATAAATGACTCTTTCTATGACTCTTTTTTTTTTTTTTTCAAGACAGGGTTTCTCTGTGTAGCCCTGGCTGTCCTGGAGCTCACTCTGTAGACCAGGCTGGCCTCGAACTCAGAAATCCACCTGCCTCTGCCTCTCAAGCGCTGGGATTAAGGTGTGCGCCACCACTGCCGGCTCTGTGGCTCTTAAGTAACTGTCAGTGATAACTCAGGAAATAGCATTAAGTGACACTTACTGTTGTGTGGCTGTTTCTTCTGGGTAAGACATGATCGTTGATTGCTCTCTTGAATCAGAACAGCTAAGGTCACATGCGTGGGGCCCTCACCAGATGTGGCCTATTAACATTACTTTATGGTTAATTGCTGGAGATTGTGGCTCAAACCACCAGTGACAGCAGAATTGTAAGTTCAAGGCTAACCTGGTCTGCATAGCCATACCCAGTTGCAAAAGTGATTTAAAAAAATTCCCTTATGGAGGGAGGTAGAGGCTCATGAACCTTTACACCCCTGCAACCTTTTTCACTTACGTAAGAAGAAAACAGTTGACTTGTGTAGGACTTTTGGTAATACAGCTGCCCCCAAGTTGCCCAGAGAGGTTCATCTGCCTGTCTTCCTGTGAGTAACCCCAGTAAGCTTACTGGTTCACCAGCCTGGACTTGGTGGAATCTTTTCTGACTTTATCCATACCTAGTCTGTCTAGGGTGAATAGTCAGTCTTCTTAGGAAAAGTCATTTATCACTCAGTAAAACCAGTTCTTTGGGAAAACTAAGCTGGTGTTCTAAGGAGGCATTAACTTGGATTTTAACTTAGAACCAGATCTTAATCACTTTCCCTGTTGCTGTGATAGTCTGACAAAGCAAAGGATGATTTATTTGGCTTAAGTTTTAGGATACAGCCCATCATGAAATGGTCAACATGGGGGAGGAGCTTGAGGCAGTTGCTCAATTGTATCTACAGTCAGGAAGCAGAGAGTAATGGATGCTGGTGCTCAGCTCGATTTCTCCTGCTTCTGTAGTCTAGGATCTCAGCCTCATGGATGGTGCTTCCCCCCTCAGTTAACCTATGAAGACCACAGGCATGCTCAGAGGCCCGCCTCCCAGGTGATTATGGTCTGTCAAATCGAGAGCTGAGACGAACATGGAAGCAGTGAGATCTTCCAGCATTGTGAATACTGGGATTTTGGTGAAACCCTTAAAGCCAGTGAAACTTTTAAAGCAGTAATAACTCCAGGATAACCACTAACGTGGTGAAATGCCTTCTGGTTACAAATGAGTCCTCAGCCATCTTGATTTAGCTGATGGACACAAACACTGCCATTGAGTTTGAACAGAGTTAGGTGTTCTTGATTTGGTCAGATCATGTTTTCTTTTGTATCTAGGGACCAGGGTTTGTATCTTCAGATGATGTTCTGTCTTTTACATGGACTCCGGATTATTTAGTGTCCCTGAACTGTAGTTATTTCATGCTTTAGTCCGTGTATCTTGTATATCTGTTTCAGTAAAAAGTAAAAAACTTTTTCAGGTAAACTTTTCTACAATCGGTTACTAATCATTTTTATTTAGCTTGAATCTGTCTCAAACACGTTGTGTTTTCCCTAAGCAAAGTGACCAGGGGAAAATTAGAAATTCTTACTTGGTTAACTCCCTGCATTTGAAATATTTATTTTTACTATCCCCCCCCTTTGGTTTTTCAAGGCAGGATTTCTGTGTGTAGCCCTTGGTGTTTTTGAATTTGTTTTGTAGACCAGGCTGGCCTTGAACTTGGAGATACATCTGTTTCTACCTTCTGAGTGTTCGGATTAAAGGTGTGTGCTGCCACTGCCTGGAAAGATTTATTTTAACAAATTATTGATTTATTTATGAGTCAAGATCTTGCTATGTAATTATGGCTGGTACATAATGTGCTACATAGACCAAACTGGCTTCGACCTCGTGGTGATCCTTTTGCTTCAGCCTCCCAAAGTGCTGGGATTATAAATGCACGCCACTACCCCTGGCTGAAATTCATCTCTTAGCCAGGTAAGACAGGCGCTTGATATTTGTAGGCCTACCCTCACACCTTACAGAAGTCAGGCAGGCTTTCCTGTCAGGTAGACCTTGGTTTTGATCACATCTGGACTATTTGTTAGTTGAGTGACTTTGGAAAAAGCTACACAGGTCCAAATTTAACTTTTATTTATTATCCTCAATATCTTCTATAAAATATCAGCTTCAAGAGACTTTCAATATATATATTTTTAAATTACTAAATTGTAGCTTGTTGAGGTTTTTATTTAAGAGTAGTCTATTTGAGGGACCCACCCCTAGAATTAGAAATAAATACAGATCAGAAAAATGACTCAGGATAAATTTGGTCTCAAACAGTATTGTAATAGAAGTACTTGGGTGGGTTGGTTTTGGTTTTGGTGGCAAATCTCATTCTTGTCAGGCTATTCTGGCACTTGCTATGTAATCCAGGACAGCTTTTGGACAGCTTTAGATTGATGATCCTGTGATCTTGCTTCAGCCTTCAGAGTGCTGGGATCATAGGTGTGTGCCACAGAAATAGCTTCTTAAGAAGTATAGCAGTACTTGAAAGTCACTGCTACATAAAATCAGGAAAGCATAGTGAATCTGTTATAGGCTCTTGTAATAAACGTACAGCATGATCTTCCAGTGATCTAAGTGTAAAGTCCCAGGTTTCCTTCTTTGCTTCATGTACCTGGTCTGACCTAGCACTAACCACCATTCCATTGCTTTACACAATGGATTTACCTCATAGGAATTGAGTGCAGCCAGAAATTTCATGTGGCAGCATACACTCCTCTCCCTCCTCCTCCGAGCTCCTGGTTGCTTTAGATCCACCACACAGTACACCTGCTGTGTCCTTTTGACTTTCTACTGTTGAATATCAATTGTTGGCTTAGTTGGCTGCACAGCACTTTGATTCCATGCACCAGTCGTTTTCAGAGGAAGAAATGGAAGACACTGGTATTTCACTTGTAATGTCTCAGTAAAAATTTAGAGAGAGGTTAATGGTCCAAAGAACTAAGAAGAGAATTCAAATAAGTGTGCTCAGCACAGCCCTGTGTTTCTGTCCCCCCTGTGCCTAGCCATGGTGTGTCTCTAAGAGGGTTCTTCCTGGAAACTGTGAATGTTGATTAGCAGCTAGTTTCACTTTGAAACTTACACAGCAAACAGGGAAGAGTGGATTGTTGCCTTGACCCATGGGAGTCTTGAGATGGACATCAAAACACAGTGCAGCTGTCTAAGCAGTGGGGAGAGTATTTCTAACATCCCTGTTAGATCATTGCTGGTCCTTTCCTTTCCTCCTTTCTTCTCAGACATTGTGTAGAACGGCTTTACCGTTCTTTGCTAAGCTGCAGTGGTGCTCTTTACTTCAGCCTGTGCAGCTCTTCCTCCCCCCTGCATTAAGTCATTGTGATAAGAACCTTTGTTTCTAAAAAGTTTTTTTTTTTTTTTTTTTTTGCAAGAGATTTACAGATTGAGACACTAAAGAGGGTCTTGATAGCCCATACATGTACTCATTTTCCTCAACTTTTAACATGTTATAGTAGTATGGTACATGTATCATATTACTGAGTCAACATTGACATTATTAACTAAGTTCATAGTTTATTTAATCTCCTGGGATTTCCTTTTTTTGGTGGTTGTTGTTGGGTTAAGCCATTGCTCTAGTTCTACCCAGGATACAGTCTCAATTAGGGTTTTATTACTGTGAAGAGATGCCATGACCAAGGCAACTCTTGTAAAGGAAAACATTTAGGGGGATAGCTTACAGTTTCAGAGGTTTAGTCATGGGTTGGGTCAGGGGGAAGCATGGCATTGTCCAGGCAGGCAGACATGGTGCTCAAGGAAGAGCTGAGAGTTCTACTTCTTGATCTGAAGGCAACAGAAGGAGACTGTGTGCCACACTAGGTGTAGCTTGAGCACATATTAGACCTCAAACCCACCCCTATGGTAGCACACTTCCTCCAACAAGGCTATACCTACCAATAGTGCCACTCCCTATGGACCAAATGTTCATATACATGAGTCTATCCTTATTCAAACTACTAAGGATACCATTTGAAATTTAGTTATTGTGTCTCCTTAGGTTCGTCTTGGCCGTGAGAGACTTTGTTTTTTGATGGTCTTGACATTTCTCAGGAGTCCTGGTTAGGTATATTTTAGGATGCCTCCAAACTGGAATTTGTGTAGAGTTTCCTCATTATTAGATCGGAGTTGTCTGTCTGACAGGCTGTAGTGTGGCTCAGGGGTAGAGGTGTTACATAGCCTGTCAGACAGGATAAGAGTTCAAGGTACAAAGTAAGTTCTAGGCCAGCTTGAGCTACCCAGTTATCTCCATCTGCCTCACTATCCACCCCCATATGCATATACACACAGGCACATGTGTGAGCACTTACACACACATACCTGTGTACACACAGAAATACAGAAACCATTCTGGATTTGCTAGTTTCTTGTTGCTAAACAAGAGAAAGGAGAGAAACCATTTAAGAAGGGGAAGTAGGTTTGACTCACAGTCTTAGAGGTTTCAGGCCTTGATTGGCTTGCTCTTTCTATGGGCCTGTGGTGAGAACAACGTCATTGTGCTGTGAAGAGTATGGCAGAGCAAACTGCTCAACTCCAGCTAGCTGGGGGGGGGGGGGCAGGAGAGAGGGGTAGATACTGATAGAGTGAAAAGTATGAGGAGGGAGACAGGAGGAGGCTAGAGAGACAGCCTTCAGTGGTGAGCCTGAGTTTCCTCAATCAGAATTGCTAACTTGTAATCCCTATGACATAGCATTTCCAACTAGAATGTAGTATTTTTTTGTTATTTCAAGTCATAATGTTAATTCTCGGAAGTTAGGTTAGCCTTCTTAATATTTTGATCCAGGGGATTGAACCTAGGACCTTATGATGCTAGGCTTGTACTCTGCCTCCCAGCTGTGTGCTCTGTAATTTCGTTTAGTTTTGAGACAGTATCTCAATAAGTTGCCCATTCTGTAGCCCATGAGGTCCTGGAGTGTATGATCCTCCTGCTTTATCGCTGAGCAGCAGGGATCTTAGGCCTGTGCACTGAGGTCCAGCTAGGGACACGGCTTCTGCTGTTGATGGGCTAGACACATGCATAGATCATGTATCCACCATTATAATAGCACACAGAATAGATTCTGCACCCTAAATACTCCCTTTGGTTTGTGGATTCTCTTTATAGTCACCTATGCTCTCTAGTAAACTTTCTACATTTTCCAGAGTGTGATATGAATGCAGTGACACAATGCTTAAATTTATATATGGCTTCTTTGACATAATAGAATAGTATGGAAGAATACATTTAAGATTCATTTATGGCTGCTCAGTGGTGGCGCACGCCTTTAATCCCGGCACTCGGGAGGCAGGGGCAGGTGGATTTCTGAGTTCGAGGCCAGCCTGGTCTACAGAGTGAGTTCCAGGACAGCCAGGGCTACACAGAGAAACCCTGTCTCGAAAAAAACAAAAAAAAAAAAAAACAAAACAAGCAAACAAACAAAAAGATTCATTTATGATTCATGAATTAGTTGTTCATTCTTTTAAAATTGTTGAATGGCCTTCCTTTGTGTGGATGAATCATAGTTTGTTTTTCTATTCTCCTATTAGTAGTTATGAATAAATTTGCTCTAAATGTTCATGGGTAGTTATTTGATATTTTTATTTTCTAAGTTTATTATCATGTGCAAGCACATGTGCAGATACACATGTGCCATGCTGTATACATGTAAGTCAGAGGACAGTCTGATGGGGTTAGTTCCCTCCCTCCACCATCTGAGTTTTGGGGATTCAACTCAGGTTGCCAGGTTTGGTGAACCGTACATTTTCAGATCACTTAGTAAATATCTAAGTTGTAAACTTCAGGTGTTTGTTTTGGTCCCTCTCACTATGTAAGCCTGACTGGCTGGAATTCGATATGTAGAGCATATCTGCTTTGAACTCAGACATCTTACCTCCACCTTGTGAGTGCCCAGCCCTATTCTTTGTCTTTATGAATACTCAACACACTCATTTTCATTGTCTTCCCTCTGCATTTGCCTTTTCTACAGTGGAAGCATATTTGTTTATTACTTTTTTGTTGTGTGTGTATATGTGCGAGTGTGTGCATCCCATAGCATGCAGAGGTTGGAAGACAGCTTGTGGGAGGTGATTGTTTCCTTCTACCATGTGCACCCAGAGCATCATTCTCAGGACTTTTATCCACTGAGCCATCTCACTGGCCTCAGCACCTTTTTATATGTTTACTGGTTATTTGGATTTTCAAGAGAAAATTATGTACTTCCTTTGGACTCTGAATTATGTACTTCTTTCTGGACACTGGGTTTTGAAAGAAGGTGTGGTTTTCATGAATAAAGTCAGTAAGAGAAACTGTTGGGGGAAAGCCTAGTTATGTCCAGGAAGCTGAAGTATATTCTGTGTGGAAGCTGAGATCATTGACATGCTTGGTTTGTTATAGGAAGAGGAGCAATAGAGATTTTGATTAAAAAGAGATGCTACCTGATTGATAGGTGGCTAAAATTGTTTCTAGTAACCTCAGATGAAAAATGCTAAGATAGGAAATCTACTAGCTTGAAGTTCTAAGTTGACATATGTTGTGGAATGACTTCAGCAGTGTAGACCTATGAAGACATAGACAGAGGGGGCTTCATGACTTTTAGGATAGATGAGCTTTGTGGGAGAGTGCTAAGCCTGGAGGGGAGCCCCAAGGCCAGGTGGAGGAAGTACTAGCAATTAGCAGCAGTCCTCTAGTTTGACTGGATTTTTGTAAGACTGAGGAGAGTTTATTTAATAACTCTTAACTTGTTAAGTGTGTAGAAATTCTAACCTTATCTGTGCTTTAATATTTAAGGGTATTAAAAGTCATTAGTCTTGTTTTGAAAAGCTACAAAATATAAATAAGTATACATAAATAAAGACTATATAACATACATTTATAAACTACATTTGCCTAGGTGTGGGTTTCTTGTAACCTGATTTTTAGATCATTAACTGTTGTTCTGAGGTTCTTTATAAATTGAAAGAAACTTGAGCTATAATTTATGGAGGTAAAGTGTTTCTGGGATTGATCTAAGAGATATATCATTATATGTTTTATAATAGACAGGAGAGCTTTCATTCAGTACTAGTTTATTGGTCCTAGAAGTTATCTGCATGCAATTTGACAGTTGCGTTGATGCCTCAGAAGAGGCTGGTCATGCTTAGTATGCTTTGTTAGAGAAGTGTTTAACACAGATTACTGTTTTAACAAAGTCATACTGCTTCTAGGGATTAGAATGGATGAGTGTGTCTCTTACCCCCTTCATTCCACTGCAAGTGGCAAGGGTGAGTTAACAGTGTGCCAGACATCATAGTGCCCGGGGCATAGTAGGAGACCTGGGAAGATTTACAGTAATCAAACACAAACAGACAGAATAGCATGAAGAAATTTCAGTCCTCCCAGCCCAGCTTGCAAACTTAATTAGGCTTATTGGGGCAGAAAATATTTTTTTTCCCTCCCCATTTTTTATCTGTTTCTCCTCCACTCCCACCTCCTTCATGCTCAGATTCTCTGATTCTCTTTGTGGGGATCATATTGCTAACAAAGGGAGTCCTTTTCTTGTTGCTTGTTTTTTAATTCTGACTTGGTTTCTTTGGCTTATTAAGAAACAGAACAGAAATGTTAACAAAATAAGACGTCGGAAAGACTCCCATTTGTGTACTGTTTTCAGGAAATTCCCATTTAAAAATCTGCATTGAGGAATTTTTTGTGGTTCTGTACTTAGATCTTGTACACATCTTTGTGATTTTATGGGAGTTCTTGGCTTGCTGTCTTAAAAACTGTCAGCTGAGCTAACTTGCTCTGTCTGTCATCTGTATGCATTGTATGATACAGTGTAGGGGGATATGCACGGGTGCTGTTCCCCGCCTTTCCATTAGCTGTGCAGTGTTGAGCTTCAGTTGATGATGGCAATGATTCGGGGTAGGAGAAGAGGTGGGGTTTCTTCCTGTCTTCCCTCTTGTGGTCAGTAAAATCATTGACAAATGCCTCTCCAAGGCTGTGGAATGTGTGGATAAAGGAACAGCCTAGGATTGCTGGGGGAGTGGCGTTAGGTGAGGATTTCACTCTCCCGGTGCTCCATGGAAACAAGAAACAAGCCTTTTGAGCTTCTGCTTGCCTGCTGATTTGCTGGGCTATCCAGGTAATCTATGGCAGTCTTTGTTTTCTCTGTAGTGTAAAGAATAAGGCAAAATGGTAGAAAAATAGAGTCAGTAAAGGGGATATACCTATAACAAGAATGAAATGGGTAAGGTAAAGGATTTTTGTACATCATTATTATTTCTTAGAATAGCATTTTATTTTTTCTTCTTTCTTAAAAAAGCATATCTTGACCTAAAGAAAGGAAATTCCTAGTTTTGAAAACCCATGTCTTAATGGATTAGCTTGAGAACAAAGGTTTTAGCACCCAGCATGCAGAGATATCTTTATTCAGAGGACTGGAAACGGCACCCTTCTGTTACCTTTGTAGAATTGAGCTTGGTAATGGTTCTTGAATCTGGGCTAGAGCTGATGAATTATTATTCTGTGAATTGTGATTTAATCATCTTGAATTTTTCCGATGGTTGTCTCCCCTTGATACCCAAGGGACTATGAATGGAGCATGGGGGCAGGGATTCATAGTCCAGTGGGGGAAGGGAATTCTGTTACAGAGTGTTCCTTGTGACTATTTTTTCAGTTTATTTTTTTCCTCATAAATTGAAACATACGGTTATTTGGAAAAGGTGATACCCACAGCCTCAGGAGCTCTTGCATCAGTTGAATTATTTTATCCTTTGTTCGGTTAGTGGTATTTTTGCTTGTATCAGCTAAAATGTTGATTATAACTCTAAAGCTGCTGCTGAGCTGCAGTGGTGGCATTAGGGTGGCATTCTCCTTTCCCTCCAGTGATGTCTGAGTGCTGGAGCAGAGACCTGAGTGTGAGAAATAAAAATGGTGGAAATGGTTTTCTTTTTTAGGGTCTTACTAGTATTTGAACTCAGGAGCATACGATAAAGCTTTCAATTCATTTGCTTATCTTTTTCACAGTGACATGAGTTCCCTCATGATTTGTTACATTTGGAAGACTGACTCCTCAAAAGTATTAGCAAATTAACATGCTCCTTGGGCATGTACATTGTACCTTGAACTTATACAGGATTTATAGCTGAATAGAGGTATAAAGAAACTCATGCATACGATGTACCTTTTTGGTGTATGCATATAATAAACAGTATTTATATACTGACATGTATATAAATTTTTTGTTAAATACTAGGTTTTTCATTTACTGCTAAAATTACCCTCATCTCTTTTAAACCATACTTTATGTATAGCAATAGTTTATCTCTCATCTCTTTTTATAGATGAGAAATTTTATATTTAGACAAATAAGTTAGTAACCACAAAATAATGAAGTAAAGGCCAGTCAGACTCTAAAACATCTTTTCACTCTTTGCATATGAGCAAATGAAAATATTTTCTTGAAATTATTGATATCACAAAAAAGGAGCGACTAAGAGATAGGGATTGTAGTCTGTCAAAAACTGAGCAGTTGGGGCTGGAGAGATGGCTCAGCGGTTAAGAGCACCGACTGCTCTTCCGAAGGTCCTGAGTTCAAATCCCAGCAACCACATAGTGACTCACAACCATCTGTAATGAGATCTGATGCCCTCTTCTGGTGTCTCTGAAGACAGCTACAGTGTACTTACATATAATAATAAATAAATCTTTAAAAAAAACAAAACAAAACAAAAAAAACCTGAGTAGTTGAGCCACTGCTTCGGTATAGGGTAAAGACTGGGCTTGGGCTTAATTCTCTGCTCTGACATTTCCATACTCCTTGTATGGCTTATGAAATCGGCCTGTTGAGGATTTCTATTACTGTTACATTTAGCCTCCTTACTGATTCTTCATAGCCATGACTTTGTGGTGTAAAGGGACATCGTCATTTAGTCCTTAAGTCCATTCTTACGTGTTGGTTGCCTCCTCCCTTTCTTCCTCGCAGACTGCAAGGGCCCGTATGTTGCCTGGCCACACATTGTGTGCTGTCTTCAATGAACTTTCTGAGTGGGTGAAGGAAGGAAGAGCAAACTACAGTGTCTAGGGAGAGTAAGTGACTCAGCCCAGGTGACAAAGAGTCTTTTGGAGCTGGCATTCATCTCACTATACAGTGATCCTTCAAGGAATTTGTATGTTTAAAAGACTTAAAAGAAGAAAGTTACAGACAAGTTTAGTCAGGTAGTCTTAAATTGCTGGAATTTCCCATGCAAAAATATGAATAGTCTAAAATTTAGAATAGGGAGAAAAATGTTCAGACCACTGAGTCTTTTACATTTCATAGATTATAACTGTTTATGGGCAAGAGGTTCTGTAACTGCTTAATTTTTTGTGTATATATAGTATATATATCTGTATGTCTGTATGTGGGAGTACACACGCGTATACCTGTGTTTAGTGTGGAGGCTAAAGATAGACTTAGGTATCTCCCACTGTTCAGCTCTCCACTATTCGATCCTTGTGTCTGCTTGGTGTGCACCTTTGTGGGTGTGTGTGGAGGCCAGAGCTTGATGTTAGGAGTCTTGCTGAGTTGTTCTTCACTGCATATATTGAGGCAAGCAAACCCAGGGCTCACTTACTCAGCTCGTCTAACCTCTTGAGGAGCAGGATTACAAGTGGGATACCATACCCACCCAACATTGCGTGGATGCTAGAGATCTAAATCTTGTCCTCGCACTTCATGGCTAGATCTGTACGTGCTGAGCCATTTCCCTAGCCCTACTTTTCCACCCGTCTTTTGAGACATGGTCTTTTTGTGATCCTTGGACTAAGTTTAGATTGGCTGCTCAGCAAGCTTAGCCTGATTCTGCCCGTGCTCCAACACAAGGATCAGAGCAGAGCATTACTTAGTTTGACTTTTAAAATTAAATTAATTTTCATAATTAATTATTTTAATTACTTTGTGTGGGTGCTGGGGATCTTAGCTTGAGCCTTCCTGCTTGCATGGCATGCACTTCACTGACTGAGCCATTCATTTTTTCCAGCCAAGAGTTTATTTTTATTTTGTAAAGATTTATTTATTTTAATTTTATGGTTATTGGTATTTTGCATGCCTGCACGCATGTGCATGTGCATGTGCATATGTTTGTGTGTACCATGTGCATACAGTTCTCAAAGTCAAAAGAGCCCCTGGAACTGGAGTTACAGATGGTTGTAAGCCACCATGTGGGTCCTGGGAACTGAACCTGGGAACTCTCCAAGATCAACAAGTGTTCTTAATTGCTGAGCCATCTCTCCAGCCTCCGTGTAGCCTTTATTTTTAAGAAAGTATCTCATGGGCTCTTGGACCTGAGTGTTAGGTGCCCCAGTGTAGGGGAATGCTAGGGAGGGAAGACAGGAGTGGGTGGGTGGGTGGGGGAGCCCCCTCACAGAGGTGGGGGGGATGGGAGGGGGAGTTCCAAAGGAGAGACCTGGAGAGAGGAAAACATTTGAAATGTAAATAAAGTAAATATCACCCCCCCCAAAAAAAAAACCCCAAAAAACAACAAAAAAAGAAAGTACCTCATATTGTGCGTCTGGTTTCGACTTGGGAGTACTTTTTCCTTAACATCCTAAGTGCTGGGATTTTAGTTTTCTATCTTTGCACCTGGCTTTATGGGTAAACATTTAGTTTTATTTTTACAGTCTAAAAGCTTTGCTGAGGCTGGGCAGTGGTGGCGCACGCCTTTAATCCCAGCACTTGGGAGGCAGAAGCAGGTGGATTTCTGAGTTCAAGGCCAGTCTGGTCTACAGAGTGAGTTCCAGGACAGCCAGGGCTACACAGAGAAACCCTGTCTCGAACCCCCCCCCCCAAAAAAAAAAAAAACCAAACAAAAAAAAGCTTTGTTGAAGTATAATTAATATGTAATAAGCTTTAAGTGTTTGTGTGTAGGGTTTGCATGTGTATGTATATGGCTCTGGATGCAGAGATCAACTTTGTGTGCCTTTCCTTGGAAGCCTTCCACCTTGTGTTTTAAGATAGGGCCTCTTACTAGGCAGGACCTGGGGCTTGCCAATTAGGCCAGGCTGGCTGGCTAGCAAGCCCTACAGTTCCACCTTTCTTTTTCTTCCCAGTACTGGAATTCCAAGCACAGTCTGCCATGCCTGGCTTTTTATACGAATCTGGGGACCAAACTTAGGTCCACATTTTCATGTGGCAAGCACTCACCTGACTGTACTCTCTCTCCTACCTAGGTTGTATATATTTAAGCCGTACACCCTGATAGGCTTTGATACCTGTGTGTAACTGGAAAACTATCATTGCAGTCAGGAAAATAAGTACCGCTGATGGTTAGCTCTGGCTGGTAATCCTCACACTCAGGAGGCTGAGGAAAGACCAGCCTGGGCTATATAATACATTTGAGACCAGCCTGGGGTATGTAGTGAAACTCTGTCTCAAAAAACCTGAATATAAATAATAGTTTTCTTGTGCTTTTCTTGCAGTCCTTCCCTCCATGCCCTTCACCTGTCTGTTTCATGCCACAGTGGGTTAGTTTGCATGCGTTTCATATAAATGGTCTCACATGGTTTGTGATATTTTGTTTGGCTATTTTATTCTCTTTGTATTATTCTGGGTTTGGTCTGTGTTGTGCCTCAATAGTTCATTTCTTTTTCTTGCTGAGTAATATATGGATATATACTACAGTTTACCCATTCAACTGTTGGTGGACATAGTATTTGCAAGTCTTAGACTATTAAGTTTACTTTGGACATTCTCGCTTGTCTTTGTATGGACATAGGTTTCCATTTCTCTAGGATGAATTACTTGGCTGGTGTGGCTAGTGCATATTTTAGCCCTTTGAGAAAATGTTTCTGAATTAACTGTACTGCGCCACACTCACCAACCAGCAGGGTTACAGTTGCTTCTGATCCATGGAGTGGTGTCCTTCATTTCAGCCGCTGTGGTGGGCCTGCAGTGGTATGCTATGGTGTTCTGTATTCACTAGTGTCTGCTAATATTGGATGTCCTTTAATGTGCCATGCACATACTTTTTGTGAATTGTCTCTTCAAATCTTGCTTTTAAGAGTCTTCTTCTCATTGAGTTCATTGTAGATTCTAATGAAAGCCACGATTAGATATGATTTGGAATGCTTTCTCCCACCCTGTTTTACATGCCTTTATTGTTAAGGTAACTCACATTTGCAGGCGCACAAGTTTAAACTCCGGATCCCAGTTTATCATTCTTTTATAGATCATGTATTTTCCTTGTATCTGAGAAGCTCTGTGTGTGTGTGTGTGTGTGTGTGTGTGTGTGTGTGTGTGTAGGCCAGAGTAGGTGTTGGGTGATTTCTTTTCCTTCTTGTTTTTTGAGACAGGATCTTTCCGTGAACCTTTGGGCTCTGTGTTTTGACTAGGTTAGCTGGTGGGCTACTGAGCTCCCAGATTGCCTGTCTGCACCCTTCAGTTCTGGAGTTACAGATGCATGATACTGCGCTTCTCTTTTACATGTGTGTTTGGAATCTGAACTCAGGTCCTCATGCCTGCACAGCAAGCACCGCGTCCACTAAAGCATGCCTTTAGCCCCCAGTTTTAGTATTTCTTGTGTGCTATGCAATAGTGGTTATATAGGTCTGAATTCAAATATATTGTAAGAACACGAGTAAATAGAATTTGAGGATCAGAGAAAAGGCAAGAGTTTTCTGAGGTAGCAGACATTAAGATCTCTGAAGTTACGTCACTGATGAGAGGGCCTTGCACAGAGCGATATATAAGACACCACTTTCTAGGGAAAGTCCCTAGGAGTGGTCCTGAAGGCCACTAGGGCATGAGGTTAGAGGTAAGACATGCCTGATTTACCCTCATGTCATGTTTGGTGTTTGGATGTCTGTCCCCCTCTTTTCCTCCCCCCATGTAATGGAAAACAATTGAAGGAATTTTAATGGGAGGGACCATTTGTGGTTTGAAAGTCTATAGCTGCTCAGCAGGAAAGGCTGTTTGTACGCAAGACTGGAAAACCTATGTCATTGCAGGCACCAGGCCTGGTAAAGTGGGTCACTCTAAGCTAGCAATGGAGAAGGCCAGAAGAAGATGAATTCGAGGTTTTCATTAGTGATAAAGCATTTGAATGCAATGAGAGATACAAACACCACAGAAACAGAGACATTGTGTTAATATTGTGTACTTCTGACTCTGTAAGTGCTGCTACACAGTAGATGCTCAGAAATGGCCGCCTGATAGGTGGATATAGTTGAGGGCAGAGGGAGAGGTAGATGGCATTAATGGCTTCCAAATTTCTAATTTAAAAACAAAAGAAATTATGTATATGTGTTTGCCTACATGTACGTGTGCCTACATTGCCTGTGGAAGCCAGAAAATCTATTCATCCCCTGGAATTATAGATAATTGTAAGTTGTAATGTGGATGCTGGGAATTAAATCTGGGTTCTTTGCAAGAGCACCCAGTGCTCTTAACCACTGAATTATCTCTTTAGCCCAAATTCTAGATTCTTACTAGACCATCTGTAAGGATGATATCCATTTGTTAAGGCAGACCAACCTGGCCTCAAACTTAGAGCTCTGTCTGCCTCCCCAAAGTGTGGGGATTGAAGGCATGAGCCAGTACAATGATTTCAGAGTGTTGCCAGTCCAAACACTCTGAAATCTTTGTACGTTAGCAGCTAGCAGCACTCACATCATGTTCATGCTTTGTGTCTGTTTCTTGGGCATACTATTTTGTATTTCTGGGAATTTTTCTCTAGTTTGTTAATTTTTTAAAATATGCATTTTATTTATTTAGTGTCAAAGGAGAGATTGTAACATGCACCATATGTATGAAGGTCAGAGGGCAATTAGTTCACCTAGTATTTGAGTCCTGGGGATTAAACTTGTGTTGTCAGTTTTGGTAGGAAGTACCCCTCCCTGCTGAGCCTTCTTGCTAGCTGTTTAGTGTATTTTCTTTTCTTTTCTTTTTTTTTTTTTCGAGACAGGGTTTCTCTGTATAGCCCTGGCTGTCCTGGAACTCACTCTGTAGACCAGGCTGGCCTCGAACTCAGAAATCCGCCTGTCTTTGCCTCCCAAGTGCTGGGATTAAAGGCGTGCGCCACCACTGCCCGGCGTGTATTTTCAACTTTAAAAAATTCCTGTTAAGGGAATAGGAAGATGGCTTACCAATTCCTCTTGCGGAGAACCTGGGTTTGGTTCCTAGCATCCCTATAGTGGTTTATAACCATCCGTAACTCCAATTTCAGGGGATCTGATGCTTTCTCAAGAGTATCAGGCACACATGTGGTTAAAAATAAAGAGTTTAGGGGGTGGAGAGTTAGCTCAGGGGTTAAGAGCACTTGATGCTCTTATAGAGGACCCAGGTTCAGTTCCCAGAACCTACATCATGGTAGCTCCGTAACTCCAGTTCTGGGGATCTGATCCCCTTTCTGGGCTCTGTGGGCACCAGGCACACATGTGGAACACAGATACAATGCAGGCAGAATGCCCATACATATAAAATAAAATAAAACATTTAAAAACAGAGTCTAGAGCTAGCTATAAATCCTGAATTTACACATCAGTTTCTGTCTGACTGTAGACAAGCCCCTTAATCTTTCTATGCAGTACTTTTACAGCCACAAAATATGTATAATAATGGTGTTTGCTGAAAATTCAATGAGGTAATGGGTATATGCAGCTACAGTGGTTATTAGCATGTGTAAGCAGTGTTGGTTGCTATTCTTAGAATTTTCATTTTTCTGTCACTGTTCAAGTAACAGCACACTTGAGGTCATTGTTTCTGTGTTGTGATCAGTGACAGTTGCTTTGTCTTTTCACATCTTCCCTATTTTTACCTCCAGCAACATCCTAAATCTGGGTCTGTGAGTTCTGAATCTCTGTAGTAGAGTCTCTTCTGTGTTCCTCCTAAGTGCCTGGGTATTGCCTACTAAATCCAGGGAGAGTAGGATCTGCATTTCAGATCTATGATCCGTATGCTTAGGCAATCTGATTCTTGTTTAGAACCTACCACGTCCTCTTTGGGGTAGATGCCAAACCTAATTGACATGGCAAGTACATTTCCTACTTAGTGACTGGAGGTGGTTATAATCATGTCCTTTCTTGAAAGATGAGTCTGCTTTTTAGTGCTGAGGAACATTACTGTGGTAGAATTGCTTTTTGCTTTCCTCCATCTTTGTCTGGAATTGAATGCATGTTTATAAAGAAGTAGTTGCAGTTCGGGTGGCCACATGATCCCTTTACATGTACAGCGGGCAAATTGCCCACAGGGCAAGTAGATATAAACTGAATTAATTCTCCACTGAATTTTTAGGCTTGGAAGATGCAGATTCTGTTTGTAATCATTTTATATCGGCTTATCTTTTCTTTGAAACTATGTAGAATTACATGAATACCTTTTAAGACCCCCACACACACACAGAGGAGGGGGAAGAGAGAGAAATTCAGTATATGGTATTTTTCTTGAAAGAATTAAGAAATATCTGTTCTGATGGTTGCTCCATTAGAATTCTGGTTTCAGCACTGATAGAAAAGTAAATCTTGTAATCATAAGTTCAGCCAATCACAATCCTCCAATTTTCCAGGGTGGAGTTGTAGCCCTCCCTCCCCAGGACTGAATAGTTTTATCTAGCAAGGTCTTCTGGCTTTGGCAGAGGAGCAGTACAAAGGCCACATTGACCATAGCTACTGGGGAAACCCTTTTTCCTTCTCTGGCCTGTAAATGCTGTTCTGTCTCTGTGAAAAGCCCTGACATCAGCTCTTGGAAAAATCCAAATACTTGTGTTGGAAGAGGGCAGAAGCACTTGCCTGGGCAGTGACTAATGGCTGTGCTGCAGTTCTGAGTTCCAGATGTCTCCCAGTCGTGTGTTACGCTTGAAACAAATCTCTGTTTTAAAAAAGACTTAGAGCTTTAAGTTTAGCCGCTCCCACGTTGCTAGTTTCTTTTTCTTGAATAAAATTCTACTGTTAGTGTAGAGGGTGCTGAGCCTAGTAAGACAGGGATACATGCATTTGTAACTATCCTAGGATACGTAGTGTTTTAAGCCAGCCTGGGCTGCAGAGAGACACTTTATCTCAAAGAACCTAAAGAGGTAATGGAGAATTCTTGTTTGAGGGGCTAAGCATTAACATTGTACACTTTGGGTGTTTTCTATCTACCTGTTAAGTGCTTCTAAGAATTTGCTATATGGGGTGAAATACACTGTTACTGTAACCACAAATTCAACTTGCTTAATTTTCGTAGTGCTCAAATTTGTGGAATGTGAAGGTTTATTCATTGTTTTTTAATATTTTAAAGACCAGAGAAACAGATGCCTTTTATTTTATTTAATTAAAATAACATTTATTCTTATTTAATTTTTATTAGTTGAAAATTCTGTGCATGTATATAATGTATTTTCTGCATACTCACACCCACTTCCTTGTTTAATTTTTTTAAAAAATGCTTTATTTTTATTTTATGTGCATTGGTGTTTTGCTTGTATGTATGTCTGTATGAGGGTGTTAGTTTACTTGGAACTGGATTACAGACAGTGGTGAGCTGCCATGTGGGTGCTGGAAATTGAACCAAGGTCCTCTGGAAGAGCAGCCCATGCTCTTAACCATCGAACCATTTCTCTACCTCCTCCTGTTTAATTTTTGAGGACAGAGTCTTGCTATATATAGCCAGTACTGGCATTGAACTTTCAGCAGTCTTGTATCCCCAGCCTCTTGATTGCTGGGGTTTTAGGTGTCTGTCACCATGCCTGACTAGAGTGTTCTTTTAAACATAAATCAGATTATGATTAAAACTTTCTAGTCTTAGGTTATGAATAGATTTCTTACATTATTGGTTTCTTTCTATTGTTGACGACATCGACATCTCAGTACTACTCTCTGGGCCATTCTCTACACTCAGGCCACAGTGGACATGGTAGTTTTCAAATACACTAAGTTGTTTATTCTTGCAGACCTTTGTCTTAGTTATTTTTGTTACCCACAACTACTTCTGTCGCCCCAGATCACATCATGGCTTCCACTCTTATCTTATAGTCATGCACCTTCAGATCTTTGAATAAACAGAATGACTCCATTCAGTCATGGTTACATACCAGTGGGTGAGGAAGAGCTGTGTCAGGAAGAGCTGTGCCACACAGTCCTCTCAAGAGGAAGGAAGTTTCTTTCATGTGCACCTCCTGTGGACTCTATTTTATTTCTCTTTTCATTACTTCTGTCTATGCAGTCAGCTTACTCACCAGAGAATGGCACTGCCATTAGGCCAAAAGGTTGTTGCTACAGCTGGATCTGCTGCCCTTTGTCACTGGCCTTTGAGGATACTAGTAAACCACTGGATAAACTTCAAGTTCTTTCTAAGGAAGACTAAGATTTCCGGGGTCAAGAATAACTTACATCCTCTGTTCTCAAAGAAAATGTATTGGATGAATAAATTCATATAGAAAAGATATGTCAAATTGTTGAGTGTGTTCTCATAACTGTGCTGGTTAATTAGGATGTAAAATCAAATACATGGAATAATCTTTCAAATAATTTAAAGTATGGGAAGAGATGAGTTAACAGAATATAAAATTATTTTAAGTTAGTAAATTGGTTTGAATAATGTACTCTAATAAAGGAAGAGACAGTTGGAAACAACCGAGAAATCAATAGGGTGATGATTAGGCTTAAATCTACCTTAAATCAGCAGTCTCCAAAACACCAAACCAAACCAAGCCAGAACCAGCTAAAGGAATGTGGTAGTGTATACCTGCAGTTTGAACATAGCGGAGGCTGAGGTAGGAGGGTCAGGGATTTCAGATCAACATGGGCCACTGTGAGTAAGATCCCATCTTCCACAAAAAGTTGACTTAAGACTAGCTCTGTGGTACAGTGCTTGCTCAACATGTGTGAGACCCAATGTTCAGTCTCCAAAGCCATAAACCAGTTAAGGCAGAAGTCACAGATTACACGAAAGAGCAAAGCTCAACTCTGTGCTGCCTTTAAGAAAAACATCTTAAAATAGACACGGTTTGAAGTAAAAGGTGGAAAGAGGCACAGCATTAACAGTAATAAAAATAAACCTGAAATGATGTAAAATAAAGTAGATTTATGAACAGAGTATATTACTAAAGATAAAGCAGCCCCTTGCCCTGTATGTTGAGGTTTATTCCCGTGACACAGTGTACTGTGTCTATGAGAGCTAATGGTCAACCCTGTACGTCATTCCTAAGGTGACATCTACTTGTCTTTTGAGACAGGATTTTCTATTAGCCTGAAACTAGGCAAGTAGTCTAGGCTTACTCATTGGTGAGTCCCAGGAAATTGCCTTTCTCCACCTTCCCACTGTTGAGATTACACATGTGTGCCACCTTGACTTTCTCAGTCAGATCCTCATGCTTTTGTGGTAGGCAGCTTACTGTAGCATTACCTCCCTACTGCCCTGCTCCTAATTTTTTTTTTTTTTTTTAAATGAGCTAGGATCTTTTGTAGCTGTGGCTGGTCTTGAACTACAAAGATAGCCTTGAATTCCTGATCCTTCTGCTTTTGCCTTCTGAATGTTAAGATTACTGATGTGAGCTATGCTTGGTTTAAGAAAACCATTTCATGATTAAAGAATCAATTTAAAAAGAAGCCCAGTTAAGTATTCCATGAAATCTCAGTTAATTGGAAGGCCTCCGAGGCCAGACAGGTTATTAGATAAACCATCTCAAAATTTAAAAATTAAACCAGACACACCTTTAATCTCAGCACTTGGGAGGCAGAGGCAGGCAGATCTCTGAATTTGAGGCCAGCCTGGTCTACAGAAAAAAAGCAAAAAACAAACAAAAAAGCCAAAAAAATTAAATTACAAAGTGGTAGAATGCCTGCTTAGCTGGGAAAGGTTTGTAAAGTTTTCAGGACTTAATTAAAAACAAAAACAACCCCCCCATTTCTAACCTTTTATGCAACAATAAAAGAACTTCAAAATTCATGAAAACTAAACAGTATAGATTTAAGGACAAACAGATCCACAATCACTGTCATGACAATGGTTTCAGTATTCTTTCAATAATTGGTCAGAATAAACCCAGTAAGGGTGTAGAATACTTAACACTATTTGCCAATTTGATCTACTTGTATTTTTTGGTAACGCTTCAGCTAAGAGCTTAATACATCTTTCAGTCTTGTACATGCATGCGGAGCATTTATCAAGATAAACCATATTTCAGTGTAGAAGCACAGGAAAATAAGTGGATGCAGGCTATACCGAGTATGCTGTCTGATCACTGTGAAGTAAGCTAGAAATAAAGATCTCAAATCTCCAAATGTTTGGAAATTAAGCAACACAATACTAAAATAATGCACAGATCAAAGAAGAAATGGAGAGGGGAATAAGGGGTTTTTGGTTGAAGGAAAAAGAAAACACTACACATCAGAATTTGGAGGATAACACTGAAGCGTCACATAGAACTTTAGAGACATTAAAGATGTATTAGAAAAGAAGAAACTTCTGAAACCAATAGCATCAATTTCCATATAAGAAACAAGAAGAAACTAGACAAAGAAGAGGAAACCAAATCCAAACTAAGCATAGAGGAAAAATACTAAAGATTGGAGCAGGGGTTCATGAAGGAGAAAACAGTAAAACAGCAGAGTATTAACCCACAAGTTTGTTCTTTTGAGAAGATTACTAAAATGCTAAACCTTTAGCTAGTTAGCTAGACTAGCCACTAGGTGGATCAAGGGTAGAGATAAATCAAGCATTACCAATAACAGGAATGAAAGGTGACATCACAACGAGTTGTACAGCTATGCAAAGGACAGGAAGAACATCAGAAATAGCTTGATGCCAGCTTAAATGAAATGTGGTTTGGGATTTTATAAATTGTAATTATGTAATGTGAAAACATGTAACAATTATACTACATAAAAGGCAGAAAACATCTATGTTTCATCTATATTTTTAATTCCCTGGTTTACAAGGTTGGCGTAGGAAAATGTTCTTGTATTTTCCAGTGTGCTAAGGAGCCTAGAGTACCATGTAGTGCCAGAAACAAAGTACTCAAGATACAGACATAAGTGTCAACCTGAAAGGGTGCTCAGTGGCTTAAGCTAGAGCAACGTGAACATGGAAATAAACATTGCAGTATTGGATTTTATCTCAGAGTACAAAGTAAACATACAGAGTCCACATTTGGTAGATGGGAGAACACAGAAACACAGCTCTTCCAGAAAATTCCAGAGCATGCAGATTCTTCGTTGTTTGGGAAATAGAGCTTAGTGCCTTCAACTCCTAATAGGGGTTAGATTAAGGAACAAAGCTTTAAGATTTTCAGACATTATTATTGTGGAGTGTGTGTGTGTGTGTATGTGTGGGGGGGGGGCGTAGGGGAGGGGGAGAGGAGAATGAGTCATGGAGCCCTGGGTGGAGGTCAGAGGGCAGATCTGTAGAATTGGCTCTCCTTCAACCTTAATGTGGATTCCTGGAATCAGACTCAAGCTGTCAGGCATTTGCTTGCAAGTTCCTTTACCTTCTGAGCTACCTTACTGACCCAGGTTGAAGTTTTTAATGATTTTTATTTTATTTTATTTTATTTTATTTTATTTTATTTTATTTTATTTTATTTTATTTTATTTTAAACCCTGGTTATCCTGGAACTTGCTCTGTGGAGCAGGCTGGCCTCGAAACTCACAAAGATCTGCATGCCTCTGCCTCCCAAGAACAGGGATTAAAAACTACTTCCAGGTTAGGATTTGTATTTTTAAAGCATAAAGCATGGCAGACTAAAAGCAGTAGCCTTACAGGGAGAAACCTCGAAGATAGCACCTTAACAATGACCAAAACTAGTATAACTTCATAGACATAACATGTTGGTAACCTGTACCCCTTAGGAGGTAAGGAGACGCACCTTCCTCTGTTAGGTGGTGAGATGGACGTTTCCCTTCCACCATCTCCCACAAAATCAGAAGGGAACTGATTTTCAGTGGCGGTCCAAAGGCAGTTCAGCAGAGGGAGTCTTTTCTGCAGTGTGCTAGAGGAGTGAGCTGTCCATATGTAAGCACATAAACATTCGTCCATAATGTCTCCTGCAAAAACGTATAAAACACACTACATCCAAAAGTGAATCAAAATTATCAAACAATCAGAAAAAATATAAAGAAAGCCTTTTTTTTTGTTGTTTGTTTTGTTTTGTTTTTTTGAGACAGGGTTTCTCTGTATAGCTGGCTGTCCTGGAACTCACTGGGTAGACCAGGCTGGTCTCGAACTCAGAAATCCACCTGCCTCTGCCTCCCAAGTGCTGGGATTAAAGGCGTGCGCCACCACTGCCCGGCCTAAAGAAAGCCTTTGTGACTTTGGGTTAAGTAAAGATTTCTTGGGAGTTAACAAAATGTATGTAAAGACCCAGCTTCTAAGTTGGGGCTTGTTCAGAGAGACAGGCTTAGGGGTTCTGTGTGTCTCTGAGGCACAGATTCAACCTACAACAGATGTAACGACTTCAAATGTAATGACTTCTTAAACTTTGTATCATTTCAAACCTTTAGTTCAGTCAAATCAAGACTCTTTGCACCTAATTCTTTTCATAGATTTCATAAGAAACATTATTATCATTTACTCTCCTGATAGATTGATAGTGTTAGTAAATTGCACTTTCATCTGACAGTGTTCCATGTTTGTTACAGCTCTTTGCTACTTAGCAGTTTTGTATATCATCTAACTTGTGACTGCTTTTGAGTGCTTTCTTGGTTTGTTTGTTTTGCTTAAACAAGCAGGGAGTCTCTCGCACCGTATACAGTCACTTGGGCAGCAAAGTAATGCTATCTGGTCATTTGTTTTATAAGAGCTATTGTTGAAAAGTTCCTGCTGCTGTCCCCTTCCACAAAGGTTAGACACAAATGGCTGCATAGGCTTAATGCAGCCAGAGAAGCCTTTGTCCTTCCTTTTCTGTTTATTTAGTACTCACGCTGACTGCCTTTATCTCTAGTCTAAACTCCCATGTGGGTTCCTTCCTGTTAATGAGTTCATGCTAAAACTTCAAGGGGGAGTTTAGGCTTGGAGTGAAGTATTTGTTATGGTGTTGTCTCTGGACAGAAAAACTATACCTAGCCTAAATATTAGCAAAAGAAACTGATGAAATTAGTTAAGCAGCATATTACAGAATAGATATTTTGCAGTTATAAAGAATTATGTGGAGTTCAGTCCCCAGTAATGAAAAAAAAGTTAGAGCTCTCTTTTTCAGATTTTTATTTATTTGGAAGCTCTATCTGAAATGAAAGCCAAGCCATTCTGATGTACGGGGAGCTTGGAGTCCTCTTCCTGCTCTTCATCCATGGTAGACCTCTTATGAGCCTCAAGGGTCTTACATAGCATAGGCTAAAGCCAGTGCTGTAATGAAATGTTTAATGGTATAAAATATGTTAATGTCTTATTTGTTTGTTTGTTTAGAGACAGAGTCTGTCAATGGTTCCCAGGCTGGTCCTGGGTTCAAATGATCCAAATCAGCCTCCCAATTAGCTGGGATTACAGTGGCATGTGCCGCCACTCCTGGCTTGATGAAAGTTACCAGGTGATATGTTTAGTTGCTTTATTTTTCATAAAAGAACTTTTGTACTATGTGTGAAATCCATATATAGAGAAAAAGAAATCATTCCATGGTGGTACAAAGTAGAAAGGCTTTGCTTCATAGGAGGCTTTACATCTTGGGAAGGAGACAGTCTCATTCCTCAGTGACTTGGGAGTAAGAGTCTCTTGATTGTTATTTGCTATTAGTATGTAATATAGTAATTTGTTTAGTTATGTTAGCTTACATAGTCTTATGTATAAAGTGTATTAGAATAAGATCCAATTTTTTTATAGCTAAGAAAGAGAAAATAGAAGTAGTGATCTGTGCATTTCAAATGCGTCTTGGTTTTTGTGGTTTGTCTTTATTGTTTTTTTTTTTTTTTTTTTTTTTTTTTTTTTTTTTTTTTTT
>CM052706.1:74441599-74564735 GCA_028551405.1 Uromys caudimaculatus
TTTTTTTTTTTTTTTTTTTTTTTTTTTTTTTTTTTTTTTTTGGTTTTTCGAGACAGGGTTTCTCTGTGTAGCCCTGGCTGTCCTGGAACTCACTCTGTAGACCAGGCTGGCCTCGAACTCAGAAATCCGCCTGCCTCTGCCTCCCGAGTGCTGGGATTAAAGGCGTGCGCCACCACTGCCCGGCTGTCTTTATTGTTTTGCAACAGAATCACTTTGCAGTCTTTGTGGTCAGAGAACTTACTGTAGGTCCGGGTTGGCCTTAGGTAGCAGTGAACCCTCTCTACCTCAGGCCCAGAGCGTAGAGAGGAGAGGCATGAGGCATGAGGAATGCCTGCTGAACTGAGTTTTGTCAACAGCAGTTCACAGTTCTGGGATGCTGAAGGAGGAATATTGGAATTGTTAAAATATTTACTTTTAACAATTTAGTGCTGTGTAGAGCCATTATTGCCGATGACAGTATATTTTAGTATATTTTGTATTTTAAGTCTCCTTCCCCTACAATTTCTCTGTTGAGGGTAAAACAAAGCCATACACATCTGGGGAGATAGCTTGTGTGAGTAGAAGGACTTTAACCTCAATTACCAGAAAAAGATAAAAAGCCAAGTAGGCATAGAGTCCCCTGTAATCCCTGATTTCCAAAGGCAGAGGCAAAGGGTCCCCAACTAGGCTAGTCGGCTAGACTAACTGGAATTGGAGAGAGAGACTGTCTCAGTACATAAAATGGAGAGTGATTGAGATACGCAAAGTGTGCTTGTGCTCCCCCTCCTGTGTGTGTGTGTGTGTGTGTGTGTGTGTGTGTGTGTGTGTGAGAGAGAGAGAGAGAGAGTGTATGTGTGTGTGTGTCTATCTTGTTTGTCTTTTTCTCCATGTATATGGAGAAATTAAACAATAACTTTGTAGGAACAAGTATGAAATAGTATTATGATGCTAATTTTCTTATATTTCTCATAATGTAAGAAATTTCTTCCATTTCCCATAAAATTAGAGGATCTTCCCATATGATAGTTTGAAAGTCTGAGACATTTACATTTTATAGAAAACCATGGTTTTGTGACAAAGTAGTTAAATTCAGACTGAGAACTTAATAATATTTGACACTAGACTCAAAGACAAACCTTTTAGTACAAAACCAACACTCTTTTTTTTTTTTTTTTTGGTTTTTCGAGACAGGGTTTCTCTGTGTAGCCCTGGCTGTCCTGGAACTCACTCTGTAGACCAGGCTGGCCTTGAACTCAGAAATCCGCCTGCCTCTGCCTCCCGAGTGCTAGGATTAAAGGCATGTGCTACCATTGCCCAGCTTAAACCAACACTCTTTTAAATGTATTTTAATGAAAAATAGTTTTCTTAGTAGAAAATAATAAAGTGCTTTCTATGGACTTGGGAAGTGTATTTGTAAAAAAAGAAATAGCTCATTGAGAGTGTTCTGAGTTCAGAATCTAGCATTTAAGTAAAAATACAAGTATGGCCAGCAAGCCTGTATCCCTGGCCTATATTGGACAGAGACAGGAAAATCATTGAGGGGCCTGGTAGCTGCCAGCCTAGCTCGGGTTCCACGAAAGGTCCTATCTCAGAGGAATAAGACTGGGAGTTATGGAGCAGGACACCTGATGTCCTCATCCCGAGCTCTGTGCACAGGCATCCACATACAGTTTTGTGCACACCTGCCCTCATTTTTAATTGTAATGATAATGTCTTTTATATTCACATAGCCTCTTTTTTCATGTATTTATAAAAATATACTTAACCACCTAAGGTATAACTAAATTAAAAGGTATGTAGGCAAATGTCTTATCTATAATGTGTTTCCCTGTAATTAAAAATGTAAGTATAACCATGGAATCTGTACAATCTTTATTCCATTAGGGTTCTACTTACAGAGTTCTATGTACAAACAGTTTTATTTCTTCATAAGACATAGGTAGATTCCTGTTGCTTTAATTCCCGGAAATTGCAGACTTCTTTAGAGCACATAGGAATTTCCCGAGCTTGTAACTTCCTGGCTGCTTGGGTTCCTTTCCTGGGTCTTTCAAGATTGAATAGGGATAGTGCAGTTGACCGGCTGGGTGTTCACATGGTGAGTGCAAGTCAAGTGCAGGGCCAGATGAATGGGGGTCTTTCAGTGCTCTGTAACTTGAAAGCCAGCCTAGATGAACTGTTTTTCTGTCTCCTCAGACTTCACAAGTAAAGGTTCCTTTCTTCCCTGAGATTCTTTTGGTACTTAGAACAGTTAAGGTAAACCCATTGTCATGGGTAGGGTTTCTGTTGCTTTTGTGAGACAACATGACCATAAACAACTTGGGGAGGAAAAGGTTTATTTCAGCTTAGAGTTCCACATCATAGTAATCATCACTGGCAGTAGTCAGGGCAGGACCTCAAACAGGGCATGAAGGCAGCCGAGTAAAGGCCATGCTGGACTGCTGCGTACTGGCTTGCCCTCATGGTTTGCTCAGCCTGCTTTCTTAAAGAACACAGGACCATCTGCCTTGTTTGCTTTAAAAATAATTTGGTAATTAGAGAAAAACAGCTGTGATTTTAGAAGTTGTGAGTTTTGAAACTGGAGAGATGGCTCAGTGTTTAAGAGTGCTGGCTGCTCTTCCAGAGGTCCTGGGCTCAATTCCCAGCACCCACGCGGTAGCTCACCGTTGTCTGTAACTCCAGTTCCAGTGGATCGGACACATTCACACAGACATACATGCAGGCAAGACACCAGTGCATGTAAAATGAAAATAAATCATTTAAAAAGTTTTAAAAAGAACATGTGAGTTTCTCTCTGTACTTTGTGACTGTGTGACTGTAATAAGCGGACGGTGAGGTGTCACCCTGTGGTTGTCTGTCTCTTCCATCGTTCCCATTTTCTTGTAAGAGAAAACAGTCCAGGAATCTTTACAGTCATGCTTCTGGAAAATTCTAGAATTCTTTGCCAGAGTCCCCTGAATGCTGCAGATCTGATAGCTTGGGGTGACTGCCGTTGATAGGTGAAAACATATTTTGCTTTGTTTTGTTCTTCTGGGGATCTGTAGTTCAGAGAACCAAAGCATTTTCTTTGGTTGATAGACTGCAGGTGTTGTCCTTAGCAGGCAGTCCCTTCAGAGTCTGTCTCTGCCAGTTTCTAGTCATTGGTAAGGAAAAGGCCGACTCCTGCCCCTCCTCTGACACAGGGACATCACTCCTCCTGCCCCTCCTCTGACATAGGGACATCACTCCTCCTGCCCCTCCTCTGACATAGGGGCATCACTCCTCCTGCCCCTCCTCTGACATAGGGACATCACTCCTGGACTGTCTTTTGGCATTACCTGTTTTCTAGACCAGCATCCTCTTGTTCCAGACCCTTTCCAGCTTACCACCGTCTTTCATGTTATCATACCATCCTTTATCATGGAGGCTTGTAGATGCTTTGGCCTTTTCTGTGTTCCATTTTGATTTAAATAAGAGTTAAAGTGAATTTGTAATTAAACTTGTCTATTAGGGTTTATTTGGCAATCAAACTGCCTCTATGGTAAAAGGATTTCAGTTATTCATGTAGCATCTAGTTCTCACCAAGAAGCCTCTCTGGCTAGGGGTGGTAGTGTAGGTCTTTGATCCCAGCCCCATGGAGGCCAAAGCAGAAGAGTCATGGCTTTGAGGATAGCCTGGTTATGTAAAGAGACCCTGTCTCAGCTCCTCTACTCCCAAAGAAACACCAGATAGAAAAATCAGATCCAACACCTCTACCCCCTTTTCTTAAGACAGGGGCTTAACTCTTTAGCCCAGGCTGGCCCAGGACTTGTTTTGTGGTCCACACTAGCCTTGTACTTGGAAGCTTCCTGGCTCTACCTCCCAAGCTGAAGGGGGGCTTGTGTTACCATGACCAGCTACAATACTTAAAAAAGGACAACCTGGGATAACACTAGGGAACCCCAGAAGAACAAAGCAAAACATACACTTTGTTTTCTACTTGAGGAACATTTTTAGTAGCTGGTAATACTCTGAAGGTATTTTTTTCAGAGTTTCTGTTATGAAAGCTAAAAATAGAGAATGAGCTTTAAAGAGCAAAACAGCACCTCTGACCCCATTGTTGTCTTGCTTTGGGAAAGTTAGCATAAGACTGTAATGCTTTCTGGTTTAGCATAGTCAGTAGCTGTAATAACAGAATCTTTGCAAGGTAAATTAATACAAATATCTGTTTTTGTTTTCCCCTTGTTTCAGGTTTCCCCTCAAAAAACCTATAAGGTAAGTTGTTCAGTTGCTTTTATACGGAAGTTGGAGTTAAACTTTAATTAGAAGCATTCCTTTGAAATTATGGGGATTTTTGTGGTTTTTGAGAGTGTGGATTTAAGTAGTACAACTTTCATAATGCTTCACAGATTTCAAATACAACAGGTGTTGCATATTTTTTCTGGAACACAGCCTTGTTTTGATAATATTTTCAGTGTTTTTAATATAAGCATTTAAAAAGTTTATTCAAATTGATACTTTAAGGTCACTCCCTATGAAGAAATTTAATTTTAAAATCTGAGACTGTTTTGAATTGTGAGTTGCTTGGGGAGGTGCAAATAGATTGTTAGTTAGGGTATGTGTTGTCATGTGACTGCCTGTGGTCTCCTTTAAATGAACTTTGTGTAGATTTAGTCTTAGTTATTTTAAGACAATAAAGGAAAAAGTATAGAGAGTATTTAGGTTTTTGTGCCTGTGTCTGTCACACATTTTGAGAGTTCCTAGCACTTGTGTCTTAACATCTTTTGTTCTCTCTCCTTAATTGTCATAAGTATTATTTAAAATGCTAAGATACCATTCCTAATAATTCTAACCTTGCAGTTAACTAGAAGTGTGTGTACCACAGCTTCTTTCTTCTTTTTTAATCATCCAACCATCATCTGATTCTTGCAATTGGTTAAATCAATTTAAGAGGTGGCTGGCTAAGGGTCCAACACTACGAAGGCGAGTCTTGCCTAAGTAGGTTTGTTTTTATAACTTCTTTTTACATATGTTATATTTCTGTAATGGTTTCAGTTTGACTATAGTGTATATAACGTCAGGGAGTGTGTTGAATTCTTTGGGGCACTGTTTTCTTATTGTTAGATGGAACTATAAAAATCAGCAAACTATAGGCAGTTATTTTAAGAATAAAATTAACTTTAATATCGAATATTAATTTTACTACTTGAGGCCATTTGATAACCAAGAGCACAGGCTGTGTAGTATGTATGGCATGAGCTGAAGGTTAAAACTCTCCGAAAAAAATAGAGGCTTATGCTACAGAAGACAAACTTACTTCCTTTTTTTGTTTTTGTTTGGTTGGTTCTTGGAGAGATGGCTTGTGGTTAAGAGTGCTTGCTGCTCTTACAGAGGAGCAAGTTTGTTCTCCATCAGCCACATTTGGTCTCCTGTGACACTAACTACAAGGAGTTTTATACTGTCTGACCTTCATGGGGTACCTGCGCGTGCGCGTGTGTACGTGCGCGCACACATACACACACACACACACACACACACACACACCACTGTAAACAGGTTCATTTGTGTAATTTTTATATGAGGTTTTATTGTTATACTTTTTTTAATAGTAAATATTTGATTGTCTTAACTTAGGCATGGAAGTATTTTGAACCGAGAGTCACCAACAGATAAGAAACAGAAAGTCGAACGCAGTACATCACATGATTTTGACCCCACAGGTAAAATTCTCTTGCTCTTTCAAAGAATGTTTTGCAAATAGTGACGCTCAGAATCATAGAACTTAAGTGACTTGAGATATGCAGGTGTGGTGATTTCTACCCTCTCGTACCTTGTAGCTGTATATCGCCGAGTCAGGAATGAGTGCATAATTAACCCAGCATTGTAGATGCCACAGTGAAGCATCACTGTGGGACTCGTGAGAGGCAGAGAAATAGAGATGTCCTGATTGAGGGTACATCGAGGTCTTAGAGTCAAGACGAATCAAGGTGCAAGTACTAGTGTGTCATTAAATGAAGGATATTGACCACTGGGAACTTCTGCATTCACTTAAAATTCAGCCGTGAATTTTAAGTTGTGAATTGATTAGCTGCAGTGCAACTTAAAAAATTTGTGATTACTGCATTTTGAATAAACAAATGACTATAAATCCACCATTTCATCTTCCGTATCCACCTTCCTTCTTTTTTTTTAAAGGGGGGACAGGACAGAGTCTTCCTCTGTAGCTCAGGCTGGCCTCCTGCTTCAGCCTGTCAAGTGCTGGGATGTAGGCATGGGCCACAGTGCTTAGCAGAGACCCTCCCTTTCTTCACACACTCTGTTTAGTTGTGTGTCCCTGTGACAAAGATAAACAACACACCAATCTGAGATAATTACGCCTCTTAAAGACATTTTTACTTAGAAATGTAATTTTAAATATTTAATTGAATATTTTTGTGTGAATAATTGAAATATTTCATACTTTTAGAATAGTTTTCTTAATTCTGAACAAGTATTGTAAGCATTGAAGAAGGAAAAACTAGGAAGTAAGCAATGAATAATTTGCTTTGCATCTTGTGTCGTGGTAAAGAATTTAATAGTTAGCTTAGATGGCTTTGGTGGTGTGGTGGGAGCCATAACATGTCATAGGTCTCCACGGAGAGAGAGCGCTGCACTTCTGATACCCAGGATCCAGGCCACAGGCCAGAGGCTTTTAGTTATTTCTATAGCTAGTTATTGTCTTTAATAATGGCCACAAGTTTCAGTGCCATAGTCTTACTAGTCTTGCTAGATGTATTCTGTATGCTTGTCTGCAACATGTCTATTTCTACAGAGACCACACCCTTCTCCGGAGCTGAGTGTAGCCCTCAGTGCTATTTTCCTCTCCACAGTTAGCAGATGATACATTGTGTAGACCATTCACCTGTTGTTTGTTTTTTTTATTGCACTCTCTTCTTCCATAATCTGTAAATATGTCATTACCTGTGCTGTTCATGACTGTTCTAAGTGCTGTCATCCGTGATGTTCATACTTCATGTTTGCACGATTTAACTTGATCATGACTCATTCTTTTATACCCCATGAAATTTCCCCCTTACATTGGTCTCCATATTTTCTATATCTCTCCTTTTCTCCCGCTCTTGTGCAGATAGCTCCTCCAAGAAGACAAAGTCTAGTTCAGAGGAGAGTAGATCCGAGATCTATGGTAAGCTGATATAGCTAATGTGACCTTGCACCTCTGCAGCTTGCTTCCTGCTGTCTCATTTTGTTTTTGGTAACTGCGGTCTTTCTTGTCTGCTCTGCATGGCTGATCTCCTGCAGGGAGAGGGAGCCTGGGGTTCAATGTGGCTGTGATATGGAAGCTTAAAGATGACTAGAAACTAACATGGTAGGTTAAGAATAGGCCGCGTTACCTACTTCCTCCTTGTGGGGTCAGGCTCCCCGAATAGCAGTGATGGGCTTTGAACTATTGGCTGCCTCTCTGGTCTCATCCGAAGGTTTTGAATTAAGTAGAATTTAAGCAGCTCAGTCATTTCCTATTCTTACAGGAAATGACATCATTTATGTGTGTTAGCAGTTCTTTGAAGTTTTTTCTTCTTTTATTTATTAATTTTTAATTGGTTTATCACCCGGAAAAGTCATTCTTATAAAATGTATCCCTAATTGCAAAAATTTTTAAGTATTTTATTTTCAGGCTTAAAAACACTGTGCCTTCTGGAAGTTTCACTGAGACTTACTCTTAATAGGAAAATTTCAAAATACCTTTAAAAATAATCTTCATAAACAGTTAAGTTTAACCTCGATGATAAGGTTTTCTAGCACATGATGAAAATGGAGTATTTCCAGACTCTCCTGGCTTCATAACTATGGCAGACTGTTTAGGAAGTTCATGGAGCTCTTCCTCGTTGTTTTTTTCTAAGCTTTTTGGAACATGGTTTTACTGTGTAGCCACAGACTTGCCTAAACACTGTAGTTGAGCTGACCTCAAACTTGCAGTATCCTCCTGCCTCTGCTTCCCAAGTGTTGGGATGACTTGCCTGCAACCAGCACACCCTGCTACCTAGTTAGCTTATTGAGGCAAGTGGGTAAGGAGGTAAGGCGTTGTCTGGAACAAGACTAAAAACTTTCATTGAAGACTGAGCCGATGAAGTCTTCTCTAAGAGAGCCAAGGTCCATCGGATGGAAGTTTACTCAGATGGGTCTGGTCTTCCTTGGTCCTATATCAGGAGGAAAATGTATGGAATTAATTGTCCATACTTCCTGAGGACATTTGGAAATTGATGCCTGCTGATAGGACTTAGTACCATGAAGCCTCAGTTAGTTCCTGGTTTTGAAGCAGTTATGCTTGCGTTAGGTACATGCTCATATGCATTTCTCTGTTAATGTAGTTAAAAGGAAATGTTCCAGGCCTTGTGTCAGGTCTAGTTTATGCTTTTCTTTCCTCTAAAGTAGTGTTTAATAGTCTGTGTTTGTGTTGTAAGTAAGGCGCTTCCTGCCTTCTTTTCTTTGCTGAGGAATGTGAACATTATCTGTGCACCTCCCTTCTTCCTAACAGCCATTTCAGTGTTGCAGTTCACCTTGTTCACCGTTTTTCTCGATTTTCCTGTGTGTAGGAGCTTGTTCATGTTGAATGAAGATTAATGATTTAGGAATCTGACAGAAAATAGTGTACTAATGTTTTTCTTAGAACGAGGAGCTTTATTCTAGTCCAGACATGGCTTGGTAGTGACAGAAGCATCTAAGTGTGCTCAGGTAGCAGGCCTGCTTCTCAGTCTATCTATCTGTCCTGTGAGAAGCCTTGACACACTTTTTTTGGTGGTTGCTTTTGGAGGAATTGAACTATGAGTTCCCAGTAAGTCCTCATTAGAGGGATGAGTTAAGTATGACAGCTAGTGTGTGAATGTTTTGTAGCCTCTCTCATTGTGAATGTGTGTGTGGAGAGCTACTTTATTTAGACTGCGCATTTAGCTTAGGCGAATATGCTCTAGGGAGCCAAGGGAAGTTTGGAGATGGTATATGACTGAGTAGAGTCTTAGCAACCAGGGACATTCTGTTCAGGAAGGGTTTTGTTATCAGTCCACTTCAAGCTGTGGAGAGAGGACATTCTCTTCTCTTGGATAAAGTTCTTTGTTGAGTGCTCAGTATAGATGTCATCCAAATAATTTCAAACTTATTTTGTCATTCTTAGAGTTACTTTGAGGGTTAGATTGACTGTGCTTGTTTGATGAGGGTTGCTTTGTAGAGACTTCCCTTGCAAAACTTGTCAGTGTAGCCTGGTCAGTGTTCTATTTGTCCCCTGGACCTTTGGAGTCCATCGCATGTGTATGGGTATATTTTCTGAACTATAACTTTAGTGTGCTCAGTTTTCTGTTGTATATAGGTTTTTTTGGAGACAGGCATGCATATATATATGTATATGTGTGTGTGTGTGTGTGTGTGTGTGTGTGTGTGTGTATATATATATATATATATATATATATATATATATATATATATATATATATCCATCCATCTATCCATCCATCCCTCCAACCCTCCCTCCTTCCCTCCTTCCCTCCCTATCTGGCATTCAGTTCCTGATCTCTGCCTCTGCCTCTTGAATGTTGGGCTTACAAGTATATCCCATCATGCCTGGGGTTGTGTTATTGTGAGACAGAGTCTTGCTATGTGACTCTGGCTGGCCTTGAATTCAGTTTGTAGTCCAGATTGTCCTTAAACTCAACACAGCTCTTCTCTGTCAGATTCCTGAGTACTGGGATGACAGGCATATCTCTAATACTGTCATGAAGAACTGTTACTGCAGGGTATGAAAGAATCTGTGTAGGAATAAGCCATGTCCCTTAAAAGCCATCTTAGACCACACGTGCTGCCATAGCAAAGTGCCCTGGCCTGTGTGGCTAGAGGACAGGAGTGTTGTGTTCTGAGGGCTCTGGAAGCTGGAGGTCTGATGCTTACAGGTGAGGCTGCTAAAGGTGCAGGTGACTGCCTTCTTCCTTCACATAGACCTTCTGGAGAGAGAGAGGGAGAGGGAGACAGACAGACACTTCTAATTCTGTCATGAGAGTCTCACCCTGGTCATCTCTTCTAACTAGCTACCTTCAAAGGCCTGCCTCCAGATATCGTCACGTTAGGAGTTAGGGCAGCAATGTACAGGTTTTGAGGGAATATGAACATTTAGATCATACTAGAAGCAAACTGTTAGCACAAGTATCCCTTCTTTGAAATCCTTGAGACAAGATGTGTTTGAGTTTTGAAATACTAGAATTATATGTACAATGGATTTGCAGGGAGTCCTGGCATAAACTTTGCTTATATTTCATATATAGTATGTGTACTAAATATACATAGTCTGAGGGTGTAGTATTTTTCATAACCTTGGCTGGTTAGACTAAGGCCTATCACATGAAGTCAATGTGGAGCTTTCCATTGTGACATCATGCTGGCATTCAACATGTTTCAGATTTTGGAGTATTTTAGAGTTCAAATTTTTGGTTTAGGAATGGTCACCTGTACTTAGATATGGTTTATGTATTTCAGAGGGTAGTTTTGAAATTCCATGCGTTTCTCTCATTCACATTTTTCCTGTCTTTAAAAGGAGAGCTGTTGGTTTGACTCTTGCTTCCACCAGCTTACTTGTGAAGAACATACATAAACCTGCATGTTTTCATAACTCTTTCTCTTCTTACTTGAAGTCTGGCTTCTGAACTCACACTGTCTTAGAGGTGACCCAAGATATCCTGCTTGAGAGCCTGTTGCCATCTGTGTACATCTCCTGAGCCACTCAGGCAGTACTGATGTCTTTTCTTGTCTTCTGTAACACTTTGATCTGATTTATTTTTCTCCTGGTTATTATGTTGTCTGTTTATTTGTCAGTTCACTTTAACCCTACAGGTATTTATGTGTGTGTGTGTGTGTGTGTGTGTGTGTGTGTGTGTGTGTATTTGTGCCCATTATGCTGTGTGTGTGTGTGTGTGTGTATTTGTGCCCATTATGCTGTGTGTGTGTGTGTGTGTGTCTGTGTCTGTGTCTGTGTCTGTGTGCATGCATGTTCATGCTCCTGTGTGTGCACATGTGGATGTTGGGTGTTGTCTCTGCTTGTTTTTTACCTTAGTCTTCTGAGATGTGGCCTCACTGAACCTGGAGCTCACCAACTCAGCTGGGTTGTTTGGCTAAACAAGCCTTATGGGTCCTCCTGACTCTATACCCCTGCACTGAAATTACTGATGTGCACCATAGTGCTGTGTTCAGCTTTTATGTTGCTGCTAGGGATCAAAATCAGGTCCTCATGTTTGCATTGCAAGCATTTTATCAACCAACTGAGCTCTGTTGCCAGCCTATTTTTGTGTTTTGAGAAAAAGTCTTTTTATGTAGCTCAGTTTTCCTGTCTCTGTGTCCAGTACTGGGAAAATAACAAGCATCAATAAGCCTTGCTTCTTCCTCCCTCCCTCCGTCCCTCCCACCCTCCCTCTCTTCATTTTCTTACAGAGGGTCTGTGTAGGCTGCCTTTAAGCTCTCCGGGTAGCTAAGGATGGCGCTACATCCCTTACCTTGTCACTGTGTCCTCCCTGTGCACCGCCTTTTTCACTGTCGTTTTTTTCTTCTCCCTTCTGTGGCTCCAGTCCTGCTTCCTTTAGTGTTTACCACATCATCACACTATTTATTTTAATAGACACATAGCTTTGGTTTTTTTATTATTTTTTTTAAATTTTGTTTTGTTTTGTTTCAAGACAGGGTTTCTCTGTGTAGCTCTGGCTGTCCTGAAACTTGCTCTGTAGACCAGGCTGGCCTTCAAACTCAGATCTGCCTGCCTCTGCCTCCCAAATGCTGGGATTAAGGGGATCTCCCACCACATCCAGCCATAGATTCATAGCTTTGTATCACTTCAGTTTCATGTTGATTCACCTCCTTTTCTCTAGTCCCTTAGAGTACCAGGCTCTTCTCTCTTGCTCACTTCCTGTCACCTTGAGTGCTTGAGTTTTCCTTCTGCACTTTCTAGTCCTGTCTGTCTTCTAAGCTCAGTTCAGGCACTGGGACATCATAGTTAGATACCAGGGGTAAGTTCTAGATAGCTGTTGTCCCTCATGCCTTGGGAAGATGTTAATCTTTAGCTATAAGAAGAGTGGATTAAGAACTATTTCCAGAATAATAACCATGTGAAGGAAAATTTTGATTAATTAGCTACATTTAGCTATTCTGCATTATTTGTGTACTTCAGAACACTATAGACAGAAAATAACCCACAGTTTTGTCAATTAAAAACCACCACCTCCCTCACGTTGCTTTTTAGGATTGCCCAGCTGCGGTTGTTGTCTCTGAACTTTGGCATCTGACTCTGTGGGCTTGCAAACCCCATGATGCCATACTCTCTGGAAGTGAGTTTTGAATGAATGATTGTTGAAATCAAGATGATGTATTTTAGTAGAGAGAATTGATGGAATAAAATCTTGACTCATCTTAATTGGCTCTTCCTTTCCAAAAGACTCTAGAGAAGAAAATGGAATTTAGAAAGGGATTTGATTCTGGTGGGCATCTAAAAGAATGAAGCCAGTGTACTTGGAGCTTGAGGTTCCTAATGTTGGCAGCCGTGTGTATTTAGAATGCAGAAGCTTCTTAATCAAAGGATTATCTGAGGTCTTACTCATAAAACACGTATGTCTGGCAGCAGTTTAAAACTGAGCTGTTTTTATTAGGTTGCACATGGTTTTTCTCCACACCCTTCCCTGCAGCTAATTCCTAAGAGGTGAGACTTAGAGAAGTTTGGTCATGCAATAAATAAAAGGTGAAGAAAGACTAATGCATGCTTTTTAAAGCAAATGGAGTATAGAAGGCTTAGCATATTGCGTTGCCTGTGTAACGCTTCACTTTCTTTAAATTTACTATCTGGCTCTGTGGATGCAGTCCTTTTCGGGAATACATTTATAGTAAAACTCGAGAAAACCTTCTCAACAGTTTTCAGACCTCTTATTGCTACTTCTTTTTTCCCCCTGAAAAGCATTACTTTTCTTCAACTTTCAAAATGCTCTCACTGGTGGAGTGAGATGGAGCCCTAGGTGGGCATGGCAGTGTGCTCTTGCAGTCCCGGCACAGGAGTACCACAGACCATGAGGGCAAAGCTGACTTCCTGGGCCACCTGGCAAGACCGTTCTTAAAACAAGCAAGCAGACAAAAAGCAGTTCTTTTATATATGTATATGCGTCATTATGTTCAAAACCCACGTTCTTTGTTATTGTGACAGAATACAACTTAGGAAAGGATAATATATATGTAAATTTGATAGAGCTCTATACTTCATTGAGGGAATAAGCCTCATACCAGCTGATCAGCTTTGACAAGAAATATCAGGACAGGAAATGAGAAAAACTTGGTCAGTAGAGGGCTTAGTTAGGGACAGATAGGAAAATTAAATTGTTATAGTTGGAATTTTGCCAGACATATCACTCATTAATGTGCCTTAAGTTGTTTTTCTACTATGAATACTCTTCAGGGCTATGATTTTTCTTAGTAAAAATGGTTGAGTGGTATGTAAATTTCCTTTGTGGAAAATAAATTCAGACTTAATCTTTTTATTACTCTTTTTTCTACGATTTGTCTTTATTTTGTTTGTGTCTGTGTGAGTGTGTATATACACATGAGTGAGGGTGCTCACAGGGGCCAGAAGAGAGTATTGGACTCCTTGAAAATGTAATTATGTGTGGTTGTGATAGAGTGCTGGGGTTCAAACTTCCTTCCTCACAACTGATCAGCATGCTTTACCTCTAAGCCATCTCTTTATCCCCCTAGTAAATTAAAAAGAGAGAGAGAGAGAGAAAGAGAAAGAGAGAGTGTGTGTGTGAGTGAGTGAGTGTGTGTGTGAGTGTGTGTGTGAGTGTGTGTGCAGCAACAGAATGGGTGTGGAGGTGTGGAGGTCAGAGGACAGCTCCTAGGAGCCAGTTCTTCTACTATGTGAGTTCCAGGGATCGAATTCAGATTGTCAGTCTTGGAGCAAGCAACTTTATCTGCTAAGCTTACTTTTTGACCCTATTTTTAAATTTTTATTTAGTTTTTAGGTTTTTGCTTTTTGTTTTGTTGTTGTTGTTTCTTTAGACAAGATTTCCTCACTTTGTAACTCAAACTGGCCTTGAACTTGAAATCCTTCTGTCTAGCCTCCTGAATTCTAGCATTACCTGGTATACCAGATGTCCAACTTAAATTCAGATAAGAAAAATCATCTAAATTTATTTTAAAGATATTCTCATTAAAAAAAAAAACTGGATTTATTTAGTGTCATTGGTCACCTGTTATATGCAGACATTATGGAAAGGAATACAAAGATAATAGGAGACTGCACTTGGTTTCCAGCCATCTGCGGACTAATACAGAGAGATGCATTGCAGCACCTTTAGATAAGTACATATATAGAGATTTATACTTACCAACTGTCTAATCCAAATGGATTGCTATGGTGGAAAACCAAACCAAACCCTTTATATAGTAACCAAGAACAAGGGGAGAGACAGTATGACTCTAGCTGAGCTTCAGTCAGGGGCTCCAGTCAGGGTTACGCTTTATTACTTTTCCTTGTTGAACATCTGCTTGTCTTCATAGAAAATGCTAGAATATAGTTCTTAACCTAAGAGATAGCAACCTTTATAAACTCATTCAGAGTTTGTAAGATAGTTGCTTCATAGTAAGAGATTTAACAGCAAAACAAAAGATGGTCTGTATGTGATAGAAACCAGAAGACTTAAAATGATGAATGCTAGAGTTGATGGTTTGGGGTTTTTGTTTGTTTTAATTTATAATTGTTGTTTAGATAATGTCTAATGTAGCCCTCTCTGGCCTTAAATTCACTCTGTAGCTGGGCCTGGGTTGAAACTCCTGATCTTCCTGCTCCCTACACCTCCCTAGTGCCAGGATTATAGGCCTTTATCACCACACATAGCAATGTCTGTTTTGGAGTTAGGATTCTATTTTTATTTTGCCCCCTCTAATCAATCTGTTACCCCCTGGTATCTTGTCATATATCTACATTGTTTTAAACTTATCTTAATGTCCTTCCTGCGGAGTCTGCGCTCTTTGAGTACAGGATCTCCTGCACTTTTGTATTTTTCACAGCACCTACATGGTAGTGCTGAGTACCAAGTGGACAGATGCTCAGTAAAACTGCTAATGCAAAGGGTGTTTATCTTGGTTACCTTTCCACTGTTGTGAGAAGATACCGTGGCCAAAGCAACTTATAATAAGAAAGATCATTCGGGGCTTACAGTTTCATAGGGTCAGAGTCAATGTCTGTTCGTGGTGGGAGCATGGCAGCCAGGAGGCAGTTCTACAGCTATGAAGCAGAGAGGGAGAAGGAGAGGGAGAAGAAGAGGGAGAGGGAGAGGGAGAGGGACACACGCACGCACGCACACGGAGTGGCCTGATTCTTTTGAAACCTCAGAGCTCTCTCTCTCCCAGTGACACAAAAACCCTGACAACTTAAAAAGCCAAACAAAAAATTAAAAGAGGAAATGTGTCAGGTAGAATCACTTAAACAGAAGGAAGCAAACTTTGCATCTTCTGTAGAACCTGGCATATGGGACCTTAGCTGTCTTTAAGTTCATGGTGGTTGGGCACCTTGGTTTTTTCCCATCTCTATTTACCTTCCTTTCTGAACTTCTGTCCATCTTGAGACTCTTCTGCTTTTAGGAATTTTATTAATTATTTAATCAAATTTTAAAGAATTTATTCTTGCACCAGGTAGACTGTACACCAGGTTCTGAGAGAAGGAGAACCAGGTATCCTTCCCTACCCTTGGGGCATGTAACAGTGAGGAGACAAAAACAAATACCTGTCTGTGTGGAGCACTAATGAGTTTTAGGAGTAAACAGATGGTGCAGTGGGAGTCTAGAGACTCTTATAACAGGGGATAAGGGAAAAGCTTCCAGGTTGGATGGTTAAGAAACCTTTAAGATAGTTGATTCTTGGGGACTTCTGGTGTCTCATTTTCTAAAACTGGCTATATAATAAAACGCCCTGCTCTTTGACAATTTTCTTCTCTTACCTATCCAAAGCCAATAACCTTGCTTAAACAAACGGTAGCTGGAGCATGGTAGCACACACCTGAAATCCCAGCACTCTGGAGGTAGAGGTAGGAGGATCAGGAGTTCAAGGCTAGCCTTGGCTATATATACTTCACCTTGAAACCATGTCTTAAAACAAGAACAGACACAAAAACTTAAAGGGGTTCCCCTTTGAGGATCATTTACTTTAAGGGCAGGAGTAAATTAGCATATTTGTAAGCTGAGGAGGCAGAGACAGGAGAACCCTTGGGCTTCCTAGACCTTGCTGCATGGTTAGCTCTGGGTTCAGTGAGAGACTATCTCAAAAAGTAATGCAGAGAGCTGTTGAAGAAAATACCTGGGGTTTTTCAGATCTTGTAAGGCAATGTGCAAAAACTGGGAAGCAGTTGATTTTCATTTTAAAGTCGCGATACCAATTTTGATACTTTGAGAACAGTTGAGGAGACTACAGATATTTATATTTCTAAAAACAAGCATGAGGTTCAGAAAGTTCCCACGACATTCTGCTTATTCCTTTTTTATTTCTTTTTCTTTTTTCTTTTTTTCTTTTCTTTCTTTTTTTTTTTTTTTTTTTTTGTTTTTTTCAAGACAGGGTTTCTCTGTGTAACCCTGGCTTGTCCTAGAACTCACTCTGTAGACCAGGCTGGCCTCGAACTCAGAAATCCACCTGCCTCTGCCTCCCAAGTGCTGGGATTAAAGGCATGCGCCACCACTGCCTGGCCCATTTTAATTTCATTTTAGATTTATTTTATTTTATGTGTATGAGTGTTTTTTCCTGCATGTGTACCGCGTATGTGCCTTATGTCCATCAGGGACCATAAGAGATCATGGATCCCTTGAACCATAATTAAGTATGGTTTGAACCACTATGTGGGTGCTGGGAACCAAACCCAGTTCCTCTGCAAAAGCAACAAGTGAAAAAGGCCAAGCCCATCCTCTTCCCTAACGACTCAAAATGGCCTTCTGCCTTAGCTTCCTGGTTATTAAAGGGGCTTCCACAATCCCACTTTCCCTCCTTTTTTGGGTGGTACTGGGAGCAGGAATTAAGGTCTTGCTACAGGCTGGCTCTGAGCTTGCTCATCTTCCTGTCACAAACTCTTGGTTTACAACAACAAGGGAGCTGGAGAGATGGCTCAGTGGTTAAGAGAACCTGCTGCTCTTCTAGAGGACCCAAGTTTGATTCCAAACTCTCACTTGTCAGCTCAGTGACCACCTTCGAGTTCTGGCCTCTGCAGGCACTGGGCATGCTTGAGTTACACAGACACACATACATGCAGGCAAAACACTCATAGACATTTGGTTGAATTCAGATGGGTTGTTTTTATTCCGCCCTTGTTACAGTTTAGTGTTTTGTAGTGAGTTTGTGAAAAAAGACTGCTGACTACTTAGTAGTGAAGATAATTGAAAGAGTGTAACATTTCTTAATGCATAAAGCTTGTTTTGTTGAGTTATTATTACAAAAAATAAGTCTATACACTCTTTTTAAACTGTGGTTTGAAGCAGTTTGAAACTGAGTATCCTCCTGCAACCATTATGTTAGTTTAGACTTAGATCATTTTCATCACTCAGAAAGTTCCTGTTTCTCCCTGCCTTCATCCCTGCTTTTCTCTAGGTGATAGCTAATCTGCTTCTTGATGCTGTGTGTGTGTGTGTGTGTGTGTGTGTGTGTGTGTGTGTGTGTGTGTGTGTGTGTGTGAGATAGCTAATCTGCTTCTTGATGCTGTGTGTGTGTGTGTGTGTGTGTGTGTGTGTGTGTGTGTGGCTGGCTGAGCCTCTCTTGCTCGTTCCTGGAATTGGAGCTTGTGGACTCCTGTATCTAGCACATTTCTGCTATCCATTTATGTTTTCTGTATATGTGAAAATATTCTCCCCCCTTTTCCTCCCAAAATAATATTTCCCTTTGTATGACTGCCGCAATTTCTCCTTTCATCTGTTGGTGGTCATTTAAGGTTTTTCATATGTAAGTGCTTCCTACATTTATAGGAAGTTTCCAAATTGTTTTCCTAAGAGTTTGTACACTCCCACCAACACTGTTGAGAATTCCAGTTGCCCCTCCTCTTTGCTGACACTTGGAGTGCTCAGCCTTTTCATTTTTAGTCATTTGGACTGGTATATAGTAGTTCCATTCTGGTTTGAACTCAGACTTTCCTGAGTGATGCAGAGGTTACGTACCTTTGCATGTGCCTTTTAACCATTGGTGTATCTTTTCTATGTTCATTTAAATATTCCTTTTAATATGGCTTTCATTGAAATAAGATTTTTAAAAGGAAATTTATTTTTATATTATGTGAATGAATTCTTTGCCTGCCTGCGTATATATGCACCACATTTATTCCTGGTGCTCTTGGAGGCCAGAAGAGGGTGTCTGATCCTTTGGAACTAGAGTTACAGAAGGCTGTGAGCTGCCAGGTGGATGCTGGGAACTGAACTCAGGTCTTCTGCAAGAATAGCCAGTGCTTTAGACTGCTGAGCAATCTCTGCAGCCCCAGGAGTTGCTTTTAAAGTATTATGTGAACACAGAGTTTTTACTAGACTTTCTACTCCATTGTGTATGGCTTGTGTTTCACTGCTACAGTTTTTTAAAAAAATTTTTTTTCCTTTTGTCTTATAAAATATGTGCTTACCCCTTAAGGCAGTGGTTTTCAACCTGTGGGTTACAACCCCCACAGAGATTGCATATCTGATATCCTGAATAGCAGATATTTACATTATGATTTACGAATTCATAACAGTAGTAAAATTGTAGTTATAAAATAGCAATGAAAATAATTTTCTGGTTGGGGGTTACCAGGACAGGAGGAACTATATAAAGGGTCTCAGCATCAGGAAGGTTGAGACCAATTATCCTGAGGTCTTGAAATTTTTCTTCTAAATATTTTTAGGCCTTGTTATGTTTGTTTTGTTTTGAGACAGAGTTTCTCTCTGTATCCCTGGCTGTCCTGGAACTCACTTTGTAGACCAGGCTGGCCTTGAACTCAGAGATCTGCTGCCTCTGCTTCCTGAGTGCTGGGATTAAAGGCATGTACCACCACTGCCCATATTTTTAGTTTTTAAAAATAGTTTTTTTTTTTTTTTTTTTTTTGAGAAGGCTTGAGGCTATTCTCTGTGTAGACCAGGGTAGCCTTGAACTCATTAGATTTTCCTGCTTCTGTCTCCAGACAGAGGCTGTATTAAAGGTGGGTGTCATCATGGTCTTATATTTAGGCCTTTGACCTGCTTTTGTGATGACTCCACCTGCTTCCTGCCCAGGTGCTAGAGGTCAAGTCCAGGGATTTGTGCACGCAGGGGGAGTATTTTAAAGTTTGTTTTGTGTAGGGTACATGCTCAGACTCATGCTCTCTGTGTGAAGATTTGGTTTTTCCACTGTTTGGTATTAGAGTGCGAATGCAAGCGTGCTGTCATCAGAGGCGTATAGAGAGACAAGAATGCACCATTAACATGCAGTTTCCCACACATTTCATGCATCAGAAGCTTTTGTTTTTTAACCTCATTATCTTTGAGCTATTCCTACACTTTGGCTTTTGATGAGCTGTTATTTCTGTAAAGTTGACAGCATCTAGTGGGTTTCTGCTGACTCAGTTCAGGGTCCTCAGGTGCCATCTCGAATAAGGGAATGAATGAGGGCTCTGCTCTGGAACATTACTCTTTTATTTTTGAATTCCTCTTTCTCTCTTTTTAAAGTATTTTTTCTTCTGTATGTGTGCGTATGTCCGTATAAGTGTATGTCACATATGTGTAGAGGCCAGAAGAGGGTGTTAGTTCCCCTGGAGCTGCTATCACAGCATTGTGAGCTGCCTGAGAGTAGAGCTGGGAACAGCACTAAGTGCTCTAAGTGCTCTAGCCTGCAGGGCTCCCCTTTCTCTTATCTCCCTGGCACAGTTAACATTTGTCGTTAGATAGAATGAATCAGCTGAGTCCCTGCTGGAGATAGAGAAATAGTAAAGTTTTTTGTTTTTTTTTGGTTTTTCGAGACAGGGTTTCTCTGTGTAGCCCTGGCTGTCCTGGAACTCACTCTGTAGACCAGGCTGGCCTCGAACTCAGAAATCCATCTGCCTCTGCCTCCCAAGTGCTGGGATTAAAGGCGTGCGCCACCACTGCCTGGCTGAGAAATAGTCAAGTTTACAGTACTCTGTTGCTTCTGCTTTTCTCTTTTTCGTGAGTAGAACTGTCTCCTTATTCTTCTCTCCAAATGCATGTGTTCTGTACATACCTCCTGTCTTTGAACAGCCTCTTTTCCTGAGTATATTTTTCTGAGATTAACATTGGATTTTTCTGGAATTTTCCATATGATGTCTCTAACCAAAAAGCCTATAATATTTGATTTTCTTAGGTTAAGTACCAGTTAAATGAGAACTGGCTTTCTTTTTAATTGTCTAATCTCTCAAAATCCATCCTCTCCAGTTTGCTGTAGCGTCATCTATAGTCCGCTCTGCCCCTCGGGACACTGGGACCCACGGTGCTGTGTGATGCTCTTATGCTTGTTTTACGGGATTAGTGTCCGTAGGGGCTTCATGAATTACCTTTTATTTCTCCAGACAGAAAACAGTTCATCACTAATGCATAATCATTCTTTTATTGCTTTCTCCTCTTTCCTTTACTCTGTGGTGGTCTGCAGGTCTTGTTCAACGCTGTGTGATCATCCAGAAAGATGACAATGGATTCGGGCTGACAGTCAGTGGAGACAATCCAGTCTTCGTACAATCTGTCAAAGAAGGCAAGGCATTAAAAAAATAATAATTTTGTTGCTAGCTATGGTTGCACATGCCTATAATCTCTGCACTCGGAAGGCAGAGGCATGTAGATCTCTGATCTCTGGCTTTTCTGCCAGCCTTGTCTACATAATGAGTTCCAGGCTACCTGGGGCTGCATACATAGTGAGACCCTGTCTTAAAAACAAAAACGAGTTTTGTCTCTGAGAAGCAAATAGAGTAAGCATGACAAAGCTAAAATGACGTTTCTTGCCTAGAATAGAATTGTACAGACTGCACAATGTAGACTGTTATGCTATGTCTGTCTATGGGGTTATAAAATTAATTTACCCCAGGTGACTTTCTCTATAGAAAGTAAACAGTTCATCTGTAGCTATCAAAACCACACGGTATCCGGGTGTTTTCCATGCTTTCACTTAACAGACATTTCTACAACTTGATTTCTTTGTAGCATTAAAGTGATGTTTTAATAGAGATAGATTAAAGAGATATGGACACTTGTCCCAGTTGACTTCATATCTTTTGCTGTTATCATACAGTGGATTCTTTTGTTTGGGGTTCTGTAATTTCAGGTAGATAATGTTATATTAAAGGAGATAACACTTTGTAGATGAGATTGAGTCTTCAAGTAAAAAAATCATAAACCAAGTCTGACTTGTCCAACAGTAGGTAGTAGAAGCAGGATTTGAACCCAGCCAGGTCTGCCATAGTTTTACAGCCTGCATTTTAACTGTTACATTACTTCTCTTTAAAGAAGATTTACCAGTGAATCACATGTTAAGCGGTTCATTTCTTACACAGATGGAGCAGCCATGCGTGCTGGAGTACAAACAGGTGATCGAATCATCAAGGTAAAGCAACTCGTGTTGTGGAAGTCATGGTGGGATTGCATGGTGTGCATCACCTGTAGTCCTTTGTCCACCTGGGTTTTTATAAAAGAGCGGCTCTCGGCCTTTTATACAAACTTACTCCATTTTTTTTTAAAGTTAACATTACGCCTTACTGAAAGGTACAATAAAAGGCTTGTATAAATGGAATCACCTTTGTTGTTGGGTAGGAAAGTAACTCACTTTTAAAAACTCATTTCTATCCAAATTAATCTATTAGCAAGAAATACTGATAATATATGGATACAGTTGTGCTGGTGAGCTGTTACGTGCAAATTGATTATTGTTGCAGATGAGCTTTTAAAGAAGCTGATATAGCGTCCCTAGTATAGTCAGGCCCTGGGTTTGATATCCAGCACCAGGAAAACAACAAAGAATAAAAAAGCAAAAGACGAGTAGCTGAAGAAAGAAGTGTCATGTGTGAGAGGAGATGATGTAGGTTTTAAGACTGTGACTCTAAGACACTGGGAACCAGAAACCGGCCTTGAGGACTCAGGTTTTGAGATAAGGTTTCATGTACTCCAGGCTGGGCAGAAACTTCTGATTTTCGTGTCTACCAAGTGTTGGGATTACAGATTCATCACCATGTATAATTTGGATGGTTCTGGGGAGCAAACCCGGGGCTTTATGCCTGATAGCCAAGCACTGTACCAGCTGAGCTAGATCCCCAGCCCAAGCCTGTGAACTTTGGTCATTAGAAGAGGAATAGATTTCCCAGTAACTTTTGTTGAAACAGTTGAATAATTTGATTACCTAAAAGTATTTATATAGGGAAAGAGAACATTCTTGAAAGTATTTAAAGGTCTTAGGAGCATGATACTCTTTATTGTAATGAACACTCATGTGTGTGTGTGTGTGTATGGTATATACATGTAGGTCTACATGTTGCAGGTATATGTATATGTACATGTGTGAAGACCAGAGGAGTCCTCTATCAATGCCCGCTCCATCCCCTGACCAAGTCTCCCTTGCTGCCCACTGTGCCCCTACTGTCTCCGCTGGGCTTGCAGTTAGGAAGGCCCAGCAGTCCTTTTCTACCTCCCATCTTCCTCTCCGAACTCTACCTGGACTGGGCTGGGAAGCACACCAGGCTTTTCCTGTATGGATGCTGGGGATCCAGACTTGTGCAGCAAGCACTCTCACCCACTGTGCCATCTTCCCAGACCAAGAGCACCGTGTAATTGCATAAACAAACAAACAAACAAACAAACAAACAAATGTGTGCCTTGGTGGGGCACATCTGCAATCCAGCACTGGGAAAGTAGGCAGGAGGATCATCTACAAATTTGAGGCCAGCCTGATCTACATAGCAGGTTCCAGAACTACTGGGAAAGTAGGCAGGAGGATCATCTACAAATTTGAGGCTAGCCTGATCTACATAGCAGGTTCCAGAACTACAGGCCCTGTCTGAAAAAACAACAAAAATTAAGTAAATAAATTATTAAGAAAAATAGTAATTCTTAGAAAAAAATAAGCAAATAATTTAATCAGAAAATTCTCCAGAGTAATTGAAGTAACTAAATCACTCAGGGGTCAGTGTCATTGATGACAGTGAAGTAGAAATTAAAATGATACATGAAAAATGCTTTTCATTGTCAGGAGGTTTAATGATTAAAGATTTCGTGGGCTTCATCTTCAATTATGAAAAAGCTGTTTATTAGAAATTGTAAATATGTATTAAAGTTTTTAAGTGTATAGCCTTGATCAGCCAGTTTGTTTTTTTAGGATTTATCTAAGGAAATGTGTACAAATGTGCTGCACGAGATTTGTTAAGACACTGAAAACTCAAAATCTACCATCAAGTGTGTCTGAACTGACCATCAAGTGTGTCTGAACTGAGGATAAAGCAGAAACCTTGTCGCTTTAAGAAAGGCTAGATTAAAGCAGCAGGATACCTAACTGTAATCCCAGCACGCAGGACACTTAAGTTCATTTTGTTGCTGAACATATAGTGGAAAAGTGAATTTTGGACCAAGTGTTTATTATAATTAGTACACAGTAAGTTCTGAAGTCACTCTGTGTCTGTCGTTCTAATTAGCTCTATCTGATGCATATTGTTTAAATTTTCTTACAGGTGAATGGGACTCTGGTGACTCATTCAAATCATCTGGAGGTGGTGAAACTAATCAGATGTAGGTGAATGTTATTTTTTAATTTGTTTTCTCAAACTGTTAAAGCAAGGGTCACCAAGTATTTTTCTGTAAGTGGCCAAAACCCAAATATTTTAGGCTTTGTGAACTACATAGTTACTACTGGAACTTATTTTAGCACAAAAGCACATGTGGATAATATGTAAATGAACGGGTATGGCGTAGTTCCAATAAAACTTTATATGGCAAAGCGGTCTGTGATCTAGGTGCTTGGTGTTTTCCACTCCCCACCCCCATTGGAAGGTCTAACGTAAAAATTTACTAGTAATTATTTCGTGTCAGCTCCCTGCTTCAATACATCTATTTGAAAGGATTCATGAGTCAGTCACCTGACAGCAAGGAGCCTGAGAATCAGATACAATGGCTGAGAAGAACTTTAGAAATCATGCAGTGCAGTCACTTTACCTCAGATCAGTAAATGGTTGTGTAATTCAAGCCAGTCTCTTAGAGAAGCACAGGGCTCTGGATTTACAACATTCAGGCCTGTACATTACAACAGTAGGTTCGAAAGTGGGTGGTGCTTCTCTAAGCTGACAGCAAGGCAGGGGTAGGTCAAGCTCCAGTTCCAGCAGGGCCTCAGTTTCTCTATATTTACAGGTTCAAGTAAGGATTCAGTGGTTTTTCTGAGTTTTGCCTCTAATTGATGATAATGGGTGGATATTTGCAATATTGGGATTCAGTGAAGTCCTGAAGGCTCCGCTGTGGTTTGTTGTTACTTTCTCACTCCACCCACTCTGGAAGAGAAGTTGTGTTTGTGATGGCTTCATTCTTTGCCTGGATGAGAGCATGACAATTGCTCCAGAAGTAGAGAAAGGCATTTTTATGTCTCATCATCTAAACAGCTTCTGTTTCTTTGTTCTGGCCTGGCTTAAGTGTTAGGTATTTGTCATGTTTTTAAAGAAATATAAAAGTGCAAAGAGCTGAAAATAAATGGAATGTAGCAGAAAAGGAATTTGTGATTGAGTCAGGTCATTTCATAGTAAGTACACTCTAAAAAAAGAGAGCTATTTATAGCCAAGCAGAATCACTTTATTTTTCTTACTGAGTAGACAGACTTTTATATGATCAGTGAACTGGGCTCTACTGTGTAGGTTAGGTTAGGCTTGCCTAGTACATCCTGGATAACTAAGCAGGCTCGGAGCTTGAGACCTGCCTCAGCCTCTTGAGTGATGAGAGTTACATGTGTGTTATGCCATGTCTGCCTTAATAAACTGATTGAGTTCCTTTAAGGCCTTTTCCAAGGATGAGGATTCGAGTAGGGGTTCAGACTGAGTTGTATGTAGCCTAGGGTAGCCTCGAACCCATTGTATAGCTAAGGCTGGCCTTGAAATTTTGATACTATTGTCTTTACCTCCCTAGTGCTGGTATTATAAGCATAAGCCTCATACCTGATTTATACAGTGCCATGGTTGGAACCCAAGACATCACACATGCTAGGCAAGCACTCTACAAGCCTAACTGCACCCCAGCCCTAGTGATGACCTCATTTAAAAACTGTATCCTGGTTCTTTCATTGACTCCTCAGTACTTACATAATCCTGGTTACTTGTGGCCTACTTTTTAATGCCCACTCAAACATCATCAGAGTGATTGAATTTTGGTTTCCTTTGAGCCAGTTGAAGAATAGAAAGAGCTAGAGCGAGGTCAACATGTGGGCTAATAGGAATGGAATAAATGGCTTTCTCACAAAGAATATCAAGACTGAAAACCTTAATTTAAAGTATACTCGCTTGGCATTGTGGTGCATAGTTGTGATTCCAGCACTTGGGAGGCTGAGGCAGGAACGTCACAAGTTCAAAGATTACCTTGCTGCAGAATGAGTTCAAGGTCATCTTGGGCAACTTAGAGAGGTTATCTCAAGATAAAAAGTATCTTAAAAGGTGCAGATTTACCTCAGGTATAAGCCACTCAACAAGCATGCATTACCTGGGTACAGTCCTCACTACCTCAGGTAAAGAAAAAAAAGTTTTTAAAAAAGTTTTTTAAAAAGTTTCTCAACAGTGTTATTTTTTCTTTTCTTTTTCTCCCCACCTCCCCACCTCAAGCTGGTTCCTATGTAGCTCTCACTGTCCAGGGACGCCCACCTGGGTCGCCCCAGATTCCACTTGCTGATTCTGAAGTAGAACCGTCAGTCATTGGACATATGTCTCCCATTATGACATCTCCTCATTCCCCTGGGGCGGCCGGGAATATGGAGAGGATCACTAGTCCTGTGCTCATGGGGGTAAGATCAGAACATCTTCACAGGCGGGGTCATATAAAGATGTCTTTGCTTTGTATTAAGATTTTGTGTATTACACTGATTAGTAAACTTCCATTCAAGATTCTAGAACATACTTACTTATAGAAGTTACATAATTATCTGGAATAATTGTTGTTGTGACCATGTAATAAAACAGTGTACAATCCACAGAGATATGGTTATATTTCTAGCCTATGCTCAAAGTCGTTAGTCATCTGACAGTGTCTGCTTTTTGAAGATAGGAGTGTGTTTGTTTTGTTTACTGTTGTGTTCCTAATATATTGGAGGTGCTTAATAAACTTTTATTGAATGTGGTTAAGACTCTATAAGTAACCATAAGAAAGAGGCAGAATGTAGATGCAAGGGGGAAAATACTAAGTTGGGTGAGGCTTTCAAGGAGGAGAAAGCACATCCAGTTGTGATGGAGAGGATCGGCATAGAATGGCTGTGTTCACATTTAGCCTTTTATAATGGGGTAAGGTGGTGGCCGTGGTGAGGACAGCGGACAGGGGAGACGATAGAATAAACACGGGGGAAGAGCCAAGAAAGGACCAGAACCTTCAGAAAAGCAAGACTTTTGTTTAGTTAGTGCCAGTTTAGGAGGTACGTGGTGGGAGGTGGCTTAACCAAAGGTCATCTGTGTATTCAGAGTTGCTGAGCAAGTTTACAAGTAATTGAGTAAGCAGTAAGAATCCATTTAACCGGGAGAAGGGCGTGATTGTTACAGGAGTATAGGAAGACACAGAAATTTGTAAAACAAGAGCGATGAGTTGGGAGTTGTCTCAGGTTTCTGGCAGGCTGGACTGGAGACTGGAATGAAGCAGGGGACTGGGGACTGCATGGAGGGATGCGTTGAGATGGATGCATGTATGCATGAACACATGTTTGGTAATAATGTCTCAACCGGGAGAGTAGAAACAACAGATGTGTGCTTCTGTAATTCCAGTTTTCCAGCTGATACCCACATTTACTGTTCTCTTGAACATAGTTTAGTGAAGGTGAACTGGAAAGGCAGAACTGCTTCTCTCTGTCTTCATTCATTACCACCAGGAGTAAGGACTCCTAAGGACACTGAGCTGACACAGAACACTGTCTCTGTGGGCTTTCAGTTTTGGCCTCATTCCTCCTGTATTGTGTTCTTATCCTTTTCTAGGAGGAAAACAATGTGGTCCATAACCAGAAAGTAGAGATTCTGAGAAAAATGTTACAGAAAGAACAGGAACGGCTGCAGGTACGGAGGTAGCCTGGGCTCTTTGCAGGCCAGAGAACCTGGGAGTTTACTGTTGCTCATAATCAGTAAGAGAATTGTACCGGTGCCAGCAGCTGTAGTGCCAGCAGTGGCTTTTTCTCCATTTGACCTAAGTAATTAATTCCTAAGACATTGTTATAACTTCCAGTTACTGCAGGAAGATTACAACCGAACGGCTACCCAAAGATTGCTCAAGGAGATCCAGGAGGCCAAGAAGCACATCCCGCAGCTGCAGGAGCAGTTGTGCAAAGCCACAGGCTTGGCTCAGGTAGTGGCATTATTGAAAGTTCTGCCCGGTGTTTGCAGAACCTCTGGGGGACTGTGTCAGGGTCTGTCGAAGTTTCTCTTTGAAAGTGATGTTTTTAGCAAAGGATAACAGGATGTTCTGTGTAGGATGTCACGGATGTAATGATTAACAGAAGTGTGGGCTTCCATATTGCTTGCTTGCTTTGGTTCCATTGTAATTTAGGAAAGAGTTGAGTACTTTTGCTTTGCTTTGCCAAACCAAAATGTAGTTGAAAATAGTGGCACTTTTGTGGCTCACACTGTCACGGTGACAGCTGATAATGTTTTTACAGGAGGGATGTGAGGCTTTACACACTGAAGGGCACTGTGCCAAATGCACGGGCAGGCATTCTCTAGCATCCTGAGGTTAGATGCTGTCGCTCTCCTTTATTTCGCAAATGTACATAAGACTTACAGACTGATGGCATGGCATAGCACTGAGGCCAGGGGAGGCTGAGGCAAGAGGACTGCACCCTGGAGGCCAGCCTGAGCTACAAGATAAGAGACTGACTCTAGGAAAAGAAAGAAAAAGGGAGAGACAAAGAAAACCTGAAATCCAAACTCATTAAGATCTCCAAGCTTCATTATTTATTTATAGGCAGGATGACACTTTTATGCTTCCTGGGTTATCCTTCCAAATGCCAGGATTACAGTTGTGCCCTATCATAAGTGAACATTTTCATATTCTTTGTTTTTCTTTACAAATGCAGAGTCTAATTGTATTTTCCTGACTAGCCTCACACTTGGCTATGTAGCCCAGGCTGACCTTGAACTTAGAACAATCCTCCTCCTTAGAACAAGTCTCCTAAGAGCTAGAATCACAGGCATGTGCCACTATGCCCAATTTCATATTTCTGGTCTTAATGACCCTAATTTTTTAAAAAATTTATTTGATGTATGTGAGTACACTGTCGCTGTCTTCAGACACACCAGAAGAGGGCATCGGATCCCATTACAGATGGTTGTGAGCCACCATGTGGTTGAACTCAGGACCTCTGGAAGAACAGTCAGTGCTCTTAACCACTGAGCCTTCTCTCCAGCCCATGACCCTAATTTTTATTGTAACTTTAAGCCAGGTTTTAATAGAACTTGCTATAAATGCAAGGTTATGGCAGTGATGTACTAGTGGTTAGAAAGCTCAGCCTTAATGTCAGCTAGACACCCTGTAATGTTTCTATCTGAGATCTACAAAGCGTCCTATACTTCGTTTCAGAGGAAGGTGGACAGCGTGCCTGTAGAGTTACTTAGCTTTTGCCTATGCTGGCGAGTTGTGACTGTTTCTGAATTAGTAAAAGTCACATCTTTACAGAACTGAAAAGAAAGAGGTTTTGGAGACCACTTATCTTACTTTGCTAATTTTATTTTGTGTGTGTGTGCATGCATGTGTCCTCGTATGCACTTATACACATATTTGGTAGCACTGGAACCAAGCCTTGTGAGCATTAGCTGGGCTATACCACTGAGCTATATTAGGAGCCTTTTATGTTTTTATTATTGAATAAAAACAAGGTATTTAGCCAATATGATAGTAAAAATGTAGCTTCAGTAACTTACCTTTGCAGCTTGTGTCCAAATATTGAACATTTAATGAAACTCAGAAGCAGTGGGAAGGCATTAAATAGAAGTATTGTAATAATCTTTACCAATGGCAGATAATCTAAGTGATGTAAGTTAATGCTCTTGTATATGTTTGTGGTGAAAGTTGCTGTTGGAACTTTTATTCTGTATTAAAACATTGCTTTCCTTATTTTTACAGTTGTTCATTTCAGGTTTCTAGAACTCATATTGTTTATGCTTTTTACTTAAGTACTTTGACCCTAAGTATTTTTGGTCACATAGGTAGCCAGCCTTTAGCTGTACCCATGTAGAATGTATGGCTACTGTTTTCTTATACAATCAGTAATTACCACTCTCTCCTATGATCAAGTCTGTATGATTCTTTAATCTGTTTTAGGATGGAGCTGTAATTGCACCCTCTAGGACATTAGGTGATGCCCTAACACTCAGTGAGACAGAAACAGATCCTGGAGATGGCCTGTGCAGGACTGACTGGAGCAGTGGAGATGCTTCTCGGCCCAGTAGTGACAGTGCAGATGTAAGCTTTAATCTTTTAAATTGTATCTTCTTGTATTCTCCTTATAGCCCCTTTCTTAAGCTATGTGTGTTCCCAATGTTGTCTTTTATAGTAAAGCTTTTTATATAGTAATTTGGTGAACAGAAGTTCTGAACACTGTTCTCTGTGAGCTTTTAATTCCAGAGTTCCCTTTTCCCCCAGGCATTCACTGCAGTGTTCCTTGTAGGGATGGAATTTCCCAGCAGGCTTCTTATTTGTGGATAGAGAGGCAAATGCTTGTGCTTTTTAGCTCAAATGAGAGGCCAACTGTTAGTGTCTTTAAAAGCATGTTAATATTCCAATTGTGGTCGGAATGACTCAGTCTTGAATCATGAGGCACTTTGCCATTACAAAGAGAAGCAGCCTTTATCCTGTTAGATAGACTTTGTTACTAGCCTGGTTTTTCTGACAGTTCTGTCCTGATTCACACAGAGACTACCAGATGGATTTGGGTATTTGTTGATAAAAACATGTTAGGTTGAATATGATGTAGAACCATAATTATGAATACTAAAAGCTAAACCAGGCTAAGTATGGTAGCACATAAACTTTAATCTTAGTACTTGAAAGGTAGAGGTAGGAGGATCTCTGTGAGTTAGCGGGCACCCTGATCTAAATATAGAATTCCAGGCTAGCCAGGGCTACATAGTAAGACTCAGGCTATCAGTATTGCTTATGCAACATTATTTTATACAGAGTTCTGGTGATAGACAAGAAATAGGTCGTCTCCTTTAAGGACAATGAGGTCATAGTCTGAGGTAATGTTTTGTATTTGTGGGGTCTGGAATCAAGTTATTGAGTTGTGACTGATGATGTTTTTAAGACAAGCACAGGACATTAGGTGTGTTGTGTGTAGACGAGGTGTTGTTACAGCTTGTGACTTGTGTACACACAAGTTCTGGTGAGTTAAGATGAGAGGAAACTGAGACCCATGCTCTAAGCTGTTATCTAAGGTACCTTTGAGGCCCGGCTTACTGATTCAGTTTCTCAAGCAAAGAAAATTTGAGAACTTTTTTTTTTTGAAAGATGATAATTGAATTTTAAAAGTTCAATTTTCAAGGAAAATTATAATAGATAATATTGTTCAAGCATTATAACAATGCTGGTAAACTTTGATGGTAGTTAATTCTGAAGACATCTTAGTGGAGTATTGCCACTGTCACATTATTAAAGAAGCTCTGAGGGCTGCTTGCCCACCTTATTCAGGCACTAAATGATTTGCCTCTGCCTACCTCCTTGGGACTGATCCTCTAAATATGCACAAAGGAACTGACACATGAGAACATGGCATTTTTTAAGAAAGTGAAGGTTTTAGAGCAACATGGAATGTCAGGATTGGGAGTGAAAAGCTAGAGATGAAATGAGACAGACTGGAGGGCAGGTGTGAAGGCTCTCCCAGGTGTGAAGGCTCTCCCACTCAGTACTAGCAGCACTGCTTCAGGAACAGTCTGCCCTCTGCCCTATGTATATATCTTCCAGAGTTTGGGCATTCAGAACAAATGGTATGATGGGAAATTAGAATTTTATTTTGTATTTAAGGAAATGTTAGAACCAAAATCTATGCTTTCCAAATACAGCTATATAAAATGGAATTAATTGATGAGTTCAGAATTAGGCATTATAGCAAATTAATTCTGTCATGTAATTGGAAGAATTAGAATTCTCTTGCTGTGATGAAACACCATTTGGCTTATACTTTCACATCTTAGTCCATCATTGGAGGAAGTCAGGACAGGGACTCAAGCAGGCCAGGAACCTGGAGGCAGGAGCTGATGCAGAGGCCATGGAGGGTGCAGCTTCCTATCTTACTGTCCATGGTTTGTTCAGCCTGCTTTGTTCCAGAGCCCAGGACCTCCAGCCCAGGGATGGCCCCAACCACAGTGGCCTAGGCCTTCCACATCAATTGCTAATTAAGACTCCACAGGGTTGCCTACAGCATGGTCTTATGGAGGCATTTTGTCAACTGAACTTCCCTCCTCTCAGATGACTCTAGCTTGTTTCAAGTTGACCTAACTAGGCAAAACAGATAGTAAAATGATTGAGTACAGTATTTAGGCTCTAACATGTACATAAACAAGGAGCACCATCAGAAACGTACCAGTGTAGAAGATGAATTGGAATAAAGAGACAGGGAGATCATAATAAAAGGACAGTGGCTTATTAGGAATTTAAAAGGTGTGTGTTGAATGGTTAGCAGTTACCATTTAGTGAATGCTCATTCTGTGCCAGCGGTCATACTAATGCCTTGAGATACTCTTTCTATTCTCAAAGTATCTTAAGTAGTATTACCATTATATAGATAAACTAAGACCAAATAACTAAATATTGTGAAACCCTGAGAAATAATGTAGTCCAGATTTATCTCCTGAACACATAACAAACTTGTTTAATTCCCACAAGTGTCAGTTTGAGGTAAACGTAGCTTATCAATTTCCATATTTCTTTGAACTGTATTGTAGTAAGTTCAGAAAGGATCAGTCTTCTTTTGAGTTAGCATTTTCGCTTTTAAAATTTGTTATCTGTGTGTATGTGTCTGTCTGTCTGGTGGATACACATTTATGTGTGCATGTGGGTGCATAAAAGCCAGAAATCATCACTGGGGGTCTTTCTTCTATTGCTGCCGATCTTATTTTCTGAGACAATCTTTCACTGAACCTGGATCTTACCAGCTGGTTAGTCTGGCCAGTCACTGGGCTCCCAGGATCTGTCTGTCTTGCTTCCTAGAACCCGGGTTACAAGTAATCCGTACCCAGCTTTTACAAGGGTGCTGGGCTGGGCTCTAGGATTCATGCGCACATCTTTATGGTGATGGAATAACACTTTGCTCACAGAGCCCTCTTCTCAGTTTTATAAAACAATCTTCTGGTATTTGTGAGTTAAAAAATACAATTGTTTGCTCAGTTTTGTGAAGACTTAAAAGAATGTCACAAGCCAGTTTTCTCAGAAGTGGCTTACACATCATCTACAATTCAGGTTTTCTGGCTTTCATTGTTTTAAATTTATTTTGAAAGTTACTCAGAATGGCTACTCTAACTGTATAGAAGTTCATCAAGATGGATAGACTTTGGGTCTAGTTAATCTTGCTATATGTTTTTTTTATTGCAAGTTTTTATAACAAAATTTTAGTAAATATAAAATAATTATCAGATATATTTATAAGGAGAAGAGAAAGAGTGAGGGAAGGAGGAAGGGAGAGAGGAGAGAGGAGGGAGGAGGGAGGAGGAAGGAGAGAGAGAGAGAGAGAGAGAGAGAGAGAGAGAGAGAGAGAGAGAGAGAGAGAGATAGGTCATGGGTCCCATCAAACCTCTCATAACCTAGTCTTAGCTCAAACTTGTCTATGACTCCTTTTCCTCAAGTCTGAGACTTTTATTTCGTGACTTTAAAAGGTGAGATTTCTAAAGTGGAACTTTAGTTTTATCAAACCTTATGAGTTAATATTTTCCTAACACACAGTTTGATTACCCTAATTGTTTTACAGAGATTTTTTGCATTTTGCTTATTTGGTTTGTTTGATGTTTCTGGGAAACAAACTCAGAGCTATGCTGTGAGACTCCCTCACTGATACGTCCCAGTCCTGGTTTGTTTATTTGAGTCAAGATTCAGGCAAGGTCTTTATAGCATTCCTTCCCCCTCCTTCTCCTTCCCTCCCTCTCTCCTTCTCTTCTCTTCACTTCCCTCCTCTTTGCACCCCCCCACCTTGATATTTTTTTGTTTGAAAAAAAATCAGGTCGTATATCCAATTAAACAACCCACGTTCTGTCTGTCTTTTCATGGTGTTGTGTAATTTGTTCCCTTATCTTTATTTCCTGAAAACTTAAAATTAGATCTAGAATATTGATGAGATTAAGGTTTGATAGTTATTGTTGGCAAGAACAATTCATGGATAACACTGGGTAGGTCTCATCCTGTCATAGCAGGAGGTGAGTGGCTGTGTTTTTTTCCGTTATAAAGTTCTCTATCAGTCTGTTATATAGGTCTTTTACATCCCTCAGGGCCTAGATCCTTTATTCAATTAGGAGTTTCAAAAGCATATTATAGTTTCATCTCCTTTCTGTATTTAGTAGCTGGAAAGACTTCCCTTCTCTAGCCATTAGTCCACCATAAAATATAGCTTACATAGGAAATGCAACATTGTGCCATTTTTTTCCTGGGGACATTGTTTCTATTCACCCCCTACAGAAAGGGCAGTGACAAACCAGAGATGGTTCCATCCAAGACCTGTTCAGTGAATCAGTTTATTGAGTCTGCTTACAGGACTATGGGTGACTCAGGAGGTTACATCACCAACAAAGCCTGCCCCTGCCTGCCTGATGACTCAAGAAAGCTGCGTTATGGCAGTCCTCTGCACAGCTTGCAAACAGCAGCACCGCAAAGAGCCATGCCTGCGTCCCAGCAATTTGTCTTTTACCATACTATCCTCACACAAAGGCTCCCAGAGTCCTGTAAATTCCTTCAGAGTTTCTCGAGCTCCTTAGTGCTTTGCTCCCTCCAGGAGGGAGAGTTCTGTTTGAGGAAATGACTGCATCCATCACATGCAGAATAAATCTCTCTCTCTCTCTCTCTCTCTCTCTCTCTCTCTCTCTCTCTCTCTCTCTCTCTCTCTCCACACCGGTGAGCTTTTCTCTTTGTTTGTTTGTTTAAGACAGGGTTTCTCTGCTTAGTCCTGGCTGTCCTGGGACTCAATCTGTAGACCAGGCTGCTTCTAACTCAGATCTGTCTATATTCTTAAGAAACTCCAAGATGACCAATGAGGAGGGCTGTGAGTGTGTTTGTAATATTTTTGAGCTCACAGGTGCTAATATAAACCATCAATTATAATTTGAATAATTTGGTTTTCGTCCCTGGAGAAGGGAAGAGGTAGTTTGATAAGGTATAGGCTAAGAGAGATGATAAAGTTAGAGTTTTATTGGAAATAACGAGTTTGAGGTATGTTGTATAGTTATGAAAAGGGAAAGGTGCCCCAGACCGAAGCTTAGACGAAACAATTTCATTGATTCTGTATTGTTTTCCTTGTGATAAGGAAAAGGTGAGAGTGGCAGGAATAAGACTGATGCCACTTATGATATGAAGGGTGTTTAGTTTTTTTTTTTTTTTTTTTTTTTCGAGACAGGGTTTCTCTGTGTAGTCCTGGCTGTCCTGGAACTCACTCTGTAGACCAGGCTGACCTTGAACTCAGAAATCCGCCTGTCTCTGCCTCCCAAGTGCTGGGATTAAAGGCATGTGCCACCACTGCCTGGCAGGTGTTTAGTTTTTAAATATACATAAGATACAGAACTTTGTCCCCTTATAGACCTATTTCCCCCATTTCATCTGGTGCTTACCAAAGTGAATTAATACCTGTGTGTGTGTTCTCTTTTCATTAGAGTCCCAAGAGTAGCCTGAAAGAGAGGATTTATCTAGAGGAAACCCCAGAGAGAAGTGAAGGAATTCAGGATGCTGTGAGTATGACATCCACGCAGTGCGTGTCCTCTTAGCTTTTGAGAGTGAATCCGGTGTGACACACATCTGGCAAGTGCTTCACAGCAGAGCTCTGTCTCCTCTACCTTTTCTTGTATTCACAATGTGCTGTCTGGGAGAGAGGGTGCGGGACAAAACAAAACCTATTTATTAGACAACTTAGGAAAGATTTGAATAGGTAGTCCATAGCATCCTTAGTGTATTCTTACAGCAAAATATGCCATAACATTTCCTATTACCTTGTTTGTTTATTTTTTGTTTTTTTGAGCTAGGATTTCTTTGTGTCGCCCTGGCTGTCCTAGAGCTTGTTCAGATCCTCCTGCCTCTGTCTCTCAAGTGCTAGGATTAATGGCGTGCACTACCAGTGCCTGCATGCTTTCTGTTTTTATGAGTGGACTATTTTGCCCTGTTCACACAAACAGAATCACATAATATTTTTTCTTTGTGACTGACTTATATCAAGTAGCAGAATGTCTTCAAGTTTCTCCATGTTGTAGCATGTGCCAGAATTTTCTTCTCTTTTAAGACTGATTAATACTCTTCTCCCTCCTTCTCTCCTTTCTCCATACAGATATTAAGCAGAATATAATATGTACATATTGAGTAGTTTTAAATATGTAAGAACTTTAAAGCTCCCCCATGTACACACGTGCGTATGCACCACTATGATACTTTAGTCCTTTTGCGTATCTGCTTAGAGGTGCAGTTGCTGGATTTCATACTCTTGAATAAGATTTTTTTAAATATAGTTCATTTCATTGTGTATGTGCATGAGCTGGGGTTGGTTCCATCTTCCCACTCAGGTCACCAGGCTGTGTGGCAAGTGTTTGCTTGCTGAGCTCTCAGTGGCCCTGGGCTTTACAAACTTTTAACAGAATGCCTTAGCATTATGATTTTTATTTGATACTTTAAGTGTTTGAGTGTTTTGCCTGTACGTATGCCCGTGTGCGTGTGTGCAGTGGCCAGAAGAGAGGGCATCAGATCCCCCGGATGGTTGCATACCACTGTGTGGGTGCTGGAACCTGATGCAGGTCCTCTGCCAGAGCTGCTGAGCCATCATTCTAGCCCTTTGATTTTATTTTTTAATAAGTGTATTTGAAGTTTTATTGTAAAAGATTCAGCAGAATGTTGTGATATTATCAATAACATTTTTGAATAGAGACATCAACTTAAAAAATGAAAGTATGACTGTTATTGAGAAGAAATGTCTATTGCTTCATCTAGTTTTTAAAAATCTGAGGTTAGAGAAAATAAAAGCAATTTAAAAGGAGAGACAGAACAGGGATGGGCTCTAGGGCATTGGTAGACTCTTCCCTAGGATGACCAAGGCCCCATGTTTTAGTTTTAGATCACAAAACAGAAAAAGAAATTAAGCCAGTTTTATGTCATTTCATTACTAGGTTTGAGTATGTGTGAATGAATGGATAAAGTATTAAAAATATGACTCCTGCGAGCAAAGATGCAGTGAGCAAAGGTGGTTTATTAGTCTCAGGGAAATCCAGCCCCCCTCCTGTTCTGAGAAATAGCCAGTGCTCTTCTGGACATTGACTTTGAATATTTGAGAACTAATACTTTGAAAATAAAGCACTTCAAAGACGATAATAAGATGGAATGCCATCGATGAAGTGAGCCATGCATTTCGTTTTTTGAAACAGTCTCCTTTCTCTGCCTCCCAGTGCAGACGTCAACCACCATTCCAGTTCTGTACTGGGGTTTCATTCTGTCCTTGTCTTTGAGCTCAGATCTTGTCTCTGTTGTTACCAGGACACACAGTCGCTGGTTGGCAGTCCCTTTACCCGTGGCGCCCCTCACATTATCGGGGCAGAAGATGATGATTTTGGTACTGAACATGAGCAGGTAAGGGTCCTTGCTGTCAAAAAAACAATCAACTTTCTAAGATGTCTGATTCAATAAACATTCTTTGGAGGTTGAGATCAAACTTGTTAAGGATGCAAAGCTGAATCTTAAAGGCCCAGTACCTTGGGCTGGCTGCTTTTAGCCTTGAACAGTAAAAACTAACACTGCCGACTGTAGATATGGGCCCATTTAAAGTTTACAAATCTCAGTTAGTCACTGGTGGAAGGAATGTCATTAGCCCAGTTCCTGTCTTTTTAACTTGTGGTCTTGCTAAATTCAGAGATTATTTTAAGGAACTTTTTTTTTAGCATTAGAAAGATTATTGAGGCAGAGCCTCATGTAGCCCAGGCTGGCCTAAAACTCTCAGTATAGCTGAGGCCGACCTTGAACCTTTATGTTTCCTTCCTCTCCCAAGTTCTGGGATTACTATTGTGTACCACCACTCTTAGGTTCTAGTTTTTTACAGAAGTGTTTGAAGCCCTTAGGAGGCAGGGGGATCATGAGTTTGAAACTAACCTGTGCTGGCTACATTGTGAGTTCCTGGCTTGCTTTAGTTTCAAAAACAAAAATAACAAAGAATACTTTTGTAATTTTTGTTTCTTAGTGATGTGCCTTTTGTTTTTTTCTTTCTACTTTATGTATCTCCTATTTCTTGTTCTTGCTTATACTGTGCTGACTAGGACTCTCAGCATGAGGCTGAGTTAGTTTAGAGGAGCCCTTGCTTTATACAGCCCTCTTATTCTGAAAACATTGAGTTTTTCATGCTTAAGTATGTGACTGACAGCTGTTTTTGTAGATGCTCCTAATTAGGTTAAGAGCTATAAGCTAAAAAATAGTCCTAGCTTAAGGGGAGTTTTCTTTCTTTCCTTCTTTAAATCTTGACTGGATGTTGAATTTTGTAGAGTGACTTAGGATGATTGGTTTTTCTGAATTACTCTCTTAATAAGATGGATTGCATTGATTAATATTAGAGTATTGAATTGGTCTTGCATTACTAGGATGACCTCCAACCAGTCATGACAGTCAGCACTTTAAATTGTATTTAGTGTTTATTTAGTATATATGTATATTTGCAGGTGTGTACTCACATGTGCACACATGACACAGCACACATGTGTGGGTCAGGGAAAACTTTTGGGGTTGGTTCTCTCCTTATACCTTGTCTTGAGGCAGAGCCTCTATTATTCTTTCTGCCATTATGCTGCTTGTGCAGTTTTGGTCAGTTCTCCACGTCCTGCCTCCCATCCAGCTGTAGGGGTGCTGGACTAATTACAGATGAGTGCCACTACAGCTGGAGGTTTTAACTTTTCATTTACTTATTTTTATTTTATGTATACAAGTGTTTGGGATGAATATGTGTTTGTATACTTCGTGTGTGCCTAGTGCTACAGAGGCCAGAAGAGGGCTCCAGAATCCCTGGAACTGGAGTTAACAGAGGAACCAAACCCAGGTCCTTTGCAAGAGCAACAAGTGCTCTTAACAGCTGAGTCATCTCTAGCCCTCATATCTGAATTTTTACAAAAAAAAAAAAAAAAAAAAAAAAAAGAAGTTAGTAAGCCTGAAAGCTCAGCACTTGGGAGACAGGAGCGTGAGGACCATGAGTTTGTTAGCTTGGACTGCATAGTGAGTTCAAGCCAACCAAGGGAACATACATAGCATGATAAAAACCAAACCAAAACAAAAATGAAGACAGGAAACATCAACAAACAAACAAACAAAAAATGAAAATAAGACCCCCCCCCCAAAAAAAAGAGAGAGAGAGCCAGAAACAGGAAGGGGCCAGCAATGAAACAGACCCCTCAAAAGCACTCTCCAGTATCCTTGTCCTCTACCTCCTCAAGTTCCTGCCACTTCTTAACTGTACCTTCAGTTGGAAGCTAAGCCCTCAGCCACAAGCCTGTGGGGGACATTCCAGATGGAAGCCATTGTAGAAGGTCACTGTGAGATTCTGATGGGTGTGTTCAGTTGGCCTTACAAGTACAGGTTTAATTCCGTTTTCAAGGTTACTGACATGTAATCAGTTTTCCTCTAGATCAATGGACAGTGCAGCTGTTTCCAGAGCATTGAACTGCTGAAGTCCCGCCCTGCCCACTTGGCCGTTCTCTTACACCATGTGGTCTCACAGTTTGACCCTTCAACGTTGGTAATGCATCTTCTAGTTTTCCTGATTGAGCATCCACATTGATTCGTACGCCACACAGCTTTTACCTGAAAAAACGCGTAGACAGGCTTATTTTCTAAATTCATAAGAATAGGCATTTCAAATATTATTAATGAAATTATTACCTTTTGTGTGTTTTCACTGTGTCTTTCCCATTTCTTTCCCCATGGCAGCTCTGTTATCTCTATTCAGACCTGTATAAGCAGACGAACTCCAAGGAGACTCGGCGGGTCTTCCTGGAGTTTCATCAGTTCTTCTTGGACCGAGCTGCAGTAAGTTGCTGAGTTACCACTGGGGCCTTTCCTTCAGGGCATCAGTGCCTTATTGACCTTGGTCTCTTGTCCCTCACCATGCTATTGAAGCATATCATGCTTTTGGACATTATATCTCAGTTTCTGATTATACTTGGTTGGCTTAAAAATAATTTCTAAATTAATTTTGAGTAGGTGAGCTCTTACATTACATCACAATACATTTTAGGGAGTATATATGTATATTTGGAAATATTTATGTACATGATTAGATTGGGAAATGAAAAACATAGATGGTGTGTGTGTGTGTGTGTGTGTGTGTGTGTGTGTGTGTGTGTGTGTGTGTGTGTGTGTCCTAAGGATAATAGTTGGACAATTGAATTCTGAGTGGCCCCTTTGGACATTAGAAATACAAATTTGACTAAAAGTGGTGGAAAAAGTTGCACACTGAAATCAGTGTGCAGCGCTTTGTTTTACCAATGGGAGTGCTAGGGAAGTGGCTCAGTGCCTTACCACACAAGCATGAAGAGCCAAGTTTGATCCCCAGCATCCACATGAAAAGCTGTATCCTGGGAAGGCAGAGACGGGAGGATCTTGGGGGTTTGCTGCCCAGAAGTCTAGCCAGTCATTGAGCTTGAGGCTTAGTGAGGGGTCTCAGCACAAGCAGTAAGGTGGGCTTTGCATGTGCATGTGTGCGCACCGTACATAACACACCACATCCTTGTGTAAGTCTTTTATTTTTAAGCTGAATTTTATCATGAGCATTGCAAAGTAAGGGTAAGTAATAGCCTGTAGTTCTTCCTTGGATGGTCTTGTTGCTCGGCCCTTTTCCCTTTCCCTTTTTTTAAAATTTGGTTTATCTTAAAAAAAATGATTCCTTAGTATATGTGTACGCATACATACACACACGTGCATATACACGTGTAGGCCAGAGGCCAACACCAGGTGTCTTCTCTAATGTTTCCCACCTTTTTTTTTAAAAACTATAATTACCTTTTTTATTGGTGTGGTTTCATGTATACTTGTGCTAAGATGTGAGTGTAGAAGTCAGAGGGCAAGTCAGTTCTTCCACTCTGTGGATCCCAGGGATTGAATTCAGGTTTTAGCTTGATAACAAATAACCTTACCTGCGTAGCCATCTTCCTGGCCCTCCATGTTATTATTTTGAGACCAGCTCTTTCACTGAATCTCAGCTCAGTGGTTGACTTAGACTGGCTGACCAGTGTGTTCCAGGGATCCTCCTGTGCCTACTTCCCCATTGCTCGGTTACAGTCACACACCACTGTGCCCTGCTGTTATGTAGACGCTGAGTTCAGGTCCTCGGTCCTCATGCTTGTACAGTGAGCACTGGTCTGTAGGAACTTCTCCAGTCATCCCACCCCCTCCCCCATTCTTTATCCGCTTAGTTTTGCACAGGGTTTCACACCAGCCATGAATTCAGTATGTCACTGAAAATGACCTTAAACTTACTGTCTTGCCTCTGTTTCCTAATTGCAGAGATTAAAGGCATGTGTAAGCAACCATATCTAGTTTTATGAGGTGCTTTACGAGGTGCTGGGATGACGCCGATAGCTCCCTAAGTGCTAGGCAAACACTGCCACATTTCCAGCCCTTGTCTGTTCCCACTTGTTCTCTTAGACGACTGCTTTAGACTCTGGTCTCCATCTCTTCTTGCCAAGATTCCTCAACTGAAGACTGTTTTTTATTTTACTGATTTTTTTTTTATTTATGAGTATGTTTGTTGTCTGTGAGGGTAATGTACCACCTGTGTGTCAGGGACTGTGGATGACAGAAACGAGGTCAGGCCCTGTCTGAACTCTGGTGCTCTGCATGATCAGCAAACGTTCTTAACCACTGAGCCACTTCTCCAGCCCAGCTCTGACTCTCCACTGTGTTCTTGGAAAGAGTATAAAGTGTGGAGAAAGAAACTAAGTAGATATGTCACCTACTTCCCTCATACTGTGCACCTGCCTGTTGGTTGCTCATGATCTGTGTCAGCAGCAAAGTTTTAGAAGAATCCATATTAATGTGTTGATTCTTCTTTCATGTGATAAGTCAAAAATATTTTACCCATATGCATACATAAATGAGTTAGTTTTTATTTGATTTCTTTGTGGTGCTGGAATCACATCCCTGTCTTGGTGCGCTCAGCAAGGCTGGTCTATTGAGCTGCCCCGCTACCCTACATATACCTTTTTGCACTTGTGCTAAAAGAATGTTTCTTTTTTCTGTTTCTCACATCTTTCCTTTTTCCATTTCCTTGAAACAGTCTTTTTAGCCCAGGCAGGCCTTGGGCTTAAGATTCTCCCATCTCTGGTTCCCAAGTGTTGGGATTATAGACATGTATGAACATGTCTTGCCATTTCACTCTTCTTAGGGGCCGGTGATGGCTTGCTCAGCGGTAAAGTACTTGTTGTGCAAGTGTAAGTACTTGAATTAGATGTTTGCACCCACATAAGAAGCCAGGTGTGGCTGTGTACATTTGTAATCCCAGCGCTAAGAGGGAAAACGGAGACAAGGATTCCAGGGACTTTCCAGCCAGCCAGGCTAATAGAATCAGTGAATACAGGTTCAATGAGAAACCCTATCTCAGAAGAATAAAGGAAGAGAGTGATAGAGGAAGCCAAATTGGCCTTCATAGATGCATGCATGGACAAGTGTACACACATATACATGTGTGTACACATCACATACACACACCAAAATAAATTATGTAATGATCTCATATTTTAACACTGATTTATTTTCCAATTTAGAACTTTAGAGCTTTATAAGAATTATTTAAATTTAGGAAGTATATAACTTTAATAGGTGTACAGTATAAAATTCGTATAAAAAGATATTTCCTCTGAATACAAAATAGTAAGATTATCTGCTAAGTTGTTGGGTAAAGAACATTATAGTCTGATAATGACCAAAGCCTACATGCTATGGGACAAATCCTGGATACAAGGAAGTTTATCTTAAAATAGTCACCATAGTTCTACTGTAGGAACCACAGATGATGATAGAGATGTTAAGACTCAAAAACTCAACATGGCATTTAATACTTTTTCCTTGGGAGTATACCATTGAGATTTTTAAAAATTCACCTAAAAAAATTACTGAGAATCACATGGTCTTAGGATAAGCATCTCAGATTCAGACGTGAAAATCATGCTTACATGAGTCAGGTTTTCATATGTAATATATGCAGTTTAGGTCTACTTTTATTATTTCAAGTAATGCATAACTGATTGTATTGACCAGAGTTTCTAGTAAGCCGATGTCAGGTATTTATGTGGACTGATATTTATTCTGCTGCCCGGTAAAATGGCTAGTTATTTCTTCATAGCAGATCTCTGGGAAAAGAGTTTATTTCCATGTCTAAGCAATAGACCAGTCCAGGGCTGTGGCCCTTGGATGAGCCAGAACAGCTGGATTATGAAACACCTGTAAGAAAAACTTACATACATCCCTCAGTCTATCCCCGAAGTCTGTGGTGCAGTTTTAACTTTCTTTGCATTGTTTCAGCACCTGAAAGTTTCTGTTCCTGAGGAAATCTCCGCGGATCTAGGTAAGTTTGAAGCACCCACATCCCTGAAGATTAACGTCTCCATCAAACTGTGGCTTGCCGCAGTCTGCTTTTTATGTTAGTTTAGTCAGGCTATTTTAATCAGGTGAGTCACAGCTGAAAGAGAATCTAATACATTGAAAGGGTGAGATCTGGATTCCGACAGGAAGTGCAGTAACTGTGCTAAGTAAGTTCTCTGGTGTAGTATGTTCAGTGTGTACTGTGTAATGTCACCTGTGTTGCCAGTGTCAGGTTGCAGAGATCATATCTTTAGATCACCTAATTCCTTTTCTTTATGCAGAAAAGAGAAGACCCGAGCTTATTCCTGAGGACCTGCATCGCCACTACATTCAAACAATGCAGGAGAGAGTCCACCCTGAGGTTCAGAGGCACTTGGAGGATTTTCGGTAAGTTTGGTGTTAGAGAAAACTTGGTATGCTCATTGTGAGTTATTTGTCGTCTTCTTTTTTTTTTAAGCTGCATATGAAATACTTCACTCCTCATTATATAAACCATATGGCCTTAGCCCTGTTATTAAACATAATGGGCATCTGAAGTCAGAGGGTGGATGAGAGTCTGTAGTCTCCATTCAGGCCCTTTCAGCATGGAGGCGGCTCAGTGCCACATCTGTGCTGAGTGCGTTCCTTCCAGAAATGTGTCAAAAGCATTGACCACCACTAGAGCCCAGACTTGCTGGGTCAAAGTAGGAAACAGGCCATCCTGCCTGTCCCTAGTCAGTTGTAGGTAGGGTTGTCTAGACACCCAGTGGGAGATAGTTTGCTCTCTGCTGAGATATTTTTCCCTAACTCTTTTAGACAGAAACGCAGCATGGGACTGACCTTGGCTGAGAGTGAGCTGACTAAACTTGATGCAGAGAGAGACAAGGACCGGGGAACTCTGGAGAAGGAGCGAGCATGTGCGGAGCAGATTGTTACCAAAATTGAAGAAGTTTTGTAAGTCAGAACGGCATGCAGAGATGCTACTTTTGCTTGGAGCACTTTTTAAGCAGATCTGGTAGAGCAGTCAGATTGTACATGCAGAATTATTCATCGTGACACTTGGGAGCAGAATTTTTTCCTGTTAAAGTTCTTGCCTTCTCTTTTCTGAGTGTTGGTTAATGAGTAACTCCAAAACTTGTAATCAGTGATAAGTGTTAGGTGAACACTTTCACTGCTTCGTTCACAGGCCTTGGGGAATACTTGCTGCTGTAGAACACGTTCAGCTGGTGACATGGCTGTGAAATGGCGGCCCCTTTGTGGGGCAGAGTTCCTTAAGTATTTTATTCTAGATGTAGACGGGACCCAAAACACTTAGTTCTTCTCTGTTGTTTCAGGTGTCTGAGCTTAAATAGCAAATCTCTGATTAATGTGTATGTTTCTTTGATCTTTTTTGGTGATACCTTAGATTGAACCCAGGGCCTTGTACCATGTGACTTACAAATAGATCGTTTCCAAATGTACCACTGACTTATAGATGGACCATCTTCAATTGTATGTATTTCATCTTAAAATATTTTTATTTTTAGGATGACTGCTCAGGCTGTAGAAGAAGAAAGGAGGTAATATAGTGTTCCCTACCCCAACTAGAGCTGTATTTTCTGTCTGCTCTAAAATGAGTTTCTTTTAACTTCATATGTAGATTGTGGGCTCCCTCTGGTGGCCTGTTTTGTTTTTGTTTTTTTATTTGACTTGTAACTCTAGTGTCATGTGGATAGAATCATTTTGTGTGCATTTTTGTTTTCTGCTTTAATTTCTAGGAATCATTTGATCTCTTTATTCTGACCATCCTTCTCACATCAGAACTCTTACTTTATTTAATCATTTCTCCTTCAGTTCCACAATGCAGTACGTAATTCTCATGTATATGAAGCATTTGGGAGTAAAAGTGAAAGAGCCTCGAAACTTGGAGCACAAGCGGGGTCGGATCGGCTTCCTTCCGAAGATCAAGGTGCGAGTGGGGTAATAATGGGGGGCTGCGTTGCCATTCCGCACTGCTGCGGACAGTGTTTTCCTTCCCAGCATTTACCAAGCCAAGCACATTAACACTGAGCATCTCTATAGGGCTAACTTAGTCACCCTTCCCAAGAAACTAAGCATCCAGTGGGAAATCCACACATAGAAAAGCTTATTATTAGGTAATGTGAAATTTATATGCCTGCCATCTGCAAATTAATGCCTTAGACTTTCACTTTAGGATGCCTGTCTCAGTAATTATTTGGTTTTATTTAATGTTTGTTAGAATGTAAAGGTGTGTGAAGACCACATGTCCCTCTTCCTCCGTCCCTAGCTTTCAGCACGGTGCCTTCACATACTATGAAAGTGTTGAATGGATGAATGAATGCTGTAAAATAGTTTCTTGACAAATATGCAAATGTTTGTCAGCAAGCTTCTGGTAAAATTGACTTTTTATTTTCTAAGAGTGTTCTTTCTATTGAAAGCTGAGCGTGGTAGTGCAGGCCTATACCAGCAGCACTTGGGAGTTATAAACAGAAAGATCCAGAGCTCAAGGTTACCCTTGTCTATATAGTGGGCTTAAGGCCAGCCAGGACTACATCAGATGCTGTCTCACACCAAAAAAATGCAAAAATAAAAAACAAGGCATGCTGAGTTTGAGGTTCACAGTGTGGCTCTGTGGGTGCTGTTGTTCTTTGTGTAACCAATATTTGTTTGTTTGTTTGTTTGTTTGTTTGTTTGTTTATTTATTTATTTATTTATTTATTTATTTATTTATTTATTTATTTAATGTAAGTACACTGTAGCTGTCTTCAGACACCCAGAAGAGGGCATCAGATCTCATTATGGATGGTTGTGAGCCACCATGTGGTTGCTGGGATTTGAACTCATGACCTTCGGAAGAGCAGTCGGCACTCTTAACCGCTGAGCCATCTCTCCAGCCCCACCGTTGTTCTTTTATGTATATTTCACCATTTTCTTTCAACTGGCCATTAGAATCACATTGCTGTATTTGAAAGCAACAAGACCTACTGTTCCATATCTCTTATCTTACTGTAATTGTACTTTGAATTTAGCAAAGCATGAAGAAAGATAGAGAGGGTGAAGAAAAAGGGAAGCGAAGAGGATTCCCCAGCATTTTGGGACCCCCAAGAAGACCAAGCCGCCATGACAGCAGTGCAAGTATGTTGGAACCTGAGGTGCTGCTTTTTGCTGCCTTTCCTCAGAAGTTTGTTTGGGCAGGGATGCACCGCTGGAGACAGCTGCTCTGCAGCTGATGTTGCCGGTGCTGCACTGTGCCTTGTTTCCCCCAGTGTTGTTCCTGAACAAAGCTGACCTACAGTGCTGTATTAAGTGTTGTGAACATCTTCATCAGTGACCTGTACCATCACATGCCTGTCATGGCTTTTTTTTTTAAAGATTTATTTATGTATATAAGTACACTAGCTATCTTCAGACACACCAGAAGAGGGCATCGGATCCCATTACAGATGGTTGTGAGCCACCATGTGGTTGCTGGGAATTGAATTCAGGACCTATGGAAAAATAGTCAGTGCTCTTAACCACTGAATCATCTCTCCAGCCCTTGTCATGGCTTTTTATCTCTGATTTTATGCATGTCCATTTAATTTATGTTTGCTCAATTTAAAAAAAAAAAGTTTTGGGCCAGGGAGCTAACTCAGTTGGTAAAGCTCTTAGAAGAGACATTCAATCTGTAGAACCCACGTTGAGGGGAAAAATGCCTAATGTGGTAGCTTGAATCTGGGAAGCCAGAGACAGGTAGATAGGAAGATCCCTGGCCTGCTAGCCTGACCTACTTACTGAGTTCCAGGTCAGCAGGGAGCTGTGTCTTAAAAAGAGTGTGGACTTTCCACCATGACTTGTTTAATCTTTTGTACTTACTGTTACTTACTCTCCCCACACTTCTGTGGTTTTCTTGTGTACACTGTGCTTTTTTTCTGATAGCCTGCCACATCCATCTGCAGAGAGAGATCAGACCACCGAACAGGGTGGCAGCAGAGATAGATGTGGTACTTGAAGGTAGCCAGCCTATGCTGTGCTTCTCACCTGAGCTTCTGGCATGCTGGGGTGACAGACAGTTTGGTTGGAGAGCAGTGACGCGCATCTCCAGGACATGAGGAGTCCTTGTGTGCATGCCAGTAGCACAGGTCAGAAGTTGTGACAGACAGGTAGATGGAATCTTCAGAGAAGGAGAAGATGGCTGTACAGAGCCATTTGAGGATGTGTAAAGTAGCAGAGGGGATGGCCTGAAAGAACCTGATGTGAGCAAGAATAAGGAGCAGAACAGTCCTTGCTACAGTGGTGACACTGAATAATATACAGGGAAAAGTGGAGGGGGCTAACACTCACAGATGAAGGCTGCGTCTCCCAGCGTTACCTCTGCCTTCACTTCCACTGCTCTCTCCAGCTTCCTCTTTCTGTGTTCTTTCTTCTTCTGCTCCATCCCTCTTAACTTTCCTTATCTGCCCCCCCCCCGTTTCTTGCTGTGTGTAATAACTGTAGACTCTGTCAGATATTTCTGTCTACCCCTTTCCCTCCTCTACAGCCGCTCTGCAGCACATGCTCTTGACCATTCTTCCTGTTCAGTTGGCAGGGCCATGGAGATACAGAAGCTACGCCACCCGAAGCACTTATCCACACCCTCATCTGTGAGTCCTGAGCCTCAGGACCCCGCCAAATTGCGCCAGAGTGGAGTAGCCAATGAAGGAACAGACACTGGATACCTGCCTGCCAGTTCCATGTCCTCTGCCACCTCAGGGGCTGCTCCTTCCCAAGAGGGAGGGAGAGAGAATGACACAGGTGACTCATGCGTTAGAGTAAACAATGGAGAAACGGAAGATTTTAATTGAAAGTGAATCCCAGTTTAGTTTGATTTAAATATTTTAGTATTTTACAGTTTACAATGGACATATGCTGAATGATAGTTTTTTATTTTCCTAAAAAACAAAACAAAACTCCAAACCACTCCCTGAACTCTTGAGGTATTAACTATGCACAGATGCCTGCCATTTGAAGCTCATAAGACGCATGAGGAAAGCCACAAAATAAAAAATTCACATTGGAGCCCCTGGGTGCGGTGATACAGCCAGGATCATCTTCAGGAGCCATAAGCAGAGGGATGGAAGGGTCAGGGCCATCCAGGCACACACAGGGAGACTGTTCATAAATGAGAAGAGAAGACCCAATACCAGTAAAAGTTGGAGATTTTTTTCATTTCAGGAAAGAAAGATAAGGGGGATTGAGAAACTGGTTAGTTGTTATTGGCAAATAAATGTTCTGTTTTCTAAAGGAAGCAGAGATGAGGTTTAATAAAAACACGTGATACAGACTTAAGGGAGGGATAGAGAAGAGAGATGCTCAGAAAGGAAGGCACGCTGAGCCTGGTGCCTTGAGTTGTGTCGCCTCACTGATCAGATGTTTCCTCCACCGTGTGAGTTCCAGGATCAAACTCAGGTTGTCAGGGTGGCAGCAAACACCTTTGATCATGACAAGCCCTAAATAAATTTTAAAGGCGTGCGCCACCACTGCCAGCCCTAAATAAATTTTAAAGAAAACCTATAAACCTGAGACCCAGGAGGGGTTTTTTGTTGTTGTTGTTGTTTTTTACATTAATGATAATTCAGCATCAAGAAGAGGTCAAATATTTGAACCAGAACTCTTTTCACATAGTAAGAAAGGAACAAAACCAAGTCAGCGGTACAGCTTCCATTCGTAAGCATGGTCATCATTCCTCATCCCTAGGAAACACTTGCTTCCTAGAGTGAAGACCTGAGGCGTGCACAGCTGCAGACATTGAGACCGTGACATAGAAAAGCCATCCCTGGAGGAACAGCTTAATTTTGATAATGCATAAGAACTTTAAAAATGCCTCTAAAGTAGTATACTGCGGAACATTAAAGAAATGGTAAAGAATAGGATCCCATAAAAAATTATCATAGAAAACTTTAATTAAAAGTTAGATATAGTAGAGTAGTTATTGTTATCAATTGCTGTGTGATAATCACTCCAGGTTTAGTGGCACAATGCATAAAGTCTTCTCATCTGTTTGTGAGTGAAGAACTTGTAGCCGCTTGACTCAGTGGTTCTAACTTGAGGTCTCTCAGGAGAGTAGGAAACCTCTTCCTCCATGCCACTCAGATAAAGCCTCAACTCAGAGCCATGTGGACTCTTTCAGGAGTTGCTGGAATGTTCCAGGATACCATAGAATGATGTAAAGGAGGGGACGAGGACAGAGTTCTGCTGTCACCTCAGCCAGTTAGAGACAAGTCATCATACTTCAGGGGAGACAGATCAGAGTCCATTCCTGAAGGAGAATTAAAAAGTTTATGACCATGTTTTTAAATCACTACAATTGCCAGTATTTAACAGGCTGTTTGTATGTAGAGTCCCTGAAAGTACTGTTTTCCAGTGCATGTAAGAATTAAAAACAATAACAACACTACAACAGAACCCCAGAAATCATGGGGACTTAGGAGAGAGATCTGTCTCTTCCTCAGAGTCAGCAGGGAGGGTGGGGGAGGACAGAGAAAGTAGGAAAGGGTTCTCAGAGTTAGGACTAACATCCACTTTTACTTAGAAAGGCTGAGGAGAACCAACCACTATTATGTGTTACGTAATTGATGAGGAAATCCTGGAAACTTGAGAGCAAGAAAGTGAGAATCGTGTTTCTCTGTTGCTCCTCGGAACGCTGAATGTGGGATAGGAAAGAACACAGCTTCGGCTTTTTGCTAGAAAGTAGTTTTTACTACTTTTAATTGTGTATCTTAAATTGTCTGTTAAAAAGGAAGAATGAATAAAGACATTTTCAGATATATAATAATGTAAAGTTTAACTGAAACTTGAATTGAACAGTGTTTGAGGCTGTACTTCTGCACGCTAAGAAGAAAGTTAAAGTCAGTCACGATGTGCAGGAAAGAGCAGCAGAAGAGTAGCAAAGGCAGTGATGGTGCCACAGGCCACGGAACCATGACGCCAGACTGAAGCATAGCAAGTCAGGAACGAGAAAAGAGATTTGGGGCCTGGGAAGATGGTTTACAGTCAAGTCCGTTAGGGTCTTCAGAGTGGGACCTATCTCTAGCCTGGTATTGCTGGGCAGATAGCAGGTCCTTAGAGCTCACCAGCCTGCCAGTCTAGTTGAGAGACTCTGTCTCAAAAACAAAAAGTGGACAACTATCAAGACATCCTATGTTGTTCTATAGTCTCTCCACACAAGTAACCTAGAAACACTCACTCACACCTACACAACACATACAAAAGTGAAGGAGGGGTTTTAAGCAGTTGGTAGTATGAGGTACCAGAAAAAAATTGAGACATTATAAAATTATATTACTTTACCAATAAAGGAAAAGATTTAAGAGTACAAAGAACAACAATTGCTTAAGAAAGTAAGTCATTTTTGAAACATGAAACAAACTAAATGCTGTGGCACATGTGTCTACTCCCAGAAATTGGGACACGGGTCGCAAATTGCAGGCCACTTTGGGCTACATATTGAGAGCCTAAGTCAATAACAGAATGAGGGCTGGTAAGCTGACTTAGCAGGTGAGGTGCTTGCTGTCAAGCCTGGACACCTGAGCTGGATCCCTGGACCCCCACGTGGCTGGCTGAGAAGCTGTCCTCTGACTTGTCTTTGCATACCTTGTGTGCATGCGCGCGCGCGTGCGCGTGTACACACACACACACACACACACACACACACAAATGTAAAAAATGTTTTAATTAAAAAACAAAAAAATAGGAAATAAGTGGCCTGTTAATGAAGCAGCTGACAGAGTTAAACTTTAGTATAATGAGCCCCCTATTTTTAAGTGGACAAGGAGTTGCATAATTGGAGGCAGTAAGAAAGAAAATATTCAAACCAGGATATTTCTTAACCGGAAAGGAACAGTATGCATATATGCTGCAGGTTGTATTTGACAAATATGTATATGGCCATAGTGATGAAAATATATTCGATTGCTTTTCAGGCATTTAGAATCATCCTGCTAGGTAAAGTATAAAATAACTATTTCATTGAGACCACAGATCAGAAATGTAAGAAGAATAGGAGAAGGAAATATATGGACATTAAATCCCTAGCCTGACATACAAGAGAGTTAACGCTCTCCTTGATGTAGTAAAATGGATCCATATCTGGATTTCTGTAATGCCTCATAACCCAGAAATGAGATAACTATCAGACATTGGGAGGGACAGAGGGTGAGCAGAATCCCTAGAGAAAGAGATACAGATGATAAACAAAAGTGTTATTTGGAATTGGTCCACTCTAACAGCTGCTGTTAGAAATGAGAAAGGCGGAGGCAGGAGGAATCTGCTCCTCATCAAAAGACATGGTGCTCGTCTTGCCTTTTTAAAAAAATGAATTTTCATAATTTCATTTATGTGCACCTTGCATATTGACCCTCTCATTTCTTACCTCTCTGCCTCCTGTCTCCACTCACCACGTCTCTCTTCATGTTTAGTCATTTTGTGACTCAATTGAGCTTAACCAGAGAATATACAACTAAAGACAAAGATTCCACCTCTCCCCAAATCTGTGCATAGGCAGTTCAGAGGTAGAGGGCATGTGTGGAATTCAGGGGACTTGGAGAAGTGGGGATTCTGCTTCATTCAGGGTCAGACTCAGTCGTGCTTGTGTGCGGGCGCTTACCCCACCATACCATCTCAGCACTTCAGAGGCTCTCCCCTTAGGTTTAAAGAGAATACTTGAAAAAGGATCTTCTTGTCAGGCATGGTGGTGTATGCCTTTAATCCCATCTCTCAGGAACTAGAAGCTGACAGATCTCTGGGAATTTAGTTAGGGCCAGCCAGGGGCTATATAGTATCTCAAAAAAAAAAAGAAAGAAAGAAAGAAAGAAAAAAAAGTTTTCCCCATGTGTGTTTTAGTGCATTGGAGAGTTTTATACACTAATTTTTTTTATTCTAACTAGCTTATTATTTAAATAGAATGTGGTTTTGATTTAGGCTAAGGTTCTTCTGGGAATTGATTAGGTTTTTTGGTTATTGCTATTGCTATTTTATTTTAAACAGTTAGTGACTCTGACTTTTGTCATCTTAGGAGCAAAACAAGTGGGAGAAGCATCTGCACCCGGAGACTGCGTGGATAGCACACCTCGCGTCCCCAATACTGTTTTTGACTTCCCCCCTCCTCTGTTAGATCAAGTGCAGGAGGAGGAATGTGAAGTGGAGAGGTAATTCTTGAGGGCTCTGTGTACTGCTTAAGTTCTTTGACTGAGCACTTTTAATATATGGCAGCACTTTCTTTTATAATGTTATGATAGAAGTCTGGTTGGTAGTAAATATTAAATCCTACTGAAATTTTTTTTGTTATGTTAAATAACTTCTGTATCTCAGGTATATTTATCTTTCTTTTTTGTTATTTATTTGTTGTTGTTTTTGTTTTTTTGAGACAAGGTTTCTTTGTGTAGCCCTGGCTATCCTAGAACTTGCTCTGTAGATCAGGCTGGCCTCAAACTGCCAAACTCAAAATCTACCTGCCTCTGCCTCCTGAATGCTGGGATTAAAGGCATGCACTGGCACTGTCTGGCTGGGTCTGTCCTTCTTGGTCTCCAGTTTGCTCTCCTGTGATTCCTTATTCTCTATTTTTTTTAGGGTGGCAGAACATGGAACCCCAAAACCCTTTCGAAAGTAAGTAAATCTTAAGTAGCTTTCATTTAAATAGAGCTTCTCCCCTATAAAGTCCTAATTGTAAAGGAAAGAAACCCTGTGATAGTCTGTGAGTATAAAGGAACACTCTCAGTAAGCCCAGACCATCTGAGGGCCACAGACAAGTACATACTGGAAGAAGCCGTTTCCTAGGAGAGGAGAATGTCCTAGGCTCACTGCTGAACCAGATGCAGAAGTCTGCCTGGTTTACAATAAATGTATGCTCGTGAGGTAGGGATGATAGCGCAGCTGCTACAATGTGAGCACCTCAGTTCAGATGGTGAATACCCACGTTAGAAGCCAGACACGACAAGACCGTCAGAAGGAATAAAGTGAAGGACAGTCAAGGAAGACACCTGAAGCCAACCTGTCCTCCACACGCATGTGCACACTTGCGACATCCATCCATACACACACGCCCATACAGCAGATCTGTGTGTCCCCACTGTCCACCTGAAGCCCGCAACAGCGTTTTCCATTTGTTGGATGATTTATTAGGTTTGACAGCATCGCCTTTGGAGAAAGTCAGAGTGAGGACGAGCAGTTTGAAAATGACCTGGAAACAGATCCACCCAACTGGCAGCAGCTTGTTAGTAGAGAAGTGTTACTGGGACTGAATCCTTCTGAGATCAAAAGACAGGAAGTAATTAATGGTAAGTTTAATCAATCTGTTGTTGACCATATACATTGAGATTGACCAGAATGAAGCAAATCTCTCAGCCTTGGAATTTGCTTTATTTTCTATTGGCTTTTTGTTTTAAACAAAGACAAAATTAAACTAGATAGGTTATTTTTGAGCCTTTAAATAGAAACAGTACATGTGATGGTACAATTTGCGTTTAGCTTTCAGGATACTGAAGATCCATAGCATTTATAGGTGTGGAATTTGAAAAAAGTCAGTGGAGCACTTTAAGGTTATGTTGTAGGCATAGATTATCAAGAGTGAGCTAAACTTAGCTGAGCAACAGGCGATGCACAATGAGAGCACAGGTAGGATGTAGGTCACCCACATACAGGTCGCAGGCCATTATTGAGGGGGATCAAAGCAGGAGCTCAGTGCAGTCAGTCCCGTCACACCTACAGCAGAGCGGAGAGAGTGAGACTCCTATGCCCTTCCTCTTGTGCTCATCTAGCCTTCTCCTGCCCTATGCGACTCCAGACCCCTGCCTAGGAAATAGTGCTGTCCATGAATTGCTGGGTCCTACAGTAGGTCTGTTAACAGGACAACCCCACCCCAGATGTGCCCACAGACCAACCTGTTACAGGCATTTACTCAATTGAGACTCTTTTCCCAGGTGATTCTAAGTTGTGGCAAGTTGACATCACAGTTACCCTAACATGTACGTAACAAGTATGTGACATGTATGCTGTACCCTCTGCTATCACTATGACTTGATTTCAATAAATACCTTATTTTTGATGGCAATGAGATTTAGTAAAATTACAGAATGACTCCAGAAATGAGGTTTTATGGGCAAATACAGAAAATTACATCTACTGTTACTTCAGAATAGTGCTTAAGGCTATCTGTTATTAGATTTTACTGTATTCTGGTGTTATAAGTTCATATTGTAAATGAGTTTGGGAGTATCTGTTAATTTTCTAATATAAAATACTTTTGAATGATACTTTTCATTATTCTGCTGTGTAGGAAAATTTCATGGATCAGTTTGATTCTTAGAGACATACCATCCTTTCTAAGCATTAAATTCATTATAGTGCTTTTGCTATCTAATAACAATGGAAGACTATATTTGGCCCCATGGAATGAGTCTAAATAAAGCAACATTCCGTACCTCCTTTTCCCCTCCTCTGCCTAGAATTGTTCTACACTGAGAGAGCTCACGTCCGCACACTGAAGGTTCTTGACCAAGTATTCTATCAGCGAGTGTCCAGAGAGGGGATTCTATCACCTTCAGAACTACGCAAGATTTTTTCAAACTTGGAAGATATCCTTCAACTTCATGGTAAGAGACGTTGGCTTGCGATTGTTGTGTCTACATTTCTAGTGGAGAAAAGACTCTGACTATGTGAAAGCACCTCTATGACACATTACAAACAGTTGAGTACCTAACAAAGTTTATTGAGGACCTAGCAAAGAAAGATGATTGGATCTTTGACTATTTTCCCTATAATTTTATACAAGCCTTAACTTTTTGTATACAAGTGGGCTTTTGTATATATATGGGTTTTTCTGGTCAAAAATTAGTACTTAAAATGAAAAACATGAATGATGAAAATTACTCTTGATAATATCCTATCCATTACTATATGTATATATGTAGTTTTAAAAATATTGTGTATAATAATACACATGTAAGTATATTTTATAAATAGTAAAATTAAATGAATGGTTAGATGATTTTCAGCAAGTGTTACTGCTTTGTGCTTAGGGCACATTCTATGTGCCTTGCTCCAGTTAACTCTCTCGGACTTCTGAGGGAGTGTAAGATGTTCTCTTGGTAAGCCATTGTTTTCTCTGTGACCTTAATTTTCCGTCTTTCTTGGTCAAAGGAATTATCAGTTTGTCAGCCAAAGCAATTATTTTCGTGGCAATTTCATATTTCATTGGCATGTAATGTGTTGTTTACGTCCAGAGTCTTTCTGAGCTGGGCTACAGAATGAGACCTTGAGGGTGAGTCCATATTTAGTGTAGCCACACTATAGGCAGTGTACTAGTTCCTAACAGCAGAGCTTGAGGTGTTAGGATCTGTGTCCAGGAAGAGCTTTTGGGATCTAGCTGTGTAGGTGCTGTGTGCAGATTACATTAATGGAGATGGGAGCAGCTATACTACTCTGAAAACTTCAAAAAACTAAAGTTAACTGCTTTGTACTACCAGTAGTTCAAATTAAAATAAGTCTGGACTTAATCTTTTTCCTTTTTCCTCCCTTAGTTGGGTTGAACGAGCAAATGAAAACTGTCCGGAAAAGGAATGAGACCTCTGTTATTGATCATATTGGGGAAGATCTGCTTATCTGGGTAAGGAAATTGAGAATGTCTTTTAAATATTTTTATAGACATTTGATCAGATTCTGGGGTAAGTAATAAATGTGTCCAAGCTAAACACATCCAATTTGCAGAGTTAATATGCAAAGTTGAAAAGGATTCCCGAATTATTTTATTGATTAGTTTGTTTTAATGAGTATGCAATCAGACTCAGTGCTCCATCTCATTGAGATGCAGGTACACTGGCTCCTTGTTTTAAAAGGGAAAGTAATGTATCCTGTCAGTTTAAGTGACACAGAATGTTTACCATCTTCTGTTGTTCAGATCTTAAACATGTACTGTATAATATTACGCAGTTATACCTCATAAGTGTCAGTAGTGAAAATGACTTACTGTTATTTCCAATATAAGGAAAAAAATCCAGAGGCTGTAGTAACTGCAACTTCTGCCTGTCTTTCTGTCTAACTGTCTGTACAGATTTATTTTGTTCTCTATATATGATTGTTTTGCCTGTATGTATGTGTGTGTACCACATGTATGACTCATGCCCACAGAGGTAAGAAGAAGGCATTAGATCCAGTTTGGATTCCCCGGAACTGTAGCTATAGATTTTTGGGAACTGAACTTAAGTCCTCTACAAGAGCAACAAGTGCTTTTATCACTCCAGTCTCTCCAGCCTCTTGATTGTCATCTATATTAAACAAAACTGTGTATAGTTCTAGAGATGGTGGCATTTAAGACATATAGCTTCTGCTGTCACAGTGTATAGTGGGAAAACTGTGGGAGTTTGGTTGTTTTGTTTTAGACAGGGTCTCAGCAGTTAGACCTGGCTGGCCTGGTGCTTTGTAGCCTCAGTTGATCTGGGACTCACCCAGATCTGCCTGCCTCTGCTCCCAAGTGCTGAACTGAGGGGAGGGGTGGGCAGGGAAGAGAGAGGAGAGAGAATGGTCAGAGAATTTTTTCCCAGTCTTGGTTCCTTAGATGATCGCAGAACTGTTGGAATCCCAGGATTTTCTTTATAAACCCAGCTGTTCCTCCTGTTCCTCGTGTTCCTAGTCCCTAAGGGATAACCTGCCATTAGCTTTGCCAGTCTCATCCTTCAGCATTTAGTTTTCAGTGCTGGTGATTGAACTCAGGCCTTGTGGGTCTGATACAAGTGTTCAACAACTAAACCACATTCTTAGCCTGAGCATCCTGTCCGTGAGAGAATAACCATACGAACTTTGACCAACCAGTTAGAATACTATTTTATATAACCTACTTGAAGAAAATAATTCATTTACAGATATGCTACAAAAGAACATTTTACAGAATGCCTTCCTATATGATAGACTTTTGGAAATGTGGACTATTGTATGGAGAACGCTCTTAGCTAAGTACAGAGCACTTGTTTACAAGTGTAAAGTGGTAGGACAGCTAGCTTCGAAGTTACATGTGCAATAGCCACACTCAGGACACAGGCAGGATGGCTGGGAATGTGAGTGAGGCCAGCCTGTTTAGCCTAGTGCAGTGTTCTTAGCCTGTAGGTCATGACCCCTGTGGGGGATGGACTGACCCTTTTGCAGAGGTCACCTAAGACCTTGAGAAAACACAGATATGTATATTATGATTCATAACAGTAGCAAGATTACAGTTATGAAATAACAACGAAGATAATTTTATTGTTGGGGGTCACCACAACAGGAAGAACTGTATTAAAGGGTCGTAGCATTAGGAAGATTGAGAACCACTCTAAAGCAAAAATAAACAAAATAGAGGTGATAGTATACAACAAATAGGGTTTTTTTGACTTATGAGACCACCTCAGTAAAGCAGTTGTTAAGCATTTCATTGAGAACCTTCAAGTTAGGGTATGAGGAAACTTACAGATTAATTATTACAAACAAATTTATTTATAAGAGTAAGATACTAGTAAGAGGCATATATATGTGTGCATATGTATATATATGCAAAAGAGACTTACAAGTCCATGGCTCTATGCCCAGGCCCCCTTTAGTCCCTGCACAGGTGACACAGTGGGGCATTTTCCTTCTGTTTCCACTCAGCTCGTGCTCTAGTGCATCTCATAATGAGTAGGAAGGAAAGCTCCTAGCACACAGACTTCCTTGTCGAGCAGTAGGAGTGTTCTTGTAATGAAGTCAGAGTCTATGAAAAGGAAATAAGAATCACAGTCTCCAGGCATTTTGTGTCTCATATTCTCCAGATGTCAACCTTTCTAATTGGAAGCGGAAGCAATGTAGACTGAAAGGTAATATACATTATAGGTCGCTGGCACAAAAACGTTGGCAAATGGCCTATGGTGTCAGGGTGAGTCCTTAATGTAGCGCCATTGCTCCTGCCTCTACATAAAAAGTCCTGTCTCTTGCATTTGAGAGTGCTTCCAGGAATGTCCGACTGTGGCTACCTTCATCTTACTTGGCTTCACGGATGCTCAGTGTTTCTTTCTCTTTGTGTTCTTGGCACAGTTCAGTGGACCAGGGGAGGAGAAGCTGAAACACGCTGCTGCCACATTCTGCAGCAACCAGCCTTTTGCTCTGGAAATGATCAAGTCTCGCCAGAAAAAGGATTCTCGATTCCAGACTTTTGTGCAAGTGAGTTGAGCAAGTTATATGACCCCCGCCAAGTTTTGTATTAATTATAGAATCAACTTGAGGAATTCTGACTTACAATGTTCATCTATGTTAACATTAATTTTCCCCCCTCATTTATGTTTTTATTTTAAGAATATGAGTATTTTACCTGAATATATGTTTGTCTACCAAGTATGTGCATGGTCCTGAGAGGCCACTGAATTCTCTGGGACTGGAGCTACAGATAGATGTCAGCTGTTGCCACATGTGTGCTGGGAATTGAATCTGGCTCCTCTGGAAGAGCAGCCAATGCTCATAACCACTGAGCCATCTCTTCAGCCCCACCCAATATGTCAGCATTTTAAAGAGCTTATATTGCCTCTTTAATTACTGGAAGGAATAAAGATGTTTTTGGAATGATGAATAATAAATAATACACATGAAAACTGAAATATTTTACATAGATATTCATGTTTGCATAGCAGTTTTAATTAGGAAAAAGCCATATTCAGTCGTTCTGTGATCTCAGCAAGCCTTTTCTCTACTGAGCTGTAGGCCTGGCCCTTTTTATAGCTTTGTGGTAAGTTCTCACTAAATTGCCCAGGCTTGTTGCTCTGCCTATCTCATGCTAGCCATGAGTTTACAGACCTGTGCGACCAGGCCTGGTTCATACTCACTTATGAAAAGCATATTGCTTAAGTTTGAGATTTTTTTATCAGGTTTGGGAGGATTGTAACAGTAGTGGGGTAGGGATGGGAGTAGATGAGAGCCTGGAGCTGTGGCCCTAGACTGTCTCCAGCCACCTGGTGTTTCGTAACAGTTATCTGGATGCCATGCATCTGTTCCCTGTTGCTGCACTGTTAGGCAGCAGTCACGGTTTCTGTGGTTTAAAAGTATGGCCACAGTGTAACAGGATCCTCCCCCTTGGATTTTATCAAATGTGCTCTAGAGTTGCAATCCTCACCTGAAGTTTCGTTAAGCCAATGACTGATTTTTTAAAAATTAATTTATTTTATTTAGTTTTTATTTTTTTGTGAACACAAAATGAGGTTCTGCTTTCTGGCTCATTGTTGGCCAGGAACTAGTCCTAGTTCCTCGGGATACCCATGTCTCTTCCTGTGGCCTTTGAGCAGTTGACAGAGGTAGATTTTTGCTTTTGTTCCAAGCCAGTAGGAATGCTTTTCTCTGGTCCAGATTGCTTTTAAATTTAGGGGGTGGAGAGATGGCTCCGTGGGTAAGAGCACTTGCTGCTCTCACAAGGACTAGAATTGGGGTCCCAGGAACTCTGATCAAGTTAGGCTTGGCCTCCTCTTTTTGATTAAATCAAAATCAAGTGATAGTAAACTAATTATAGAATAGATTCTGTCCACACTCAAGGAATCACATGGACCCGAGAATGGGGTCTTGGAGGACACCTTACAGGGTTATCTTTTTATTACATCAAGCTGTGTCCATCCATCTATTGCTGCTCTTTGTTAAAACAACAGGACTCAGTTGTTTGAAAGATTGGCCCACCGAGTCAGAAGTATGTATTGTTATAAGGTTTGTAGACCCCTGATGCATATAAGCTAGTATATTCAGACTAGTGATCCATTGTATCTACTTAGAATGGTAGATAGTAAGTTAGTAAATGAGCTTTTTTTAAAAAAACATTTCTTTCAGACAGGGTTTCTCTGTGTAGCCTTGGCAGTCCTCGAGCAGAAGTAGAATATGCAGTGGCTTTTCTCTTTTTAGAAGCATCTTTGTGTAATAATCAGGCCTCTGATACAGTGGCATTTCTAGTAAATACATGATATATGTTTTGTTATTATTTGTCCTTGTACACGTTGTGAGTTGACTTCTTCCGCTTTAATTTTAGGATGCTGAGAGTAATCCCCTGTGTCGTCGTCTTCAGCTGAAGGATATCATTCCCACCCAAATGCAGAGGCTCACTAAGTACCCGCTTCTTTTGGATAACATTGCCAAATACACAGGTACAGCATTTTGGCTGAAACAAAAGTAGGGAGCTGGAGAACTGGCTTAGTGGTTAAGTGCTCTTGCAAGGACCAGAGTTGGGATCCCAGCAGCCACACCAGTGGCTTACAGCCACTGTAACTCCCAGCTCCATGAGCTCTAATACCCTTTGGGCTCTGTGAGCATCCACACGCATAGACTCTTAAACAGATAATGCGCACACATACTTTCTTTAAAAGTTAAGAACAAAAACCAAGAATGTGTCAGTAAGCTTCTCCTGGAGACAGCACATGGAGGCTGTCTGTTTGTATGCTTTTTCTGAGAGCTTTTGCACTCAGCAGCAGAGCTGAAGATTCGGAGCAGAGGTCATTTGAACCTACAAAGTGTAGAGTAATTATCACCTGGCCCTACAGGAAAAATTCACCCATCTTTGTTTTGGCATCTCTCATTGCTTTGGAAAGGCTTGATGCTAGGTCAGAGAGGTGTTTTATGTCTGTGATAGTGCTTTTAGGAAGCTGAGTGAACGCATTACCATTCCAACGTTCTCATCTTGAGACAAGAAATGATTCTGAGGTTTGTGCTCTAAACTCCTGACTCTCATACTTGAGACTAGGATTGCATGTTGGGGATCACAGCCTATGGGACCTGGCATAAATGTGGCTTTACATTTTACTCTTAATGTATCTGTCTAGTGGAGCTGTCGCACTGTTTGAGAATTACAGCTTTCACTCTCGTCCGGCTGTCTTCAGTGCAGCGATGACAGAGTGTCTGTGATGTTGGGAACTTGATCTTTTAGCACTGCTGGTGTTGTAATTGTTCTTCCTTTACATGTGGTCTCAGATGCAAACTTATTCTGGAGAAAAGACTACATCAGAGACTCAGTGGCCATAGTTATGTATGGTATACACTGCAGTTCTAGGGGTGAGACGGTCCTGTTTGTACAGCTCACAGAAGCCTTCCTTGTGAGTGCCTAACGCTGGGGTCTTAATATAAGGCATTAATTACTCTTGCATCTAGGGCTCGGTATTGTGATTTCTTCTTTCTTTTTTCATCCTTTTAGTACTGAGACTGACTTACAGTTTGCATATGTTAGGCAAGAGCTCTATCAATTAGCTGCATCACCAGTCCCTTAAAACAATATTTTGAGCTGGACAATGCTGGCACACACCTTTAATCCCAGCACTTGGGAGGCAGAGGCAGGCGAATGTGAGTTTGAAATCATCCTGGGCTACAGAGTGAGTTCCAGGAGAATCAAGGATACACAGAAAAACCCTGTCTTGAAAAATGAAACAAATATTTCAAGACAGGTCTTAGCATGTAGCTAAGGCTAACTGTAAGCTTGCGATCCTCCTGCCTCAGCTTTGTAAGTAGTATATAACTCCATACTTGGCTTTTTCTTAAACAAAAGTTTTTAATGAGAATGTATTATAAGTTATGATAATCAGAAGTCTGACCTGTGTAAAGACTACCCAGATAGAGTCTGTACCATAGTTTTTAACATGGTATAAAAATGTTGGAGATATTCACATATATCTTCTTACACTCATTTGAATAACATGAAGCCATGTGTGTACGTTTCTTTTTTCCTCATTTTCTGTTTCTTCCCTATATTAGAATGGCCTCCAGAAAGGGAGAAGGTGAAGAGGGCTGCAGATCACTGTCGTCAGATCTTAAACTACGTGAATCAGGCCGTCAGGGAGGCGGAGAACAAGCAGGTAAGAAGGGAAAGCAAGCTACAGGACAGTGCTGGGGAACATTAGATGGGTGTGTCTGGGATCTGAAGTAACTGAGAGTATCGGTACACAGCTGAGGAGCAGGACGTTTGTCTGCTACTCCGAAGTGTTGTCTGAGTCAAAATGATGAAGCCCCAGAAGGAAATTTGGCTGTGTCTATTAAATGAAATGACCTGTGCCTGTACTTCCATCCCGCGGCCTGGCAGTTCTGTTTGTAGGGATTTACTGAAGAGAAAGGAAGGTGTATACCTACAAACAGACTTGCATAAGAATTTCGTGGTAGCTTTATTCATGGTCGTTCTAGGCTGGAAACAGCTCAAGAATTCAGCAGGAGAGCGAGTAAAGCAATTGTGGTATACTCATATCACTTAGAAGGCTGCCTGCCGGAGATAGACAGAATGGATCTAATTAACATTGTAGTGACTGAAAGAAACCAGACACAGAAGAGCACATATACATAATTTTATTTGTGTGAACTTGTAAGATACTAAACTAATTAGTGATAGTAAAATAAATCAGAAAGGCAGTGGCCACTGAGGATACAGTGTAGAGATCTAACTGGGCAGAAGTATAAGGAACCTTTCTAAGACCATATGAATACTTCATGTCTTGGTAGGAGATTGAGTTGTACAAGTGTATTGTTTGTCGGAATTCATGAAAAAATACACTAAAGTGCATGTATCTTACTGTGGGTAAAGTTTACAAAAGGAACCAAGGGAGATGTCAAAATGGCTTAGCAGATGAAGGCACCTGCTGCCAAGCCAACAACCTGAGCTCAGTCCCTAGCACCCGCATGGTGGAAGGAGAAAACTGACTTTCCTACAAGCTCTTCCCGACTTTCACATGAGGCCCCTACACATAAACATGCATATGCACACACACTTCTGCATACACAAAACTTTAAAAAAGAAACCACTCATAAATACTGAGTTTAATGTTATGCATTCTCTAATGGTATACATGCTACAGTATTTAGTAGTGTGTGTACTTATGCGAGATTATTTAGAAATGCACCTGGAGCATAAGACAAAACCAGGTAGGAGATAGAGAGACAAGACAGTCTGTAATATGCTCAGTGAACACTGATTGTGGAGTGCTTTGTACACATGCTTACGTACAAGAACCTTTTTGTATTTATGATGAGGAGAAATGCCCAAACCCTTTGAAGCAATTGTTTTAGAAATTTATCATACAGACATATCTACACAGGTGTACAGCATGCATGATTAGACATTTACCCTACAACATATTTATAGGGTATATCACACATGACTAAAAGCTATTTTGATACTGTATCATTTGTTATTATCAAACATTGAAAGTAACCTCAGTGCCCATTAGTAAGGTGTACTTAGAATTGATTCACAAAGTTTGAAGCGTGAATGCTATGCAGTTATCTAAGAAAACACATCTCTCTGTGTGCTACTGTAAAGCATTCTCCGAAGTATACCGATAAACCCTGTACACAGAGAAAGAGGAATGTGTCTTAGTTTGCTTCCCTCTTGCTCTGATAAAACACAAAATCATCTTGATGAGGAAACGGTTTATTTGGCTTACGTTTCCATATTATATTCCATCCTTGGGAAGCCGAGGCAGGAACCTGGTGGCAGGAACTGAAGCAGAGACCGTGGAGGCAGCTTACTGGCTTGGTCACCATGGCTTGTTCTGCCTGCCTTCTTATATAGCTCAGGACCACCTGCCCAGGGGTGGCACTGCTTGCACTGGTCCAGGCCCTCCCATATCAATCATTAATTAAAACAGTGCCCCACAGACTTGTCTGCAGTCTGACGGAGGCATATTCTCAGTTGAGGTTCCCTCTTCAAACAAAATCCGCATAGTATATGAACAGATAAGAGGAATATGTACTGGAGCACTAAAGGAATGCCAACTTATGCTTCTACATCTTGTTTTTAAAAGGCTGTATGTATACATACAACACACACAGAGACAAACAGACTCATACACATGTGTGCTTTGTTTGCATAGGATTTTCTCAAAAGTCACCCAAGGAATGAACATTAGAATTGTTTCTTTAGAGAAAACAGGAGGGCATCAGGGGTGGGATGAAAATACTTTTTATTATATACATTATGGTACCTTCTGAATTTTGTCCTGTGTACATGGTTTATATGTTTAGGAAATAGGTATAAGCTTACTTAGTGGTCACCAGGTTTAATAAGAGATCAGAAGGGGAACTAGGAAAGTGAGTTTCTCCAATGATGAGAGAAAGGCGTGCTAAGAAGGGGGCTTGTCTGTCACAGCTGGTACTGCAGTTTGTGAAATGCAGATGTAAGACCTGATGTGATTCAGAAACAAAGAGGTCACTGATGCCCAAGTCTAACCTTGGCTCCATCCTGTTTAATTTTCAGCGCTTAGAAGACTATCAGCGTCGCCTTGACACTTCCAATCTCAAGTTGTCGGAGTACCCAAATGTTGACGAGCTCAGGGTGAGAGATAGTCTAATCATAATTAAAAACATAAAGGAATATGTACTAACGACCTGGCAGGCAATTAACATCCCAGTGGGAACAGCCATCCTTGAAGGAGTTCTGCCTGGTGGATATTCTGCATTTGTGACCTCGTTCTGCTTGTTGAATGTCTGCTCTGTGTCAAGGGTGCATTCGTGTTTGTTACAGGAGTGTTTTGTGAGAAGCTGTGTGTGGCAGGAATTGTTCGAGGACTTGGGAATACGAGTTACTAGAGTATTTCCATTTGCTCTGTGCTTTTACTGTTTACAACAATGACTTTTCAGATCACCAAGTAAACAATTTTTCTATGACACTCTTAAAAAGTATGAGGATTGAAACCAACATAGGAACAGCTAACTATTCACTAACTGCTACTTCTGATGCCTAGGCTTTAATATGAATAGCCTTTTTAGGATATTAAGTTTCTTTTTTTAAAAATACCAGTTCACTGGTGATTGTTTTGGTTACTTAATATCTAATAAAATAAACTTGTATGTTATACACAATAGTTTTATCAAAAAGCACACTAATGTGTGTATTCCCTTATCTTCCAAAGAATGTGAGTTCCCCTCAAGATGCTAGCGCTCAGACATGGCTCTTTTACTAACTAGTAAGTTGCTGGCAGTGACAGTACTTGACATTCTCATAACAAATGCTGTCCGTTAAAACTTCCTTTGGGAGGCTGGAGAAATGGTTCAGCAGGTAAGCGTGCTAGGAGTTAGAATTCTAGACTCAGAAGCCCTGTTCAGATGTGCATGTCCAGCACGGGTCATCTGCATCCAGTCTATTGCAGCTAAGGAGTGAGGATGTGTAGTGGCTCTTTGTAATGCTGTTCATAAGCCAGTACTCATCCGCAGGGAGGTTTGGAGAGAATACTCATGAATGCTTTTCTGTAAGATGCTTCTCCTTTAGAAGGTTTTATGCAGGCTGTTTTAATGTGGACAGTTCCATTTTCAAGACAGGTAGCAGTACTGTGGTTGCTTGTGAATGATACTTTTTATATTAAGACTGCTCTGAAAAGATACAGTTATGCTGGCTGGGACTCCACTGATGAAGTATTCTTGGAAGTAATTCATATATAATTCTTTTTACTTTGGCAGAATTTGGATTTAACAAAAAGAAAGATGATTCACGAAGGGCCGTTGGTCTGGAAGGTGAACAGAGATAAAAGTATCGGTGAGTGTAGTGTTCCTGTCGGGTGAGAGGTGGAGAGAACAGGCAGTCGTTCAGGTCTCACTTAGAGAGCAGTGCTGGTCTGCAGTATCTGAGCACTACAGGAGATCTGCTGTGTGCTTGTTGTTGTTAAGTATAAAGCACGTTTCATGTTCCTTTAGGAACTCAGCAGAAAACTGTCACACTGCAGCCATATTCCATCATCTATCTACTGGTGAATCTCTGAGTTTTCTATAAGCTGTTATCTTTCAGGTTCTTGCAGTGAGGGAGCATTCTTTTTTAATTCTTGCAACTCTCAGATGATGCTCCCATGAAACATACTAAAATGAACTATTAAAAATAAAATTTAAAGAAGGTAGTTTGCAAATCTATTTTTTAAAATTAGTTAGGCTTTCCAGAAATAGTTTCCTTTGCCAGATTACTTTAAATTTCTGTACATACTGGTTTCTCTGCGTTTTTATTTCTAGATCTTTATACACTGCTGCTGGAAGACATTCTGGTGCTGTTACAGAAGCAGGATGACAGGCTGGTGCTAAGGTGCCACAGCAAGATTCTGGCGTCCACCGCTGACAGCAAACACACCTTCAGTCCTGTCATCAAGCTGAGCACCGTGCTGGTTCGACAGGTGGCGACAGGTGAGCGTGTCTGCTGCAGGGTGCCAGTGCAGTGCCAGGCTATGAGGAGCTTCAGTCGTTTAAGCAGCTCAACCAACACCCATGGTTTTGTTATGTTTGTGTGTGTAGAAAATGTGAATGAAATTTGTCTATTGTTTAGACACTGAATTGAAGTGTTACACCTCCAACTTATCTGAGACAGCAAGGTTGTCTCACTGGTTTTCTGCATTTGAAATTTTAAATATATTTACTTTGATGTTTATTTTATGTTCACATTGGTGATAAATACCAGGAAAAGTGTGAATGCTTTGAGGGTAACCTCAGCGAGAGGGCTGGGTTTGTGTGTCAGAAAAAAGTGAAAATTGAAGAGGTGGGTGAATTTATTTTTTTGTTTTAACTTAATCTTATTTTACGTATGGGTGTTTTGGCTACATATATGTCTGTGTACCATGTGGAGTTAACAGAGCTGCCATGTGTGGGTTGAAACCCAGGGCTCTTAACTACTGAACCATTTCTCCAGCCCTGAATTTGTTTTTTGGTTTTTTAAATATCAGTCTAAGTTGGTAAGCTACAGTTTAACTGTATTATGGTGAGTTCCTTTATATAACTTAATTTTATGACAGCACAATTTGAAAACACTTTCCTGCAGTGTTTCCCAAATATTAACAGCTTAGAATACAGCAAAGGAGTAGCATTGGGTTTAGTGGTATAGGTGTATGCGTGTGCGTCCGTGTGCATGTACACGTGCACATGTATTCATATAAGCATTTTCATTTCAGAATTATAGGCTTGTTAGAGCACCAAAGTATGTTATTATACCTGGGCAGGACAGAGCCTTTACAGGGCAGAACTTTTATGAAATCAGTTTTAGTTATTGTTTGAGAATTTCATCCGTGTATATAATGGAAAGTTTGGTTAGATTCACTTCTCTTCCCATCCCTGCTTTCCGCCTTTACTTTTCTTTCCCAACTTAATGTGCTCTCTCTCTCTCTATTTCAGTCCCCAGAGTCCAAGGAATTTGAACTTTGACTTATTTTTGTTTCTAATTAAGTTCTGTAGTGACTTTTATAAACATTATTTATTTAACTTATAATGTAGCTTACAGTAAGTTGCACAAAATTAAATTTATAAACTTGATAAAGTTTTTCAAAGTGAACATATGTACTTTTTATCTAAATTAAGATGCACAATATTAATACCTACATCTGGGAGTATCTCATGGCTTGGCCATAGTAGTAGAGTCAGTTTTGTTTTCTTCTTTTTTAGATAACAAAGCTTTATTCGTCATCTCCATGTCAGATAATGGAGCCCAAATTTATGAATTGGTAGCACAGACGGTTTCTGAAAAGACGGTGTATGTATCAGATTTAATTACCTTTTTCTTTTCTTTTTTTTTTTGGGGGGGGGGGGGTTGGAGACAGGGTTTCTCTGTGTAGCCCTGGCTGTTCTGAAACTCACTCTGTAGACCAGGCTGGCCTCGAACTCAGAAATCCGCCTGCCTCTGCCTCCCAAGTGCTGGGATTAAAGGCGTGCGCCACCACTGCCCGGCCTAATTGCCTTTTTCTAATTGATGCTGTATTATCCAAAGTATAAATATTCCACATACTTGTTTCCTTAAGATTTATTTCAGTGTGTGTGTGTGTGTCTGTGTGTCTGTGTGTGTCTGTGTGTGCGCGCCTGCGTGCCTGTGAACGTGTGAGCAGGTACCTGCAGAATCTAGAAGAGGAGGGTGTCAGATGCTCTGAAGCTGATGGTACAGGTGGTTGTGAGCTCACTGGGTAGGTGCTGGGAACTGAATGGCTATCCTCCGGAGGACAGTGGGTGCTCTAACCACTGAGCCATCCATTCAGCCCAGACTTTCTTTTGTAAGAAGATTCTGAAAGACACTGTAGAAGTCAAGTACTTCCTCTTGTATTCTTTTGGGAGCATTCCTCAAGGAATTTGTTTCTTTTGAGATTGAGGTTTTCATTTTTATTTTATTCTACTGAAAGTAAATTTTGTAAAGAAAACAATTTTCAGAAGTTACCAGTTATTCTTTTAAGTGGGTAATGTGCTCATGTTAAGATTGTCTTTAAAGTATATTTTAGAATCTCTACAAGAGTGTGCCAAAAGAAATATGTTCTCTGGCAGCACAGGGTGTCTGGGTTTTGTTTTCTCTTTTTTGTTGTGAGTGTATTTACCGGGTGTTTCTGCTTTCCTCCTGTGTTCTGGATCCCTTTCACACCCCCTGAAGCTGGCAAGACCTCATCTGTCGAATGGCTGCATCAGTGAAGGAGCAGTCCACAAAGCCAATTCCTCTCCCACAGCCGCCACCTTGCGAGTGAGTGCCATTGCGCTCCTGTCGGGAAGACATGAGCAATTCTTCACTTGAATGTCGTGAAGTTTGGGCATCTTCTGAAGCTCAGGAATTGTTTCTTTTCTTTTTCCTTTTTTTATAGAGGAGACAATGATGAAGAAGAACCAGCCAAATTAAAAGTGGAGCACCATGATCTTTCAGTCGCTGGTCTGCAGAGTCCAGGTAAGGCGCATAGACAAGTATGTCGGATGTAACATGTTACCTGCTGTCAGCAGATGCTGCCTCTGAGCCCTCCATGTGCCGGCACTGCTCTGTGCTGTGTGTTTTCCCCAGCGGATGATCTCTGTAGCTTATGTGGCTTACCTCTGCCCCCAACATAAATGTTCTGTGTTGAAAATGAAATGTCTGTTTAGGTATAATCTATCTTTTCTGTTCCACTGAACAGACAGAGTTTTGGGATTAGAATCTCCCTTAATTTCGTCAAAACCTCAGTCTCATTCACTGAATACCCCTGGCAAATCAGAGGCAGAACATCTCTTTGTGACTGCAACACAGTTTGCAAAGGAGCAGCATGCAAATGGGACACTCAAGGAAGGTGATGGCGGGTATCCAGTCACAATCCCAGGTGCATACTTGCCCGTGACAGAAGAGCGGTGGGCGTTGGACGCACTGAGAAATTGTAAGTTTTTTCATAACTTGTGGAGATCCTAAATACCAGAGTCGTATGCTGTGTTGGGAAGCCTTTAGAGAAATAGCAAGGCACCTTTGTGGAAAACACACAGAAGTCTAACCTATGATTTTTTTTTTCCAAGAAATTTATGGTCTAGTTGGGAAGATAATAGGAAGCAAATATTCCAGGATTAATAAGGCATGCGTGCGTGCGTGTGTGTGTGTGTGTGTGTGTGTGTGTGTGTGTGTGTGTGTGTGTGTGTGAGAGAGAGAAATCTAGGTTGGCGTGGTCAGAGAAGGGTAGCAGCAGATAGAAACAGAAGAAGATACTCTTGCTATTTAAGAATGATTAAGATCAAAATAAATGTGTAGAATAGAGCCATTCAGACAAAAATATCAGTAGGAGCCCGAGTACATGCAGGAACCACAGCATGCTCCAGGAACAGTGAGCAGAGCAGGTGGCCTGTGCACACTGTAAGCTGGACAAGCAGAGGAGGCACTTAGAAATCAGGAAGGTGGGTGAGAAGTCTCACTGGGTGAATTTTCAGTACCAGGTTATTGCTTCCATATTTGAGGACAGAAACATCCTAGAACTTTAGGAGCTGTTTTATATTACACATGCTCTACATTTTGTGTGGAGATTTAATATTCTTCATAACAGCTTCTAACATGCATATGTACATGCGCGCGCGCACACACACACACACACACACACACACCCTGCCTTGTCTGCTGTCCCTCCTTAGCTCCTCCAGTCTTGTTGGGAACCACTGTAACAGCAGGAGGATAGCACATCTCTCAGGTACAGTGAGGTGGAGAAAGTCCAAGAATAGTTGCTCTACCTACAGAGAACCGTATGAGATTTTAAAGCTGGCTATGATGGACAAAAATGTATTATTCTGGCTGAGAGCTGCTCAGGGATTTGGATGAAAATAGCGCCCACAGTCAGCTATTACAGTCATCAGGCTCGAGGCTGAAAGGGTTTAGACTAGAACAAGCACTAGAGAAGGAGTCACTCCATTTTTAGAGAAGTTGACGTCTGTGATGTTAGGGCAAAGGAAAGCGGGCGTCTGCTGACAGTTCAGTGCTCTCCTGGAAAGTAACTGCACAGACCACTGTGCCTACCTGCCTCCATCACTGCTTTGCTTCTACAGTGTGGACTAGGAGGTCCACCTCAAAATGTCACCGTCCAGACAAAGAGTAGCAAGCCACCCCAGGAGAGTGGTAGTGGGACTTGGAGTTCAAGGCTGACATTTTGGGGAGAGATTAAGGTGCTTGAGAGAGGGGAAGGTTTTCTTAGACCTGAGCTCTTTCTTGGAGAAGCAGAGGGTCAGCCTGTGGTGGAATCAGGAAGTTGCAGTTATTTAAAATCTCCTTTATTCTGAATTCTTCTGAGGTGACAGACTTAGCAATGTCTGATAGTTTGATAGCTTGGTTCTAGAAGTGACATTAACTGCAGAAGTTTGGCATAAGACTAGCCCAAGGGTAAATTGGATCTTAGTTTTAACATCCTAAAGAAACTATGCCACGGGGGCTGGAGAGATGGCTCAGTGGTTAAGAGCACCGGCTGCTCTTCCAGAGGTCCTGAGTTCAATTCCCAGCAACCACATGGTGGCTCACATCCATCTGTAATGGGATCCAATGCCCTCTTCTAGTGTGTCTGAGGATAGCAACATTGTACTCACATATATAAAATAAATAAATAAATCTTTAAAAAAAAAAAAAAAGAGAAGAAGCTATGCCACTAGAAAGGTAATTTAAACAAACAAAAACCTAACGAATACTTACTTTGGAACTTACATACACTACTACCAAATCATTGGAATTTAAGTTCACTATATAATTTTATTGCCTTCACCATTTAGGAAAATTGTTAGAAAAAAATAATGCCTATAAATACAGAGTCTGTTCTTGAGAAGAAAAGCATTTGCTGGCCTAGCTGAAGCAGAGTAGACTCTTGGTGTCAAGGTATTTAGGAGTTCTAAATAGGAGGCCTCCCTATTCAAAATGCAGAATTCCTGTCAGGTGCACTTTAATATGACTGCTGTGTATAAGATATATTTTTGATTGCATGTTTCAAGACAAAAATGATTGTGTAGGATTAATATTTTGATTGTATGTTATTAAGATGTGTCCTTAGTTTTAGAGAGGATTGGAAACTCAGCTGCCAGATTTTGCCTGACAGTGAGGCTGTGGTAATCAATTTTCCCCTCTGTTCTTCTCTTCCTGCCCTAAATCTCCAGTGGGCTTGTTGAAGCAGTTGCTGGTACAGCAGTTAGGTCTCCCTGAGAAGAGCACTCAGGAAGACTGGCAGTCTTTCTCAAGATTCGGGCCAGCTTCTGGAGAGGTGCAGGCAGATTGTGGCATCCCGGACTTGGAAAATGTTAAGGCTTGTCATGCTGGGGAAGGACAGATGTCTTTTAAAACTGGAACTGGTGATGTTGCAACTTGTGACAGTCCACGGACTTCAGCTGAGTCTTGTGCTGCACAGGATTCAGTGATACTGGCATCCCAAGACAGCCAGGCAAGTAACATTTTAGTAATGGACCACATGATCCTGACCCCAGAGATGCCTACTGCAGAGCCAGAAGGGGGTCTGGATGACAGTGGAGAGCACTTTTTTGATGCCCGTGAAGCACATAGTGATGATAATCCATCAGAAGGTGATGGAGCAGTTAAAAAGGAAGAGAAGGATGTTAATTTACGCATCTCAGGCAAGTGGCTTTCACATTTCAACTTTGATTGTGATTATTGTAAACTGTCTTATATGCTGGAATGGATGTTGTTTCACTATCTAAGGTTGTGTGTGTGTGTGTGTGTGTGTGTGTGTGTGTGTATTTCTTTATACAACAAATAGTCTGTTCTTTGTCAGAAACTGTCACAGGGGCTGGGAGATTGAACAGTGAAAAATGCCAGAAACTTCATTGTTCCTAAGAATAATGAAGTACCCAAAGGGAAAGAGTAATGGTAAATAAAAAAGCAAGTGATAAACGTCAGGCGGTCAGAAGCATTAGAAGCAAACAGGGCCAGCTATGTGCAGGGCAGAGAGGAGTGAGAGCAGACATGGTGATCAGTCTAAGCAGGAACCAAAGTGCAGGGAAAGGCCACATGGGTCCAGTGCTCAGCAGTGAGTGATGGCAGAGTGTGCTTCTGTAGTCAGGGAGTGTGGGGCAGGACAAAGCAGCAGAAGCTTAGAAGCCCAGAAAAAGGTGTTGGCAGGGGAGTGGTATTCAGGTTGTCATGTAAGGACTTTGTAGCTAAAGTGTTAAGCTCTTAAAACTCTGACTAATATGAAGTTATTTGGAAATTACTGTGAAAGTTTGCTAAGGTTGGCTTTAATCTGAAGTAAATTCCGATGGAGTTAAAACTAAACTTGGGAGTTGGTTATTCCTCCACCATGGTAGCTTTTCAAGTTGTCATTATGACCTCCTTCTGGTGGCAGTGCTAATCTCATCAAACTGTCCGGTGTCACCAATAGGAAACTGTTTGATCCTTGATGGCTACGATGCCATGCAGGAGAGCTCCACAGATGAGGAGGTTGCCTCCTCATTCACCCTGCAGCCTGTGACAGGCATCCCTTCTGTGGACTCCAGCCACCAGCAGCAACATTCCCCTCAGAATGCGCATTCTGAGGGGGCAGTTTCACCATTCACCCCAGAATTCCTGGTCCAGCGACGTTGGAGAGCTATGGAGGATGCTTGTTTTGAGATCCAGAGTCCCTCTTCTTATACAGATTCACAAAGCCAAATCCTGGAGTACATTCATAAAATAGAGGCTGACCTGGAACACTTAAAGGTATGTCCCATTTCAGCCTCCATAGCACTTGGTCCTAAGAACACAGTTGGCAGAGTGCAAGTTTGGAGTGATGGAATCCTGATGTCCAAAGATGGTCCAGGTTCTGTATCTGCCCATTTTTATTTTCTTTAACCATTAATCATGAATAGGCCTGAATCAAAGCTGGTGTTGACACTGTTTGTCTTGTGACAGATTATAAGAAAAAGAAAATTGTAGGTCTGTAGCTAGTTACCTGTTTGGGTTTCTAAGTTTTAAAGCCCTAAATACTGGGTCAGTTGGTTTCCACTGTGTTGGATGATGCGGTGTTTGTTGGGTGGGCTTTCCCGGCTGTGAGTCACCGCCAGGACGTGCTGTGAGCTGCTGCAGCCTTTCAGTCACATGTGCCTCATAATAGTGTTGGTAGTTTCCCAGAGGCCATGACAGGTAAACATTGACTCCAGTGGCTTGCATTACCAAAAAACATGAGCCCAAATGGACCTTTCGGAAATTGGAAATGAATGACATTACTGTGCTGGTTTTTATGAAAGGGACTCTTATTTTTTATTGAAAATAAATTACTTTCATACAATATCTTCTGATTGTGGGTCCCCTTCTCCCAGTTTCTCCCAGATCCTTCCCACCTCACCACCTATTCAGCTCCATGTCTTTTCTCTCTCTCTTTACTAAACATGCAGGCAAATTAAAAAAGACAAATCAACCAGAATAAAATCAAACAACAAAAAAGAAAAAGCATGAGAAACACACACACACAATCACACTCACACACACAAAATCCATAACAACACAAAGTTGGAAACCATCATGTAGAAGCAAGGGAACAGTAAGGTGAGAGCATTGGCCCTGGGTGACACAGCTGCTAGAGCTCACACTGCTCCATGACATCACTTAGGTGGGACATGTAATGTCTCAGTAAGCCCGTTAGCTCAGGGCTTGTCTCCCTTAACTTTTCTTTCAGCACCATATAATAGGTTTTTAAATTTAATTTCATGTATATCATTATGTGGCCAGCAAGGCAGGGTATCTAGGTGGTCTCTGTGTTCATCTGTCACATGATGCCTTTCCTGGGTGACATCTGCCATGGGCAGGTCACTTTTACTTGCTTCCCTAGTGTTTTGCTCAGAGAGATGAGTTACTCATTCAAAGGAAATTGGCCTCCTTCCTAGCTAACAGCATCTTAGTGGTCATTGTTAATGTTGAAATTGGGGGCCATGTGCCTTTAACAAGGAGTACTTCATTCCTATTGTCAACTAAATTGTATTTTTCTTGTGCCATCCCCATGAAAAATCTTTGATGTTACAGAAGGTGGAGGAAAGTTACGCTCTTCTTTGCCAAAGGCTGGCTGGCTCAGCCCTCCCCGACAAGCTCTCGGGTATGTGAATGGTAGGTTTATCCTGACTGACAGTACATCGGATAAATAATTTATTATTCTTCAACATGAAAACCCATGATTTTATTCCTGTCCTTAAAAACCGCTTGTTTCTACGCATCATGTATCAAGTTTGCTGACTCTATTCTTCTTGCTCTCAGAAGAGCTGTGGTTGTCAGTCCTCATGCCAACCAACCCTTGTCTCTCTCTTCACCTTTCCAAGCTGCAGGCAGAGTGGGGGGGGGGAACCTGATAAACCCTAAACTCAATAGACCCCAGGCTGCTGCCGCTCCCCCCTCCCCTGTGAGGAGCCTTGCTCTCCTGACACTAAGGCCAGTGAGGCCCCTGGCTGTGGCTAAGCCTGTGTTCAGTACACCAGTTCATACTCATTTGCTTGTGTACTGTGAGGTTACATTTCTGATTTAGAAGTGAACTAGACTGTGCCTGTAGGTTGCATGCATGTTCTTCACAACGTTAATTTGCTCTTAATTGAGTTTCCACTTATCTTCTTCCTTCTCAGATAAGAGTTAGAGCCCCATGTCCTGGAGGTGACTGCAGGTTGTTGGATTCTGAGTGTCGGCCCTGTATCAACCACATCCCGGCTCCAGTGTGCACACAGAGAGAGTGTGACAGAGGATCTGCCTGGAACCACCTGGGCTCAGCCATGCCCCAGGGTGCCCCACGTGGGACTAGTTCTTCATTCTGGCAGCTGCACACATCTGTCAGTGAGGGAATGTCAGGTCTCTCACTCTCCTCTCCTCACTATCAGAAATGCATTTTGATTCAGAATAAAAACCAAATGTATAGAGCTTTGGGTGTAGGATATGAAATTGTACGTAGATAAGAAAAAGAGAAAATCAGATGTATTTATTTGACTTCATTCCATATTTGAAAGCACACTTTAATTTTTACTTTGCCTTGTTTTGTTTTTAATTGAGTAGTGAGAGTTTTAGCCCTTTGTATTTAGCACACCCAAGAATCAATGTTCCTGAAGCCAAGGTCAGATCGGGGATGGAGAGGTTAGTGGACAGGCAATGCAGAAGAGGAAAGAGGACTGGCCCTCACTAACCTGTAACCCAGCCCTCCTGTCCAGAGGCTGCCTTTCTGGGGATCATCTCCGAGGTGCTGCATGACTCCTGTGTGTGGATGCCATGAGCTGTGTGCCCGGGTGCTCACAGCTGGAACCTCCTCCCAGCCAAGACGAGCATCTCCTACTGGGTTCCATCCCAGGAAACAGGAATCCTCAGTACACTAAATGGCAGGCACTTGAAAATGGGTGTATTTCCCTTGTCATTGTCTTTTCTATTGATAGTTGGGGTTTGGGAGAGAAGAAAACAAATTTTTATTTTCTTGATTATAAATTTGTTATTCCTGGTATTGTTGCATTTGTATAATTATACATTGACTGGCACTTGTATGAAATATTCCCTGCAGAATGGGCAGGAAATAGGAACAAAGAAATGGAATGCTTCAGTGGTGGTGGGGGTGCTGCGGTGGGGTGGGGTGGGGGGGAGAGAAGTCTGAGGAGGTTTTCGAAACTGAATCACTACTGAGTTGAACCATGGCTGTCACTAGCCACGGGTACTGCTGATTATAAGGCCAGTAAAAAGAACTAGTACCTGGACGTTTGACTCTTAAGTTTTTGCACTGATGGTGCCAAAGGGCTCTGAGCCTCATGCAGAGCCGAGGGAGGTCAGAGGAAGGCGTAAAGGAGAGTTGCTTGCATCATATTCCTTCAGAGTGCTTTCTCTGACCTCACTGCCATAGCCCTATCTGTATGGCGCCAGGACTGGCCTTGGGAACGGGGACCAGCGGTGAGCAGTGCAGTCGCCAAGGTGCTGCTGCCAGCTACAGTGTGGGCAGCACCTGTGGAGGGCAAGCTGGTCAGAACTGCGGCCTGACAACTCTTTAATTCTGACGGTGTTCAGTGGCTTTCTTTGTACATTTGGTAAATATGTCTTTGGAGTGTTCTGTTAAAAAAACAAAAAACAAACAAAAAAAATTTGTCAAATCTAAATTCTGTTAAGAAGGAGTTCACATATTGCTTACATCTTGCAGGAGGGGGCCTCTGAACTCTGGGGGCAATCAGGATGTAATTTTATTCTTCCCTTAATGCCCCTCACACACAAAGGAAGCTCATTGTCGCCAAGGATAGTCCCCCAGCTGCTTTTATGAACACCTCTACAACTTAACAAGCTTATCTGTCTAGGTCCAGATTTTCGTTTCTGCCCTTGAGAATGCCTCTAAGTTCTGAGGTCGATCGCATAAGGCCCCTATACCTCATCTATAAATTGGAATCACATTTTGAGTCATCGTGAACCATAACTCATAATGGGGCTTTGAAATTTTGGAGTAGAACCTAATATAAAAGTGAAGATTGGGATTTGGACCTCTCTGTATCTCTTAGGAGAAGCAAGTAGAGATCGAATGGCTCTGTTGTCTTCCAGGCAGCCTCTTCCTACACCATCTGGGTAGCTCATCAGGAGAGAATCCAGACAGCAGCGTTCCGACTTCAGACACTACACATCCCTCCATGGTTCTCCAGCGCAGATCAGCCGGAACGCTGTTCCCTGCTTGTTTACTTTCCTCTTTCTGAATCTTAGCCTCTCAGACTTACAGCAGGGCTTCCTGGAAAGGTACTTTGGCATTGCTCCAGTACTTCCAAATAAACACATATCATTACATCTTCAGATGAAACCTCAAAATGAAGTGAATTCTGAAAAACAACAGCAACAACCACTTTTGGAAGTTTTTTTTAATCTACCAGCCTTACTTCTTGCCTGTCCCCTCTCTCTCTGGCCTCCCGTGCCTTCCGTTTCATTTTGGCCATTAGAATCACACCCATTTGACTTTGACATCCCTTCCGTGGTGGTGACAGCAGGTCTTCCACCTGTTCTGGAATGAGGTGGTCATTGTCATAGTCCTCTTAAAGGTGCAGTGTACATCTGCCCTGAAGAGCACTAGGCAAGCGGAAAGCCATGGGTGCCGTGGTGCAACCTGTGACCCTGCTCTCTTGTGCGCCTAGTGGCTCTTTTGTCACTAAGTGGCAGGTTATGTGTGGAGTGTCACCTTTTCAGAGAAAAGACCTAATTAAGCTAAACCAGCAAAACCCTCCAAGTACTGTAATTTAAAGGATGGCTTTGGCCTTCTCCACCTGTATAGTTTCAGAGCACCTAACTGGACTGCTGGGGTTCAGCTGCTTACACAACCTAAACTGTAACTATTTATTGTATCACATGCCAGGTTGGTCCATGGGTATTTTTTCCTTTGTTTTCCCAAACAACTTCTAATGACCTCTAGAAAGAACAAACCCTCTTTTAGAAAGTAGTTTGTTTCTTTGTTTTTTGGGGAAGGAAGAAAAGCCCTTGTTGCCTGAATTTTAAAAGCTGAAGACTTTAAGTATACTGCCTCTGACGCAGTGGTTTACTTTCCAGTCTGCTCCTTGGCACTGACTGAGGCTGGTACTCTGCCTAGGCAGTCTTCTCTGTAGCCACTTGAGCTTGCTCTGGGCTTACTTCCTTCCCTCCACGTTGCAGAAGGCACCATGGGTCCTTAAATACAAAGTTAGCAAGACCCTGCAGAAGTTTGTTTTGTAGATCATGGTTTCATGTTTTTGACACTTCACCCCCATTTAGTGTGATCTGTAAAATTGTTCTTTATTTAAAGGAGCGCTCTCATTCTGTCTGGTTGCCTTTCCCATGGGTCCTGATGGTGTGGGTAATACACTGATCAGGAGAAGGGGGGCTTTTCAGAAACCAGTCCCTCCCAGCCGTTTCCAGGTGCCACCCGCTAAGCAGACATACTACAGCATGGTGACCGTAGCGTGCACACTGTTGGTTGTTTTTAATGAGCCTCTTCCCACTAGGACGTCTCACTTTCCTTGTTCACCATACAATCATGTACTCTTTAACAGAAATTGCTTTTAAGAGAAATCTGGAACTATCTTTAAAAAAAAAAAAACCTTATTAATAATCATGTATTTTTACTGATCACATTTTGAAATGCCTAAAAGACTTTTATTGCTCTAATTATCCAGATGCACCTTTGTAAAAAGCTCTTTTATGAATTAGCTGATAAGGCTGTATGTTTCTGGAACAAAATATTGGGTCATCTAAAACTTTCTGTTTTCTGGGGTCTGGGAAAATAGAAAATAAGAATTCAAATATTAAATAAGCTTAAAAGAACTAAGTGTGTGACTTTTTTATTTGTGTGGATTCCTATCAATTTGTCTTCTGCAAGTTGTTGTTTTTTGAGATGGGGTCTCACCCTAGGCTGGCTTGGAGCTCTTCCCTCACTGTACCTCCCAAGTGCTGAGATCACAAGTGATCGCCACCATCCCTGGCCACGAAGTTACTAAGTCGACAAGGAGTCAGTAATCTTCCTGGCGGTGACTCTCGTGGCCTTCCTGCTGCGTATGGTCTCTTTATTGGTGAGACTAGGCTTTTGATCCCTGTGAAGTGTGAACCTCTGCAGTAGTGTGAGCAGCTGACATTGCCCTAGTAATGAACCAGCTTTGTCCCTGGTTTGTAAGCAGTGATGGGGGCATGGTAGCACACACTTTTGATACCAGGCCTCTAATCCTGGCACTTGGGAAGCTGAGGCAGGCAGATCTCTTTGAGTTTAAGGCTAGCCTGGTCTACATAGTGAGTTCCTGGCCATCCAGAGGTATATAATGAGACCCTGTTTGTTTGCTTGTTTTTTAATAGCTTTAAACTGCAATTTTTGGTATATTACACCATTAAAAAAACTTGGTATGACACATAAGTTTTGCTGTTTTCCATTTTTAAGTGATGAGATTCATGTGTCAGCTTTTGTGGCACTTAGGAAGTGGTTCTGACTTCATGGATGCCGTTCATTTAGAAGGCTGCCTGCCTTTAGCATTTTCGATATTTTGGAGTAAGGTGTAATTTCACTTATTCTTAGGATAGTGCTTTAGTTTTCCAACATTCTGGGGTACACTGACTGAAAAGCCTAATAAGATACTTAACAAAAAATGATTAATACTGTGGAATATATTTTAGTTAAACCTTTTAGAAATGAGAAAGATTCTCCTATGGTAACTGTAGTCTAAACCAGCTTAAGAACACATACTGCCTTTCCCGAGGACTGGAGTCTTGTTCCCAGGAACCAAAACAAACAGCTCCAGGGGATCTGTCGCCCTCTTTTGGCCTTCATGGGCACCTGCACTCCAGTTCCTGTCTTAGTCATTTAAAAAAAAAAAAAAAAAAAAAAAAAAAAGTAATTGTCAAGCCCAGAGGCACACAGGCCACACTGGGCCAAGAGTCAGTCCCTCCCCTTTCTCGTTCTTGTCAGGTGATCTAGACTGGGCTTGCCTCTGCGTTTTCATTGTCTCACATGGACCCAACAGCCCACAGGTGATTGAGTCTAAAGTCAGTTTATTATACGTTCAAAGAAGAACACTTACCAGGTAAGGTAGCAAGCTGTGTAAAGGTATTAGAATTTCATACAGACCTCTCTGTATTTAAAACATTACAAAATTATCAAATTCCATCTGACCTCGTGTAGATTTTTGAGACTCAGCCTTAAGTCCAATAAACAAAGCAAAGAAAAACTCCTTAAAAGAGAATGCGCTGAGTCTACATAATCAGAACACACGTACACACAAGATGACTGGGTTGGGGAGATGGCTTGGATTAAGCAATTGCTGGCCAAGTATGAAAGCCAAAGTTTGGCTTCTGAGAACCCACATAAAATGCCAGGTGGGCTAGCAGCCTACATATAATTTCAACCTCAGGCAGAGACTGTATCTTGGAGCAAACTGGCTAGTGAGACTAGCCATATCACAGCTCTGAGATTGATTGAGAGCACCTGCTGCAGGGGATAAGGTAGAGAACTGATTGAAGATAATTCCACCATCAAGCTTCACATGCATGTACAAGTACTTGGTTGAACACATAACACTGGAAAAGGGAAACCATGGTGGCCTCCTAATCACATTTTGTATCTTTAAATGTGTGTGTGTGTGTGTGTGTGTGTGTGTGTATCCATCCATGTTCATATGTGCAGTGCATATGTGTGTACGAACACCAGAGAACATCATCAGGGTCATAAACTCTGTCCACCTCCTTTGAGACAGTCTATTTCCAGACCAGAACGGCAGACTGATTGGCCGGCGAGCCCTAGTGATCTTCCTAGGCTGGGATCGCCAGTGTGTACTACCATCATGGTTTTTGTGTCCCAGAATATAGTTCATATGCTTAGTGAAGTAACAGGTTTTCTTTTACACGTGAAATTTAGAATTTATTGGTGGAAATAAAAGATACACACATAACTGGAAAAGATAATTATAGTTAAATACAAACCTATAGGGTAATTTTATTTTTAAAAAATCCAGTGTACACCAGGCATAGTAGCACACACCTTTAATCCCAGCACCAGGGAGAAAAAGGCAGGTGAATCTTGTAAATTCAAGGCCAGCCTGATCCACATAGTTTCAGGACAGGCAGGGCCTCTATAAAGCCTGTCCAAAAAAAAAAAAAAAAAAAAAAAAGAGGTCCAGCTTACGGCTCAGTCTGTAAAATGGTATCCTCTAAGCATGAAGACCACAGTTAATTTCCCAGTATTCCTGTGAAAGGCAGGTGAGTGAAAGAACTGCCCTTGCTGGTTCTGGGAAGATAGCTAAGCATTGGCTGGGGAGAGACAAAATAAAGTCTTGTTTCCATTCCTGCTGTCCTTAGCAAGGACCTTTGAAATGCAGGGAGTTCTCAAGCATTTGCGTTCCCAGAATGTGAGCTAGCTGGATTGATGACTCGGGCAGCTGATATGCTACCATGATGGGTCTAGCCTGGAGAGTAAGCGCCAGAGAACCCAGAAGCTTCCATGCCACCATATATTTACAAACTAACAGCTCAAGTGAAAAGAGATGGGATGGACTTTATTTATTTATTTATTTTTTGAACATATGGAGCCTAATGTTTGCTCTCTGTGGGAGTATTTGCTTTCTAATAGGCTTAGGTGGAGAAGGTTCTGGATCTTTAAACATGAGTTATGATTAACTCACATGCTCAACTTTTTCCCTTCATCTCTCTTCAAAGATACATTGAGCAGAATTGCAATCAAGGTCGGGTAGACCTAGGAAATGGAAGTAAGAATCTTGTTATCTGGAGCTAGACCAAAGAGGCCATCGATTAATTGACTAACTTATTTCCAGCTTTGTTCTAGGAAACAAGGGGTTGCTGAGTGTTTGATGATAGCTTGAAGAAGGAAAAAAAAAAAAAAAGGGAAAAAGAAACACAGAGCTCGGGACCCTTGCAGTGTTTGTTAGCAGGCTCTGTGATCTTTTTCTTTCCAGCTGTCTGATGTTCCCCTTGCCGTATTTCCAGCATAACCAGGTCATTTTGCCACACACCTCCACAGGAGGTGCCTCGTACACTGCTTCCTCCGCTCTCCAGTCTGCCACACGTGTGACAACCCAGTTGTTTCTCCCAAGGACTCAGCCATCACCATGCCACTTGCCTGTTCTAGAGCCTACACAGACTCTGTGATTACCGCCCTAGAGACTAAATTGCTCAGTGTCTGAGACATGTTCCTAGTTTATTTAGCCAGCTTTATTTCCCTCCATGCCCCACTTCAGTCTCCTTCCCGTCTCCCTGACCTGGTGGTTCAGCCCCTGCCTGCCTCCACTCTGCTTCTCCCAGAGTCTGAATGCACCCATTTCTCTCCAGCTGTCCAGACCCCGCACACCCTTCTCACTTCCTGCCTCCGTCAGTTCCTGACCCCTGTGCCTGCGCTTTCCCCGCGTCCCATCCGACAACCTCATCTTAGTACTGTTCTGAGCATTCATTCTGTGGAAGGCAACAAGTCCCATTATTTTGTAGAGGACTCAAAACACAAGAATGAAAAAACACCAGTTGCAACTTACTGAGTATCAATTTTCAGGTGCTATAGAGATGACAAACACCACCTGTCCTCTTCGTCTGGAGACAAGTGCATGCCACCTTTTTCACAGGCCAAGTTACTAAGTCTAGTAGTGATCGTGATGCACACCACAATGGAAGCAGGGCTCAAGAATTTGCCTTTATTACTGGCTGCAGAAATAGCTTCTTCCTTAAAAGTGCTCATAGTCAGTTAAGGATCATTAGTGCATTACACCTGTAATCTCAGCCCTCCAAAGGCTGCGGCAGGAGGATCATGAGTATGACGCTAGCCTGAGCCACACTGAAGTGTTTGCAAATCAAATGGCCTGCAGGGCTGGGCTGGTGGCTCAGTGGGTAAAGTGCTTGTTCCTCAAGCATGAGGACCTGAGTTCGGATCTCCTGCACCCATGTAAAAGTGAGACACGGTGGGGTGTGAAATCCTAGTGCTGAAGTTATGAGGCAGGCAGATCCTAGAGTCTAGAGTCTCAGATGAAATGGCAGGTTCACTGAGTCAACTTGTCTCAAAAAGAAATTGGAGAGGCTTGTGAGACAGCTCAGCAGATGTTTTCAACGTGGTGAATTGGCTCGGTCCTTCACAGAGTTGTTTTCTGATCACCGTGGTATGTGTGTGCACACAAGCACACAGTAGTGAGAGTGAAAGGTTTAAAGAGTGGAGAGTAGTGTGCACACAGGTATGCACACTAGCACACACAGACATGCATGTGTCACACAGACACTTGTGCATGTTCATACACACATGCAGTGGAGTGTGTGCGCGTGCACACACACACACACACACACACACACACACACATGTTCCATGTTCTCTAAAATTCACCACTTAAAAGTATAAGCTCAGTGGTCTTTGTCTAGTCTCATTTTTCCAACTATAATTACAATTCTGGAACGTTTCCTCACCACATGCCACCAGCATCCTCCCTTCTCCTTAGCCTCTAGAGACTGCTTTCTGCCCCCATGGCTTTACCTAGCTGTACTTCATCCAAATGGATCACATACTATGTGGCCTTTCATGACTAGCTTCTCAGCCTTAAGCTATCAAGACTCATAAATTTCATGCATCAGCACATTACTCTGATAACTAATATTCCGTTGTATAGATAAACCACATTTTGTTTACCTTCATCTGATAAGAAATTCTATAAAGTAATTGCAACCATAAGCTTCTGTGAGTACAAGGCTCCTGGCATGAATCCAGCTGGACCTCATGGGATGGCTCTACAGTGACTGCTGCAGTTTCAATTCCTGATGGACACGCCCAAATTGATTCAGCACTGCTAACTGAACCTCCAGTGCCCATAACTGAACTGCATGTACCTTCAAGGCCTTTCTCCCACCACTTCGTCCTCTTAACGGCAAGGTCAGCCTCTTGGGTTTTCAACTTAGTTTCAGCCCCTCCTCTCCTCTGCGATGGTGCCTGTGAATTGCCTGCTACAGCACTTTGCAGTCCGTCACTTTGCCACAGGTAAGCCTCTGGCTCAGATGTTACAGTAACCTCCCAGGGTCTCCTCTTAACCCTCTGTTCTGTTCTGTCCTACTCGGCAGGAGCCAGCCGCTCAGCCAATCTTGCTAAGGTCCGGTTCTGCCAGTTCCAAGATTCACAGGCCTGGGATGAAGAGGGAACTTGTCTGGATTTCTACCTAGTTGCAGGGTAGATAGCTGCAAGGGAGGGAGGGAGGATGGCAGGAAAAAGAGACGCAGAAAAAAGGACTTCACTAAGCTTCACCTGAGTCATCTGCATGGAGAGGAGGGAATGACATCACCCACCTTGCAGGCCGTGTTCTGAGTCATCAGCAATACACTGGAAATACAGAGCCATGCACATAGTATCCCCTTGATAAATGGCGGCAGCTAGTGTTCCGTTATCTCTTACCTACTCCTCCCAGCATAAAATACGTTTTGAGAGCTCAATTATGCCCATTTTCTTAATTGCCCCAAGAGCCCCAAAAGTCTATTGCACCAAGATGAGGAGCACAGAATTGGAGTAAGCTATGAAAACATATGGCTTGTTTTGCTTTTGAAGAATCTCATTAAGATCTATGGATGAGTTACGTCAGGTCAGTTTGCCAGCAACTTTGGTTTTTCCCTTCAAAAGGTGGGTACACCACGTGATAAAGGATCTAAGGTGCTCTTGGATCTGGACAGACTGGTGATGGCCAGCCAGGAACCCTGGGAGCTTCCTGTTAGTTTCTCTTTCTCTTCTGAACCAAGATCCAGTGTTACTTAGGGAGTTGAGGGCAGTTTTGCTCAGCACTGGGCAGCTCAGCACTGGGTACCTTCCAGTGCACTGCCCCCCCCCCCCCCATGGTCATTAGGAACTAGAAGGTAGACCCAGAATCCAGTTTGTAAAGTGTGAAGGTAGGGAGGAGCTGCTTCTTCCAACTGTCAAACCTCCGGAGTCTTTCCCTTGTTTTGACTACGATTAGACAATCGCTCTGAAGTGATACAGTACCAGAAGCCCAGACAGGAGACAATTTATTTAGGTTCAGCCATCTAGAAGATTCCATAACCTTTTATAAGCCATTTGTTATATTATGTGTCTATTGCAAGCCTGGTGTTGGTTGAAGATGTCTCTTGTATTGCTTCATAAAACACTGTAATAAACCCAATGGAAGCGGTCCTCAGTCGTCCCGCACACAGGGCGCCCCTCCCACCTTGCATTCCTTGTTTTCCCACTCCCCACCGGGATTCACTCCCTGTGGGGCAGCCACAAATCACCAGGATAACTTCCATAGAAATCAAACAACCCCCATCTCCCAGCCTGCTTTGTTTCGCTGGTCTGTTTGCTTCCAGATGTCAGCTGGGTGAAATATTTCTCCTAATCAATGTTTTAACCTTCTCGTTGGTATTTATCCAACTCTGTTGAATATATTGTATTACACTGAGCTGCATGGATAGGAGAGTAAATCTGAATTTTCCCCTCTGCTCTCTAGAGACATCGTAATATTTCCCATTAGCTGAGGTTATATTGCTTTGCTAGGGTATTATGAGCAGCTTCTCTACTGGAAACTGCATTGCTTCCTTCCTCTCCCGGCCCCCAAACAAAGAGTTCTGAATTAGCATGGAAACTGAGCTTAATTTCTGGACACATCTCTGCTGTCTTGGAGTCTGCTGGTAATTTGGTGTTTCCGTCTGCCCGCATCCTCCACTCCTGCCTCTGGATGATGTGATTAAGAGCCCCCACTCGGTGGCTTTTCATTTACTCTAAATTATTTCAGATCCTGTGTGCTGTGTTTTCATTATTTAGATCCAAACTATAATTAAGGAAGAGACTGAATGAAAGAGTCCTCTCTCTGCTTCCTCTCACTATGGTATTAGTGAGATATGCCTTCCTTCAGCATCTCCATGTCCACGGAGACATGGGAACCATGGCTTTCGTGATGGCCCGGTGGGAGGGACCTTCGTGTGTAGTCCAGACAGGAGACAGAGGCTTGTTTATTCAATGTTGTGCTTAACAAACCTCTACAGCTACTGTGATGGAAGTACTTCATCTATTTTTATTACCTAGCATTTATTAGATGCCAACTGTTTGCTCTGGTAAGCACAGCATGGTTCCGTCTGGACTCAGTGTGTGTCCTTGAACAACAAACAACTTGGGGGTACACATTATCCTGAGATTATCTTCCAAATATTTTCTCTTAAATAATCAAGATGAAATCAGGAAGCCAAGTGCAAACATGAAATAAACCATAAATGAAGAAAGCTATGACAGTGCTGATAAACTTTTTGCTTTAGGTTGATTTGACCTGTGGTTTTACCCCAAGTGTGCGCCGGGTAGGTTTTCACCTGTTTAGGTCTCACTGTGTTTGTCTTGCCTCAAAGATGCTCATCTCATCTGGCACCAGGTGAAGACGAAGAGATGGCTCAGTCTCAAGAAAAGGGCCAGGATCCTTAAGAAGCCAGGGTTGGGCTTTTAGGTCACTCAGTGGTACAGCTTGCTCCCATGCAGCGCTTTGCCTGCCGGGTCCGGTGTGTGCAGCAGGTCAGCAGCTGCTTGTTTGAGTGGAACTGATTTGCAAACAGACCATTCTCATCTAAAGGCAGACAATGCCACTTCAAGGCTTGGAGTTTACTAAGCAGGGTACTTCCCTACTGTGGCGACAGGTGGGCGACAAATATGGTGATGTCACTTGGTGAACTGCAGTGCCGTGGACTAAGAAGTTAGATTGTCCTAGTCACAGTGACTATGGTTATGGTGAAACACCGTGACCAAAGGCAAACTGAGGGGGAAAGGGTTTATTTAGCTTAAGCCTCCACATCGTAGTCCCTCACCGAAAGAAAATGTCAGGATAGGAACTCAAGCGGGGCTGAAACCTAGAGGCAGGAGCTGATGCAGAGGCCATGGAGAGGTGCTGCTTCCTGACTTGCTCAGCCTGCTTTCTTATGGAGCCCAGAACTACGAGCCAGGGATAGCCCTACCCACAATGGCCTGAGCCTCCCACATCAATCTCTAATTAAGACAATGCCCCATAGGCTTGCCTACAGCCCGGTTTTACGGAGGCATTTCTTAATTGAGGTTCCCTCCTCTCGGATGACTTTAGCTCGGGTCAAGATGACATAAAACTGTCCAGTACAGAGATGAGCAGAGAGATGGCGTTGTGCCTACATAATGACAAGTGAAAAGCCCTTAGCTGAGAAATCTCACTATTCCATCTGAACTTTTCCCTGTGTGAACCAGACAGACTCAGTGCTGGGCATGGACACAGGGTCTGACCCATGCGAAACACATGCTCTGCCACTGACTGACTCTGTCCTCTGGTCTGCTTTTATTAATATTTTTACATTTTACCCCCTCGTTACCCTCTTGTTTCCTTCTTCCTGATTCATTTAGACCAATTTTTCTCTCCTCAAAGGTCTCTTATATTTTCATGTCTGTGCATGTGTGCACATGCATGTTGCATAGGCGTGTCCATGTGCACATGTGTGTGAAGGCCAAAGGTTGATGTAGGCTGTCTTCCTTCATTTCTCTTCTCTCTGAACCTGGGGCTCAGCAATGTCTAGCCAGGGATCCCTGTCTCTCCTGGAGTCTGGGATTATAGGCTCTTCACCACTGTATGAAGCACTTATATGGATGCTCACAATACCAGCTCCAGCACTCATACTTGTATGGCAAGTTCTTTCCTACTGACTGGGTTGTGTCTTTGCAGCCTACACGCATGCACACACGTATGCATGCACACATACACACATGCATGAATACACGCATGCACAGCTGGATTGTGCATCTGAGAGAAAGCAGGCACTATTTGTCTTTAGAGTCTTTAAGCTGCTGAGGAATGAGTGGCTTCCAGCAAGGCAATGCTCCTGCCTTTTATGTCACCTCAGAGTTCCCCAGGTGAGACAACTCAGGCTACAGGGGGCCTGTGCCCTTGCAAGGGATTCCTCGGGACCAAGTACAGTGTTGGCACCTAGAAGGTGCTAATTCTTCACTAAACTCAGTTGCAGGTTGCAAGCACAGCCCAGAGTTGGCCACCTTGTGCAATAAACTCCCCTCCTTCCAGCCATTTCTTCCTCCATTACACTATAAAATAGGTCTCAACTCACCACTGGACAATCATCTTGTCTCTAGAGCTTGGGAGAGAGAAAGTCTGCTTTCTGTTTTGACTCTTAAATTTGGGTAGGTATGACGGGCAGTGGTGGCACACGCCTTTAATCCCAGCACTCGGGAGGCAGAGACAGGCGGATTTCTTAGTTCGCGAGGCCAGCCTGGTCTACAGAGTGAGTTCCAGGACAGCCAGCTATATAGAGAAACCCTGTCTCGAAAAACAAAAACAAACAACAACAACAAAATTGTGTAGGTATTTTCATCTTGGATAACTATTTTTGCACTTATTTTTCAGGTCAGATTTCAGTTTTTTTCCCCTACACCTAGTTTGTAAGAAAGGCTTATTTTATTTTTAGATTATGTGTGTGTCTATGTGTAGGTATGTGCACATGCGTGCAGGTGCCTGCACGGGCCAGAAGAGGGCAGCAGATCCTTCCGCGGTGGGAATCATGATGAGCTTTGAGAAACGAGCGTGGCCCTTTGCAAAAGCAGAAAGTACTCCTAAGCTCTTAACAGCTGAACCATCTTTCCAGGCCCCAACCCAATATTTAAGACAACCATACAGCAGGCATAGTCTGCATTTGAAAAGCAGTGTGCCATCTGAAGTTGACGGACATCTGGGACTCATCTGTCTTAGAGGAGGGAGGTATTATTATGTGCATTAAGCTTCGCTTGAAAGTCTACTGCTGAGGGGTTGAAGACCATTGTCCCTCTAGCAGGAGACTTAATTTGACTCAGGACAAAAGCAGAAGACGGGACACGCTGAGACACCATGCTCATGTTTAATCTCATCTGCAATGTTCGTTCCTCAGTGTGTCTTCATGAGGGCAGCGGAGGGTATCCCTTTACTGTTTATTCATTAGTCTGTCATGTATATGAACATGCTCATGTGTGTGTGCGTATGTGCAAAGGTCAGAGGTCAGCACTGGGTGTTTGCCTCCATCACACTCCTCCACCTTACCTTTCTGAGGCAGGGTCTCTTGCTGACGTTGTGGAGCTTGCTGATTCGGCTAGACCACTTGGCCAACAAGGCCAAGGATCCAGCCATCTCCACCTTGCCAGTGCCAACTACAGCCACATTTTATTTTTGGCGTGGATTCTGAGGATTTAACTTAGGTCCCCATGTTTACAGGGCAAGCACTTTACTGACTGAGCCATCTCCCCAGTCCTGTAAAGTGTCATTTTTAAAGCAAACACTGGTCTTATTTTAGAACTGCCACCCTCTCTTGTGGATATGTGATCTTTCTCAACAAGGCAATTAATGCTATTTTCCCGGTAACACTTGAGGTCGTCGATACTATTGTTTTGGTCAATACAGCACTTAGGTAATTATTGCATTCTCTGGTATCGAGCATCTTCACTGTGCCCGTGTACCTGAAAACAAGGTTCAAATACACAAGCAGGATGTGTTTGGGAGAAAAGGGTGCTGGGTAAGCCAGGGCCATAGGGAAGTCTTTCTTTTCTTTCAACAAACAGTGCCATATTCCCCAAAGATTCCAGTTCCCTTTAGTCCCGAGAGAAGGAGAGGTTGGGGATCTAAGAGGTCAGAGATGGAAGACGCCGCGTGCCCCCTCGAGGCTCACCGGAAGTTCCTGAGGCAGCCCTGGCAGATGGCCATCCATCTGCTTGTGTACTCCCAGTGCTGGGGAGCACATTATCTTCCTAGGCAACTCATAAATTCTTTCTTATTTGAGCTAAAATCAACCCCTCTTTGGCTTTGATTTATCGGTCCTGGTTTGGAATCGGATGGGGAAGATTTTGAATATTTGGATGCGACTTTGGTCTTTTCCAAATTTAGGTAATTAAATTCTTTGAAAATTGAGAATTTTTTTTTGGCCTGGAATCTGGAAGAACAAGAATGGGAATGATTGGGTACTAGACTCCATAACACTCATCATGAAGCTTTTGCTACAAGACCAGCTAGCTGCTGAGGCATCTCTTAGTGCTTCAAAGCCAGGCTCTGCCTATCACCTAATGGTCCGGTGGTTCTTCATTCAGCTGGGATGAATAGGATGGATGAATAGGTCCTTTGAAATCCTACCTTTTCCTTTGCTGTTCTTGTGTTTTCAGGGCACAGATTGTGTTTTCTGAGAGCAGAAAGCATGCCCAGTGTTCCTTTCTGTCCCCTATAGTGCCTGGTACTGACCTGGCAGACAGAAGGGGTTCAGTGGATGATTGGCCTATTGAGCTGACCAAAAGGACTGGCCAGCATTCTGTTGACATGTACAAGCATGTAGATAAATGTACATGTGAAATATAAAACAGACACACATATACAATACATACAGATGTGCACATACAAAAATATACATACAAACACTTTTGTTTGTTTGTTTTAGATAAAGTCTCATGGCCTTGAGCTTCTGATCCTCCTTCATCTACCTCCAAAGTGTTGGAATTACGGATACCACCATGATTTATGTAGTGCTGGGAATCAAATCCAGAGCTATGTGCACGTTAGACAAGCATTCTACCAAGTGAGTTATATCTCAGCCCTCTATGCCCAGTTAAAAACAGCAAGCCTTCACAGAACCTCCTAACAGCCCTGTGACACTTCCAGATGCTTTACACGATGACTTAATGCCACAATTCAGATAAAACTGTACCCTGAATAAATTCAAGACGCAACTCTCTGGGGGTAATAAGGAACTGCTGTCTTATTGTCGATATCCTGGGGCAGGTCATTGCCTGGGGACGACAGGCCCTTTGCTCAGTACTGGCCTCTGCTCCAGTGACAAGCTTTGCTCCCGGGTAATGCTCTATCCTCTGGTAGTAGTGTGTAGTCTGAGCTCTCATTCTTGGGGATGAAGAGAGAAGACGATGGCTGCTCCAGAGATGGAGCTCACATTTACCCCATCTGAACTAAGACCATCACCCTTTCTTGCTGTGATTATTGCTCAGTTGTCTCTAGGCAGTGGATTTCCTCCCTGAGACCAAAGCTATACAGTCTGACACTCAGCCTGGATCCATCACTTCCTTCCTGGGTGCTTTATTTTTCTAGTGTGACAGAATGACCAGCCTAAGGAACCAAATGGTGAGGGACACCACAAATGGGGGACACAGCATCAGAAGAGGGTGCTGTGACAGAGGACCCCTTTGAAGGTCGGACTAGATGGATGCCACCCCTTTCCCAGCCCAGCCCAGTTGTGGAGTGGGCCTCCAGCCACAGCGCAGATGGGAATTCTGAGTTTTTAACCTGCAGCCCCAGGTGCTAATGACCCTCAGTTACAAATGTTAAATTCCATAAATAGCACGCTCCTTCCCCCATGCTCCTTCCCCACGGTTGTTCAGTCCCCCAGCCTGGACCATGACTGTGTGTTATATGACTTTGCTTGGGTAGATGTGAAGAAAATATCTATTCACCCCAGACAGAATGAAGAAATGATTCTGCCCAAATCTAGCTTAGTGGCCCAGAGAGTTTGTTAGGGGTACTTATACAAGCATGGGTGACACAAAGACAGAGGCTTCACCCCAATTCCCACCCCAGGAGTGTTGACTCATGAAAATGCATTGCTGCTACTTGCTGAACAACGTGGGGTCAATGTAGCCTATCAGAATCTCCTCTCCACGCAATTGCTACGATAATGCAGGGCAGAGCGCACGAAACTTTTACATTTAGGGAACTTCCTGAGTTTTTAAGTGTGCATTTACTGAGCTTTTACATGTTCCTTGTTTTCCAAGTCTTTGCAAGGAGATAGCTACCCAACTCGGTGCACCCGAGCCAGCTGCATGTAGAACCCAGCCCAGCAACTATCTGAAGCTGCAGTGCCCTGTGACCAACTCTGTAGGGCAATCCACAGATCTTCTCTGGTTCTGCTTTGCTTCTGACCCTGGCAAAAGATTAAAAAGTTTGAATTATGTGTATAGGTGTGCAACTGAAGGGGCTCACATGCCCCGGAACTGAAGTTATAGGCAGTTGTGCGCTGTTTGATGTGGCTGCTGAGAATTGAACTGGGGCCATCTGGAAGAGCAGTATGCACTCTGAACTGCTGAGCAGCCCAATGGCTTTCTTGAAGAACGAATGGACATGACAGTTTCTCTCTCTCACTGAGTGGGAAGTGGAAACTGAGGCATGCGTAGTGGGGATAAGTCAGGGCCTCATACTGGGCACCAGAGCAGGGCTGCAGAGCTGAGTCGCTGGGACACCTGTGGAGGGCAATCCAGATTTTCATTTTCATTTTAGTGTGAGCAGCAATCTTTATGTCCAGGCTAATGAAATGGAGATAAGAGGTGCTGGGGAAGGGAGCGGCATTCTAACAGCTGTCAAGAGTAGGCAGACGCTCTTTAACGCTCCATGGAGCCTAGCTCTGCTGAGCAAGGAGGTGGCATGAGGCTTGGGAACTGTGTGTGTGACCTCACTTGCTGTCATGCCATTGGCAAAAGACACTGTTTAGTCAGGTCTTCTTCTTCCTCTTCCTCCTCCTCCTCCTCCTCCTCCTCCTCCTCCTCCTCCTCCTCCTCCTCCTCCTCCTCTTTCTCCTCCTCTTTCTCCTCCTCCTCCTCCTTCTCCTCCTCCTCCTCAACCTTCTCTTCTTCCTCCTCCTCCTCTTTCTCCTCCTCCTCCTCCTCCTCCTCCTCCTCCTCCTCCTCATCCTTCTTTTTCTGGCATCAGACCCCATTATAGATAACGGTTATGAGCCATCATGTGGTTGCTGGGAATTGAACCCAGGACCTCTGCAAGAGCAGACTCTGCAAGAGAGAGAGACTAAGCCATCTCTCCAGCCCCCAGTATTTCTTCTTTTCACATCAGTTCTGTTCGCAAACTAGTTTTGTTAGACATTATCCTTTACTGATGAGCCACGCCTCCCTCCAACAGGTGGCAAAAAGGACACCGGATTTCTTCTGATCTGGAATTTGAGAGATGAGTTCTGACAGGGTTAACAGATGACACCGCAATATGGATGTATGATCAGGTTCTTGCTTCCTTCAACCTCAAGTTTCAATGTGAACGTCAAGTCTAGATTTTGCAAAGACATCAAATTTAGTGTGTACCCATCATGTCATGGTTGATGGGTAGATAATTTTTATCTGATGCTGGCCCATTCTAATATGCCAAAATTGTGACACCCCCCCCCCCCAACACTTATTCTGTACAGCTTATATTCTCTGTGAACTTGTGACAAACCTTTACAGGGACCTTGGGGAAAGAGACTGCAGGTATATTTGATAGGTGTAGGAGCAACCCCCAGCAAGATTCAGAGCTTCCCTGGTGCAGTTGATAGCTCAGGCTTAAGGGACAAAGACCAGGGAACAGATTGTGCTGAGCAACTCTCCAGAGATGGTTGATAATCAGAACCAGCAATGTACAGCGCCCATCAATGATTGGATGACCCCAGGCAAAGGTGACAGCAACCAAAAACAGACATGAAGATCCTCAGTAGCAAGAAACAGAATCAAGACTCCCCACACCCCATGCCAGGTGCAAATTGTCCTATTGTAAGCCTTTGCCAGCCTAGCTGCTTCCTTTTGTGGTGAGAAAGGGGTTGGAACCCCTGGCCCAATTGGTCCTTATTCTTTGCCTCATTTGCATACACACAGCCAACCAATCAGGTCTTTATAACTCAGGTGCCTGGGCTATCTGTTGTCAAACCTGTGGTGGGGGAAGAAAGGAGGAAAGTGCTTTTGCCCTTAAGATCTCCTGGAGAAAGGCCCCTTAAGATCCTCTGGAGACAGACCCCTTCCCTTAAGGTCCTCTGGAGACAGACCTCTTCCCTTAAGATTCCCTGGAGACAGAACCTTTCCCTTAAGGTCCTCTGGTGACAGATTTCCACAAGACTGCTGTTCTAGGGACTGACCTGGCCTCTGTTCCTTCTGTCACTACTGAGACCTGCTTTCCACACATTTGGTCTCCAGAGGACTGCCCTCAGTTGGCTCCCCAGGGCTTCCTGGAGCCTCTTGGCAACTTCTTGGTTGGTCTTGGGCTATCAACAGGAAGTTTGGACCTGCCACTCCTGTGTGGAGACCCTCGATCCTATATTCCAATGGTCACTGCTGTGTAAATAAATTCCTCTTGCTTGTTCACTCTCTGCTGTCTGCCTACATCATTCTTCAAAAGGGGGGGCAAGATAAGGGCCCAGTCGGAGACAGGAGAGCCCACCAGCTCCCACTGAGGACAAAATATTCTGCTTCATGGCTACTTCTACTTCATAACTACTAAGGCAAAATACAAAGAGGGGAGACACTAAAATATAAATACGGGAGAACAAGTTCACAGCCTATTAGAGCAGACATGAAACAAATAAGTGAGCATAAACCCTAACGAGTACAAGACTGCATGAAAAATTAGCTCTGCTGGGAAGAGATTAGATAGCAAGGTTGGAGAAGCTTCTGGAAGGGATGATTCTTAAAAGATTTGAATGGTAAAAATGTACTCATGGGGACAGAGAGAAGGTAACTGCACATGTGCACACCAACACACACACACACACACACACACACACACACACACACACACACACACACACACACACACACTGTCCCAATCACTTGTGCATCTGTGTGGAGTTCCAGGCAGAATTCAACATTCTAAGGCTCAGTGGCATAACATTGAGTGAGCAGAGAAGTCAGGCACTTTGTGGTTTTGTTTTGGGACAGGAATTTATGTAACCCAGAGCTTGGACTCACACTTGGCTATATAGCCAAGGATGACTTTGAATCGATCTTCTTTCCTCTACTTACCAAGCAGGATTACAGGCATGGTCCACTATACTCACCTTATGAGGTACTGGGGATTGAGACAATCACTCTGACAACAGCAGATTTCCCAGCTTCCAAGAGCTTTGGTACTGATGAAGCATGCTGTGGGGAGAGGTGGAAGATGGGGTAGCAGCAACCTTTGATCTGTGCTGAGGCAGGTTGGACCCAACTTTTTCTTATGGGTTCCATTAGGTCAGTAGAAAGCCAGGTAGCTTGTGTTCCTGACATCTATCTGACAGTTGACTGAGGAAAGACTGAAGGGAGCCAGCCCCTCAAACCTGGAGCCAGTTGGAACAGTCCCCAAGAGAGGACAGCAGGTGTTGTGTGGACAAGCTATTTGGTTGTCGGGGGTCTCAGTTGGCCCATTTTTTTGCAGGCAGGTCATCGCCAACTTATATTGAGCTTTCACAGGTGCTTCTGGGATAGATATGGTAGGCATAACTCAGAGCGAGCACTTCTCTTTGTGGTTGTACCTGAGGCCAATACAAAGAGAGAAGAGCTAAAAATAAACACAGGAGAACAAACTTATACAGCCTCCAACAACCAAAGAACTTGGATCCACCAGCTAATCAGGATGGCCAGGTAGGTACACAGAGTTCTGTCTGTCTAGCTCAGCATGGGAGCTGGCTGTGAGTGATGCTTCAGGCAAGAGGGCCGATTTTCCCATCTCCCCTGCTTTTACCATTCGAGATGTGAGGCAGTTCTTGTTGTCTGATCTCTCCCTACTCTCCAGAGGCGATCTGGAATGAGCTTCCTGCTTCTAGAAGTTACCTTTGGTGGGGTTGAATTTGGACAAGTGGCACTGGCTACGAGGAATAGAGAGGGAGTCCAAGTACTGAGTATCTCATGTCCTCAGCTACCTAGCTGGAGAGGGGGAGGCGGGGCAGTGGCTAGGGGATAGCTAAGTGAGGATAAAGGTAGACTTTTCTGGCACTGATTTGCAAGGTCTCTTTGTTTCTAGGGGCAGAGACTTAAAGAAGACAATCTACCCTCACAGGAAATGAAAACACTGGAGTTTTTACAAGGCCACAGGTTACCTGTGGAGCTAGGCTGAAGACCCATCCACCACCTTCCTTGGCTCATTGAATGAGCTTCCAAGGCCAAAGAACACAAAGAAACATTTTTTTTTTCACACTGAATTATCTTCCTGTCCTAACTCTTAAACTTGTATGGTTGTGCTGTTGTTGAATTCTTCCAGTAGAGTAAGAACCATGCATGTCACTTTGAAGTCACCAGGGACTGTGAAGTGGCTTATCCTGGTCACGGGGCTGCCCCTCACTGCTGTCAGCTCAGGGCAGATACTGCATATGCTACAGTCCTCTTGCTCACACAAACAAGTTCTAGCATTCCAAGGGAGAGAAAGAAAGGCATTACATCCACCTCAGGATGGGAATGTCCCACAGGCCACCTTCAACTCATTCATATGACAGGGTTAGGTTCACCTTGCCATCTACCTTGCCACACTGATGTGAACGCCTTTGAAAATGACACTTGAATAAATGGTGTAGTCTTGACACAGGATAAGTGTTTTAAAAAGTACTCAACTGAAGAAATGGAGTCCTGTCCAACATGGAAACTTCTGTCCAGTATGGCGGATCCTGTGCCAACAGAGCACTCATAAAGCCCAGCCTGGGTGTGGAGGAGGGAGAACAGGCCCTTGGAACCACATTCCTCCCGGCTTAGGGAGTGTCAACCAACCAAGTATGTCTAGAACAACCCCTTCACAGGGACTTTAGGGCAATCGGGTAGTTGGGTGTGAGGGCAGAGGGGAGAAGAGTGGGAGGCTGGCTTGGAGGATTTCCGGGTTTGTCCAAGGCTGAGACTGTGGATTTGAAATGAGGTGCTAATCGGTTTGAGGAAGTCACTTGTCCCCGAGGCCTCCTGTTCCTCTGACCTCTCCTTTTCTAGCCTCCTTTTGAAGGCTGCTATGATGTAGTCAAATGATCCCTGAACCTCAAGCCAAGAAGTTTGGTCCTCTCTTGGTCCTGCTCCCTGCTCCTGGTGAAGGTTGGGTCTTTCACCTTTCCTAGTCGAGCATAAAGTGATGACTTCTCCCAGGAGGTCTGTGTAAACCAGTGGACTACCAAATGTGAGCTGTGGTTCTTCGGCCTCCTGAAACATTGTGGTCTTTCTGACCTTGCTAAAGCATAGCTTCGCCCAGCTCCGCGCCACCACCGAGGAGGCCGCAGTCTCTACAGTCTCATCCCTAGCTCTGGCCCCTAAAACGCCACCAGGAGTCGCCCTTCGACCACCGAAGCAGGCCAGGCTAAAAATTCCTGCGGACCGGGGCGGGCTGCCCCTTGGCGCTGGGTGGTGGAGTGTGCCCCAGCTCCTCACTTGGGGGGTCAGTTCTTTGTAGCGCCCACCCAGAGTCCCCTATCCCCGGCCCGCCGTCGGCTCCCGATCGGCCGGATTAGGGAAGCTGCAAGTTTGGCCCGGGCTGTTCGGGCCCCCACCACCCCGCCGCCCGGCTACCTAGGTCCAGGTCCCCAGCTAAAGGCCCCGCCCGCGAGCGGAGACACCGGCGACCGCTGCCCCGAAGGGACGCCCCCTCCCCGGTCGGCCGCATGCGGGACCGCCGCAGTTCCCTCGCTGCCCGCCGGGCGGCGCCCCAGCGCCTCTCCGCGCGCCTCCCGCGCTGCCCGCTCCCGGCTCGCTCGCAGCCGGACACAGACTCTGCCTTCGGCTGCTGGCGGATCGAGCTGGAGCCGCCGCCGCCGCCGCTGCGGAAGAAAAAAAAAAAAAAAAAAAAAAAAAAAAAAAGGGAAAACAACAGCCGGGCCGCCGGCCGAGCAACGTCGGGTCTCCCGCTCGGCGCCCGGAGTGCGGAGCCGCCCAGGTAAGGGCAGCGGCCCCCGCGCCGCCCCCGGCCCGCGCCCTGCGCTGTTCCCCGCGCCCCCCGGGGCTGCGCCGCACCCCGACTTCTGACGTCTCCGCCGCTAGCTCCCTCCGGGCCGCGGCCCGCACCCTGCCTGGCCCCGCTCCCGCCTCCAGCTGCCCAGTCCCCTGCACTCTGATGCCTGCGACCCCGGATTCTCTGCTGAGCCCCCGCCACCTTGCCCCGTACTTCCTCTAGTCTCCATCCTTGCCTGCTTCCCCCTGCGCCTCCTTTCCTCCGCTCCCGTCCTCCCGCTGTGATCCTCCCTCTTCCCAGTCCAACTCCCAGCCCAGCCTCTGCCCCCTGCAGGGATGACGGCCCCTTCCCGACACTGGCGATTCTACCCCGCCTCGTCACCCTCCGCTTCTCCTGCGGGCCGCTCTTCCCCGCCTCAGTCCTCCGTCAGACCAGCCCGGCTTCTGAGCCCCCTTCCCCCTTCCCTCTTTGCCATCTGTCTTGACCACCCCTGTTCCGGCCCTGGACTCCGGCCACCACCACACCCCCAACCCTGCACGCCGTCTTGCTTTGGGACAAGCCAGCGTCCTATCAGAAATGACCCTCCTTCTTGCGACTAATGGGCCTCTTAGCCATCCCACCCTAGTTCACCCGAGTGGGAAGTAAGGGAAAAACTCTGGAGACCTGCATTGGGCGCTGGAGGGGGAAGGGGCTAGGTGGAGGGGGAGGGGAGCTCAAGAGATGTTCTTTAGTGAGGACCGGGCAGAGCCGGAGTGGCTCCGACCTAGCTAGGGGTGGAGGGCGCCCTGGTGACGGCTGGGACAGGGGGTTTGTTCAAGGCGCCAAGAGCACCTGTGCCTCCCTCCCCCGGCTCCCTGGAGCTGAGGAAAGTGAGGGAGGAGGTGGAGCCTGGGGAGAGTTGGCCGAGGGCTTTGGGGTGGGGGGAGGCCCGCTGGCCAGGTTGCCTGGCAGTGGCCAGGCTATGCAGGTTGAGCTGGTCCCCGCTTGGACCTTGGGCTGTATGGTTCTTGGCATCTGTACTTGATGCTGCCATCTTCCTCCTGGTGCTGTTGTCTGGTGATGCCACGCGGTGCCACCTCCCTGCCTCCCTCCAGTGGCTCTTCTGGGCATGTCTCCCAGGGGCCTGGGTTGTCTGGAAAGAGGAGGGGAACTCTGGTTGGGCCTGGCCACTATGCCTGGCAAGTAGGTATCTCTTGAGACCAGGACAGGAGGGGTGAGGATTGGCCAAGAGGATTGAGCCCTGCCAGGGACAAAGAGAACTACCTTCTTTTTGGCTCCCATGGGTCCTCTGGTGGTAGTGTCCCTTTCGGGAGCGCCTGGAAAAGCTAGCCTTGTATATCCCCTGGGGCAGAGCTGCAGGGGTGTGGCTTGGGAAGGAGCAATCCTGTCTTGCCTTAGTCCTGGAGTGTCCTAGTGGTGGCAAGGGGCTGTCGAGTTCGGCTGTGTTTCAGCTCTGCCCGGGAAGGAAGCCCTTGGAATTCCACGGGGCCTCCTCAGGCTGGCTTTATTTGCGGAGGCAGTGGTTCATGCTTCATCGTTAATCAGGTTTATTATTTTCCTCACTGGCTGGATGTGTTCCTCAAGGTCGTGACCCTTTAGAGAGTTAATCTAATATGCACACGTTACAGTGTCTGGGTTTGTTTAATTTTCCAGATTCTGTTCATTTCTTGTGGCCTGGGCTTGCCCAACAGCCTTGGGTCTGTCTCCAGCTCCACCCCCTGTTTTCCTGAACTTGTCACTGGAGACCTGGAGGCAGGGTTGGTTCTAGCATGGGGAGGGGAGGGGGCTGGGGGAGGGGAGTTGAGTTTTCATGTCTTTCCCCTTTCCTCTACACATCTCAATCTTGACTGAAGCTTTCCCAGCTCTGAAAGTTTGTTCTAAGCTTTCCAGTCTGGGCTCCCTGAGAATGCAGAGAACTTTTGCATGACAGAGGGAAGCGGATTCTTCTGGAGGAGATACAGGAAATCGTGAGGAGCCCAGCTACTCCCTAGGGACTTAATCCCCAGAGAGAGGAAGACATAACCAGGCCTGAGTGAAACAGAAAGCCCAGCAGGAAGCTAGGACAGTAGCTGTGCTGGAAGAGGCATGCTTGTCCTGCCTCAGAGTACTCATCCCTTCTGAGTGACAGACTTCTGCAGGCCTCCGAATGCAGCACAGGGGACCCACTTCAGCCTTAGTAGCATTTGCTGTGTCTGCCAACAGCCAAGAGTCATATTGGTTGACCCACAGGAACTGAAGCTCAGAGGGCTACCCTTGCCCCAGACTCTGGTTTGCAGTCCTGTGCTCGCCTTGCTCTGGGTTGCCCAGAAAGCCTCTCTTATTTAATAGTCCCTCCAGCATCAGCCTAGCTGACCACTTCAGAAGCCCTCAGCATCCATGGGCTACAGGATACAGAGCACAGGCTTTTGCTTAGAATTGAAGGCCCCCTGTATGTGGGTCCCAGCATTATGTCATGCCAAGGCCTCAGGAGTGAACTGCCTACCCCTCAGCACAGGCGCCATATGGTCTCATTCACACCCTTTCTCTTTTCTGCCCTGCACAACTGCCTGAGCGGCATAGCACGGAAGGGCAGAAGCTCCAGCTGATAACTGCAGACCCGAGTTCTCATCCCCACATTTCCTGCATGACCTTGGCAGAGCTGCCTTACCTTTCTCGAAGTCTTGCTTTCCTCACCTGTAAAACCTGGATGGGCTCTGCTTCAGAAGGCCTCTGCCAATGGATTTGGTAGTTGAGGTTGGGCATCTAGGATGTAGTCCCTGTGTGGCCCCTCTCCTTCTTTCCCTCGACGGGATCGGTCAGCTACTAGTCCTGCCTGGTGTTGAGAACCATCTGTCCTTGCATGTGTCCCTACCCAGACAGTGGATCCCTGAGATGTTAGCCTTTGCCTGACACCTGTTCACATTATCCCTCTGCCAGCAGTGCAGGGCTGCCCTTCAGCCCCTGTAACCTGGCTCTGTTCATAGTGGAGATGTAAGAACTGTATGTTACTTAATTATACCATTTTGCTACGTAAAATAGAGGACACCTTATGTTGAACAAATCCGATACAAAAAAACAATACTATACCACAGAGCCAGGCTGGCTAAATTATGGGAAGGAAGGAGAGAATCAATTTAATATTGTATTGGCTGAGAACTCTGCTTGTTTCGCTCAATCACTTGGCTGCCCTGTGAGTTAGGTAGGAGCATTTGGGTCTTTACAAACGAGGACTGAGGTCCCTGGGGGCTCTACAATGTCCCATACTCTGTCCTGTGACACAAACCAATGACAGCTTCAGACTCCAGCTTCCTCCCTACACTTGGGCAGCATTTGCTTTCAAAAGTAGGCATGACTGGATATACTTGCATGCAGCCCTGGGTACTCACAGAGTCCCTTAGCTTGGCAGGGACCCATCCACCCTTCTTACCACTCATATAGGACTTGGGTGGGAAGCATTCCGGGCACCTGTTCTGGCTGAACATGACAACGTGATTGTTAATGTGTAGGTATGGAGGGCTGTGTGCAGCTGTGTGTGTGCTGGGGTCGGCAGGGGGATCAGGGCTAGGAAGGCTTTGCTGGAAGGAGAGTGAGCAGGAGCTGTAGAGGCAGAGCAAGGGGAAGGGGAACAGGAGAGTAGACACACTGGACCGGGCAGGTGGAGAAAGCGTGTCCACCCCAAGGGCTCTATTGGAGGAGCACAGACTTAACGGAATCTGAGAAGTCCCTGACCCTACAGAGGGAAGAAAGACTCAGCTGGCTGCAGCAGGCTGGGAGAGTTGTTGAGGATTCTTGGGCGGAGGAGTCTTATGATGAAAGAGGGGTTGAGGGCTAAGCGGGGGTAACAGCAATGGAAAGGGGGGAACTTGAATGACATTTCCAAGGCACAGCAGAACATGCAGACAGATTGGTAACAGCAGATGAAGGAGCAGGGAGTGTTGGGATAACTTTGAAATTTCTAGCCCAGGAGCCCAGAAAGAAAGAGTAATGCAGTTTCTTAGGAATAAGAAAGCCAGAAGGGGACCCTCTTTGCCCAGACTGCGTGGAGCATTTGGCGACTGGGTTAGTGGCTCACGAAGTTCCTAGACAGCAACTGAGCAGTCCTAGGCAGAGCTGAGCCTCAGGCACGTGCTGCCAGGGGACTGTCATACAGCAGGTCTCATTCTGGGATCTCACTTCCCACCCTCCCGCCAACTCTGCTGACCCCCCATGACACCTGCACTCCGAGTCCAGTGCTAGCTCATCTCAGTATCTGCCACTTCCTGGAGACCAAGTGGAGTTTCTGTGTCTGAGTGGGCAGGAGCCACTATATCTCTTTTGCTCATTGAGATGTCCCTAAGCATGACAGAGCAGGTGCAAGCAAATATTTGTCCTTGTTAAGGGTCTTCGACTCAGGCTGATCCAGTGTTTGCCACAGAGAAAAATACATAGGCCATGGTGCATCAAGGCTGCGGGGGACAGTCCTAACCTCATTGCTCAGACCACACTTCTTTGATTTTGTGACCCACTCCCCTTATCTGTGACCAGCTTGTTTGTACAGGCAACAGTCCCAAGGATTGCCAGGTCCCCAAGTTGGCAGACCTCTGAGGCTGTATCCAATGGCTGTTCAGGACTAGGAAGCCCATGAGACAGTCACTGTGAACATAGCAAGTAGGTTCCGTCTCCTCCTCTGCAGCCAGTCCCCCTCCTCATCTGTATCTCAGGAAGCAGTGGGAGGATGACCAGGTGGTTATACTATCATCCTTTAGGTTGTGTTTAGGATACTGTTTGCTGTTTTGGCTATGGAGAGACTGACAGGGAAGCTGGGGTATCCCTAAAGTCAGCCAGAGAACCTTGGGGAGGAGGATTGCTAGGGAGCAGGAAGAAGTAATAAGAAGCTCACCTCTCGGGCCTGGGGAGTCCTAGTGCTGACCTGAGACTAGGTGGCTAGCAGTAAATACATGTTTAGACGAGGAGTTTAAGGGCTACAGTTAAAGAGGAGGATTTAATAGAATGAGAAATCAATAGCCCGGAGGAGGTTAAGATGTGTAAGTGAGTCGCCGGCTGCAGGGCACTTAATAAAAAAGAAAAGTTTCAGATGACAGAAGATGGAGACACAGCCAGGCAGAGAACTAGACTGACTCCTCTCTCCAGGGGCTGAGGCATGGAGGCTCCAGCACTGAAGTGAGGGGCAGCCCTCTGCTGTCTCTCTTGGGGGTTACAAAGCCTGGATGCCTCCCTTGCCCCCTCAAGGCTTGACAGTACAGTGGTTAGCGCTATAGCTAAAGACATTTCACTCGCTTCCAGATTCAGTCATGGGGTGTTGGGGGGACAGAGACTGAATCAGTCCCTGGAGCCTCAGCGGGTGAGGGAGGTGCCTGGCAGTGGCTACGCTTGTTCACATCAGCAGCATGATTACGTTTTCATTTCAGAGCCTGCCACTCAAGACTGTAGAGCAGTGAGTGGTTCTCAATCGTCCTAGTGCTGGGCCCTTTAACATGGTCCCTCATGTGTGGTGACCCTCAACCATAAAATCATTTAATTGCTACTTCATAACAGTAATTTTGCTACTGTTAGGAATTTTAAAGTAAACATGAGATATACAGGATGGCTGACGTGTAACCTCTGTTGGGGTTGCGACCCACAGGTTGAGAACCGCCGCTGTAGAGTAAGGTGTCCCTAGGAAGGTTGGTAAAAGGATGTCCTGTGCTGCACTTTGGGGAGGTGGTGGAACCTGTCTGTCTCTCTGTCTGTCCTTTTCCTTCCTTCATTTATTATTATTATTTTTAAGTCAATGGAGTCTAGACTGGATTTAGAATCAGAGACTGAGAAAGGAGAGTCCTAGGGTTCAAGGAACAATGTGTTTAAGCTGCCAGCAGGGCCTCCACAGAGCTGATTCAGAAGGGCTGGTAGGAACCATTGTCTCAGATGTCAGTAACTAGGGGGAGACCACACTATCATTTGAGGGTAAGCGGGGTCAGGGTCAGGGTCAGGACTCTAGCCCTGGGTCTAGTCTCTGTCGGAGGACTGAGATGGAAGGTCACCTGCCATCTGCCCAAAGGGTGAGACATTGGTCCTCAGGAGCACCTGTTCCTCCCAAGGCCAAGAATCTTATGCAGAATAAAGCTGCACTTGCTGGGCAGTGACGCTTGTTTGGCTGCTGGGAAAACCGATGGAAGGATCTGGTTCCTGCAATATCTTGAAGTTGTAGCCCTGTGGATGATTCTCCAGCCTCTGTCCCCTCCTGGTTTTCTGAGAATGACCATCATCAAGTGCCCGTGTGTCTCGGGTGCTGCTCTGGGTGCTGCTCTGGGTGCTGCTCTGGGTGCTGCTTTGGGAATCCTGAGCTGCCCTGCAGCTCAGAGCAGTAGGTGCTGTTGTGCTCCTCCCTATGAGCAGACCCACAGGTACATGGCTTGCGCCAGGTGACACCTAGTGGTGAACAGAGCCAGAGTATAGATAAGAGCTTGGGCCATGTTCCTGGTCTTCATGAGGCCAAGATGCCTTGCTGGGCAGTTGTAAATGTGGAGGATGTGACAGGTCCCACTCCAAATGCCTAACGTACCGTGGATGCTCGGTTGGTGCAAATGACTTCTAAATTTACTAGGTTTTACCTTCTGCCCAACCATGACTTTGTTCTTTGGGTCCTCACTCAACCCTCCTCTTTGGGAACCCACTGGGGATGTGAAGATTCAAAGCCAGTGCTCTATTTCTACCTCCCTGGGGGGTTCAGTGTAAACACTGAAAGCCCTTGGCCAGGAAGGTGACTGCGGGCGTGAGGAGTTGGAGGCCTGAAACACACTGAAGGCTGATGATACTTACCTGGTGGAGGCAGCAGTTGCCTGATCCCTGGTCCCTCAGGACTGTGCCACAGTTGCCTTGCATCCATCTATGACTATAGTTTATGGGCACATGGTGGGGACAGGCAGGTACACGCCAAGGCTGGCTCTTACAAAGTGTGTCCCACTATCTGCCAAATTTTCTAGGTGTCTTAAGTCTCGGGGCAGAAGGACCACTGCTCTGTGAGCTTCTTGGTAATTAGGTGATGCTGCACCTAGCCCATCCAAGGGCCTCAATTTCAGATGACCCAATCTAAGAGCCCAGGGTGGGACAACTAGGGGACAAAGCTCACCAGTCTATTTGAGTCAAAACAGCATCACCCACATTTCTTCAGAAAAAGAAGAGGCTGCCGGCATCCAAGTACATTGGCTAGATCGCCTCTGCCAGGTGAGGTGCACAGACAGCAATTGGTCCGTCAGCAAGGCAGGATCAGCCAGTGCCACGGTGGAATCTCATCTCAACTCTGCTGTCCAGAGCTTGACCTTGGGCACAAGGGGTTAGGGGCAGAGCTGACCTTTGCCCTGTATCCTGGATCAGTGTTTCTGCTGTGTTTCTTGTTCCCTGCCTCTGTTCGGAAGTGTTACTGTGAGTTCTCCCTCACCAGCAACCCCACACTGTCCAAGGTCACACAGCCGAACTGTAATGCCACCCTGGTTGCACTAGCCCTGTGTCCTTTCCCTGGCTAGGGTCTCTCTGAAGATCTGGAGATGGATGTGTGTATTGGAGCCTACAGGCCCCAGGATTGTAGGGACTGAGTAACATCTCTACCTGGGCCAGCCAGGTGGATGGTGGCAAGGAGAAGCCAGGCAATGCTCGGATGCTTTAGGGAAGTCCTCAGATCACCTGCTGACCCTATAGAAGTGGGGTGTACTCAGTATCCTGTCCTCAACAGTGAGGGCAGGGCCTGCAGGGAGCAGGTGCTCAGTGCAGAGTCAGTGGGCATAGAGGGGGCTTTCTTAGGAGGTGCCTGGCTATAGAAGCTGTATCTTAGGACTCTGGATTTTCAGTGAGCCTGAGGGTGCTCAAGTGACCTTCAACACACAGATGTCTGGTGTTGAGAGTTCACTGTGTAGATCTCAAAACACCTTTTTCATCTTGTATGGCACAGTCACCCTCAGGTTAGTGTAGCTTATAGTGAGATAAACTAGTGCGTGGATCTCGGGGCTGCCTGGATCTCGGTCCATCTGATCCTGGCACCAGGAAGTCTGTGATGGTGAACTGGATGGGGGTTTGGGCTGAGGCATATGGGGTAGCAGCTGTGATTATAGATCAGGCTAGGGTACACAGCTTTCATAAATGAGGAGTAGGCCCTGGGAACAGAAGCCAGATCTGGGGGTGTTAGTACAAGTGACTGATGTGATCTAGGGCCTATGTGCACGCTAATTCATTGATATAGAGCCTACATGGTTATCTGAAGGTCATTGGCAGTATGTGGAAAAGAGTCCTAGGACAAGACCCATCAGTGCGGGAACAAGAGGCACAGGGATCTAGGAAGACTTCTAATCTAGTGTGGCCTTTTATCACCTAGTCCTGAACCCACTGGGCCTGCACCATGGACTCTCCTGTGGACACTGGCCCATGTTCCTGGCACTACTCAGGGCTATGAGCAGGTTCAGGTTCCCCTTCTTTACCCATTTGGCTGATTGTCTACAAGGTGGATTGAAGGAATCCTGTGGTCTAGTGTGAGCTTTATGGGCAAGAAAAGATCTACTTGTGGTAACTGATCTGAGCACAGAATTCTTTGTTTCTTCTCTAAATGGGGAAACCTGAGGCTCAGAGAGGGGAAATAACTCCCCTGATTTGGAGAATCAGGATTCCATACAGGCTCCCCTGTCTCCTGGACCACTGATCTCATGCCTTATTTCCACATGACCTTTCATGAAAAGAGAGAGGGCACAGCCCTGCTACCCTGCTCCTGCCTGGCTGAATGTAGTGTTTTCTCCCTCACCAGAACCCAACAGCTAGCCAGCCACTGGGGCCATATAGAGAAGAGACTATAGGGTGTGTATAAATCCACCAAGATAACAGAAACATGGCATCTGAGCCCAGTTTGGCTGTGTTGTCCAGGTTGGAACGGGCAGGGCAGGGCCAGGTGAACTAAATTTTATACAATCTAAAGGAACTTCCAGGAGCTAGCAGAACTGTGGGAAGGGAGGACTTAGCTTCTCAGGGAGAGGCTGGCTTAGTTTGTAGGAAGCTGTCTGGGGTAAGAGCCAGGAGACAGGAGAGGGCTGGACAGCTGGGATAAGAGTCCCTCTTTGCTTGCTTTGCAGCCCAGGATAAGCCAGTGTGCACATCTAAAGGGAGGGACAAAGACTACAACATCTGTACAAGGCTCCTTAAATCATAAAGTTTGGTCCAGTAATTTGGTTTGATTTTATTCATATAAATGTCAAAGTATAGTAACAGAAGCCAGGGTGATAGGTACTCTTGGAGGGGCCCTCAGGAGCCATTGGGTTGCTAGCCACACTCCAGTTTGTGATTAGGGCATGCTGACACGGATACTCATTAGCTGGTTTGACACTTAGGTGGGCTTTTGTGCCCCCGCCTTCTACTTCAGTTTCAGAGTTTGAGGCTTAAGTGCTTATAATGAAGGTAGTGGCCAGGGCCTTATTGCTGAAGAATGGCCATTTGAGAGGACATTGGAGAGGAGACATGAGGTGACGCTAACAAGAATATTAGGTGGTGGGTTTTTTTTTTTTTTCGAGACAGGGTTTCTCTGTGTAGCCCTGGCTGTCCTGGAACTCACTCTGTATGTAGTAGGTGGTGGTTTTGGAACAGTTTTCTGCAGTGGGTCACATGCATTTTCTTATCCCATCCTGCAACAACCCATATTCACAAGTGGGGAAACTGAGGTTGGGGGAGCTTGCTGAAAGTCACCCAGCCAGCTGGACAGCAGAGGTGTGGCTCAGGCCAGTGAGCCACATTCCCAGGCCAATGGAGTCTGCAGGACACCTGGCCATGCAGCACTGGACGCCTTGACCCCTTACTTGTTTACCTGGATGTCTGTCCCCACATCTGTGTCATCTCTGAAGTTCTGACTGTCGGTCCTGCATAGCTGCAACTTTCATGGAAAGAGTGGGATATCCTGAGTCCCTGCACTGCTCCCAGTCTGGAGATGCTTTCAGAATGGAATTAGTGAGAATCAGGAGCTTGGAGGGAGTGGGTGGGGACGGTCTCTGGAACTGGGGAGGGAAAAGGACTAGAAGAGGCTGTAGGCACAGGAGGGATTCTCAGCTGCAGCCCTCTGGCCAAATCTCACCAGGTGAGGGGGGAAGACTTGCAGAGTTTATCCCAGCAGAGGGGGCAGGGGGAAGCTGCTGTGGCTGGCTGAGTGTGGGTTTCCTCACTCCCCAGAGCTCTACTGAGGATTTAGAGCTTCATAGACACCTAGCTGATCATCTGGGGGTGGTGGAGGCAGGGCTGGGCCTGGGAGGAGGATGCTTTCTACCTCTCTTACACTCATACAAAGGCACGGTTGATGTGTGGCCTTGTCTGGGGAGAGGTGGTTGTATCTGTGTTTAGAAGTGGCTAGCAAAGCAAGTGTGTGAAGCTGCATTATGACTCAGGGTTCCTGAGCAGGTAGGAAAAGGGGGCCCGGCGCTGGAGAAGGGTCCCCCTTTCCCAGCTAAGGCAGCCTCACTTCCCTTTGTCAGAGAGGCCTGCTCCCATCCACTCCTTCAGTCTTGGAGTCTCAGAATCTAGCCTTCGGCAGTAACATGCATACATGTAACTTGCTTGCTTATTGTGGTCTATGTCTTAGACTTATGCTCAATGTGCTACTCTGGTCATTCCTATTTGGCTGCTGGCTTAGGGCAGGAACCTCCCGTGGAGAGGTCCCATCCATTGCATCCATTGGCCAAGAACCTATCTGCAATGCTGTTCCTGGTTCCCAGTGTGGCCTTGGATTCCTGACTCAGAATCTTTTCATAGGCTGTCCCTCCAGGTTGGAATCTCTGCTTCCATCTCCCCTCCTCCTCTGGTATTTCTATGGCTTATCCTTTCCTGATGCTCGTTCCCTGTACTATCCCAGTCCCTTCCAGAAACAGCCCTGTGCTGTGCCCTTTCTCCCTTGGAGACCTGCAGCTGCCTGCTCCCTGTTCAGGTTCCCTATTGGGCACGAGCTGAGCTTGGAGGTCAGGCTAGGTCTGTGGCCCCCAGATTATGGGGCCTTCCCTAGCATTGCCTATCTTTCTGGGTAGGTCGGTGGCCCACTTAGGAATCAGGGGACACTAAGGCTGAGTCCCTAGAGCCCACCACACCTTATTCTTGCTATGCATCTAAGAGTCTGACCTTGAAAGGGCCTGTGTTCTGACCACCAAGGCGCAGGTGGGGTGGGATGTCTGCCTTTGACAAATAGCTCTGTGGTCCCCTGGACATGCAGGCTAATTCAAGTGCAAACAGTGTATTAGTATTTATTACTTGTGCTCCACTGCGAATAAAATTTGAGTTTTAAAAATAATGGTGAGTAAATGAATGGTTGGATAGCCTGTGGGGAGAGGAGCTGGGGAAGGTGCAGGAACAAAGTGGCAGGGGACCTGGCTGTTGCAGAGCCTGCCATGGCTTCTTTGGGGAGCAGCTCCCATATGTCTGGAATGGGGAGGAGTTCATATGCAGGGCAGAATTTACTGGAAAGCATATTTGCCAATGGCGGCTGCGTATCCGCAGGCTGAGGAGGTGGCTGTTGTCTGGGTGAATAGCTTCCGAATATCTATTTCAGACATCTGTGCTTAAAATCCTTAATTCGGGAAGCTGTTTCCTGTGAAGTCTGTCCCTGTGCTCCAGCAAGCTCCTCTGTTTTCCCATGACTGGCTTAGAGGGTAGACCGGGCTCAGCCTCATAGCGCCGAGAATGCCATTCAGAGACCTAGCAAGGGTCACAGGAAACCAAGAATGTTCTGTAGGTGCCATGATGCAGGAAGATTGAAAGAGCAGAGCCCATGCAGGTGCAGAGTGCCTTGAGAGAACCAGGCAGGGGAGCTCTGGGGCAACAACACCCTCTTATCAACAGCAGACACACTCTGCTAGTTGGTGCACCACAAATATGCACTTGAACGAGATGAGAGTTGTGGGTGGAGCTCGGTTGGCAGAGCCCTGGGTTCAGTGCCCAGCAGGCATCCTGATCCTCAGTCATCAGGTATGGGGGTGCCTTGCCTGTAATCCTAGTACTCCAGAGGTAGAGGCAGGAGGATTAGAAGTCCAAGGTCATCCTTGTCTATATAATAAGTTCAAGGCCAGGCAGTGGTGGCGCACGCCTTTAATCCCAGCACTTGGGAGGCAGAGGCAGGTGGATTTCTGAGTTCGAGGCCATCCTGGTCTACAAAGTGAGTTCCAGAACAGTCAAGGCTACACAGAGAAACCCTGACTTAAAAAACCAAAAAAAAAACCAAACAAACAAACAAAAAAAAACCCAACCAAAAACCAAGTTCAAGGCCACTCTAGGATACACGAGACTCTGTCTCAACAAACAAACGAGAGGAGACCTGATGCTGGAGGCATTAGGAGTCATTTTGGGTCTCGGTGACTTAGTTTGCTTGCAAACTGTTGATGATTCAAAACACTCTGCATTTCTGCCATGAAGAGATCACACTGTCTGGTCTAATATCTTTTCAGATACCTGAAGACAGTCCTCACACTGCCCTCCAGCCGTGGATTTGCTTAGAGTGTCTCAAGGACCTCCATGGCACTGGGAGGAGCATTCTGTGGTGGAGGGAGCTGCAGCCTCTTGTATCATATTGTGTTGTCAGAGGTGAGCCTCCATGTTGTGGCTCCCGTGTGTGGTTTGTCTGTGGAAGGCTGGAGGGAAGTTCTTTCTTGCCTCTCCCTTGCATCTGCTCAGACCTCAGTACTCCAGTGTGAGCTCTATTGTACACCGTCACCTCCAGCTGGCTGGGGTGTCATCAAGTGTTACAGGAGCAAGGAAGCAGGTCAGTCCAGAGTCACTGCTGGAACCAAGTTCAGCCTGGCTCCTCAAGGCCCCTGCTACCTGGTAGTCTGTGTCTCTAGATGTCACATGAGGTTAGTCAATAATTTTTGGGTGTCACAACTGAGCAGGTGTCATGCTGCCCTCCCCTGTTAATCTCAAGTGGAAACTTTCCCCACCTCCATCCCTGGATGCTTTCAGTGTGAATAACCTCAGCCCACCTCGAAGGCACTTTACTTTCTATAAGCCATTGAATGAAGTGGACAAGACCTCCGAGAGCAGTGGTTCTCAACCTTCCTAATGGTGCGGCCCTTTCATACAATTCCTTACGTTGTGGTGACCACCAACCATAAAATTATTTTCTTTTTTCTTTCTTTCTTTCCTTTTTTTGCATCTGGATCTCTCTTTTTTCATAGTTTTTTTTTTTATTAAACTAATAAAATTTATTTTAAAATATACAACTCAGTATTGACATTTTTAAAGTTATCAAAATAATTTATAATAGTTAAATGCTTCTTAACTATACATGATATCTTTTGAAGCTAAAAGTAATACACACAACCAGTTTTTAAAATCTATTTGGAACATTAAACATGATAGAAGTAGAAAAAAATCTCTTATGAAGTCCTCTATGAAAGGAAATTGTGACAAGTTCCTGATTAGACAGAAACCGTTCCATCTCCAAGGGAGAATATGCAGCATAACTGTGGCTTCATAGAATGAACTGGGTAGTCTCCCTTCTGTTTTTATTTTGTGGAATAGTTTGAAGAGTATGGTATTAGGTCTTCTTTTTGTTGTTGTTGTTTTTTTGGTTTTTTGGTTTTTTTCGAGACAGGGTTTCTCTGTGTAGCCCTGGCTGTCCTGGAACTCACTTTGTAGACCAGACTGGCCTCGAACTCAGAAATCCACCTGCCTCTGCCTCCCAAGTGCTGGGATTAAAGGCGTGCGCCACCACTGCCCAGCTATTCTATGTCTTTTTATTGGGGAATTGAGTTCATTGATGTTAAGAGATATTAAGGGATAGTGATCGTTGCTTCCTGTTATTTTTGATGTTATTTTTATGTGTTTGTGGCTATCTTCTTTTGGGTTTGTTGAAAGAAGATTACTTTCTTGCTTTTTCTAGAATGTAGAAAGCATCCTTGTGTTGGCATTTTCCATCTATTATCCTTTGTAGGGCTGGATTTGTGGAAAGATAATGTGTAAATTTGGTTTTGTCATGGAATATCTTGGTTTCTCCATCTATGCGAATTGAGAGTTTTGCTGGGTATAGCAGCCTGGGTTGGCAGTTGGGTTCTCTTAGGTTCTGTATGAGTTCTGCCCAGGATCTTCTAGCTTTCATAGTCTCTGGTGAGAAGTCTGGTGTAATTCTGATAGGTCTGCCCTTATATGTTACTTGACCTTTTTCCGTTATTGCTTTTAATATTCTTTCTTTGTTTTGTATATTTGGTGTTTTGACTATTATGTGATGGGAGGAATTTCTTTTCTGGTCCAATCTATTTGGAGTTCTGTAGGCTTCTTGTATGTTTATGGGCATCTCTTTCTTTAGGTTAGGGAAGTTTTCTTCTATAATTTTGTTGAAGATATTTACTGGCCCTTTAATTTGTGAATCTTCGCTCTCTTCTATACCCTTAGGTTTGGTCTTCTCATTGTGTCCTGGATTTCCCAGATGTTTTGGGTTAGGAGCTTTTTGCATTTTGCATTTTCTTTGACTGTTGTGTCAGTGTTTTCTAAGGTATCTTCTGCACCTGAGATTCTCTCTTCTATCTCTTGTATTCTGTTGGTGATGCTTGCATATATGACTCCTGATTTCTTTCCTAGGTTTTCTAACTCCAGGGTGTCCCCCTTTGTGATTTCTTTATTGTTTCTATTTCCATTTTTAGATCCTGGATGGTTTTTTTCAATTCCTTCACCTATTTGGTTGTGCTTTCTTGTAATTCTTTAAGGGATTTTTGTGTTTCCTCTTTAAGGGCTTCTAGCTGTTTACCTGTGTTCTCCTGTATTTCTTTAAGGGCGTTGTTTATGTCCTTCTTAAGGTCCTTTATCATCATCATGAGATGTGATTTTTAAATCAGAGTCTTGCTTTTCTGGTGTGTTGGAGCATCCAGGGCTTGCTGTGGTGGGAGAACTGGGTTCTTATGATGCCAAGTAGGCTTAGTTTCTGTTGCTTCTGTTCTTGCCCTTGCCTCTCACCATCTGATTATCTCTGGTGTTAGCTGGTCTTGCTGTCTCTGGCTGTGGCTTGTCCCCCCTGTAAGCCTGTGTGTCAGCACTCCTTGGAGACCAGTTCTCTCTGAGAGGAATTTGGGTTTGGAGAGCTGTGGCACAGGGTTCGCTCTGGGGTGCAGACAGAAACCGGAAGAATCCTGTCCCTGGCTGTTCCTTGGTTCCTGTGTCCTGATGGCTCTGGGCGGGTCCCTCTTCGGCCAGGAATTTGAGCAGAAGTGGTGGTCCTATCTGTGCTCACAGGTGTGTTGGCACTCCTGAGAGATCAACTCTCTCCCGACAGTATTTGGGTATGGAATGCCGAGACACAGGATCAGCTCTGGACGCAGACAGAAACTGGAAGGCGCTGGTTTCTTCTTAATCACCCTACTTTCTTAGCTCCAGCTAACCAGCATCAATTGTCCCAGTTGTCTCCTTTTCCTCTTGAGTATAAAGCCAGAGACACATGGCCAAAGCTGCCAAAGTTCTGCTGCTTGCAGGAGCTGGAACATGGGCCCCTTGTTCTATTACATTATCACTAACTTCCTCTTTTCCAACTCCCTCATTGCCTAAGCTTGGCTGTCCTGGAACTTCCATAAAATTATTTTCATTGCTACTTTATAACTGTAATTTTACTACTGTTATGAATTGTAATGTAAACATCTGTGTTTTCCTATGGTCTTAGGCAACTGTCAAAGGGGTAGCAACCCAGAGGTTGAGAGCAACATTGCTAGGGCATCAGTGGCCACTGGAAACCCCGGGCTGTTGATATCAGACTGAGTGACTGTGGTAATTCAGTGTGGCTGCTCTGGCCCTCCTTCCCAAGTCCTGACTAAGCTCTCTGCTCAGTTCCTTCTGGCTGCCTGAGTCCGGGGGCCTACCCTGGACTGGGACACAGGTCCAGTGGCCTTTCAGCATTAGTAGAAACTGTCCCAACAGCTGGGAGGCATTGAATCAAGGTCTCCTCCGAGGAAGGAAGGGTATTGTTTAGACATTTTGTGTAAATTAGTAATATTGTGACTGTTAATTGGATGTCCATTGATTGTCTGTCAGAGGTTTGATTTACTTTGTCCTTCCCCTGGAGCCTCAGACACTAGGAAAAGCTTGCTGGCTTTGCCCTGCTTCTCTTCTGATGTGGACTCCATCTCTGCACCTGCGAACCTCTGTTTCATTCCACTGGCTTTGTAATTAAGGGATTTTGTTTCCCTGCTCCAGCCTTGACCCCCCTTCCCCCTGCAGCCACTGTCCCAAGCGGATTCTGCATTCTTTAAACAGAGTTTTCTGAAGTCTTAGGCACAAGGACAAAAACAGAAGTGGCTGCTGCTGCCTTTCTTGGGGGGATTTCAGCATTCTAAGTGTTTCTTTGGAAGGGCATGGGAAGGGCAGTGTCCCAGAATGCATCAGGTTGTGCTGCTGCCTGCATTAGTTCACCTGGTCTGTGGTTGGTTGAGCTGTGTGCGGATGGAACCAATTCTATGCCAGGCCCTGTGATCAGCACTAAGGAAGAATTCCTGAATTTAACCCAGAGATAGTAGATACTGGGTAGCATGGAGATGCCACTGCAAGGACCATGGGGACACTGAAAAGGACAGTCACCTCAGCACTGGCAGCAGGACAGGCATGATACCTGGCAACTCTTGGGTGAAGTTTGAGAGGAAAAGATGGAGCTGCCCCAGCAGACATGCCTCCTGAGCAGGGACAAGCCTATAGTCGTAACTGACACTGGGCATCGGATGGGAGGTGGTAGGGGGTGCACCTTGACTAGCCATGTTTATGCTAAGGACGGTGTACTGCAGACCCACACTCACCAAGCACAGGGCCTTACTCTAGGGGCTTTTCTTGGGTGGTCTGGTTTGTCCCTTGTCACATGCAAGCTCTGTTGACAGAGCTCAGTACGCCTCCTTGGTGGGAGACTAGGGGTATGAGCTGAGGCTTGTCTAACTCAGGAGTGCTGGTTCCTTATTCTCCCTTTCCACCGTGTAATTGCTGTGTGGCTCAAAGAAGTAATAAAAAAGGTTAGGTCTGATGTGTGCACCGAAATGTTTTAGCTTCATCCCGGAAGACGCCACTGGAAGGTGTTAAGCAGAAATAGCTTGGTTGGATCTGTTGTGTGGAACATGGACAGGACGAATACAGGCAGGGACTGGATGGGTGCCTAGGAGCCTGGTATGATCCTGTAGGGGAGACACTAAGTGTGGGTCAGGACACAGACAACAGGACAGCCCTGAGAGTCAGGAAGGAGGGAGAATCTTCAGGACGGGCTCCATTAGGAGCCGTTGAGAGTGGTGGGTAGAAGGCCAGTCTTGTACGCCTCTCAAATTCTTCCTGGGAGCAGTTGACACTCAGTACCTAAGACAGGGCAGTTGGGGACCTGGGTAACTGTAGAAGGTGGTAGATTCAGTTCTGACTGAGATTGGTTGAACTTGAAGCAACTGAGGGACATCCTCCTGGAACTGAATATACACCACAGCCCTGGGAACACAGACAGCAAGAATGACGATTCTAGAACGGGGATAGATGGAGATGGGAGTCCCCAGAGTGAGGTTGGGTGTGGGAAGGAAAGGGCAGAAGACCGAGCCTCTCTACTGGACATACTCAGGGTCTGGGTTCACTAGAGACTGGAAGAGCCATGTGTGGTAGTGCATATCCATAACTCCAGTGTTCAGGAATCTATGGCTGAGGCAGGAGGATGGCAAGTCGGAGGCCATCCTGGGCTACGTACATGGTGAGACCATCACAAAACACAACAAAATCCAAAGATTCTAGAAGTAGTATCCCTAGTAGGACAGCAGGGGATGCAGGAACCTGGGAAGGGGGGATGGAGGGAGGGGGTTTACTCCAAGGGTGCGGTGGTACAGATCCATGAGGCAGCACATTGTCTGTGAATTGGCTACTAAGAGGCCATGGTTGTCTCTTAGTCACTCGAGTACAAGAATGTGTGACTGCCACCCGTCAGCTGTTCATCTCACTGGATGAAATCGTAGCTAAGAAGCTGTTCTCCATGAGTCTATTTCCCTCAGGGACTGGCAGCAGTAAGCAGTCCGTGGCAGTGGGCGGGCAGAAGGGATTGCCAGCGGTACCACCTAGTGTTGTAGTTCTATTCTTGTCTCAGGTATTGGGACCCCGAGTGCTTTGCAGTGGCTCTCAGCCTGGGATCTCAGTCCCTCTGACCCCGGGGACTTGACACATCTTTGACTTTCAGGATTTATGGCTTCTTTTCTCTGTATCCTTGAGGCCTTTCCCCCTTCTTGAGTAAGCGCCCTGCCTTTCCTCCAGTTTTGCCCTGGTTGCTCTGGAATTGTTCAGCTGCCTTTTCTGGCTGAGGTTGACCTAACAAAGGCCTTGATTGGTCCAAATCACACCCCTTCTCGGTCTCATGCAGTGAGTAGGCTGGGAGACGCTCACCTGTGCTACCAACTCAGTGGTTCCCATGGGGATGACTTGAGGGTGTCTGTCTCTCTCCTGGGACTGCATTTGGGAGCTTGGCACTCAGGACCCAATAGGCCTTTCAGGGGTTAAGAACACCAGATACAGGCAGGATCACACAGGCATAGGCACCCAGCACCGGCTGGGAAGCCTCACCGTTCATCACTGCAAGGATTCAAGTCTACAGCTGCCCCTGGGAATTCTGGGAAGGCACCAGTGGTCCTGCCAGTGGCCTTCTGCAGCTGTTTCTTTGACTCTCAGGCAGTGGTTCCCAGTAGACTGGGCCCAAAGGGCTTGGCTGAGACTTGGAAACTAGGCACCAGACGCGAGCCTGGTGTTGAGTATTAGATGCCAGGTGAGAGCTACTGGGACCCTTTCCGGGGCTGCTGGGGCTTCTTCAACTGTCAAGTTGCCATTGCGGTTCTCTGCCATGATGGTGAGCTTTCTACCACATCTGCGGCTGCTTGTGTTAGCAGTGTAGCCTGAGCTACTGAATGTAGGCAAGGAAAAGCACTCCGGCTTTACTGGACCTAATGTTGCAAACCCAAGGGAGGTCCACAAGAGAGTGTTCCTGAACCTCCAAGTGAGCACAGCAGCTTGTTTATATAGCTGGAGGAGTAAGTACTTGGGCCAATCACAGCCATTTGTCTGGACCAATCACAGGCTTGCCTCTTAGCACCAATCACAGGCACCGAGCCTTGCGTTCTGGACAAACACTGCAGGCCTTTTAGCCACGGCAATCCGATCATCAGGCAAAGCGGTCCCTCTTGGCCAAGATAGAAATGGTTGCAGGGCCATCTAGAGTTCACTGAAGCTTGTGACAGCAAGAGGCCTGGTGCAAACCGTTCGCAATAATCCTGGCTGGAGCTCTGTGCTCAGGAGCCAGGGCGGTCAGCTTTGGTCTGCTGTAGAGCCATTTCAAGGTGTCAATGGAGTGTTTGGTACTGCCGGTGCTTGCAGATGGGTAGTCGGGCTGGCTGTTTGACTAAAGATCTTCCTTGTTTAGAGACGGACTCAGCAACGAGAGTGTGTCCAACAGCTACTGGCAAGTTAGATTGTCCCAACCTCTACATCTTTGCTTGTTTATAGGAACACGTGAGGAATACTCATAAACTCTTAGAAGAACTCATTGTTGGTACCAACAGCAATTTAAAACTGATTTTAATAATGTTTGACATCTACCTAGAGACCAGGCTACCCCTTGTTTGTCTCACTGAGCAATGAGAGAGGTGGGAAGGTCTGGAGAGCGCCTCAGGCAGATGAGGTTGGGTTAGAGACTAGGGCACACCTGGAGCGGGGGCATGCAGGGTCTGGGGCTGGGGGCTGGGTACCTCCACCGCGAGAAGGGAAGAACAGTTTACAGAGCAAGGGGTGAAGGTTAGGATGAGCCACCTTCTGGTTTGCCCAGGATTGAGATGTTTCCTCAGAGGCAGGACTCCTGCACTTGTGCTGAGCCAGGTTGGCCCAAGGTAGGGATCAGGCTAGCCAGTTTAGGAGTGTGGCCACCCTGCATACAGTGGGCTTTCCTGTGGGGTCTAATTTGCAAGTTCTTCTGACTTCTGAGGGCTAGGTATTCTCCCGACAGCCTGCTCTTAGTCAACAGTGTATCTCACTGAGCCCTAAGGCAGCTTGGCCCAGCCCTGCTGGACAGTCAGAGCAGAGTCAGATGAAGTCTGGAGGATTCCCCTAGTGGAGAGCACAGGGAGAAGGGAGTGGAGGATTAGTGCTGAGCATGCTGGGAGATAGGAGATGTTGAGGGCATGGCCATTCCAGGGCATCGATGGTCCCAAGGCCAGAAAAGGTAGAGTGGCTTTGGGGTGTGAAGGGGCAGAAGTAAGGGAAAGGAGCCTGCCAGGGTCCATGTCCAGCCTCCAGGGATTATGGCCCTATACAGGAAGGCTAGAAGTAGCCCTGTGGTCCATGCAGGGTTTGTATTGGTTTGTTTTTACTTCTGTAGGGCAGGGGTGATCAAAGAGCCAGGAGCACAACTATCTCAGGACCATGGCGGTGCAGCCTTTGGTTGCAGACTTAAGACCTGTGGGGTGGGAGATGGAGGCTCTGCTTAGAGGAGGGAGTGGAGTGGGTGGGGCAGGAACTGAAGGCAGAGGAGGGGAAGTACCAGGATCACCAGAGGAGAGATGAGTCAGCTCTGGGAAGGAAGGGTCAGGCTAGCCAGGTTTAGAGCCTGAGCCATCAGCTAAGCCTCCTGTGTTCTTGCTGAGAAGCGCTAAGATGAGGCCTTTCCTGGTTTCACTGCAGGCCCCTGGGCTGCCTGGGGGAGTAAGGCTCCCCTCCAGGCTGCCTTGTTTTCTCATGAAGTGTTATGTCTGTTCCGCAGTGGATTTAGGGCTCACCTAGACAAGATTCCTCACTAACAAGCCAATTACAAGGGCTTAATGGAGGTCCAGTCATGGGTCCAGATGTCAGGCAGACTTCGTGTGAGTCCTGGGGCCATTACTAAAACTCCACAGGCTTTCTGTCAAGATGCAGACTCTCTCCTGCCTGGAATATTCTTTCTCTTCTTGTCCATACAGAAAACTCCTATTCCTACTTCAAAACCCAGTCAATGTTACCTTTCTTATGAAGCATGCCCACTCCTATGTTGAGGAGAATTCTTTGCCTACTATGGGCATCATACCATGTACCTGTGTGATGGACAGCCTGTGGGTGGAGTGGGCACTACACCATGGGCCTGGATGTGACCCAGTGACAGGTGCATGTGATCAGTATAGATGCTAGGGCACTCAGCCCAGCTGTGTCCGCCTCCTCGAGGTTGTGACAGGCCTAGCTCATTGCAACTACAGTAGAGGTAGGCATTGGCAACAGAGTGACCCTGTGTTTTCTTTGAAGTCCTGAAAATTCCCGGAGTGATAGAAGGAGCCATGTCACTCCCACTGGGAGGTGGTTGGCACCTCCCAGTGGGAACTGAACATAAGAGTCAGAGTTCAGGATCTAATGCCAAAACGTCCCTGGCCCTTTCCTGGGCTTTTGGCCTCTTTGCCTCTTCTGTCCCTTCCCGAGGCACATACCGCCTCCTGATGCACTCTGGGTTTATTTATTTGTTGCTTATTCCTCATCTTCCCCATAGAGCACAGGGTCTGTGAGACTGTGTTTGTTGACTGCTGTGTCCCAGTATCTAGAATGATGCCTGGTATAGAGTAAGCATCTAGAGTGATGCTTGGTATACAGTAGACATCTAAATGATGCCCGATATACAATAGACATCAAAACGTAACAAGTAGATGACAAAGTGAAAGCCCCTGCCTACTTTATTTTTGCTACTTTATGCCAGTTTCTTGGCCTCTCCATCCTTGTTCCAGAAACTTCTGTTTACAAAGTTCTAACATAACAGAGTACAAACAACTTGCTGGAGGACCAGAGGGAGGGAGCAAAGCATTCTCCTTGACGTAGGAGTGGCCATGCTTCACAGGAAGGGTGACATTGACTGGGTTTTGAAGTATGAATAGAAGTTTTCTATATGGACAAGAGGAGAAAGAATATTCTAGGCAGAGCCTAGATCACACACAGAGAGATACAGTGAAGGTACCTGGAATATTCAGAGGATAATTAGAAGGACTGGGATGTGAAGGAAGTGTAGGGTGTGTTGGGGCATTGGAGAGAGTGACTTGGAAAGCTTGGGATGGGCCCCTGCTGCTGTGGGTAGGTGCACCTGTGCAGACTCACAGCACTGAGGGCATTGTTTCTGTTTGTTGCAAATCTGGAAGAATGGCAATCCCCACCACACAGGGCTCTAGTGAGGAGTAAATGGGTTAAATATATGAAGTACTTACACCAGAGCGGAGCAGGCGACATAAACTCTATTATTATTATGCTGCCTGTTGAACTTTTTATACCTCCGTGCACGCACACTTGCACGTGCCTGGCTTCCAGAACAGAGCAGAGGAGAGGCGGGCCCCTGCCTTCCATCCGTGGGCACGGTTTGGACTGAGTGTACTGGATACCGCAGCATGCTTGGCTGGCCCCTCCTGGCTGCAGAGCTGTGTTCAGATCATAGTGGGCCAAAGCCAGGCCCACAAACCGAGGTCAGGACAAACAAAGGTAGCTATGCAGGCATCCCCTGGCGGCAGCCCGCAGGTTATAAATGCAATTCTGCAAGCATTGTGTGTGTTATTGAGAAGCCGTGGGGAGGGTGAGATGCGCCAGAAAGCTGAAAGCAGGCAGATGTTTTTGCAATGAAGGAAAAGGTAGATTAAAAAAGACTCAAAGCAGCAAGTCTCAGGCCATTTTTCCCCAACACCTTGCAAGGAGATTGAAAGCAGACGGGCCTGCAGCACTGGAAGAACAAAGCAGATCGCAGTACGGCAGACAGCAGTTCACGGAGGCCAGTTTGGGTCAACTCACTGACTCTTCTGACTTTCCAAAGCTTACTACGTCTAAGTATCTTCAAATTGGGCACCTCAATTTTAGAGAGCCATGAGCTGTGCCATCTGTGAAGAAAAGATAAAGAGATATGGTTGCCCTGAGGTGAGCAGGCAGCAGATCCCCGTGGATACAGAGAGGCTGAATTTGCCAGTGGATCTGCCCAGTCATTTGCATCTCTGTGTGGTAGACACTACTGGATTCTTTCTTTAGGTCTTGGATGCCACAGGGAGTCATCCTTGGGCCTGCCATGTTTGACACATTCGTTGATGTCTAGGATGAGCTGACTGTCCACTTCACATATGATGCCAGGCTGGCAAGACTGAAGGATGACATCATCAATATGTAGAGTGGATGGGAAAAACACAAGGGCCCAACATACAAGATGTGATTATCCTCCAGCATAGAGAAAGCCTGACGTCTGAGTTTCAAAATTCAGACGCAAGGGCTAGTGGAGACTGCTCACCACTCAATCCTGAAGACCAGTGTGGTGATGTATGCTTGCATCCCAGTGCCAGAGATGGGAAGATGGGCGGGTACCTGGGACTCACTGACCAGCTGGTGTAGTCGAATTGGTAAGCTCCAGTTAAGGGGGGAAAGTGTTTGAGGCAGATACCTGATGTTAACTACTGGCAGGCATGTACACACACACACACACACACACAACACACATGTGCATACACACATATGAACACACACATACATACACTTACACACATACACACATAAACACATACATGTACACACACACACACACAACACACATATACAAACATACACACAGGTACACACACATACACACATGTATACACACACACACACACCACACATAGATACACACACATACAGTTACACACACATATATACATGTATACACACATACATGTACATACACACATGCATACATGTATACACACACACACACTAATTGCATAAACCCAGCCTCGGAGGCCCTCACTCAAGTTCACTCATGACTTGGAGGTAGGCACTTGCTGAAGGAGACATGAGGGTTCATGGCACTGCACTTTGGGTAGCTCATCCTGAAGGTGCACTGTACCCAGGGCTCAGGCTCCACACTGAGACCTGTGACAAACCCAGGGTTCACTGGCAAAATGGTAGAGGAGCCTTGGGGGCCTTCCCTGCAGGAAAGGGGCCGTGGAGAACTGATCCGTATGTCTGGGGCTTTGCTGCAGCAGCGGGCTGATTGTTTGTCTGCTTTGAGTGTCTCCTACGTCTGCCCCAACAGTGCATGTGCAGGACCCCCTTTCTCTCCCCATTAGCCTTGGTTCCAAGTGAATAGTGGGTGAGAGTGGGGAGGGTGGGGGTGGGCGGGGCAGCTGGGCTACAGTTTTCTCAGTGCTGTGCAGCCCTGCAGCCATCCAGGAGAGCTGGGAGGACGGGGGTGTTCATCTGCTTTCTGTGAGGGGAAGGCAGGTGGGTTTGACTGGAGATCTCTCCAGGATGTACTACCTGGGGGGTGCTACCCAGCAGCCATTCACCACACACACTCCCTGGAAGCTCTCCCCAGGCCAGAGACAGAAGTGATCATTGTGTTTTTCCCTCTCTACGCATGTCCTCCACACCTCTATTAGCTCGCTCACCCACGTGCATTATAGATGGGCATTTTCAAAGTGTGCACCTCCTTCCCGACATACCAGGGAGCTCGGGGGAGCTGTTTACAGCCTCGATCTTGGCTCCGTACCACACACAAAGTAGGTGCTTAATAATAAATGAATGCATCTGTTGTAGGATAAATACTCACTCTCCCGTGTTCTGGAGCACACACACACAGTTGTTCTTAAAAGTCACAAAGCAAGATAGCTTCAAGTGAGCTTTCCCTGTTTGGATGGCAGACCCAGGGTGGAGGGCGGAGGGGTGTATCTATGAACTGCGCAGCCGTAGGAAGCAAGTCCATGATTGACAGCCAAGACCAGTATTTAAATAAAGCTCTTACATTAAGGAGCTTTAGTAAACAAATGTGGGTTTTAGTGTCACAAACAGGCCTCTATATAGAACACAAAAGCCCTTCTACAGAGTCAGGAAGAGGCACAGGAGCAGGCTATGCCTGCTCTTATAAGAAGCAAGAAAATGCCTCTTCAGATGGGGAGACCCTTTCTTTTCCAGGGTGGTGAGAAGGGGTGGATTTCTGGGCAGAGTGCCTTACGACACAGAGTAGTTGATAAGGTGGGCACATGTTAGGGGAAGTTGAGAATGCCCAAGTAGCTGCCCTCTGGTGATGTTTGCCCTCCTCTCTGTCCATAACTTCCTTGGAAAAAGCACAGCACAGGACTCAACCACCCCATATTCCTGAGACTTAGCATTCCAATCAGCTCTCCCTTTTCTTTTTCAGTGAGTCTAGAATCAGTTTTCACATTAGTAATGAAATTGTGTGTATTGCATTAGCCATTATCATTGGCTTCCTTGTGGCTTCAGGCTGCCCGGGCAGACCGCCTCTGGCTCCTTCTCAGCCTCAAGTGCAGGGACAGGCCAGGCACTTATATTTGTTGCTTGTGTGAGAGTTGAGACAGTCAGTCCTTTCTGTTAACTCTACCTCCGTTTCTAAAGATGGAGAGGTCAGGAGAAAAAGAAAGTTAGGTTTCTCCATAGGCCAAGTCAATGTTAAATACCTTTTAACCTGGAAATCCAAAATCCTCAGTGCTTCAAAGTCCAGAGCTATTTGAAAGCTGACAACACCACAGGGTGAAAATTCTACACTGGATTGTTGATGAATCACAGTCAAACACACAAGATTATTAAAAATAGTGTGTAAAATTCCCTGCCTGTGGGCTGTATGTATAAGCTGCATGTGAACTGTAACTAAATTTCACATGTAGACTTGGGTTCATCTCCCTCAAATATCTCATTGTGACAACGCAAATGTTACAAAGTCTGGAAAAAGCTGGGAAATCCAAAACCAGCCAAGCATTTTAAAGACAGGTTCTTTGGGCTTGTACATTAACAAGAAATGCTACGGATGGTTGTGCCATGCTACCTGCAGGGCTGCAGACCCCTGCCTGGATGGTGGGGATAGGATGGCCTCTCCCTAGAGAGGAGTGAAGGGCAGGGTCCTACCTGGGCCAGAGCTTCTCTCCTCCATCACTACCCTGGGCACTTTGGTGCAAGTAAAGGAGCCCTGACACCTGCCCCAGAAACTCTCTGAGTAAACCATAGCCCATTGCCTTTCCAGAGCAGGTGAGGGACATTTGTCAGGGAGACTCCAGAAGGCAGCCATGAAGGTTATGGAGGCAGCATGTAGAATACTGTTGTGGGTGGGAGCCCCTGGAGAACCAGCTCCCTCACATGCTGAAGCCGGGGGGGGGGGGGGGGGGGGG
>CM052706.1:74564835-74674912 GCA_028551405.1 Uromys caudimaculatus
TAATCCCTCACATTTTCGGCTACTTAGTAGCAGGTCATAGAAGACGAGCCTTCCCAATGTGGCCTCATTCTGTGTTTCTAGCAACAGGACAAGTGTTCTTTCCTGGTCCCTCTTTGCAGATGGACTTCTAGTCCTGTGCTCCTCCCAGGAAGCCCAGCTGCCCCTTGTGGCCATCTGTTGCAAAGGAAGCTGGCCAGGGCGTTAATTAGAAGCATTTTAGGTTCAACAAGTCTTATTTGATCTCCAGCTTAGTTTGAGCTGCTACCAGCAAAGTTATTACCAACGTATTTAACGCGATTAAATAGTTAAAGCTATGTCAGTGTCTCTCAGCTGCACAGGGTTACCAAGCACACAAGCAAGTGCTCCTGCAGAGGCTGGGTGGTGCATTTCTAGACAGGGTGTGTGAGCCTTGTGTTCTGATGATGCTTCCGGAGGAGAGAGGAGACCAGCTAAAGGGGAGCCAGCCATCTAACTGCCTGGCCCTCTGAGCCCTCTTCTCAGGTTGTACTACAGGGGTACCTTGGAAATAGCTGAGTTACTGTGGTGGCTTTTTGTCACAGGTAAAGGAGCTACTTGTCAACAGGGGACAAAGTGGGAGATGCATGAGACAGGACTGAGGAGAAGATACCCACGGTTCCATCTCTAGTCTGCAGGAGAGCTCCAGGCCTCTACACAGAGAGGGTTTCACAGCTTCGGCAAGAGTCTGAGGAAGGGCGGGGCAGCTTGGATTTGAGAAAACCTGACCTAATATGCGGTGTGTAAGGGATGCAGAGTCCAGACTATCGAGTGCAGGGTCTGAGCCATCTGAGGTGCCTGGCAGAGGGAAGCTGTGGCATTCCAGGTTTATTTTCTCAAGGATGATCAGGAGAATTTACACCCGAGTTAGTGATGCAGAGCATGGCGGGAAGCCTGTGCTCTACACAGAATTGTGAATATTTGTAATATGGGTCCAAGGTCAATAGTTTTCTTCAGATTCTCCAAGGGGTCTGTGGTTTCAAAGAGTACACAGGATCTGTTGTTTGCCTGCTGTCTAGTTCTCTCTCTGTGGTATGTTTTATTCCACCCTCTGTACTGCCAGCCATAGCAATGATTAGCCACACCTATGTGATCCTTCACACCGTGTGATGCTCACTCCGTGCCTTGTAGTGGATCACATTTTGGAGACTGCTCTTCACCTCGTTCCCTTCCTCCCGGTTCTCCACAACAGAGCTCCTCCGAGATACCCTCTTTCTACCAGCATCAAACCTTGTAGTATGCATTTCCCACAGAGTGTTGATGCCCCCCCCCCCCCGTCTGTTTCACCCACAAGAACCGGTGCTTCTTGAAGGCAGGCGGAGGAAAGCCTCAGGAGCGTTTGTTAAGTTGACGTGAATAAATCATTTCCTCTTGGGAGAGCCACAGTGTGTAGGCATCAAGAGAAATGCTGTTTAGTTAAAAAAATAGACGGGAAGGATATCCTGTGCTCAGAGAGTAGAAGAATTAATGTCGTCCTAAGATGCACAGGCATCCACAAAAGACCTCAGAGGTCAATGCAATCTTGAGCATCAAGACAAAGGTGGGGGTGTCATACTTCTCATTCTGAATTAGATTACAAAGCTATAGTAATAAAAGCCACATGCTATTGACACTAAAAGCAGATACATAAATGAATGGAACAGAACAGAGTCCAGAGATAAAACCACATCTACGGTCAATTAATGGTAACATAGGTGCTGAGGAGATTCAGTGGGGAAAAGACAAGCTCCTCAGTAAATGCTGTAGGGAAAATGTGAATCAGCATACAAATAGCAGGGTGTGGTGGCTGACATCTTTAATCCCAGCACTCTGCAGGTGCAGGCAGAACTGGAAGTGTGAGGGCACCCTGGGCTACATAGAGAGTTCTGGGCTAACCTGGGCTATAGAGTGAGCGCCTCTTTGAAAAACCCAAGTGCTAGGGATGCAGCTTGGTGATAGAGTGCTTGCCTATGTCGTACAAGGCCCCAGATTGGATCCCAAGCACCAGAAGGCAAAACCAAAATGCATACATGCAAAAAAAAAAAAAAAAAAAAAAAAAGAAAGAAAGAAAGAAAACCCATATTTATATCACACGAAATCAACTGAGAATGGATTAAAGACTTCAGCAAAAAGACCCAAGAATATAACACTTTTATAAGAAAATGCAAGAGAAAAGTTCTGGACATTGGGCCTGGCAGTGGTTTTGGGAGTGTGCTGTCAAAAGCTTGGAGAGCAGAGCAGAAGTGAACAAGGGAAACCCTGTCCAACCCGGGGGCGAGGGTGCATCCGTGGGCTGGGAGGGCGCGGGCAGGGCAGGAGACAATACGAGAAAGCCTGGATCCACAATACATAAGGGACTCCCACAGTGCCATAGCAAAAACCAAATAACCAGACGGAGAGTAGGCAGCGGGCTGGAGGAGGAGGCAGCTCTCCAACAAAGACACACAAATGGCTCACTGGTGTGTAAAAGATGCTCATAGGCACTGATTAATTAATCCTCAGGAGACACAAGCAAACCCACAGTGAGATGCCGTTTCCTACCCGTTGGCATGCTGGAATGAAAAGGACAAAGGATGACAGGTGTGTTGGCAAGAATGGGACCCCGACACACTGAAGGTGGAGCTGTACATTGGTACCACCGTGATGGGAAGGAAGCTATATGGCCAATCATCAAACAACGAAAATGGAATACCATGGGACCCAGTATGTACTGAAAGAAAATGCAGTCCAGATAGTGAGATATTTACATGCTGTGTTCACTGCAGCATTGTCTATAGTGACCAAGATATTGATTATTAGTGGATGAATGGAGTCAAAAGAATGTCACATATACATGCAATGGACTACTATTCAGTCTTGATGAAGAACACCCTGAATTTGTGGTGACATGGATGAATCCAGAGGGCACTATGCTAAGTAAAATATGCCAAGAAAAACAATTGTTGCTGGTGTGCAGTCTAAAACAGGCCAGCTCCCAAGAGCGGAGAGTAGAACGGTGGGTGGTCTGGGTGGGGGAGGAAGAAGGAGCAAGGTGTTGGTCAAAGGGTACAAAATTTAAGTACGCATGTTCTACCGAGCACCTATGCTTCCTGGTGCCTGTGGCTTACGCTGCTGGTATCAGGCAGGGTTCTCTAGAGGAACAAACCCCAAAGAATGTAATATTATTAACACATTGAAGAGGCAGAGAGAACAGTGGTCTACAAACCGAATGCTTCAGGAGCCCCGGTCTGGTGCCAAAGACATGGAGCTCACAGAAGTCACTCCCATTGAGTCTAATCAGAAGGCTGAAGACGCTGAGGCTAGATGACAGCAGAGGGTGACAGCAGCCATAGTGGATGCACTTGCTCCAGAAGGAGGAAAGGAAGGCAGGCAAACTCTGCTTTTTTTTTTCCTGAGACATTTTGGAAGGCACCATGCACACTGGGGGCAGAACTTACCCTCTTGAGTTAACCCCCCTTTTTTAATGTATTTACCATTGCTCTCTTCAGACACAACAGAAGAGGGCATCAGATCCCATTACAGATGGTTGTGAGCCACCATGTGGTTGTTGGGAATTAAACTTAGGACCTCTGGAAGAGCCACCAGTGCTCTTAACCACTGAGCCATCTCTCCAACTCGAGTTAAACCCCTTGTAATGCACTCATAGATATGGCCAGAGGTGTGTCTCTTAGCTGATTCTAAATCCCATTGATTCTGCAATTAGGACCAATGACCTTTAGAAATGTAAAGAAAGTAGATCTTATGTTGTGTGCTTGTCCTGTAAACAATGTCGAGGGGAGGCAATAGATGTGGCCATAGACAGGTGATGGTTTAACCAATGAGTGTGAATCACAAAACTTATCACTTCTTCAGCTGTATGAACTAAATAAACCCATTGTTTTGAGACAGAGTCTTATGATGTGTAGCCCAGAATTGTGAGTTTGCGATTCTCCTGTCTCAGCTTTTGAGTTCCAGGATAACAGGCAGGAACCAAATATGTGCAACTTTTTATATGACAATCGAACCTTGGTAGCGTGGTTAGAAATACTCATTTTGAACTTGGGGGTTGCAGCTCAGCAGTGACTAGGGGATTTATCCTTCCATTTCCCCTCCCACCTTGGAATAGTTCTGTGGGCTTGGAGCAGGCTAAGTTCAGTTTACAAACAAGAGAGATGTCCTGTGGGGCTGAAAAGCTTTGGCCTTGCCATAGGAGTGAGTGACCAGGTCTGGAAACAGAAGGCTGGGAGGAGCCAACAGAGATGTCCACCAAAGCTTTTTGCCAAGGGACTTATCAGAGGAAACTGGGGAGCTGGGGCAGAGAAGGAGGAAGATGTTATTATCTAATCTAACACTGCCTAGAATAATGTTTGTCAGGGGCATGACCACAGCTGCCTGTGCTAGAGGATTTTGGTTTTCTCTGGGAGGGGAAGAGTGAAACTGAGGCAAGTAGGATGTGCAGATGGCTCCAGGCTCCACAATTATTCAGAGCAGAGTCAGGGTGCTCTGGCACGGTCTACACTTAAAACTTAGATGTCATTATCTCGGCTCACACTCCCCTGTGGCCCTGGAGTTTTCAGAGAGCCTGAGAGGTGTAAGCAAGCCTGAGATGGCGCAGATCCGGTACTGGTTGCTGGACCAGCTGCATTTTGGTTCTGGCAGGAGTCTAACTTCTGTGCCCTGCCTTCCTCCTCCTCTTTCTCCTCCTCCTCCTCCTCCTAATTCTTCTTCTTTTTCTTCTTCCCCCTCCTTCTCCTTCTCTTCTTCTCCTCCTCCTTCTTCTAATACTTTTTCTTCTAATTCTTATATTTCTTCTTTTAGTTCTTCTAATTTTTCTAATTCTAATTCTTCTTCTAATCCTCTTCCTCCCCCTCCTCCTCCTCTTCCTCCTCCTCCTCTCCCTTCTCCTCCTCTTCCTCCTCCTCCTTCTCCTCTTCTTCCTCCTCCTCCTCTTCTTCCTCTTCCTCTTCTGTATCTCATGTAGCCTAAATTGGTCTTGAACTCTCTGTGTGGCAGAGGGTAAACCTGAACTTTGAGTCCTCTTACTTTTACCTCCTGAGTTCTGGGATTGCAGCCTTGTGCCACACCACCTGGCTTATGCACTTCTGGGAGATGATCTAGCATGCTAGGCAAGCACTGTACTGGCTGAGTTGCAGGCTCCATCTTCTGAGCCTCCGTCTCCAGCAGTTCTCCATGTGTCTTCCAAGAAGAATTCATAGTAGAACCAGAAATGAAGGTCTGCTCACTCAGTACCACCCACCTCCAGTCTTTGAAGTTACTTTGGTTTAAAGTTACGTTAAATTAACTCATTGAAGGTTATTTTCTTAACATTTTATTATATAATAGTCATATGCCCATATACAGCAGGGAAAGTGTAAGAGTGTGGGAACTGTTTACAATCCAGCACTTACAATATTGATAACAGTAGCTGACACACACCGAGTAGACGCTGAGCAGGAAGGGTGACTCTAAGTGCTTTGAAACACTGTGGGTTGACTATGCCTTATCCATAGTTTTTTTTAAAAAGGTTTATTTTATTTTCCATGTATATGTGTGTCCCAGAGTATATACATGCACACCACACCATGTGTGTGAAGGTGCCCTCAGATGCTAGAAGAGGGTGTCGTCTCCCTGGCCCTGGAGTTACAGACACCTGTGGTTAGCTGTTGTGCGGGTGCTGGGAGTCGAACCTGGGTCTTCTGTAAGAGCATCAGGGCTCTTATCCACAGAACCATCTCTTGAGCCAGGATTTTTTGATTCGTAAGATTTCACATATGCATGATGCATAATGTCTCATCTTGGGGGCCAGACCTAAGCCTGAGCATGAAACTCTTGTTATACATACAACTTAGAGGCTGCAAAGAGCTTCATGCCATATGTTCATGCCTCTGTGTTTCACTGTTACCTGCCAGGTGGGGCATTTTGTCACTGGTGGCACCATACTGATGCTCAAAAGTTGATTTTGGAGCATTTCAGGTGTTTGGATTAGAAATGCTAAACATAATAACCTCTCTTCATGTGTAAGGGAAACAGAGAAGTCGAGTGAATTTCTGAAGAACACACAGGTCAAAAGAGGATGAGGTTTTACTGAGCACTTGGACTCAGCACTCAGGCTCTTGGCCTCGTTCATGGGTGAATTCTGTCAGAGAGGATATTCCCTGAGTCTTACCTACTGGGGACCCTGGGAATCTTGGTTGGCGTTGTAAAGACTGAGAATATTTCTGAGACTCAAGGTGGAAGTCGAAGGGCTTCCTTGGTGTCACTGCAAGGCTGTGTCTCCTTGGGTGTCCTTGATGCCAGTAACCAAGATTTCTTGGTCTTTGTGGTTTGGCCTTCAGGCATGGTGGCCCTGCTTCCCAACAGGGACTGTTTGGGGCTGCATTCTATAGGGGACCCCATTCGTAGGGGAGCCAAGACCCTATCAGGTCTTGTGATTTAGTTGGCCTTGGTCTGGCTTGGGTGGGCTCAATCCCAGTTCTATTTGTAACTCTCAGCACATAGGAAAGGTGGGCTAAAACTAGATGTGGCCATAGAAATGGGGAGAGTATTGCTCAGTTTGGATAGTTTTCTCTGGAATGGCACTCGCTGAGGGGACATGCTTGACTGCACCTGGCAGGCTGGGGACACAGATTCTGAACCTCCATTCCTGCCTCCTGGAGACCCAGCCAGCATCTCTGTTAGAACTTTCTGAGTGACAGACTTCCTTGTTCGCTGCCTCCCAGGGTTACCCTCCCACTATGTAGCTGCTAGGATCAAGGACAGAACTGGTTATGATGAAACTGCGGGTTTCCAGGGACTAGTCTGGAGATGGACTCTTTCTAATTTTGTTAGAGGAACCAAGTATGCTTTGATCCCTCCAATATCACCCACTTCTAGGCCTTGCAGGTTTAGAGTAAGACTTTGGGTTGAGTTAGCCACTAACTGTCCAGCTCAACCTTACACACACAGAGCCCTGGCATCCTGCCCGGACACTGCATTTTGGAATCTGGCACAATTCTCTCCGTAGGCTTGTCTGTACACACCTCAGTCCCTCTGTGCTGGTTGTCTCATCTACCTGCACCATTTCCTTCTCCTCTCCTCCAGTCTCAGGACCCAGTTCAATGTCTCTCTTCTTAATAAAGTCTCATTTGGAAGAAGCTTCTCTCAGAGACCCCAACATGTTTCTCTCTGTCTCTAGGATGTCCCGGGCTGCATCTCCGTGGTCCTTAGCATCTTCCTGGCCAGACCATGCATTCTTCTAGTACATAGACTTCATCCTAGGAGACTTTGTATGACTGGCTTCTGGCACATGGGCACTGCAACAAATGACTGTTTGGGCGAGGAATTAACAAATGGAAAAACAATATGGAGATGTGAGGGGGGAGCTTGGTCAGAATATAGGTTAGGGAAGCGATCAGATAAGAGAGCAGAGCCCTTTCTGGGACACTGGAGCGGGTAGGCCAGGCAGGGAAGGTTTCTTCTTGTTTGTAGCCATCCAGAAATGGCTTTTGTCTTGACAAAAACTTGTTTTTTTCCACAGCAACATCTGACATGCGAAACCAGGGGGGGAAATTTTCTGGTCTCTCTTAGAGAGAGAGACCAGAAATTACAAGAGCTCCTCATTATTATTTTTTAATTAAATGACAGCAACTGCTTGCTGTTTGGTAAACTCAGGCCCCTCCCCATGGGTCTACTAATGTGCTGAAATCTGGCTTTAATGTACTGAATTTATGTTTTATAAGAATCTGTTACTGAACCTGCTTGGTGGAAAGGGCCTTATTAGGGCTTTAAGAAACTTCTCATTAGTGGGATAAATACATCCAGACGGCTGCTGAGCAACTGCCAGGGTGGGCGGGACTCTGGCTGGGTGAGGATGTGCACATAGGGGCTACTGTTTACCATGAAGGGATGGAGGCAAGGTTCATGGTCACATGGGACTGGTTTGGAGGTAACTTAGCCTGAATCACAGAGTAGGCCTTCTGGATGCTGAGCCCCATGCTGCCTCTCTGAGCTTTCACTGTATGAAGGCACTTACCATGCTATTGGACTTCCTAGGGTAGGAGAGGAGGGGGAACTGGATGCCCTGAATGTCTCCTTGAAAGTCTTTTGTTCTGAGTTGGGGGAGGTATGTGGAGGAGGCAGGGGCCATCTGAGCAGAGCTTTGCTAAGTAGATTTTCCTAGGTAAAAAGTGAGGATTCCCAACACCAGGGACAGCCTCAGCGAAGGCCGAAAGGCATGGTCGCATGGGTACAGGAGGACAGGTGATATGCTTTGATGCTAGAGTTCAGAGATGCAAGAGCGCTTTGCTGGGGGACTCGGGCTTCCTCCCCTAAGCAGAGGGTGTTAGGAGAAAGAATGGTACAACCTTTCCATGTTTGTAACTGTGGGAGGGCTTGTAGAGAGCAGGTTCACCATGGATATGAGAACTCCAGAGCAAAACATCCCGAAGAGACTGGACCTTAGGACCACCAGTACAGAAAGGAGCCCCATCCCCTAGACTAGGAGAATGATAGAAGCCTGTGGTAGAGGTCACTTGATGTACTGGGGAGAGACAGGCCTTATGTGGGAAGTACCTTTGGTAGGAACACACCTTTTCTAGAAACTAGTAGGCCATATACCCCCCTTTGGCACACAGGACTGGGGCAGGAAGTGGGTATTTCTAAGGTGTGGTGCATGTAGTACCTGGCCCAGAGTTTCCCTCCCTACCACTTCACCATCTCAGCCAACTATGGGACCTAGAGTTGTATTCTATTTCCTATATGTTTCTTATCAAAAGAGGCATGTCCCTTCTCCACTCAAACCACTATGGAGGTCTATAAGTCAACTTGGACGAACCCAAACTGTGACACCTTCAGAGGGTACAAAGCAACGCCTGTTAGAGGCCACTGTCCTTTAAGAGGTCATGAATCAATATTGAAGGGCAGGGGGTCTAGTCAGTCCTCTCTTCCAAAGAACAGCTGCTTAGCTCCTAGGAGCCTGGACAAGACTCCGTAGGTCGAGGAGACAGGCTTGCCAGCAGCTGGCAAATATGGGTTGGAGAGGTGCTGGGAGAGGTAGCAGCTGCTGTGGTAAAGAAGGAATAAGGGACCTTGCTAAGCAGACAGAGGCCCTGGTGGCTGAGCCCTCTAAGTTGAGTGCCAGGGCTGATGGTAGCTTGTTGGCACTCAGGAAAGGCCTGGTGGGTACTGAGGTGTGAGGATTCGACAAGCTGACAAGCCAGCCGTTTCACTCTCAGTAAATTAGTTTTATCATTTAAGCCAGTTTGAGTTGGCTTTCTGTCAGTTGCAATGGGCTTGAGTCTAAGTGCAGTGAGAAGCCATCAAAGGAGTCTGAGCAGAGGACTGAGGAATGAGGTCCCATTTACATCATGGTAGTTGCCATATGGAAAATGGACTTTCAGGGTGACAAGAAGTGGGAGAGTATGCAGGAAACTGTCTCGATCACTCAAGTAGGAGAAGAAGGGAGGGCTTGGACATGAGTGGCCATGGTCATAATCTTGGGATGGATGCCACAGTCCTGGGTATTTGGGATGCAGGAAAGCAACACTTCCAGGGGAAGACTCAGAGCCTTGGCTGTAGGCCCTTGAAGGAGGATGGGCTTGTAGGCAGATGGTTGATGTCTTAGTCAGGGTTTCTATTCCTGCACAAACATCATGACCAAGATGCAAGTTGGGGAGGAAAAGGTTTACTCAGCTTACACTTCCACATTGCTGTTCATCACCAAAGAAAGTCAGAACTGGAACTCAAGCAGATCAGGAAGCAGGAGCTGATGCAGAGGCCATGGAGGGATGTTACTTACTGGCTTGCTCCCTGGCTTGCTCAACTTGCCTTCTTATAGAACCCAAGGCTACCGGCCCACAGATGGTACCACTCACAATGGGCTGGGCTCTCCCCCTTGATCACTAATTGAGAAAATGCCTTACAGCTGGATCCCTTGAAGGCATTTCCTCAACTGAAGCTCCTTTGTCTGTGATAACTCCAGCTTGTGTCAAGTTGACACACAAAACCAGCCAGGACAGTTGAAGAGTGGGGCTTAGGGAGCAAATGAACTGAAGGGAAGAAGTTCTCTGCTGAACAGATGTTGATTAGAGAACTAAGTAGAAGGACCAAGGCAACACTTGAATGTCAGTCTCTCGCCCAGACAGAGTTCAAGGCTGCAGCTAGAACCTGGGGTCATCAGTGACTAAGAGAAGTATTGGAGAGAAGAGGACTGGGAATGGGGTCTTTAACTTTGCCAGGAACAGTCTGGGAGAGGTGGAGAGCTCTGCCAGCAACAGACATGGAGGAAGGAAGTTTAGGCCAAGGGAGAGGGTGACAGCCCAGAGGTATGTACCTTGTGGTGCAGAGAGGAGGTGGGAGAAAGGAGAAGCCCATTGGATTCTGGGTACTAAGGGGACACATAAAAGAAAACTAGCTGTATCTATGGGATTTGGCAACATGGCAGTCAGGGCCACTGGAGAGACCAAGTGACAGAGGAGTGAATGGGGGAGGAGTAGGAGATTGAGGAAGAGATCCTTGAGGCAGGCAGCAGTCAAGAACCGGCAAATGAAGTGCTGACTAGAGGGGATGTGGGGTCAGGTGCCATTTGCTTGCCTGTGTACGTACTACTTAGTTCTTTTCGTGGAACCAGGGTTGAACTCAAGTCTTTCATAGTCTACGCAAGTGTGCTATCACTGAGCTATGCTCGCAGCTCTTCATTGTTCTTTTGAGTCAGAGTCTCGTTAAATTGCTCAAATTAACCTTGAACATATAGCCCAAGATCATTATGCCTTAGCTCTCTACTAAGTAGCTAAGATTACAGGCATGGACCGCCAGGCCAGACAAGGTCCTCCTGCAGAGGCGGCCAAGCAAGAGCAGATGGGAATGGCAGGACCCAGCAGAGTGTTGAGAACTTTCTACTTCAGGAGATAGAGGGGGTGGGGTGACAAAATGAGGGGTTGGGATTCATTGAACAGGAAGGCTAGCCTTAGCCTGGATGGAGGAAGGACTCTGAGGCCAGTAGGAGAGAAGTCTGTGGATGTGGCAGAGTCCTGTCTGCTTGTTTCCCTAACAGATCAAGGGATGACACTAAGTTGAACACTGGGAGACTTCAGGAAGGAGGCAAGGCTAACCCATTGCCCAAGGGACCTGGATGATAACTTTGCTGGGATCGGTGTGTAGGGTGTCACAGCATTTTTGAGGGACCTATGGGGACTTGTGGCTGAATCAGAAGAGCAAGGAGCCTGCTTGGCTTTGTGATTTCTCTAGAAACCTTCCATTGTTGGTAGAGTGCGGCAGGGCTGCAGGTGGAGTCAGGTTGACTTGGGTTGTAACTGGGGGATGAAGTGCAGCCATGGAGAAAGGGCAAAGGGGTGGAGTTTGTCTACAGAGCAAGACCATGGCACACTATCCTGGTGCATACCCAAGTATCTCCCAGGAGGAAATGGCTCTAGAAGTAGGGTCTTGGCACCACTCCTCCCAGGCAGGCAGGAGTGAGGAGCATAGGTTAACCTAGAGAAAGAGCAGAGTCTGTGGCCAAACTCTGAGACTCAGTGTTTGCCGGACAGGAGTCTTCTGGAAAGCCTGGATGAAACCAGGAGAAGCCAGGTTGGAGGGGTGGCTACTGGAGAGGGGTGACTGCCTTTCCAATGCTTCCAGGAAATCCTGAGAGGCACATTGTATAATTAGAGCTCACTGGAGAGCAGGGAAGAACCCTGTCAGAGAGCTGATGCGGAGAGGGAGGGAGTCGGGAGGGGAAAGTGTGAGACCCTGGGTGAACCTGACCTGCCCGGAGAATGAGAAACTGGCTAATTTTCTAAGAGGCTGTAGGGGAAAGAAGGCCTGACCCTCACTCAGAGGGGTTATGTCCTGAACCAGTAAACAGCACATGGCTTTCCCCAGAGCCTAGAGCGTGAGTAAAGAGTGTATGAGCCTGGAGAGGGAGGAAGTTAAAAGGGGTCAGTCAGGGAACAGGCTGGGATGCAGAAGTGAGATGCTGCTGAGCCTAGCTCGGGCTGAGTAACTGTAATTGCCTGCCTTGTGAGACTTCCTGCTGCCTGGGAATGTGGACGGTGTGCTTGGCATGCAGGCTGAGTGCAGGAGGGGCGTGGCAGGACCTAAAGGTCCAAGGCTTGCAACCAAAGTCAAGCTTCAAAGCATAAACCAGTTTGGAGGTGCGGCAGCCATATAGGACAAATGCCTCCATTTTCCATAATGGCAAAGGCCACATACACACACACACACACACACACACACACACACACACACACACACAGAGAGAGAGAGAGAGAGAGAGAGAGAGAGAGAGAGAGAGAGAGAGAGAGAGAGAGGAATCTAGAATTCCCTTTGCTGTGGGTACCCATGACACTGTAGGAATGTAGGAAGGAGATGAGTGTAAATATATAAGTTCAGAAAAACTCTGATCAGAGCCAAATGGACCCAGCAGAAATATCATTTACCATTGGTAGAGCCCGTTTACATTCTGAAACAGCCCTAGGTGGTTGGCGGTGGCAATGAATTATTCTTTACACTGTTTCCCAGAATTAGAATTCTGCCATCTGAGCATCCTCGGGGTCCATTCTCTGTGAATGACAATGTCTCCCAACCTGGCAGCCTCTGTATGGGCTCCAACCTCCTTCTCTGGGTTTCTATGCATACTCAGTACTGGTCCAGTGGGGCTTCCTCTCTAGTCTTGGGCATGGTTGGTGCAAGCAAGGAGGGCCTGTTCAGCTTGGGAGTGTGGTGAGCATGCTTACTTTGTGAGTGTCGGAGGAGGTAAGGAGGGGACGATACAGCCACGGTCACATTGTCACATCCCAGGAGCAAACTCTCAGGCCACAGGCTGGAACCAGTGGATGAGACCTGAGGCTCCTGGGGCCACAGGCGTAGTTCTCATGTGCAGCAGGTATGCAAACTGCACTGTCTGCCTGTTTGTTCCAGAACCTCATGCTTTTCTCCTGCAAATGGGGACATGAACCCCAGAAGGCCTGGCTTTCTGCTGCTGGGGTTCTGAGACAAAACTCCAGAAAATGGCTTCTTATTTATGCATTAGGTATGGGAGCTCTCATTACTGGTTGGTGACCCAGAAGCCACAGTGAGGCTGCCAGGGACAGATGAAAGCTGCAAAAATCAGTGAGCGCTGACACAGCAGGCACGGGGGCTACCGTTGGTTTTTCCAAGTCTGATTTGCATCAAGCTTGCTCAGAAAGTTTCCTAGCCTGTTCTGGGTTTGCTGAGCCAATGCTCATGCCTCCTGACCTTCTTCCAGTAAAATCCATGCTGGGCTGAAGCTGCTGCCAGATGTAAACAGCTTGTAGCCTCTCCTCTCTGACTCACCTGCCTTTCCTGCCACATCACTGCTGGGTACTTCTATATTCTGCTCACAGAGCTAATAAGTACCCATGGCCTAGGAAGCAAGATGGAAGGAGGGGCTAGAAGGTCTGCCTGCCCTTTGCTCCCTGCCCTCAGGGAAGCTGTGTGTGACACACAGTGTGCAAGTTGCTTTCAGCTGTCATCGGGCAAGGCCTTGGGATGCTTCCCACTGCCATATGTGGGGATGCTGCTTGGTGGGAAGCAAGCCATGCTGGACTGTTGGTCTTGGGCAACAGTGGTGTTTACTTGGCAGTTGCTTACCAGGTACACGTCATAGTCACGTTTGTTTTTAGGTGCAGTCTTGGCTACTTGAGACCAGTGCTCAGAGACAAACATTTTCAGGTCTTGCTGGATTTTCATGCTATTCACACTAGCAGAGAGCTGTTCTCACTCAAAGCTAATAAATCAGATAGTTAGAAGGGGGCAGGGTAGCCCAGGATGTCTATAAAAGCTGCATAACACAAACGGTAAACTTACTCAAAACACTATGATGTTGACTTACTCATTAGATAGCCCCGGCTGACCTGAATCTCACTATGTAGATCAGGCTGGCCCAGAAGTCACAGAGATCTGCCTGCTTCTACCTCCCGAGTGCTGAGATCGAAGGATCATGCCACTACATTGGCCCTGATTTTTATGTTTTGTAACTTGATTTTAAAAGCATATTAATTTTTATTTCTAAATTTCAATTATGTTTATGGGGTTTTGCATGTGAATGCAGTGCCCTCAGAGGCCTAAAGAGAGAGCTGGAGTTACAGGCAGCCATGAGCCTCCAGAAATGGATGCTGGGAACCAAATTCAGATCCACTGAAGGAGCCCTACTTATTCTTAACCACCGAGCCATTTCTCTAGTGCCTGGGGCATGGATTTTGTAGATGACCACCCCATGGTGTTAGAGGGCTTGGAATTAAGGGGAAGGTAGACATACCTAGAAACCTCCTTACCACCAGAGCTTCAGCCTAATGACTCAGACAGGGGTATTTATGTCCCGGTTCACACTGCCTTTCTGTATCTCCCACTCATGTTCCATTCCCCAAACAACGCTGTTTGTTCTACCTTTAAAATATACCCATATTCTAACCACCGTTCCCCATCTGTTGGTTTCCTTTCTAGTCCAGACCATTGCATTGTCTGTGGTTCCCTCCACTCGACACAGGACAGCTTGGGTTGAGCTCAGAATGCGAGCCACACCACGTTCTTTCATGAGGGCAACACCAAGTACATGCAAAGAATCCGGCTCCCTCACCCTAGTCAATTCCACTCATCCCCCATCAGCTCCACAAAGAGCCTGGCCAGATTCCTTGGGCATACTGGCTTGCTTTTTGATCAGCTTGGTTATTCTTTGGTCCACTCTGGCCTACCCTCTCTAAGTCTTTAGGCTCCTTGACATCCGATGGGTAACATCTGGTTTGGGAATGGATAAACCTTACCCTTTGCCTTAGGCCAGGCCTGGCAAGATTTGCTGACTGGCACAATAGTTACCCAAACATTATAGGAGTAACCAACCACTTTCTGATTTGAGTCAAAGCCTGATCCACAAGATGGAAGTCATATCTGGTACCATGGACTGGATCAACAACAACAACAATAACAACAACAACAACAACAAAAACCCACGAGGCTGCTAGGTCATGGACCTATGGTGGGATCTAATACTACTGTTCTGCTAAATGGACATAGTAATAAACTGCTTCTTAAGTTCTTATCTTTATGTCCATAGATTAGTGCCTCTTCCAAAAGAGAAGCTGCTTATAGTAGATGGTGGTTAATGTAGAGCATTCAAGTGTTCAGTTTTAAATGGAAGAGCTCTATCACCCCCATTCCCTCCCACCAAAGTTCAGGAGTCTCTGGAGAAGAGGGGACAGTTTGTAAGAGTGAGAAGTGGTGGACATTTACCAAAGAATATTTGAAAGGCACAACAGGGCCTCTGCACACATGAAGTCAGATTGGCCGTGACTGTATGCACAAGACCTGTACAAGATCAAGCCAGCTAGAACCCTGGCATGGGCAAGAGAGAGACTCATGAAGTCTAACCCCTAACTGAGGAGCTGTTGGTAACCGATGGCCACTTGGGTGGTGGGGGAGAATCAGTCTTCTTTAGGGATGCAGTTCCTGAGGGTTCCTAGGCTCCAGTAGATGGTCCTACATCCACACAGATATAGGTAGCATATAAAAGAAAATCGAGACAGAGAAGGCAAAGTGGTAGGGTATTGGGAGAGCTTAGAGGGGAGAGTTGGATCAAAACGCATTATTTGCACTATAAAAAACTTAAGCAAAATGTTTAAAATTTTTTTAAGTATTATATTCTTCTCTCCTGTGGGTACGCTAGAGAAGCACGTTTGTTTTAAACCATGCTCCATGGGTTCATAATTACAGTAATTCATTTCCTCCTTCGTTAATTATGAATGGCAGTCATGTTCCCACCTCCTGTGTCAGTTGAGTCGACTCAGTGCCGGGCCGATTGTTCTCCTCAGCTTCTCTTCCCATGTCTTCTCTTGACCCTCACTAAGGTTCTGGCCTCCTGGCGTTGGGCTGGGGTTCACTGTCCTTGTTGTTTTGAGTGAACATTCCCCATGAGCTGACTGCCCAGCTCCTCATGTCCACAGGAGACACCAACTTGTAACTCCTTTGAGAGCTGCCCTGGCTGAGGCTCACATTGTGCTGACTGGGATGGGTGACTGCTCTCTGAGCTTCCTGAGGACGGCTGCGCTTTACATGGTCCATCCCATTGAAAGGGGACTGCAAAGGCCCTGGGAGCTCATCTTGCCCTTTCCCCCCTTTAATACCCTCTTTGATGTCCTTACGTTCAGACTGGCATCTTCCTGCTACAGGCTATGTTTCTGGCACACCAGAGGTAAGAAAAACAATGCTTGTTGCTGCCTCAGCATCCCAAGGGGCCCTGCCTGCTTCTAGTGTCCCAGCCCTGCCCCTTGAAGTGTCTTTTCTTGACTACTTGTGTATACTTCCCCGCTTGTCTGCTGTCTAGGTGACGGCAGTACCCAGCCAAGACAATCTGAATTAATTTTGCAAGTAAAATTTCATCAGGCGACCTATCAAGCGCTTCACTAAATCAAGATGTATTACATTTCACATGTGCCCTGAGCACATTCATCACGAGAGGCAGCCCCTGAAATAGCAGCCAGCATGAGGCTGCAATGAGGAGCCTTCTCTTCTAGAGGCAGAAGGGTCTTCCTCCTCCTTCTCCTCCTGCCCGGATTTGCCAACTGAGAATCTCTCTCTCTCTCTCTCTCTCTCTCTCTCTCTCTCTCTTTCTCTCTCTCTGCCCTTTTGTTGGTAATGGCATCATGAAGGCATGGCTGTGGTCCCTAGCGTCAGAGCCAACAGGCCTCAAACAGAATCTGTTTCGACATTTACCAGCTGGGTAACTTTGAGCAAGTTACTTAGGCCTCTCTAAGCCTCAGGGTCCTTATGCGCCTGAAGGAAATGACTTCCTTTGAGGGCTGCTGAGAGGTAAGGCGAGGTAAGCCTGCATGAGTGTGCTGTAGAGGTGCTCTGGGTCATCCTCCACCCGCCATGTGGAGGACACTAAGGACTCCACGGATACGTTCTACCCAGACAGCCACGCTGATGTAGTGCCATTTACAGAAGAGCTAGAAAATGAACCAGTCGGATAAGTATGCACAGTGCTGTGCTGCTCAACCACGCAGAAGACATCGTTTGTAGAAAAATGAACGGATCTGGAGATCATTATTTAATAAGCCAGACTGAGAAAGACAAATATCACATTTCTTCTCACAGTAGAATTGAGATAAACAACACCAATGAGAAAGTAGACGTCGGGGCAGGTAAGAAGGCTTAGCCAGGGGTGGCGACTGCAGCGAAGCCTGAGGATCTGAGCTCAGGCCCTGGAATCTCGATGGTGGAAGGACAGACCCAACGCTTGCAAGTTGTCCTGTGACCTCCACATGTGTGCTGTGGCACGTGCACGTGTGCGTGTGCAAGCGCTTGCACGCGCACTGTAAAAAGTATTGTTTTAGGAGAAGAGGGGGCCGTTTGCAAAGAGGAAGAGGCCAGCTGGAGGAGAGAGGTGGGAGGGGATGATTTGTGGGGAGGGGATAGATAGATCAAAGTACACTGTATCTGTGTGTGAAAATGTCACAATGAAAGCAGTTGTATTATACAATTACTACCTGCTAATAAAAATGGAAGACTGACATGATATCGCACACAGGTAGCATTGTGTGTTTTTAAATGTCAGAGTTCAGGGGACGTTTGGGACATACATGGGAACTGTGCAGAGTCATCTTCTGGATGCTGTGACTCGCCCAGGCTGTCCTCTGTGATGTTTCCTGTCTTGCCCTGACCCATTCCCTGTGTGTGTTTTGCTTTGGAGATTAAAGTGAGACTTTCCCCCTGGGATGCTGGTGGCCCCTCTGTGGCATTTATTTTTCCTGTCTCTGTCCTAAGCAGAAGCCAACTGGAGCTATTTAGGAGCAGGCAAGAGGACATGAGAAACTTTGGCTCTTACTGGTTGGATTTGGCTGCTGTGACTCAGGTGGGGATGCTTTCTGTACCAGTAGGGACGGGAGCTGACCCCTTATGGCATAGCAAAAACTTCTTGGCTTGGTAATGACAAACATTCCTAAGCTTGCCCTTCTCAGAACTGGAGGAATGACGCCCTAGAACTAGCCTTGGAGGGTGCCAGATTCCCTGGCTTCCCTGCCTTCTTGGCTGAAGATGAAGGAGACATGGGGATGCTAACGACCCATGTCGGTGGTGAGGGGTCCTCATTGGGTGCTGACCTGGGCTGACACTGAGCAGCAAGGGCCAGACAATCTGTCCCTGTCTTCCAGGGACACCAGTAGGTGTTGACCAGCTAGGGTGCGTTAGTTACATTTTAACTCATTGTTTATCTGCCTTCCAAGAGAATGTGGTTAACTCTCCCTTGAGACACCAGAAATGAAAGCAAATGTTTTGCTTACCTTAATGACATGGGTTCATTTAAAGGGACAGGAGAAGGAATCAACCAGTGGGCACTCTTTAACCAGTAGGCAGGGAGCCCCTGATCATTTTTTTCCATCATTCAGGGTCACTAACATCAGCATCAACTGCTCTCCAGTGCTCTGATGGGGAGCTTCTCCCAGGGCTAGGAGCGCGTTCTGTTTTCCCCACACCAGATGCTCGGGACTGCTCAGCTTCCAGTTCTTCATCCACTGTCCCCCATTTCCTCTTCCCTTCTTCTTAACAGTTGCCTCTTATCTCTGCCAGAATGCTTGCTCTGCCCTCTCCCTTGCTGATCGCCGAGAGTGTGTAAACAGAATCAGCTTTACACCAGTACAAGAGAGACTTGCTGAGATAGAGGCCAAGAAGCCCCCCCCCCTCCGTTTGTTCAGAACTCTTTGTTTCCTGCTTCTGTGGAGACAGCTGAGTCCTTCAGTGCTGGTGTAGCTTCTCTGCCTCCTTTGCATATAAACCTTGAGTTTCAAATGGGTTTTAAGAAATTGGTAGGCAAGGAGCCTCATATTTGCTATGCAAGGCACACAGCCAGGCTATGTGTGTGGCAGTGACGCTTCACATGTGAATGTATCGGTGAATCTGCTTAGCAATGAGACGTGGGATTAAACACAGTTTGGCACAGTTGTTAGCAATAGAAAGCCCTAACCCAGTACAGGTGAGACTTCTTGACGGCTGAAGGGTTAGTCAGCCATGTTGTGAGTCTAGTGTCAGTTCCAGCAGTCGGGTGAGCTTGAGTTTTCTCTGTGTCTTAGCACCCTCATCCACCTATATGATGGCATAGCTATACTGGTTGTTTCACATGGCCGTAAGGATTCAACTGAACCATGCCTATTAAAATTTCTTACCACAGAGAGCTGGCTCAGTAAGTAAGATCTGAATGTGGTAGCATCTGAACTGCCGGGAGGCAGAGGCTGGAGGGTCCCTGAGGTTTTGCTGGCCAGCTGGTCTAGCCAGCTTCACTAGTTTCGTGAAACAAGGTGGTGGCAGCCTGAGCTGTCTGTCTTGCACACAGAACCTGTGCACACAGCATGTACACACACAGATTGTTTAGCGTGGCACATAGTGAGTACTTTTCTCACGCTGTGGCAAAACACTGGACAAGAACAACTTAAAGAGAAAAGGGTCTGTTTTGGCTCATGGCCTAAGAAGGGATCTGGTTCATTGTAGTGGTGACAGCATGAGGTGACTGGACACCATGTCCTCCATGAGGAAGCAGAGAGATGAACACTGGTGCTCAGCTCCCTCCCTCTGTTTTCTATAGTCCAGGGCCTCAGTCCACAGGATAGGACCAACTGTGTTCAGGGAGGGTCTTATCTTCTCAGTTAAAGCTTTTTGGAAACACCCTAAGAGACACACCCAGACGTGTAATTCCACAGAGATCCGTAGTCCGGTTGTTGTGAGCAAGGATTTAGCAATCGTCACACATAGCAAGCTGTTGCTGCTGCTGGTGCTGCTGCTGCTGCTGCATACTAGTTTGATTTGAGAAGAGTGGTGGAGACAGCCTGAACTACCACAAAGATGATGATGACAATGGTGGTGGTGGTGGTGGTGGTGGTGGTGGTGGTGGTGATGCAGACTAGTTTGATTTGACAAGGGTGGTGGGGACAGCCTGAACTCTGTGAGGATTTTCTACAGGTCCTTCCTCTGCCAAAGCCTTCTTCTCTTCCTTTCCCTTCCGCGCTACTGGGACGCTCTTTACTGGGTCTGAGCCTGAGGTGGATATTAATGTGGAGATGCTGGAGTTGGAGGTTCCCACAGCCCTTGAATCATAGACATTTGGAAAATTAAATATTTCTGTCAAGTGGGCCATAAATCTCAGCTGCTTAGGGGAATTAAAGCTGCAAAACCTCTGAGAGGGTGTGAGCCAGCCTGGCAGCCCCTGCCTGTGGTTCCCAGGTGGGGTGGGAAGTACCTGGGTCCTAACTGTCCTCATGTTGGTCTCATGGAGGAAGTCAGATGTGGCAGGGGGATATTACTTCCTTCAAGAGCGTAAGCTGTAAGAAGAGGGAGCCTGGCTCTTGAACCTCCAGCTCCTTTCACCTGCACCCAGGGTGTGCTCACATGTGCTCCTTACATACGTGTGCTCCGTACATACGTGTGTTCCTTACATACCATGCTACTGCTTCATTCTGAAGTATCCAGAAAGCGCTCATCAGAGACAGAGGGGACTCTTCAATCTTGCAATCACAATCTCCAATAATCACAAGCCCGAGCGAACTTTTTCTTTATGCATTCATTATCCTGCGCCAGGTGTTCTGGACCTAGCCGAGGGGCCGACTCAGTCAGCAATGAGTGGCAAGGAAGCAGGAAGGACTTCCTGGAGGAGGCAGTTCCTGAACTGGAAGGATTGCTAGAACAAGGGGAAAGGAGAGAGCTAGAGTACTGTGGAGCTGGAGAAGAGCTTCCCTAAACACCTAGAAGTGAGGGAAGGCTTGTGGTTAGGGCAGACAGGAAGCTAAATGAAGGAGATGGGGTGGTTCGGGTGGCTGGGTGGGGTGATGCGGGACAGGTAATCAGTTGCTGAGTACCTTGGGCTTCAACAAAAGGGGACTGGCTAAGATCTGGTGATGGGGGCAGGGTGGCTGGAGTTGACAGGAAGTAGGAAAGCTACAGGTAGGTCTGCTGTAAACATCAATGGGGAATGTGTGTAGCTACAGTTGTAGTCCAAAAGCGGGCTGATCTGAGAGGGCTGGACGGTCAACCATCAGGAACAACTGATGACCGGACATGGAGGGTGTCATGTGGGGAGAAGGGCTAACCACTCTGCCCCACCTTGGGCCTCAAATATGCATGGTCCGGCTGCTTGGTGACAGTGACCTCTGGGCTGTGCAAAGCAGGGGTGTATGAGATGCTCAAGATGTCAGGCAGGCACCTGGCTGGCCTGGCTCCCAGGAGCTGAATTGGTGAAGTGTCCCTCTCCACTGTGTCCTCCTGCAGGGACAACCTGGGAAAGGGACTCCTTTTGTGAACTGTGAAGAAACTGGGAAGTCTTTAGCCTAACTGCAGGCTAGCTTCAAGATGTTCTGAGGAGCGTGGGGGTGTGGGGGTTGCGTACTTGAGTGTGTCCATTCATGTGTGTGTGTGTGTGTGTGTGTGTGTGTGTGTGTGTGTGTATGTGTGTGTGCAGGCACACACACATGCGCATTTCCAGGTTTCTCCATAGCCTAGATTCTCTGGACGCTAAAAAACAACTTCCAGGGTTTGGATAAACTTTGATGCCCAACAGTGAGCTAGTAAAAGGAGTTAAGAGAACTCTGTATTTTGATGTTCCTGAGAGGAAATTAGGGTGAAATGTCCCTTCAATTTTTGTGGGGAGCAGGGACGAAATGTAAACTTGAAGGTTTTAAAATAATTATTTGTTTATTTGTATGTGTGGGGGAGGGGGTCATAATTGCTGTCATGCATGTGTTGAAGTAACCAGGGGAGTGAGTCCGGCTTTGTTCCCTATCCTGTTAGACCTTTAGTCCCCTGGATCTCAGTTTCCCACTGCCCTTCCGTAAGAAAGGCTCGCCTCTTATTCAAGCAAAGAACTGAATCCCAAGGCTTTGCTTTTTCCTCTTTATCAGTCCTGGGGTCATTTATGCCCCCAGGCTGCTCTGAGCACAGCTAGGAAGCACTATGCTTCAGCGCTGGTCTGGAGGGGCCTGCTTGATCCACGATAGGTGCTCTGGGGGCGTGTCTCACGCATTTCATACAAGCCTATTAAAAGCTTGAGGTTGGGTAGGGGATTCTGGGACAGCCTGTGGTTTAGGAAGACTGGGTTGGGAGAGGAAATGTCTAAGAGGAATTGGTCAGAAAGAGGGCAGAAGCAGGATCTGGGTGTGCTAGCACCTAGGCAAGTCCTGGAGCCTGCAGCCAGCCCCTCCCTGAGTTTGGTGTGCGGTAGGCCTTGGTTACTCTGGCAACTCGCCCTGCCCAGACATCACCAGGCAGCTGAATCCAGTCCTTTGTTGAGGGGGAAAATGCTCCCATTGAAGGGCCAGAGCAGAGCTTCTGCCTTTTATTGCAAGAGGCACCAGCGGCTTCCATTTGTAAACTTATTAGTGTTGCGCGTAAGGGGATTCAGCCCAGGGATCCCCGTGGCCGCCCTGCTCCGGGAGGGAACTAGGACTACCGCGTGCTTATCTGAGGATCGCTCGCCACCCACCCCCTTCCCCAGCACCCCCGGGCTTGACCTTGACATTGTCCCGCTTGCGCAGGTGGCCCAAGGTCCTTCCAGGAATGAGACTCCAAGCGCACAGTTGGGCACTTAGAGGAGACAGGTGCCACTGATGGAGAAACTCCTGCCTCGCCCCGGGGAAATGTCGACTCCCAGTGTAGGGGCTTCCCCTGGTCTGAGCAGTCCCAGTTGGCGACCAACCTGGATAGCCAAGGCAGCGGCTGCCGGGAATGCTAATAAGCCCGCCGTGGTCCCTCTAAAGGGCGGCACTCAGGGCTATAGTGAGGCAATTAGCGGGGGCAGATGTTACGGGCTCGGACGCGCCGCCCCCGCGGGCTGGGGCTCCTTGAGGTCCCCGCGTGGGCTGGAGAGTGGCGCGTGGGCCTTCCGGGAGCGGGCTGATTGGACCCGGCTCAGGACTTCGCACAAGGGCGGCTCTGTGCACAGCTTCTCTGTCCTCCCCTCCCTGCTTCCTTGGTGCCCACTGCCTCCCCTTTCCGGTTATCCTTCAGGCCCGGGGGCGAGGGGTCGCTTCTCACCACCCACCTCCCAGCTCCCGCCGCTCGCTCTTGCGTTGGGGGGACCCTTGCCGGTGAGTCTGTCGCAAGCAAGTCAGGGCCAGCTGGGGCGGCGTGGGAGGACGGGCTGCGGAGTCCGCGTCATCCTGCCCCCTGGGGACTGCTGAGTCTGCCCTCCCACCAGCGCGCCACGCGGGGCATGTCTGTCATGTCGCCACCAGCTGTCGACCTCATTAGGGCTCCAATCATGGAGCAGCGAGTGGCTAAAGGACCATAAGACCCAGAGCTAAGTGACTGCAAAGATATTGACAGGTTCCCCGGAAACCCACTTTCCAATGAGCCGCTGCATGGCCTGCTCCTTTAATTAGCAGGAGGGAAGCTGGACAAGTTGTTACAACGACAGGGAAAACGATAAAAGATGGCTTTGTATTAGTGTGGCAAATTTTATTAAACCAAGAGAAAGGGTAACTAAAACATGACAGCCGAGTGTGTAGTGCCTCCTGAATTTGTAATAACCCAATCTTGTTCGGAATCATCCCTGCGTTGGCAAATGGAATATAAAACATTTAACAGATCCAGGGTAGTAAAGGTACTATAGAGATTAGCCAGTGGGGAGGGACGGGTGGGCGAGGCCTCCCAGACAGGGCAGTGTGCAGCACAGTTAATGAGACCCAGCAGAAATGCAGGGGCTGGCTTAGGGCTCATCTCATTAATTACACCGCCACCCCGACTCCTTTCAACTGCTCGCTCTTTCCACTTACAATTCAGATGTAATATCTGGCCACAGGAGAAAACTTAACTAATAGCACATTAGTTGGTAGGGAATGGACACAGCCATCTTTCCCTAAAGGGAATTTAAAAAGCAAGACAGGAAGTAGAGGAGAAAGTTGAGACACAGAGGTTGGTCTTGCCTCCTTGCTTAAGCTGGATAGGTAGGGAAAGAAAAGGCTTGTGTTTACTTTGCATTAGCTACCTTGTTGCAAAGAAGTGTCCTTTTGGTGATAAAGATCAGAGCCAGGCCAAAGAGGTTAAGGTTTCCATCAAGGTCTGGTCAATGGCAGCCTGGATTTAGAGCCATTTCCTTATTACCCCAGGCCTCAGAGTTTACTTCACAAAAGAAAAAAGCTCAAACCCCCTTCATTTAGCGAGCAATTCCAGTTCTTAAGCACAGGGATTTCAAGAGATCTCCTGATATAGGTAAGCTTTTCTTGGGCTGTGTAGATGGCTCAGTTGGTAAAATGCTTGCTTTGCAAACATGAGGACCCAAGTTTGATCTCCCAGAACTTGTATAAAAAAAAAAAAAAAAAAAAAAAAAAGGCCAGCCTGGTCTACAGAGTGAGTTCCAGGACAGCCAGGGCTACACAGAGAAACCCTGTCTCGAAAAAACCAAAAAAAAAAAAAAACAAACCCAAAAAAGGCAGGTGTGGTTGTGCACCCTTCTAGTGAGGAAGAGACAGGCAGATCCCAGAGGCTTACTAGCCAGCTTACCTAGGCTACTTGATGAGTTCTAGGCCAGTGAGAGACCCTAAGCTGGATGGTACCGGAGGAATGACAGCTGAGGTTGCCCCACCCCCTCTCTTTCTGGAACTCAGCTACATCAAGCAAATTGCCAGGGCTGAGCAAGGAGATTTGACTTCAAATTTCTTCCTACCTAGGAAAGCCTGGCACCTCACAAAAATCCATAATGGTATTAAGTTAGGGTTGGGGGCTCAGTAAGGTTTCAAGCTTACTGTATGACTAAGCTGCACCAATCAGTATGTGCTGTCTGAACTCTGCAGAGCAGAAGGATGACACTTAACACACGGACCCTTAGCTATCCCAGCAGCCTGCAAGCCGCGTTAGACTGCAGGTTCTGTTTTCTGAGTGAGAGGTAGGATAGTTAAATGAATTTCTAGGTTTTTTGTTTGTTTGCTTTTGGTTTTGTTTTTCTGGACAGGATTTCTCTGTATAGCCTTGGTTGTCCTGGAATTCACTCTGTAGACCCAGGCTGGCTTTGAACTCATAGAGATCAGCCTGCCTCTGCCTCCCAAGTGCTGGGATTAAAGATGTGTACTGCCACCTCCCAGCTGAATTTTTAATTGTTGATGTCAATGGAGAGGGGTTTTCTAGGGCCTCATCTCCATTCTTACCTTGAGGAGTTGAACTGCTCCAGACCCAAGGCACAGAAAGCTCCAGTGCTGGAGTTATGGAGGACAGAGATTTCTCTGTTAGAGTCAGCAGAGCCAAGGGTGTAGAACAGACAGGCTGAAGATTCTGAGTGCCAGGACTGAAAGGGAGACAGCCAGAAGGAGGCCAGCACTTTCTGAACCGGGGAAGAAAATGGGGGAAATGGTGGCTTCCAGGGCTGAGAAGCTGGCCCTGGCCACAGTAGGGAGCTCATATGCCCTACCAAGAGCTTGACCATGGTTCTGAATTGCAAGCGGGTATCTGGAGTATCAAGGAGTATAACTCCTTGTCTTGGGTGTGTAGCAGGCATATTGTTGAGCTTTCAAAGGTAGGTATCTGGCCATTGAAGATTTCTAGCCAAGAAGTGTATACTCTTGTAACTTTTTGTTGTCTTGAGATGAGCCAGTTCTTCCTGCTATCCTGCCTCAGTTCTTCATCTTCATTTCTGTCCTCAGTGGAGCCTGAGGTGAATGTCTTTTTTCAGGCACATTTTCCAGACATGAAGTCTGGGGTGTGGGTCTGTCTGCTCTCACCCAGCCCTTCCTCCCAGGTACCAGGCTGGAATCCCTGAAGGACTTCCTCTCCCAACCCAAGAGAGATTCACCTGTCTCCTTTCCCAGCACAAAGAGGAAGTAAGCAAAAAATACCTCTGTTTAAAAAAGAGACAAAAATCTGGAACACAACCCCAGGCTCCAGTTTGGGTTTGCAAAATAGAAAACAAAACAGAACCATTTTCCAGGTTACTTTTATGTTATTGCCTCTATAATGTGCCCCAAAATATATTTCAGGTGATTCATCTACAATCCAATAAGAACAACGGCTGTTGCCTTTCGGATGAAAGGAGCAGAGAGCATTAGTGAGCGATTTGATTTTATGAAGGGAAGTGGCGCAGGTGCTCAGAGCCATTTGCCTGAGGCACTGAGTGGAGCCTATGCCCTGGGCGTCTGCTGCTCCGGGTGGGGCAGCTGGCATGGCTGCAGGTTGGATAATAGACCATCCTGCTGGAACCCAGTGGCTCACAGGGGACAGGAGGGTGACCAAGGTGCCAGCTTTTTATTTCAGCACATGGGTCTCCAGCTAGTCAGGAGATTCCATAGCCTGCTGTCTTCCAAAATGATCATGGCTGCAGTTGGGGAGACAGCTTAGTGGGTAAAGTACCTGCTGGGAAAGTGTGGGGGGCTGAGTTCAGATCTCCAGCATCCAAGTGAAAAGAGGGGTGTGGTGGCAAATGCCTGGAACTTCTGCACTGAGGGACGGAGATGTGGAAACAGGAAGCTCCTGGGAGCTTGCTAGCCATCCAGTCTAGCCCAGATGTCAAACTACAGGTTGTGTGAGAGAGGCTGCCTCAAAACGTAGATAGAGAGGATTGAGGGAGACCCCAGATGTGATCTTCTGCCTCCATATTCACATGCATGGGCAAGCACACCTGCACACGCACACACACGCACGTGCTCGCACACACACACACACACACACACACACGACTAATAATAGTAACAGTAATAACACTAGTTCATGTTTGAGGGGCTGTCTGCTTTGTGCTGAGAGCCCTTGGGGACTGGAACAGATGTGATCACCTCTTTTTATAGGTGAGAAAACTAAGGCTTTGATACATGTAATACTTTATCCAAGAGTAAAAGATTCCCTTTTCTCATTCTCCAAGTTGTTCTGGTTTTGTTTTGATGATGTTGGGCATAGAACCCAGACCTCAAACATGCTAGGTGTCTTAGCTACATTGGCTGCGTTGATGTTGTTGTGAAGAGATACTGTGGCCAACCCTTGCAGTGTCAGAGGGAGTTCATGACCATCATGGTGGTAAGCATGGCCGTAGGAAGGCGGGCCTGGCACTGGAGCAGTAGCTGAGACATCACCAAGAGGCAGGGAAAGAGCCTAACTCAGAACAGTGTGAGTGTGGGTGTTTCAAATGTCAACGGTCACCCCTAGTGACATACCTCCTACAATAACACCTCCTGGTCTTTCCCAAACAGCTCACCAACTGTTGACCAAGCATTCAAACACATGAGCCCTTGGGGGCCATTCTCATTCAAACTACCACACTAGGCAAGTGCTCTGTGCAGAGCCACACCACCAGCCCTGCTCCCCCTCACTCTCCCCTTTCAATTTTTCATTCTATAGCTCAGGCTGATGTCAAACTCCTGGTGATACCCTTGCCTCAGCCTCTATAGTTCTTGGATGATGGTAGTTAGTTACCATGTCTGGTTTCCTCCTCTTGTTTCTGTCTATGGGTAGCCCTTATGTAAATGAGAGAGATGTTTCATTGACTTCTGAGTTGGGAGTGAAGAGAACTTCCCCCAAAGGCATAATGTCAGTCATGGGGACAAGGAAGTGGGAGTGGCAAGGGGGACTTCGATATGACCAGAGAGAAGCCCTGGACTCTACAATTTTAACAATGGAAACCCCTAAATGGTGGCAGGAGCTGGACTGGATGGACTGGGAAAGGAAGGTATGGAGGGTCTAATTCCATCAGCTGAGGGAGGAGTTAGCCAAGGGAGGAACTAGCTGAGGGAGGAGCTAGCCGAGGGAGGAGCTAGCTGAGGGAGGAGCCAGCTGGGGGAGAAGCTATCCGAGGGAGGAGCTAGCCGAGGGAGTGTCCTCTTATTCCTTCTCCACTGGTGTTTTTACCACTCTCTGCTCTCATTAGACATGCTTCTTGGGATTAAGGCATAAGCAAAGCCTTATATGAAAGGAGAGTTGGCTGCTAGGAGGCCACTCTCTTGGTAGCAGCAATAATGAATGAGAGACCCGTAGGGAAAGATGAAGCACAAGTGACTGGGGTCATTTCACTGTCAACCACAGAGAGTTGGCTTGGGAATTTAAGGAAAATAATGATCATTGTAAGAGAAATGTTTGGAAGGCTTCTAACAGTGGTGTAATGTTGCTCTGTCCCCGCATCCCAGCGTCTCTTCTCAGAAGCAATGGTCCACAGCAGGTTCTAGTTCTCTCTTCTCAATCGTACGTATCTTTATAGTATGTGTGTGTTGCTATATTTTAATGCATTGATTGCATGCATTATTGAACTTTCTATTTATGGTAATGAGATTCAAGAGTCTTAAACTGCCATCCCCTCTGATTCTTTAAATATTCATTAAGTCAATATTCAGAATTTACATTATTATGTCAACTTGAATATTATTCACAATTGACTAATGTGTCATAGTTGTTTCCTCTGTGTGTGTGGGTGTGGGTGGTGGGTGTGGGTATCGGTGTGAGTGTGGTGTATGCGTGCACAAGTGTGTGTAGATGCACTTGCCCTAGAGTATGCACATGGAGGCCAGAGGCTGACACTAGTCATCTTCTAGCACTTAGTTTTTGAGATCAAGTTGCTCACTGAACCTGGAGCTCATGGTCTCAGGTGTCTTAGTTACTTTTCTATCGCTGTGATAAGACATCGTGCATGACCAAGGCGACTTACAGAGAAAGAATTTGGGGATTACAGTTTCAGAGGGTCAGCATCCATGACCATCATGGTGAGGATTGTGCCAACAGGAAGGCAGGCATGGAACCGGAGCAGTAGCTGAAAGCTTACATCTTGAGACATAGCCACAAGGTGGAGAGAGCTAACTGGTAACGGTGTGGGCTTTGTAAATCTCAAAGTGCCCTTGACACACCTCTTCTATAAGGCCACACCTCCTAATCCTTCCCAAAAGTTCCTCAAACTGGAGACCAAACATTCAAATATATGAGCCTATAGGCGCTGTTCTCATTTAAACCACCACACTGGCTGAACAGCAATCCTCCAGGATTCTCCGGTCTTTTTTTTTTTTTTTTTAAATTATTGTTTTGTTTTGTTTTGTTTTGTTTTGTTTTGTTTTGTTTTGTTTTGTTTTGTTTTGTTTTTCAAGACAGGGTTTCTCTGTGTAGCCCTGGCTGTCCTGGAACTTACTCTGTAGACCAGGCTGGCCCCAAACTCAGAAATCCACCTGCCTCTGCCTCCCAAGTGCTGGGATTAAAGGCATGCACCACCACTGCACGGTGGATTCTCTGGTCTTTACTCTAGAGCAGGTATTATAGATTAATGGCCCTCTACTCAGCTTTTACATGGGTATGTAGTATTCCAACCAGGGTTCTCACACTTTCACAGCAAGCATTTCACTCAAGGGTCAGTTTTACCAGCTTTATTTTTCTTTTCAACTCTGGGGTTGTCCTGACATTGGTGACTGCCCTGTTTATTTGTATTTGTTTGATTGGTTAATTTTGTTGTTGGTTGTTTTCTTTTTGTAGATTTTCCTCTAGGTTGGTTTGTTTGGCTGATCACTTGAGACCTCTGTGTCACTTGTTCCCCAGGCCTGTCATAGTGGTGCTTTTGGGGGATTGCTTCCGGTTGTTCTCTGCCTTGGAAGCCCATTAGCCTTTTGTTGCTTACACTTCCTGTTCCTGGGATCCTACACGATCTTCTTTGTGGGTTTGCTATGTTGTTATGCTGGAGCATGGTCTCTTGGAGTTCTCTCTGGTTGCAAGGACACATGGCCGCTGTTCCCATCTGCTACCCTCTCTCTGCCTGTCTGGCGGCCCCTCTGCTGAAGTTTGTCTCTCTGATGCCCTGTACCTTTTCTTTGACTCCATTTACAGTATGACCTGTCAGGAAGAAATTCCAGTAGTGGTGACCTGAATGTTTCACACTTTTTTGGGTGACTGGGGTACTTGATGGTGGGATATGTGGTTTATAGGAACTGTGACCATCTCTGTTCCCTCCTTTGTTGTCACGCGAGCCTGCTTATGCTACTCTGAAGACATTGTGCTTTAGTCTGTAGGAGTTTCGGAAGGAACCCTTAGAGACTGGGTAGCTTTAACATCAAATGGTCATTTCTCACCATTCCAGAGCCCGAGAAGTTTAAACAAGACGCTGACAGATTCAGTTCCATTTGCTGGCTTACAGACAGACCTCCTTCTGTCCTGACATGAAACAGAGAAAGCAAGAATTAGCTTTGCTATTTCTTTCTAAGGGCACCATATTCCTGACTTTATCACCCTGAAAAGTTTCCATAATCACCTTGGGGGTTCAGATTTCAAAACATGAATTTAGAAGGAACACAACTTTCAGGCCCTTATGTGCCCTCTCCACCCTTATGTGCCCCTCCACCCTTATGTGCCCCTCCACCCTTATGCACCCCTCCACAAAGGAACCTTGTAGCCTTTACTGGGAAACTGTAGACATGGAACAGGCACCTAGGGAGGAGGGCAGTGGCATCTCCTGACAGCCATTGCAAGCCCTGTAGTGATCCCACATACTGATGTGGGGGGCAGGGAGGAGTCCTTTGCAGGCTGCCTGGGTGGGGTGGGGGTGCAGCCTGGCCAGCTTTGCTCCTTCCCTCTCCTCCCCTCCCCTCCCCTCCCCTCTTTCAGTCACTTTCCAAACCTTCATCTTTCTTGGGAAGTTTTCCAGGCAGAGTGGATGCCAGAAGTCATGCATAAATAAATGCACAGGTAATTCCCAAGCTGAACTTCTGCCATTAGTCTCAGTGTTCACATCCACTAACGTCTCTCCCAGAGCTGTTAAAGGGAACAACACTGATTGATTTGCGACATTCCCCTTTCCGGTTTCCCTGCTCCCTCCCGCTTCTGATTAAGGTACAAATTAGTAATGAAATGACCCCCAGTAAGGCTGTTAAATGTTCTGCAAGAAGATGGAAAAGCAAGAGGCCTCAGTCATCCATAGATTCTTTAATCAGGTCTGCGGCCACAGAGAGCTGGCTGTGTCCCGGTCCTTCCTCAATCTGTTCACTCGGTCTTACTGATCTAATGAAGTTCCAGGCTTCGGCATCATAAAGTCAGCTTCTTTCCTTCCGTTTGAAGCATTTACAGTGCGTTTAAGGCTAATGACCTCTAGTGGCCCATAATTAAAGCCATGAAACCAGGATGATTTTTGTGGCTCTGTAAGACATCCTGCGAATTCTCCTTCCTTGGTTGAAGGAGGAGCAGCTGTTGTGTGTGAACAAGAGCCCTGTAAGTATTTGTCTTTGATGATGCTGATACTTGATCAATAAAGCTAATCCTGCCATTGTCGTCAGAGTGTGAATCTTCTCTCGCCTGTGAGAATTTCCCCTTGACTATGAGGCTGAGGACTCTAAATCAGAATTCGTATTTACTGCTGAGAGCCAGGATGTGATGAGGAAGTCCTTAGCAGTTTGATGCTGAGAAGAAGCTGAATAGATAGCAAGGAGTTTCTCTATTTGTTATGCCTGCTCACTCTACTCAGGACCACCCACAGCTGCAAACTCCTGGGCCTCAGCTCAGCATTAGCTTTTGGGTCCTGTGAGGCTCAGCTCAAATCTGCCTGCCCTGTGTAGAGGAGGACATGAACATAAGATGGAAAATCAAAACTGGGAGACTTAGGACCTGGACCAGTCCCTGATTAAGTTGTAGATAGAGGAGTGGGTGAGGCTGGAGTTGCTGTCCAGGCTGGGGTCATGGCTGCTGTAGACGGTGTGTGGATGGAGCTACGTCAAGAACCAGGAGGTCATACAGGTTCAGGTTGGGGCTCTAATGTGTGGAGGTGGTCGGACTGACACTAAGCCAGTGTCTCCTGGGTCCTCCGTACCCTTAAGCCTGGCCAGGCTGCAGTAAGGCAGTGAAAACACCTTCCGCTTCTGTTAACCCATCTCATGGACTACTACTGGGACTGCTACTCTTTGAGGGCCTTAGACCCTGAGAACATTCAAGAAAACTGTTGTGCCCTTGGGGGCCAGCAACAGTCCCACAGACAATATGGAAACTGGCGAACAAAGGGGAAGATTAGGCAAGCTGAGAGAAGCGGGCCCTGAATCCTTGGTGGCCCACCTCACAGCTCCAGTGAGAAGGCTAGTCTCTGACCCAGCCCAGGCTAGCAGTCCTAGGGGCCTGGACATACAGACTCACAGGAATCACACAGCCTTCATAAGAATCCACACAGCTTTTAAAGAGGTTTTGCGCGTCTTTAACTTTGTCACCTCTTGGGCCTTGCCTTGAGGCACTCGCTGGTCATGGTGGTTGTCCATGGCCACAGAATTTTCAGCAGAGTTCCCCTCACTGATCTTGAATGAAACCGTTTGTGTCTTTTGGCCCGGGCCCTTCCTTTCTGTCTGGATTCTCATTCATCTCCACTGCCTCTGTTCTCCACCCTAAGGCTTTTCTCCAGCCTATCATGTGTGTCTAAAGAACAAGCAAGGCTCCTCTCCCCTGTGGCAGACACATACTGCATGGGGGTAGCATCTCATGTTGGGTTAGCTGAGCAGTAACTATGGCAACATGGACAGAGGACATTGCCAGTAGTCACCTCACTAAGGCTTACAAAGACGTTCTTATCACTCCCATTTTACAGATGAGCAAGCAGAGGCTTTGGCTGACTCTGGGTCATTATTTAGGTCTCCATTGAAGATCTCTTTCTTTGACAGGCTGTTACCCCTCAATCCTGCCTCTCATTATTGCCATTCTCTCCCCTTCTGGTCACTGCTGGTGTCGCCTCTACTGAGCTGAGGTGTTTACCATAGATGCTATAGAATCGGTGCTCAGTCAAGTACTTTGGAGTAAGTAAATGGACACATTCTGTTGCGGTTCGAATGGGAAATGTTCCCCAGAGGGCCCTGTGTTTGAACTCTTGGTCCCTAGATAGTGACGCTATTTAGAAGGTGGTGGAACCATTAGAAGGTAAAGTCTTACTTGAGGAAGTAGGTCACTGGGAGGTGGGCTTTTATAGTCTGGCCATACTTCTTATCTGCTCTTGGAGAAATTTTTAAAAAATTATTTTTATTTATTTATTTGTGTGTATTTGTGTGAGTTTGGTGTGTGTGTGTGTGTGTGTGTGTGTGTGTACCAGTTTGTATGTGCACCGCATGTGTACAGGTTTCCAAAGAGGCCAAAAGGGTGAGTTGGATCTGGAGTTACAGGAAGTTCTGAGCAGCCAATATGGGTGCTAGGAAACAAACCCTGGTCCTTTGGAAGAGTAACAAACACATTTAACTGCTGAGCCATGTTCTGTAACTCAGAACTGCACCCTTGGCTGTATCCCTTCTAACTGTAAGCTAAACAAAACCTCCTTTGTTAGGTAATTTTCACCAGGTTTCTTTTCCCCACAAACACATTTTTCTATCATTTAGCCTCCCTGGATGCAGTCATTCATTGAGGGAAGGCTCTGGGCTCTGAGACTCCCAGCAGAGCATGCTGAGAAGAGAGGCGAGCCAGGACTAAGTCTCTCCATTTAACCTGCTATGTGCCCACGTCTATACTGAAAGAGACCTCTGACTCCAGAGATCTTCTAAGACTGAAAGTGTAAGACCACATCATCTGCAAAGAATCCCTTTACTTCACTGGCCTAAAGCAATGACATGCTTTAGTTCTGAAAAATAACTCCCAATTTGCTCTCTCGGGGTTCAAGAAGGCTCAAGTGAGCAAGAGTCTCCACAGCCTTTGGTGCCACCCCCACCTCTGCCCTGCAACTTGCATTGCTCAGGAGGACCATCAGCAGCCAGATCCCAACAGCCCCTGTGGAGGCACCTTCTGAAGACAGCATGTTTTCCACTCAGCCTGTGGTGGCTGGCGGCATCTCAGAGTGACCATCTTTCATCCATCCCACGCTCTCCTCCCTCCCCCTGCCCAGCCACTGCCTTGTACCTGATTTAATTTTCACAGTGATTCAGTGGCTTCTCATGAACCTTGTCTGCTTCACTTTGCTTCTCTTTCCTCGGGCGCGAGTGCTCCCACTGTTGTCTAAGCCGTCCTCCCGGCTGGAAACATTTCAGCAGGACACGCAGAGGGTTTCCTATCTGTTGCACACCTGGCTGGATGTCACACTTGACGGAGTGAGCATGTGAGTGAGGGCATGGATCCTATCTCACGTGGAGATAGAATTCCCACTCCTGTCTCTTCCTCCACCATTCTCTCTGAGACCACAGGGAACCCAAATTTCTTCTGGGTGTAGAATTGGGCAGGACCTTGTCAGCAGCAGCTTTATCTTTCTTATGAACCAGGAGGCAAACAGACCCCTTGAGTTAGAAGGGACTCTGAGGAGTGGCTTATAGGCAATCCAGACAACACCCTGCTGCATCTGGGTGATGCCACCCCTTTTATTTTCTGGGAGGTGACCAGAGGAAAACAAAGTATGAATGGCTATAATTTACTGGGCTCCCGGGTGAATTTATATTTCATTCTGACTATTGAATGTGTCGCCTAATTGCAGCTATAAAAAGGAATAGTCCGTCTTGCCCATGAAAGCCTGGTGCTGGCTGATTGTTGTTTAATTAGTTGATTCCAGTGGTCGAGGGGTGAGTTTGGAATGACAATTACCGCTCCTCTTATTTCATGGAGACTGCTGAATTAATTATGGGACAATAGGATTCCTCGTTGTTGACATCTTAAGAATCCACAATAATAACTTTCAAATTGGTTGCAATGATGGAAGTTGGTAATAGATTTATCGCCTCTGTTGGGTGAGCCTGGACTTCCAGACAACCTGGGCTTTCCTACCTGGGGATGGGTAGTGTGCCTGTGGAGGCAGCTGCCCTTGACTGGTGAGGCTTTGGGTGGCTATATGCAATGGAAGAACCCTGACTGAGACCCAAACGCCTGTGCTTCCTCTGGACCAAGGAAGGTGAGGTAAGAGGCAAAGCTGATGAGACGAGAGACTAGACAGGAGCTGAGAGCCCGGCTGAGATTGTGGAAGGTTTAATTCAAGGTCAGTGAGAATGAGCCCTGCTGGTGAAGAGGATCTCTGGTGCTCGTGGACAGTCATCCTGGCCCCACTGTGCCTCTAGGGAGGGCCAAGGAGTGACAAAGCTGAAGACATGCAAAGACCCCTGGGAGCTGTGTGGGTTCTCCTGAGTCTGTCCTCAGTGTCCCTCTGTGACCTCCAGGCTGGGCTGGGTTAGGGAGCAGCCTTCTGGTCTCTGCCTTCTCACCTGACTGTTGGGTGAGGAGCTGCAGGGATTCCAGCTTCCCCTGGTTTGCCTCTCCTTCCCTTCCTTTCATCTTTCCCCTCTCCTCAGGAATCACCTGAAAGCGTTGCCTCCTCTGGATATAAAAGAGAAATACTGCACAGTAGCTCTAGCCGGAGAGGTGATAATGAGAACGGAGGAGAAACTGTTTATCCAGGTGGTTAATATTTGAATAATCCAGAAGGTCAGGTAACAGCTTTTTTTCCAAGGAAAATTTCTTCTCCCGTCTCTCTAAGCACAGGTGCAATGGGACCTGTTTCACTGCTGTCCCAAACTGTCCCTGTGGGCTGGAGCCAGTGGCTGCTGCAGTCTTAAAATGCCTGCAAATAGCTAGAAGGAATGACGGTCGTCGTGGTAGGGATAGACCATGCCTGGGAGGACAGTGTAGACCAGGATAATGGGGACCACTTGGTGTGGTTTCTGGTTCTGAAGGCATTTTCCCGGTGAGAGATGGTTGGGACCCCATCTCACGAGTGCTTACTCCTCCCTTTCTCCACTAGCCCCTCGCTTTGGAGTTCCAGAAGTAAGTCCTCCTAGGGATGAAGGGGCAGGGGCGCTTCTTGGAAGGCAGATCATTAAGATTTAATGGGACATTTTCTGCCAGACAAGGGGATTGTAAAACACAGCTAATTTAGAGAGCTGGGGGATCACAGAGTCATTTTGCTTGTCGACCAGAAAAGGCCAGACATGAAATTATGTCAGTCCCTGCCCTCCTGTCTCCTGCCGTCTCAGCCACAGGTCCTGGCTGCCAAGAAGTACAGACCCCTGTGCATACACACCACTACCAGCTTGGCCAGGACTGCAGCCACACCCATATTTCCATATTTGTATCCTTTGTGGCCAGTTGCCAGAGCTGTGATCCAGTGGGGACATGTCCCTTTGGCACAATGAGTTTAACAGTTGGAAGAAATGAGTTGGCAAAGGAGTGGTGGCACTGTGTGCACACATGTGTGTATGTAAATGTGTGCATGCAGGAAACAGATAAGTTAGATAGAGAGTGAGGTGGAGAGACAGAAAAGGAGGCTGGAAGAGAGAGATAGAGGACCAGGAGGACATTGTCCCTACTCTTGGGGTTGGGCTATTTGGGGAAAGCTGATCTTAGCTGCATATCTGCACACTGGTGTAGCAAGTGGGACAATGGAGGGACAGAAGAGGGCATAGCCTGGGGTATAAAAGGGAGGCTGCATATGGGGCTCCACCTCCTGACTTGAGCTGACCGATGAAGGGAAGGCGTGGCTCCACGTATACCATAGAATACTGGACATGGCTTCCAGAAGGTTTTGTGACTTAAAATGTGTATGGTCTTTGAAATCACGTAAAATGAGGGTATTATTGCTAAGTTTATGGGTGCAGCTAGAGCTTCTAGAACATAGTAGGTCCACAAGTTGGAATCTTGCCTCCACCTCCTTCTGTAATGGGACATACAATTGCTTAGCACTGTGCCAAACTCATGTTTGGCATTCAGTACCACTAGGCAGATTTGGATCCCAAATTCTAACACTCACCAGCTGTCGTTAGGCCTGTGGGAGTTGGGCAGGGCTGGTGGCAGGCTGGACAAGGGCTGAGGTCTTGACTGAGCAAGCTAGCTGATACCATTTACAGACCTGCCTTGTCTATCTGCCTTCTTCCTCCTTTGGCCTGTCACACACATGCTCCGAGCAGGAGAGGAGGAGGAGTATACTTGTCCAGAGGCACCAGGTGAAGCTGAGTTTGAGTTCAGCTCTACTGCAACCCAAACTCACCTGTATTGCCAATTCCAGGTTCACTGCCCACCCACAGTGGGGCCAGGAAGGTCCCAGGGGCAGCGCCTGGCTTTCCTCTGTCTAAATGACGGTGTCCTCAGAGAGTTTTTGGGAAGGCTGGTGACAGACTCTTACCTGAAAAAGCCAAGTTCAAGCATCAGTTGTGCACCTACTGAGTGCAGGCCTTGCCCTGAGCACCTACTGTGTGCCGGCTCTGCCCTCGAACCTGATGATTTAGCCAGGAACAGGGCCGATGATGGTACTGTCATGGAGCAGGTGTGGCCAGGGGTGAATGAGGAAGTGACAAGTCTCAGGACAAGATGGAAACCTAGGGTTGGTGAGCTGTGGGTCTTGCATGGGGTTTGTGAGAACTGTGGAGTCAGTTATAGATCCATGGAGATCGGGGATAAAGGGCTGAAGCCCTCCACTGGGGACAAGCCTGGTGTGTTCAGGAGAATGGGCAGGTGCCAGGGTGGTGGTCATGATCAAAGGGTGGGTGTTGACTGAGAAGTCTGAGGCCTGAGAGGCAGGCTTCACTTTGCCTCTCCAGGAAGGCTTAGGGTTTTATTCTAAAATGCGACAAGACATCGGAGGAGTTAGGCAGGGGAGTGACACTGTGTGATTTATATTTCAAGAAAGTAATTTTGACAGCCTTTTAAGAATAAACTATAGGGGAGGAGACGCTAAGAAGCTCTGAGTTGCCGTGGGCTGGACCAGAATTGGCAGAGCCGGGGATGAGGTGGCCCTGCAGGCACCAACCCTAAGTGGGCAGCTCGGGCCTTGGGCTGCCATGTTGTCAAGAAGGTGTGTAGCACACACACCGTGAGGCTCGCTCTGCTGAGGGTTTCCTGACGTCTGACGGCCCAAAGTTGTACAGCCAGCCCTACAACCGAGATAAGGAACACCCCTCGCTCCTTATAGTCAGCCCGCCTCCCGCCTCCAGTCTTGGCAGCTACTGATCCTTTTTTTTTTTTTCCTGTCCCCGGAGGCATGCCTTTTCCAGAGTATCATATAAATGGAATCAAGCAGGAGGTAGCTTTTGGGTCTGGCTTCTTTCACTCAGTATAATGCATCTGGGGAGCATAGATGAATTTTCTACTTCTTTTTACTCCTGGGCAGTACTCCGTTGTATAGAAATGGTAGTTTCTTCCTTCACCAGTGGAGGAGAGCTGAGTTGTTTTCAGTTCTTTAGGGGTTTTCAATTAGGCTGCTGTTACTCACTGGAATGCAACTTTAGATGCAAACATGATCCCGAACTCAGGCTGCTCTCTGTCCTCAGTGGCTACACTGTTATCCTTTAAATAAAACCTCAGGTAATACATTCCCTGCACAGTGGTGAATAACTGCAGGGTTAATTTGCATTTTCCCACGTGCTTATTTGTAAAGTCTGTCTTCTGAATTTTTTTTATATTCATTGTTACTTGCCTTATTGTTGAATTTTGAGACTTTAAAAAAAAACTGTATCTTAGATGTGAATCTTGTATCCAATATGTGATTTGCAAATACTTTCTGCCAGTCTGTAGCAGCCCTCCCTCCCTCCATCCCTCCCTTCCTTTCTTCTCTTTAAACCAAAAGAACAAGTATAGTTATAAAAATGGAAAAGATTAAATTATGTGATTCTTTTCTAAACAGACCTCCCTTTATTGTCATTTAGAAAATGGCAATAGAAAGATTTGCTCTCTGATAATCTTACCCAGATGGCCCAGAGCTGGCAGTTTCTTCTTTTTTGTCTCTTTAGGAGTTGCCAGATACACTTACCATAAGACTTACTACAGTAACCGTTTTTAACTTTAGTTCCCTAGCACTGAATACAAAGTCGCGCAGTTAGTGGGACTCTACATCTGAGCTCTTCACAACCTGCAGATCTATACATTTTTATAGCTTACCAACGTGGCGACTCCTCGTTCCCTGCTACTCCACTCTACTTTCTGTTTCAACTAATTTGACTGTTTCTAGGCACCTCTGAATAGAGGAACCCTATGGTGCCAGTCCCTTTTGCTTGGCTTATTTCACTGGGAATAATGTCCTCAAGGCTTGTTCACATGGTCACTTTTATCAGAGTTCCCTTAAAGGGTGAATTATTCCCTTGTATACAGGCTTGTGTCACTTTGTGGTGGCTGTGGTTATAGGACTGAGCATGGTCTAGGACACACCCTGTGGGCCCCGAGGGCCCCTTGTTCAGCTCTTCTGAGCTCTTTCCATTCTCTGAACAGGGCCTTTTGGGGAGCAGAGTTCTTCATTTCTGTAAAAGCTAAGCCACCATTTTTTCTCTTATGAATTGTGCTTTTGGTATTGTGTCCAAGAACTGATGGCCTGATCCGTGGTCACACAAGTCATTCTGAGAACTCCTATACTTTGTGGCTTTTTACCATAATTCATTTTCATATACAGTGAGAGGTAGACTCTGGTATTTTCTTTTCTTTCCTTCTTTTTTCTTCTTGAAAATCCATAGCCAATAGTTTTAGCCCTACTTATTAAAACGTCTGTCCATTCTGTCTCCTGAGACAGATCAGATAAACTTGGTTTGACATGAACATGAAGAGACAGAGGAGTTGGGTGTCTGTCAGCTTTGGTTTGAGCAAATAGTTCAGAATGCCACACTGAATGGGGACATTTAGGGGTTGGACTTCAGAGTCATGTTTTGGATACACCCCTGTGGCATGTAAGTACCCATCTGAGACATAGCTGGCATATGAGTCTGGACTATGGGACAGAGACATGAACCTGCAATACACATTTTTCAAGCTGTTGACGTACACGAAGAGATGGGTAGGCGTGGAAACCCACCTACAGATCACCATGCATTGCAGATGGGCGGCAGCTTTCTGCAGGGACTGGGAGGTCTCTGGCATGTGGGGGCAGGGCAGGCAAGAGCCTTAGGGGAGGCCACTTGTGCAGGTCTTCAAGGGCAATGGAGGTTTGCCCCAGGAGAATCTGGGGAGTTGTGTTTCGAGGGAAAGGCACAGGTTTCCAGGTGTGAAAAGCAGACTGCCAAGAACAGCCAGTGAGGGGGTGTGTGGTGTGAAGACAGGAGCTGAGGCTGGAAGAGAAGCAGGACTGGGTCACTTGAGGCCCTTATTTTCAGGAAGGTGTTGTAAAAAAAAAATGCTGGTCCTGGTCCGGTATGTGCTGCGGAGGAGATGGTCGCATGTTCCAAAACCACACCAAATCAAACTGTTCCACGTGAGGGGTTTATTGGGGGCGGGGGGGGGGAGACAAGGAAGCGGTGAGGAGAGAGAAGGGAAGAAGAGGGGAAAAAGAGAGAGAGAGAGAGAGAGAGAGAGAGAGAGAGAGAGAGAGAGATAGGGGTCCTCCGTATATATAAGGAAAGTGACGTAGCATGAAGTAGCCACAGGTAAAGGTGGCAGTGGGCCAAGGTGAATTCTGGGAATATGGTGGCTGTTGCCTTAGCAACAGGTGAGCAGGTCGCGCTGTTACCTGGCTGACGTCGTCACCTGGGTGCAACGTCACCAGTTTGGAGGTCCTGATGCCAACAGAAGGGATCTTAGAGAGACCAAAGACAAACCTTCCATAAAAGAGTGATCCCGGCTTTCTCCATCCCTCCACTCTGTGTTGCCAGCAGAGCTGAGCAGAGGACACCTATTCAAGGCCACGTGCCTAGTTTGTAGGCACAGGCAGAAGGAGTCACTGTGGTATTTCCAGGCGAGGATTACTCTTGGTCTCCCTGCCCCCACCTTAGTGTCTGGAGATAGGACCTTTGTGTGTAGCCCAGGCTGGCTTGGGAATGGCAGTCCCCCTGCCTCCACCTCCTGGTGTTGGGATTACAGGCATGTATCACCAAGGAGCCATTTCCCCTTGCCCTCTGGCCCAGTCCTGTGGGTCCTTGCTCTGACAACAATGGTACATCTGTCTTCCCCCATCCACACCCTCTCTGTGTTTGGTCTCTCATGCAAATGACATGGCTGGGGCAAGGTACTTCTTCTTCCACTCTCTGTCCTAGCAGCAGCTGGGGGTCCAGACTAAGCTGTCAGTGACCTGGCATGGGTCTGATCTTTCATCCATCAGCTTAATCAGACCCTGTCTGCCCTGACAGGGATACAGATGTGATGCTTCTTTCTCACTCTGTCCGAAATTGCTTTGTAATAACCGTAGGAGTTAGAGAGGCATTTTTATTGATTAAACAATTGAGACGATTTGTCTTTACAAAACCAAAAATACAGAGGTGTCTCTTTCTCTCTCCATACACATTACACATGCTTATGCATTAGAAGCCATGGTCTCTGTCTGTAATCAAGCCGATGTTTGCGGCGGGCTGTTTTATAATGCCAGGCTGTGATGGCATAACAGAGTGAAGAGAAGGCTACTGTAATGACACTGATGACAATCAGGGACAAGAGGCCTCCTGGGCGGTGACCACAGGCAGGTGAAGGAGTGCTCTCTGGGAGTCTTGTTGGTATGGGAGACATGTTGATGTGGAAAAGGTTTCTGGTGGAGACTAACATGAGCTTTGGATCTGCAGGCTCAGGGTTTGAGTCTAGCTCTGCTGCTCCATGGAGGGAAGTTACTTAAGACTTTGGCATCTGATGTTGGGATAATGGCAGATGTGCAGTGCCTGTCAGTGTCATACAGGCGTGGTTATTACACCGTGATCTCTCCAGATGGATGGAGTTTCAAGGAGCTATAGGTGCATTAAGATGCTTCTTCCAGTAATGTGCAGTGTGCAAGCCAGGAGCTCTTGGGAGTTGATTTTCAGGCCCAGGTCATCCATCCTGTGTGTCTAGCCTGGATAGACAGGTGGCATGTATGTTTAGTAGTGTGACATCAGACCTGTTGACTGACCTTTGTAGATACTGCTCAGATATGAGGTTGGGAAGTCTGTGGGGTGGCCCAGACACCAGGAGGCCAGTCAGCTGCCTTTCTAATTATGTGGGCAGAGCAGGGCCTTGTTGGACAAGGGGTGCTGCTGCTAGAGAAGCCATCTGCATTACTAAGAGATCTTTCTAATTCCGCCCTGATCAGAGTAATTGTTCCCGCCCAGCAGGGTTCAGTATGAAAACCACTGTCAGTCACTTGGGTGCCGGGATTTGCCAAACTGTATTCATGAATTCCATTTGTCACCCCAGACAGCAAGCTACAGCACAGACAGAGGTGGGAGGTGTGGGTGTGTATATTCAGGAGGGTGGGCGGCAGTGGCGGGAGGTACATGAGGCAGAGGCCCGGAGTAGAGTGTTTTTATCTACTGTTCAAGGTAAGCTCCTGGGGACACCTGGAATCCAGAAGGAGGTGAATAGCTCCCAGCCTTTGGGTTTTGCAGGGTTTGGGGCCAGGGTCTATTGGGGGAAGGTCTTCCTGGAGTGTGATGTTCTTGGGCTAGGTGAGGTGGTCATCTGGCCAGCCAGCTCCTGGCCTGCATAGATTTGGTACCTACTGGGAACAAGTGTAGAGAAGGGTCACAGGGATCACACAGGAAGTTGTCCTGTAGGGACTTCTTGGGACAAGATAAGTGCAGGCTTAGCACAAGGTCTTTCCATGATATCGTATGATTTTTTCCAGGGGAATCTATTTCTCTCCACTTCAGAGAGAGAGAACAGTGCCATGGCAAAGAAAGGATTTCACTACACCTAGTGAGGTGAACCAGTGTGTTTATTGGGGTAGGTTAGAGAAAGCGTTAGAGTGAAGAGTTGCTTATGGGAGTGTGGGTGACTCTGGCAGCTGCCCCACTCCAACCTGCCGAACAGTTCACAAAAGCTGCATCCTCTGAGTCCCCTGTCCCTCCCATTCCTAGTATACTTTGGCTTCCATCTCCTCCTTGTGCAACTGGGAGAAGATTAGATGTGGTTTAGGGTGGAACAGGAGGGGGGGAGTGTCTGGAGCCTCAGGAGAGAGTCCGATGAAGGCCCTCTTCTATGAGGGGATGTTGTGAAGGACTCATTTAAAGAGTACGAAGATTGCCTTGATGTCAAGAGGATAACAGCCATGATAACAGGATTTCATGACATCTGGTTATCTTGAGGCATGTATCAGAGGACAGGCAGATAGAAGCCTTGATTGGGACTGCCTGGTCTTATGGGAGAGGAAGGATTCCATCAGGAAGCAGGCCTACCAGGAGATCACCAGCCTAAGCCAAGGAGCAAGGAGTTTGGATGCTGAGAGAGGAGCCTGGCATCAGAGGGGAGGACAGGGTCATTGACATTTGGACCAGAGGGCTCTTCCCGGGGGACCTGCTCATGGAGGGTGTTTGGCAGCAGTTGGATCCCTTAAGTCCCTAGTTGGACTAAATAAAAATGTCTCTAGGCTTACCAGTTGTCTCATAGGGGGCAGAGTTGTCCCCATTTGAGAGCTGGTGTAGGTGACAGGGATAAGAGTAGAATATTGGCTGAGTTAAGTCTGGGGGGAGCCTTGACCTCCAGTTAAGACACCTGAGACTTTATTCTGGAAACAATAGGGGAACCTTTTATGAGCAAGCAGTTGATACAGAGAGACAGTACCAGAAGATCTTCAGAAGGAAGCGAGCACACAGGTCAAGTGTCCTGTGCAGCCCAACTGGTCTAACTGGAGACAGTTGCTAACCAACTTGTAATGGGCCCCAAAATAACTCCAACTTGGTTATTCTTGGTGGGTCAGATCTCCCCAGGTGTGGCAATTCACAGGGAGGCCTTGAATACACAATATGCTGGCCTCCACCTCAAGTTTGTAGGGGCCTGTACTAGTCCATTACTCATTTGCATGACAGGATATATAAGAGAGCAACTTATGGGAAGGAAGTAAGTCGTATTTTGGCTCATGGTATCAGAGTGGCTTTAGTTCATCATGCAGGGGAAGGCATAGTGGTAGGAATGGCTGCGTCCATAGGAGAAGGAGCACGAGGCATGGCTTGCTCACATGGCAGCAGCGCAGAAGACAATGAGAACCCAGGGGCAGGCGCTACCCTCAAAGACCTTTCCCTATGACCTACCTCTGTCCACTAAGCGCTTTCTCTCTCTCTCTCTCTCTCTCTCTCTCTCTCTCTCTCTCTCTCTCTCTCTCTCTCTCTGTCTCTCTAATAAAGATTTATTTGCCAGAGAAGGCACCAGATCCCAATACAGATGGTTGTGAGCCACCATGTGGTTGCTGGGGATCGAATAGCAGACAGTGCTCTTAATAACCACTGAGCCATCTCTCCAGTCCCCTAAGCTCTAATTCTTAAAGGCTCCATACCCTTTGTGCTGGCTAGTTTTATTTTTTTATTTTTTTGGTTTTTCAAGACAGGGTTTCTCTGCGTAGCCCTGGCTGTCCTGGAACTCACTCTGTAGACCAGGTTGGCCTTGAACTCAGAAATCCGCCTGCCTCTGCCTCCCAAGTGCTAGGATTAAAGGCATGCGCCACCACTGCCCGGCTGCTGGCTAGTTTTATATCAACCTGACACAAGCTAAAGTCATCTGAGAGGTAGGGAAATCTCAATTAAGAAAATGCCTCTGCGCAACTAGGCTATAGGCAAGCTTGTAAGGCATTTTCTTAATTAGTGATTAATGGGGAGGGCTCAGCCCATTGTGGGCAGGGCTACCCGTGGGCTGCTGGTCCTGAGTTCTATAAAAGAAATCAGGCTGAACAAGCCAGTAAGCAGCACCCCTTTATGGCCTCTGCATCAGCTCCTGCCTCCAGGTTCCTGCCCTGTTTGAGTTCCTGGCCCAACTTCCTTCAATGATGAATAGTGATCCAGAAGTGTAAGCCAAATAAACTCCTTCTCAACTTGCCTTTTGGTCATCGTGTTTCATCGCAGCAATAGAAACCTCAACTAAGACACCCTTCAAAATGGTACCAGAAGCTGGGGACCAAGTGTTCCAAACACGAACCTGTGGGAGACATTTCAGATTTGAACCATTCTCATATCAGCTGAGAATATTGATATTGACACCAATATCCTGGAGACCACACTTTAAGAATCTCTCGACTGCTTGGTTTTAACTCAACTCCCAAGGTCAACTAAAACCCAGCTGCCAATCAACAGCCTTGACCTTTACATAGCAGAAGTCAAAGTCCTACCATGGCCTTCACCTGAATGGCAAAGACCATTTTAGGAAGGTTACAGCTGTTGGGAGATACCTGCTCTTGGCTCAAGATCAATGTCAGGGACTCTTGGCAGCTCAGCCTCTGGGACCTTTGTGATGTTGACCCCAGGGTCTCACAAGCACTGGGACCTCTTGAATTAGGACCAAGCCCTGGAGAAGGCCAGGGCTCAGGATGTTTGATAGGAGCAAAGGCACTGAGCCTGTGCCTTGGGAAGCATTCTGTTTGTGCTTCCAGCCCCTAGAGAGGGTGCACAATTCAACCTGTAACCCCAGGGCACCCCTTGCCTGTGTAGCTACTAAACAATAGCTCTGTCCCGGGCAAGGAACAGGCATATCTACCATCCTTTAATATATATTTAAAAGGTATTGATGGCCAGAAAGGCCAGAGGGACACTGAGGGTCCTGCCTGGGCGGGTGGCATTTTCACATATAAAGACTTCTTTATGGTTTCGCTGTTAGAAGTCCAGAGCAAAGGTTGGGTGACCCACTCCCTGGGACCAAGAGCTGAAGGTCAGAGTTTCAGGGCAATGCAATCAAAGAGGAGCAGGGGCAACATGTGGTGCTTTAGTGAATGTGCCCCAATGCTTCTAGGGCTCTGATGTGACCTAAGATCTTAGCTGGAGGAGGGGACCCACCTCAGTGCCTGTGTCTTCCGTGGAGAATGACAGAACTTTGCACTTCTGTTCTTATCCCAGGCTGGTCCTGGAGCTAGAGTCAGAACCTGGATCCCAGCAGCCCTAACAAGCCAGGACTGGCCACCTGTCCTCAATAGGACATAACAACAAAAAAGATTAACTATTGTGATAATCACATTGGGAACAAAGAGGTCCAGTGACTGACTCTTCCCCCACCCCTGCCCCAAACCTATCTTCAGGCTCCTGTCTTGAATTTCAGGTTTAAATAGAGGACCAGAGATATACGTCAAGCTGAAGCAGTCCTGGTCCAGGTGTGGATCCTCCAATCATCATTATTTGGGCTGTAGTCTCTCCAGTAAGATGTTCTGACAGGTTGTCGAGGTGTGTGAAATCGCTTCTCAGAAGAAAGCTTTCCCTCCGGCTGGCACCAGCTGCATCCAGCCTTGTTCTTTTCCCAGCATGAGTTTTAGGGGAAATGCAAGTTTCTTGGGGGTCCATTGTAGCAGGACATTTGGCTACTTTATAGGTCCCTTTTCTACCACCCTTCTCCACCCCTGTTCCACCCTTCCAATCCCACAACACAGAGAAAGAAGATTAGAGGGGGAAGAGGGCATCAATATCATTAGGATTACTTCCTGCTGATTAGGGGCATCTACTTCCTTGGGGCAAGTTTGATCTAGGACGTCAGGATATCCAATTTCTTCTTCTTCTTATCTCTTTGCACACGATCACTTGACAAACAGCAATAAACCACAACAATAGCAACCAGCAACCAGTAACCAGCAGCTGCAGCCCCCCTAGGGGTGCTAGCATTTATATACCCTTCCAGGAGTCCCCAAAATTCCAAATGTCACACATCGCCAAAACTATCTACGGCTGGCAAAATCACACCCCTGCTAGGGTACGAAGCATATCATAGTCAGCAGCTGTGGGTAAGGCAGCCCCATATCGCACACCCGGAATTAAAACAAAAACATATTCTTAGAACATTTCTTAATGAAGGGAATGAACAGAGTTCATTATTTCAATAATCTGATGGCCAAAGAGAGGGACACAAATGTCTCTGTTGAGTGTCTTTACTTCATCCAGGATAATTGTGTGGCCATCATTTCAAAAGTCTTCTGTAATCCCCAAAGTTGCAGAAATGTCTCCACCAGTAAGTATGCAGGTCTTTCTCAGGGAACACAGCGAGGTGTAGCGTGGAATCCAAATCAGTCCACACGGCCACGGCTCAGATCCCAGAAGGTAAGAAACAGGATCCTCAGGAAATGGAAAGGAAGAAAAGAGAGAATGTGGATTCTTTAAAGGCCACTGACGTGGACTCTGGGTTTTCACTTGAGAACACAGTGCTGAGTGGTGCAGAGAGCAGTTAGGACACTGCATAGAACGAAGCCTTGCTCCTGTTTCCAGAGCACATCATAAAAGGAAAAAAAGTTCCCCTTGTCTAGAGGTCTCTGGCCCTCTATGAGGGCAATCAGCTCTTAGAAGCATGTGCACCCGTGTTTGGGCACCCCAGCTGTGAATTCCCCGTGGACTTGCATGCAGTTTCCAAGATATGACATCTTCATTTCTGAAATGGTCCATAATTGATACTCAGTCTTGACGTGTTCACATAAAGTTTTCCAGTCCCCAAAGTCTCTCTGACCAGTACTTAATGACCTGTAGAATATTTAAATAAGCTAAAAGAGTACCAGCTCTGAGGAACCAGGTGGCTATCCTTCTGTGGAAGGAAGGCTTTGCGATGAGAACAGCATCTCCCCTCCCCCCACACACAGTTGGGATTTTTTCCAGAGAGATCCACCTGCATCCCTGATGCTCTGTGACCTGAGCAGGCACAAGTGGGTTGTCCTGACATTTTTTTATTTCCTAGGACACTGATACACATCTGCTCAAATTAATTACTCTTCCTGGAGCTCTCTCCTGACTCATTTGGAGAGAACAGGAGCCTTTGGGCTAATGGGACTGTAGCAAAGGAGGAAGTGTGGCCATGCACATGCATCTGTTCACTGAGAGGGAAGCACCAGCCTAAGCGAGCAGACACCAGAGCTTTGTGGGACAAAGACAAAGACGGGGTGAGGAGAAAACAGGGCTCATCTACTGATCAGGGAGACTCTCCAGAAGAGGTGGCTGGAGCACACAGGGAACGAAGGCACCACGATCCCTTCTAACACACATTTAACTTAGATCCTTTATGACAGGCATGATTGCCACAGCAAGAAAGCATCAAGAACTGCAGTGGATTTGAGACTGGGCTGTAGCTAGGCTTGGGAGGTGGGGGTCGGAGGTCATCTCAAGACCACCAGGGAGGAGTTGAGCAAGCGAAGCAGAGACTATCAATCTGGGTATCACCATACTTTTCTTCCATCTCTAACCATATTGCCTACTATGGCGACTTGCCTCAGTTTCTCCCTCTACTCCAAGAAGCAGCAAGATCACCTGTAATTTAACCCCTGAATACACTACCACCTGGAAACTGGTGGTTTGAATATGCTTGGACCAGGGAGTGGCACTATTTGGAGGTATGGCCTTGTTGGAGTAGGTGTGGCCTTGTTGGAGTAGGCATGGCCTTGTTGGAGCAGGTGTGGCCTTGTTGGAGCAGGTGTGACCTTGTTGGAGTGGGTGTGGCTTTGTTGGAGTAGGTGTGGCCTTGGAGTAGGTGTGGCCTTTTGGAGTAGGTGTGTCACTGTGGGTGTGGGCTTTAAGACCCTTGGCCAAGTTGCTTGGAAGTCAGTCTTCTAGCATCTTTCAGATGAAGATGTAGAACTCTCAGCTCCTCCTGCACCATGCCTGCCTGCACACGGCTGTGTTCCAGCCTTGATGACTGAACCTCTGAACCTGTAAGCCAGCCCCAATTAAATGTCCTTATAAGAGTTGCCTTGGTCATGGTGTCTGCTCACAGCAGTAAAACCCTAAGAAGCAACAAACTGAAGAAGGGAGGTAGCCACATATTGGCTAAGCCAAGTTAAGTGCTGAAACCTCTCAACATCCTAACCTACTTGCCACGCAGAGGCTACCATACCCATCTCAGTGGCTGCTGAGGGGATCAGCCACACATGTAAGGCCTTTGTGCGGTGCCAGGCATTTAGTGAATATTGTACAAATGGAGAGTCACACGGGGACCCTGTAGCAGAAGCAGCCTCTAAAGGGCTGGAGACCCCGCTGACACAGGCCACTGAGTCATACATGAGTCATCATTTGGCAAGCCTTGGATTTCCAAATCAGAGGAGTGAGCAAAGGAGATGGTCTCAATCACTCACTCACTCACCCACTCAAACACTGAACGGAGCATCAGCTCCATGCCAAGAACTGTGCTCAGCCTGGAAATGTGGCAGTGAGCAAGATGACATGCCAGCAGCAGGTGGCACCTACATGCCAAGCGTATGAGGCACCAGTAGGACCCTTCTTGGGCTACAGACCCAGGCTACCAGGCAGAGTGCTCTTTGGAGACAGGTATCTTGGTCATGTTACATGGGAGAAAGGTTTACACTAATTCTTTCGGAAGACAGAGCCTGCAGTCATGAGAACCCATTAGGTCTAGGTTGAGGCCTGCAGGTTAATCCCTTCATTCCCAGGATAGACAGACAGGAAGCAGAAGCAGGCATGAGTGAAGCTCTGGGACAGGGTTAGAACATGAGAGAGAGAGAGAGAGAGAGAGAGAGAGAGAGAGAGAGAGAGAGAGAGAGAGAGAGAGAGAAAGAGAGAGAAGGAAGGTGACAGGAATCCTTTGTTTTATTATGGATGTGCACTCCGTCCGCCCGCATCCTTATTTCCTGGCTTAAGTCTCCTGAAATCTCCTCAATCTCTAGTAGTAAGTGTCTTTCCTATTGCTAGTGAGTTGACCAATGGAGGCGACCCTCAGGCAGCTTGAGGATGGAGGATGGCATCTGAAGCACCAGAGGACTGGGAAATCCAAGTCTACCTCTACCCTCACCAGGATGCTATGATTTGTGCGTCAGCTGCCCACTCCCAGAACTCATATTGAAATGATGGTGTTAAGGGGTGACATATTTGCCCCAGGGACATTGTCCTCATGAATAGATTAAGGCTATCTATTATTGTGGAGTCCGTAGTGTCAAGTGACCTTTCTTTTCCTGTCTTCTGTGCCTTCCCAGTGTGTTACCTTCTGCTCTGTTACCATGTAGCAAAAAGTCATTCATCAGATGTAGCCTTTTGGTCACTGACTCTCAGAACAGTGAGCTCAACAATCACCTATTGTTTATAACTTGCCCAGTCCTTGGTACCCTGCTACAGTGGCAGGAAGTAGACCAGAATAGTGAGTTGAGGACACAGGACCACCAGGGAGACACCATTTACATTCTGATGGCGGACAATGGGAGCAGGTCCCTAAAGACTTGCCCCAGTTCCAAACTCAATCACAGGGTTTGCCAGCTCCTCTCTCATGGAATAACGGCGTTTCTATCGTTCCAGGCACTTTTAGGAAGGCTGTCTGGTGCTTGTAGACAAACACATCCACAGTGACATCACTGTTCACGGTGTGTCATTCTCTGGCTTCCCAACCTGTGGCACACCAGGATTTCCTCGTCTGGGTGGGTTAGGTATTTGCCAGTTCAGGTTTTCTACCCTGCTTTCCACTCTGCCGATGCCTACCCATCCTTGAAGTCTCAGACTATTCTCAGAGAAAGATTTTCCCACCCCTCCGTATCTTTATCTCTGCTGCTTGTGAGTTTCAGTCATGGCCTCAGTACATTATATACTTACTTTTTGTGTTTTCTTTCTTTCTTTTTAACCCCTTTGGACTGGAAGTTCCACAAGGGTTGAACTTCTCCATTTCATTCAACACCCAGTCCCCCAGCCCCAGTCACCGTTAGAGGTGCGCAGCAGGGAGATGCCATCGGCTGCCCGCCTCATTGCTCAGAAAGAAGGATAATTTGACCACCGGTGCCCACCGTATTCTCTGCCACACCGTATCCTCCAGCCATACTGACCTATGGTGTTATAACTCAGAGAACATTCCTTAGTCTTTCTCATGGTATATGCAATTCAGTCTGCTGGGACAGCTCTTTATTCTCACTGGAAGCTCCCAACCCATACCACGAACATTTATGGCCCTGCCTTGTCCTCCGTAGCTCTTAGACTGTGCTGCACCTTCTTCCCAGATTTTGAGCTCCCTGGGCTCCTATACCGCAGGATAAGGGAGCCCTGTCATAGGCCTGACAATTCTTTGCTACACCGGTTTCGGTTTCTTCGCCTAATATTTTCAGATGCCTGCTGTGTGTCAAACATTGTGTTAAACAGTGGTTCTCAACCTTCCTGATGCTGCGACCTTTTAATGCAGTTGTGGTGACCTCAACTGTAAAATTGTTTCATTGCTACTTCATAACTGTAATTTTGCTACTTTTATGAATTGTAATGTAAATATCTGAAATGGGGTCACGACCCACACAGGTTTTAGAACTGCTGTAATGTTGGGGGTCGAAAGATCAGACATTGTCTCTAGTCGGTAGGTCCCGGGAGGGGACCGGCCTGTTAACCAGGAAACACAAGACAAAGGTGTCAGGGGTGGAGAGAAGAAGGTTGTGGGGGTGTAGTGAATTCTGCCTGGGAGGTAGGAGGTGGGGGCTCTATAGCAGTTTGTGGGGGGCAGCGGTCAGAGGAAAGGCAGAGTGGGACTTCAGCCAGAGGGGGCGTTTCAGAGAGAGAAGATGGATAGCCATATCAATATCTGACTCGGATGTAGGCTTATTTGGAAGATGTGGGAGAAGGAGCTGGCTTGGGAGGTGAGGAGGAGGAGGACGTGTGGGGAAGGGGAGGGGCGAGTGAGAGGATTGTGGGAGGGGCCCCAGCAGCCTGACCCACACCCCATCCTTTTCTCACCTTGAGAGATGGGGCTCCAGCCTCCCTGGGCTCACAGGGGTCATTGAAGCCTCACACCATGACAACCCTGGTAGCTTTGCTGCCCGAAATGTCCCTTCGCCTTACGGTTGACTTTCCACTCCTGGGGTTTTGGTTGTGCTTCTTACCTTTGGGTTGATCAGGGCCCCTTCGCTGTACTGGTGAAGATGCTTCCCACAGCCATGCTTCTGGCTTGGAGCTCTAGGGACCAGGGAGTGGGTGAGTGGTGTCTACAAAGCTTGTGTCTGTGCAGGGCTCCACACATGCCCACCCTCTGTCTTTCTCTTTCTTGACTGCTCTACCTAACAGGTGTCACCTGCCCTGTCTGTTCCTCGTTCCCTCCCTCCCTCCACTGAGCACAGCACCAGGAGGCAGCTGAGTCTCAGTATACATGAAAGGCAATGTCTTTACTGCTTCTTTTTAAACAACAAAAATCAAATTGCTTCCCAGTCTTCCTTGGCGGCTGATGCCAGCATGTTTACATTAAGGCATCTGCGGGGGTCCCCCAGGTTGTGGCTGCCTGTGTTTTCTGCTTATTTGTTGCTCTTCTCACTTTGTCTAATTTCCCAGTACAGTGAAGTCTTCGGATTTGTTTTTTTTTTTTTTCTAGAAAGGTGTGAGGGGGAAAGGGAACCAGTTCCTGGATGAGCCCCTTAGCCAGGCTGCAGCCCAATTAGAAGGCTGCTCAGCTCTGAGGAGCCGGAGCGCCTGCCAACAGGAGACTCCTGTTCGAATCCTAATTACCACTTGATGGAATGAATAAAGACTGGTGTTTTCTGCGTTTTACTTACAGAGTTGCTGATGCGGTGAACGCAGGGAAGAAATGACTTTTTCCTTTGAGAGATTAGAAGTTAAATGTGTCAGTGACCCAATCGAGTCACCGTCTCAGTGATACTGTCCCTCCTTCAAGGACCTGCAAATGTGAACTGGTCTGGAGACAGAAGGAAGGCTCCTGGAGCCCTTTCTATACTTCCTGCTTTATTGGAGTCAGGGTGTGAAACATCCTGACCATTTAGTCCAGCTGGCTAAAACAGACATGAGCATTTATTGAGCATTTGCTGTTTATTGGATCTCCCTGTCCCTGTACTCACATCCTCAGTGACACTAGGACACGGTTAACTTGCCCAATGGTGCAGTGTAGCTGCTAGTTGGTAAGTCATCCGAGTTTACCTTGCTGACAGGTGGCCGAAAAGCAGTTTGAATTCAGACCTCTGATACTGAGGCCGATCTTTCTTTGGCAGCCCTGGGAACACTTTAGAGACCTGTGTGGTCTGCCCAAGTCTGGAGGTTGTAACCAGTTATTCGCTTTAACAAGTAATGGCAAGGAGAATGTGATTGTTAGTTTCTGCTGCACAACAAACCACCTGTGAACTCAGGGGTGTAGAAACATGCTTGATTGTTTTGCATGGCCTGAGTTAGCTCTAGGGCTCTGTGGTCTAGCCTGGGTTGCCTTCTTATACCCTCCTATGTCCTCCTCCCACTTCCTCCAGTCTCCCTCCTCTTCCTAGTTAGCTCCCTTCTAGTTTTATGTCTTTCCTTTTTTCTCTTTGAGACAAGGCTTCTCTGTGTAGCCCTGGCTGTCTAAGAACTCACTCTGTAGACCAGGCTAGCCTTAAACTCAGAGATCCACCTGCCTCTGCCTCCTGAGGGCTGCTGGGATCAAAGGCATGTGCTGCTGCCAGCACCACCACCACCTGCTGTCTTACGGCTTTTTAAAAATTGTGACCCAGTAATTTTTAAAAAAGGATTTATTATTTTTGTTTTACATGCATGTTGTTTTGCCTACACACACACACACACACACACACACACCCCTTGTTCATGCCTGGTGCCTGTGGAAGACAGAAGAGAGGAGTATCAGATCCTCTGGAATTGGAGTTTCTTTGGTGAGGATTATTTCAGGAGCTTATGCACATTACCAGTGACTATACTTCTAAAAAAAAGTCTTCTCATCTCTGGAAAAGCATTACCCCAACGCAGAATTACGTCTATCCCCAGAATTATATCTATGAGTACCTCTCTGAGGTCCCATGCCCAGATCCAAGGATGGGATGGATAATAGGCCCCTGCTGTTGTGGGGAAGGCTCAGGAGCTCTACACCAGAGGATTGTGCCCATGTTGGAAGACTGTATTCCAGAGGTCAAGGCCCTCCTCAGAAGGCCATTCATGATGTCTCATCCTATAAGCCAGGGGCCTACGTATCCTCTGTCTGCACAGGCAGTCACTAACCTGCTCCAGAGAGATGTCTCAGATAGTTTGAGGTCTTTGCTTTTTGTTTGTTTCATAATCCACACAGAGTGGAAAACAAGACAAAACCTCCAGCCTTCCTTTGGCAGTCGCTCCCCGTTCCCATTCCCAGGCGTTAGCTTTTATGATTCTTACTTCCCAAGACCAGTGGCTTTGGGGGCCTGGGAGTTGTGGTGTGGAGTTGATGGTGGGGAAGAACCCTGCTTCAGGGATTAAGGTGGGGCAGCTTGGACCCATGACCTTTTTTCAGGACCACAGTGCTCTGGATTCTCTGCCTAAACCTACTATGGTTCCTCCACAACCTAGGCAGTACCTATCAGAGCTGTAGGCTCTTGTTCCAGCAGTGACCTTGCCCTCTGACCTCTGTGTAGGGATCAGGACCACTCTGGAAGGTTCTGAGATGGGGTGGTACTGGCAACTCTGACTCAGATGTGAGTGGGAGAAGTGAGCCTCTCATCGTGGAGGCCTAGAGCCCATGTCATATGTCCTCAGATAAAGTTCTAAATGTGGCTCCCTTCCCCAATGGGAACTGTGGTCCCTGCCTGTCAGCCTTTCAATCCAGCTGACTCTGGCAGCACTGTCAGCCTTTAGAGTTCTGTTACATCAAGAAGTAAAAAGTCTTTATGAGAGTTGGTTTTTTTCCAAATTAAACAAATGTTACCCTTAGCTTTGTTGCCTGTGTGGCAGCTTTCTAGAAGGAGTGCCTGAGGCAAACCCAGGGCAAGTGGGGTTCCCAGTCTCAGGGCCACCTGGAGAGGCCACCTGCTTCTCACTCTGCCCCTTGATCAGATGTGCTGGTCCTGGCTTTGTGCCTGAGTTCAGAGCAGCAGAAGACAGATCCCGTTCAGCAAGGTGGAGGCAAGGTTTTGGGGCTGCCCCCGCCCCAGGGACTCCAGGGACACCGAGCACTCAGACGGCTGAGTAACAGGCACAGCATTGTCTAGACAGGGAAATGAAGGAGGCTGCGCCTTGCTTCTGAGCTTCAAAGAGGTCAGTGACCCTTACAAATCCAAGAGCTCTCTAGCCCCAGTCCAGCCCCTTTAATTTAGACAAAAAGAAAGTGAGCCCAGTTAGGGGGAGTGACTTGAATCATATCACACCATGGAATAGTGGCTTCTTGTTTAAAGATAGAACCTCCATGTTCCAAGGGAGGGGGACACTGGGGGGGGGGGGTGTTGATGATCCTGTTTGTCACTTGCAAGGAGCTTGACTCTTGTTTGTAGCTTTTTTTGTTCACTTGTGTGTGTGTGTGTGTGTGTGTGTGTGTGTTTAAAGTTGGACTCACTCCCAGAAATACAGAGGCTGGAATGATAAGCAAAATAAATAAGGAATAAACAGGCTCACTCTGTGTGAGTGTGTGGGGGAGCAGAAAGTAAAATGTGGCTGAGTTTTCGGTAAAACTGACTCAGACTCAAAGGTGAGCACAGCGAGGCCCTGCCTATGTATGCGCTCCTTGTCTAGCTTACATGAGACAGGAAAAGGACAGCGTTCACGCTACAAAACTGTGGGAGCAAAACTGGTTTGTTGTATGGCTCCATGCGCTTGGGGCTTGCCCTTGTCTTTGAACAGGGAACTTGGAGGATTGAAATGGAACCTTCAGGACTGGGCTGTTGAGCTGCGACTCTATTTACTTCCTCTTTCATCCATTTGTTCTTTCTACGATGCTGGTTGATGTGATGGTTGCTTTTCTTATTGTTGTGACCAAACACCTGACAAGAAGCAACCTAAGGAGAGAAGGAAGGAAGGTGTTATTTTGGTTTTTAGTTCAAGAGTATATTGTCATCATGAGAAAGGCATGATGGGTAAGAGCATGGGGTAGCTGATCACATGGTCTCCCCAGTTAGGAAGCATGGGCCGGACTAGAAGTGCGACCAGACTAAGAAGCCATAGTTTTCATTGCCTGGAACTAGTGTCTATTAGTCAGTAAACAGAACATACAGGATGTGATTAGTACCAGTGGCTGCTTGAAAGCTCAGCATCCAGTTAAGGATGCATTAGGTCCTGGAAATGCATGGTTGGCAGTATGGGAACCCATTTGAAGAGGAAGACAGTGGCTTAGCTTCTCATAGATTTTACCATAGGCCTTTTGAGTTGGCTATCGGCAGTCCATTTTTTAGATGTGTAAACCAGCTCAGAGAAGTAAAAGAGTAAAGGGTCTAGGCAGGTGGCCAGTGGTGGCTGAGTGCTCGAGCATGAGAACCTGAGTTCAAATCCCCAGCATCTGCATGAAAAGCCAGGGGTGGCAGCTTGCATCTACAATCCCAGTGTTGGAGGGCAGAAAGAGGCAGATCCTGAGAGGTCACTAGCCAGCCAGTCTAGCCAAAACAGTGAGCTTCTAGTTCTGTGAGAGACCCTGACAGGAGGCAATGAGACAATGGGCATGCAGCAATCAAGGAAGGTACCTGACGCCTCTGCATGGCACATGCACCAGAACACTTTAACACACACACACACACACACACACACACACACACACACACACACACACACACACGCACGCACACACTCACGCATGCACACACGCACGCACGTACGCACGCACGCCAGCACTCATGGGAGAAAGAATGAATGGACTTTACGGTCAACAGAGAGGCTGCTGAACCTAGGGCTATCCAACCCAGAGCCTCTGGTCTTGAAAAGATAGTGACACAGGGGTGTCATTGCCTTTTTAAACCAACCACATTGTTGTGAGGATCCTCCTGACACTAAAATGTAGCCACTGTGCTTAATTCTGGCTCTTACAATGGAGGCCTGAGAACAGACAAGGGAGGCTTGAAGGCTGGGACTAACATTCCCCAGGGAATCTGCAGGGCTGAGATCACCAGTGACCTGCTGGCAGATGCCCCCCTGCAGAAAGGCTTGGTTTGTGTCTGCTTGGAAATGGCTGGTTTCCAGCAGTGTCCTGGGCCCACTCTGCCCACTGCCAGACACCTGGGAGGCTGTCTGAGGGCATGACCCTGCCATCTCTCCTCAGTGTTGTATACAGTGACATCGGGATGCCTGCTTGTAATTGGCCATTTTGGGGTCTTTCCACCATGGGAATTAGTAGACACTGCATGCCAGTGCTTTGTGTGTGATTTAGTTGGCTTGTTTTTCGAGGTCTAGTTTGCCCGTATACAGTTGCCTATGGGTGTGCTTTCAGTTCTCCGTCTAAAGGTCTCTTCAATTTGTCTGAGCCATGTTCACCTAGGCTGGCTTATTTAATTCAATTTCATTTACTTCTCATGACATTGACCTTGTCACACAGATAAAGAAACTCATGCTGATGAGTCAAACAGAGTGTGGGTTCAAAAATGGGCCCTTTGACTTTTGATAGGTCAGCTCCTTGGTTTTCAGTTGAGTAGGAGTCATTCTCTGGGATATACTAGTAATAACTGAGAGGTTTGGGTTTGTTTGTTTGTTTTGTTTTGTTTTTGTTTTTCTTGTTTGTTTGTTTTGTTTTTGTTTTGCATGTGGTGTGTGTGTGTGTGTGTGTTTTGAATGTATATGCCAGGAGTCAACCTTAAGTGCCTCCCATGTTGTCTACCTTGTCTTTTGAGATAGCCTCTCTGTGGCCCGGAGCTTGCTAAGCTGACTAGGCTGGGTGGTCAGGGATGGACTTGGCTCTACCTCCCAAGCACTGAGATTATCAATTCTGCTACCAGACCAGGCCTGTATGGTTAGCACTTTACTGACTGAGCCATTTCCCCAGCCCCTGAAGACATATCTTTGTCACAATTGGAGATGCTTCTGCTGACATTTAAGTAAAGGCCAGACACGTTGCTGAGTGCTCTGTGTTATGTGCGCTCAGGGCAGCCCTATAGAAATGGGCCCCAGGGTCCACATTGTAGATAGTGTGTAGCCATGGCTTGCTGGTGCTGCCCCAGAGCATACAGGAGTTGGAACTCAAGGTAGCACCGTTCACCTGGGTGAGAAAAGGCAGCTGATTTTGCTGAGTTGGTTACACAGTGAGATGAATGGGCAGCTTCCAGCCCATACTGAACTTGTATACAGAATTGGGGGCTCATAATAAGACAGGAGGTGGTGACAGTCACCCCAAGCAGAGGGAACTGCGGCTTAAAGACAGAGAAGGACTTAGGACAATTAATTTCTTGCCTCTCCCTCCCTCCCTCCCTTTCTCCTCCCCCCTCCTTCCCCCCATTCCTTTGAGACTGAGTCTCGCAGGTTGACCTCTCATATAGCCAGGGATAATCTTGAACTTCCGATTCTTCTCTTGAGTGCTGTGATTACAGGCATGCAGCACTGTGCCCAGCTTGGGAGAATTTCACAAGAAAAAGGAAGATGTGGGGAGGTGATTTAAAGAAAGAGCTCCTCTCCCAGAAAGGGACCTCGGTGTCCACTAGCCTGTAAGTCAGAGCTGAAGAAAATACAGTCAAGTCAGTGTGATGGTGCATTCGGTAATCCCAGAGAGGGAGGCAGGAGGGGTGAGAGTTTAAAGACAGTCTGATCTATGTAGCCAGACCCTGTCTCAAAGAACCAAGTAGCCCAGAGGAGGGGTCAGAGTGTAGCATCAGTGAGTGGTACTGAGGTTTGTCTTATATCAGAATCAGTGTTAATAATAAGGGAATGTTAATAAGAAGAAACGAGTCTGCACAGAAAGTTCTGGGCTAGCCTAGGCTACATAGAGAAAGCCTGTTTCAACAAACAAACAAACTAGAAGTCAGACTGAATTGGTGTGTCCAGCTGTGGGATCCTGAAGATGCAAGTCTAAACCACTTACAGGTGACACTGATGATCAGCCACGTCTGGAGACCCCTGGGGCAGATGACATTGTGTTTGTTGGTGAGGGCTGCTGACCTTTCACTGATTATTGAATGAGGAATGGAATCAACACTTATTCATGGCACAGAGTGGGAAGCTCATGTGCTTGTACAAGGCTGGGCTTACTGCTGGAACAGGGACAGATTTCCTGTCCTAGGCTACACAGAGCAGAATTAGGATCTGTGACAAAACCTCTCTGAGCCTCATTTCCTTCATGAATGAGACACACTTAGAGCAGAATGTCTTTCAGGATACCCGAGAGAACAACACACTAACCACAAAGTCCCTGGCTTAGTTCTTGGGCCTGGTGGGTTCTCCATGGCTCTTTTAGAAAGTTTCAGTGCTGGGGTGGAACCCAAGGCCTTTCATGTGCTCTCTCAGGGAGTGCCTAGCTAGAGAGCTTCATCTAGCACTCCCAGTCAGTCCTCGACCTCAGCCCTTGGTGCAAAAGATTCCTCTCTCGATTTCTCTGTGCCTAGCTCTGGGGGATGCTGAGGTGAGGGAGACTACACACTGCTTTTCAACATCAGAGAACTTAGCATGGGGTGGGGAGGGTGGTGTGAAAGGGAGACTCTTTGTGTATGGAACACCAAAGTTCACTGGGCACAGGGTGGCCAGGAGCAACTGGACGCTTCCTGTCTCTGGGCCTTGGTGAGCGAGGGTGTGGGCTTATGTAAGGAAACTTTCTAGAGTGTGCTCCAAGGGAGCTAGCAGGATTTCATAGGGTGAATGGAATTCTGTAGGCAGGCAAAGTAGTAATGGGTCTAGGAGGGAATGCGGGGGCAGCAGCGAGAGCTGAGGAGAGTGTGGATCGGTGAAGTATGTGTCTGGGAGTTGCTTTGTTCCCATGGAATCTCCACGGCTGGGTCCTGTGGAGCCCTTCCTCCTTTCTCTCCTCCTGGGGAAAGGCACACATCAGGACAGATGCCTGAAAGTTCGTCTGCATGGTGCTTGATTTATCCTTCAAACCTCCAGTAACTGATTTCCAGTCTCATAAAATATTAAATACATCCATATATTGAATATCACATTTTGATATGTTTTCACGCCTCGTTTGCCACCGAAGTCAAGGACAGATTCACATTTTTCATGGCATGGGGCCCAGATTTGTCTGCGCCCAGTGTTTTATGGTCTATCCTCACCCACCCTTCCACATAGACCACATTCCTCAGTGTCTCACTTGGGCAGCCACGCTGACAGCCCACTTGGCATGGACCATGGCAGGCCCAGGGCAGAAAGGCCACATACATCATTCTGGGCAAGTTATTTACATAGTACTGTAAACATTTGAGGAAGGACAAGGTCTCTGCCAGACAGTAACGGAGCCGGGAGCTGAGCTTTAGGGCAAAGGCTTGCTTGGTTTCCTGTAGGTATCTCTTCCAACCCTTTCTGCTCCCACACCTTTCTTGTTTAATGAGCACTTACTAAGGGGTCAGGTACCAAGCTAGGCGCTGAGAACTTTAAGATGAAGACTCACTGCCTTATCTACCCCTCTACTCTCATCACAAAAGAGGAAATAGGCCGAATCTCCAGATGTTGAGGATGAAGACTGACCGTTGGGAAGACATTACAGAATGACCCAGCTCTTCATTGAGCTAGGGTCTGTCTAGGGTATGAGTGGGCAGAAGGCATGGGAACCAGGCAGCCATAGTGTGTGCATGGGTGGCAGGAGATACAGGACCCATTTCTAAGCTGGAGATGCTTGGAATGGCGGGGATCAGAGGGTTCACAGAGGGTCCTGGAGGAAGTTAAGTCAGGGAAGGAGGCAAGGGCCGGGCATGTATCGTTCTTGAAGCCACATAAAGGAATTTTGGCTGTACTCCAAAATCTGGCCTTCTAGACACGGAGGCTGCATTGTGCAGGAGAGTGTGATTGTGGGCAGGCAAGACAGAGGCAGGGGGCAACATGGCTGGTTGAGCAACAGGATTTGAGTGGTAATAGATAGGATCTAGAATCCAGGAGAAGAGCGTGGGTGTGAGATCAGAGACTCACTTGGGTAGAGAAGCAGCCAAGACCGTGGGCTCAGATGACGACAATCGCAGTCCTGTCAGAAGGGCGGAAGGCATGTGACAGGAAAAGAGCTGGGAAACAGACTTTTATGGACTGAACTAAGGAAGAAACTCAAGAAGCCAACTGATGAATAACCAGGGAGCTAGAAGGCAAACTACAACCAAGTGCCAGTCACTGGGGACAGTCCAAGGGAGGGAAGAGGTGGCCCAGATACCAGGCGCCGAGTGACTTCAGTGGGAACAGTCTGTGCTTCGTAAGAGGCAGCCACAGGTGATTTGAGGGGAGTGGTTTCCTCCAAGTGTTGGAGTTGGGGCCTGGGGTTCAAAGGCAGCTGTAGGAGGTTTCCGAGTATGGAAGGTCAAGGTCAAAGTGAGGTTCTAGATGCTTCTTTCTAGAATGTCTGTGCAAGGTCAGAGTAAGGAAGAGACAGAGGATAGGGGAGCTAGGGAGGAAACTGCATCATGCTTCCAGCCCAGAACGCAGCAGTAAGCTTAGCAAAGGAGACAGCTAGTAGGCAGGTTAAGGGAATAGCTAGTTAGGGCTCAAAGCCACCAGGCTAAGGGGGCACATGACAGGCCTCCAGGGCGAGCCCTACCTGGCACACTTCTGGGAGCCTATAGATTCTAGGTCCTGAGTAAGAGTATGTATGTCTGTGCATTTGTGCATATGCCCGTGTGTGTGTGTGTGTGTGTGTGTCTGTGTGTGTGTCTGTGTGCGCGTGCGTGCGTGCGCGCACTTTTCAGGATAAATGCTGTACAAGGTCACACACTAGTCTCTGCCCTTTCTTCTGAGAGGTGACCTTGGTCATGACCCTCGCTGAGATTCTAGAACTTCCTCCTTGTTGTGAGGAAAGGAGCTACTGCATAAGATATGAGGGTCAGGAAGTTCTGCACAATGGTGAGGCACCCAGAGGGATCTTGTCTGTGCTCCTGTCTCCCACTAAGACCAGTGTCTTCCTAGACCCAGGAGGTGTACTCAAAAGCTGGTTCTGTTGCCACCAGCCCTGCCCTGAGTAGCCAGCCTAAGCCCTCTGTAAGCCCCAGTGTGTGCTGACCTTGGATGCTCCCGTCTCAAGGTTGGAGAGCCTGACTGGCTGGTAGCCTGTGGACAAGGAAGTGACCTGCCAGCAGGAGCCTTTTCGTCTCTTCTTCAATTTCAAGCCATACTGCAGCCCACTGGCAGGGGGATTATTGAATCTGATTTGCTGAAGTACAATAGCAGATTGATTTTGTAGCCATGAGCATCTGTGACAAATTCCTAGTGAAGTTTGGATGGCACAATTGTGAGGTAATGACATTTTAATTATGTGTCATATTTAGTCTGGCTGCATTTAGAAACCTGGGGTGGAGGGCCAACCTTGGCTGCTCCTGCTCCCTGCCTCCAGTCATGTTGACGCCCTGTCTAGGCTCCCTGCTTAGAGATCTTGGTCTGGACAGTTGGGGTGAAGTTCAAGCTAGCTTGGAGCTTGCACAGGACTGAGATTGGTCCATCTCTCTGAGTCAGTGCGCTCCTGTCTTTTCCCTTGTCACCCCGTGCTTCACACGGTTCTTGCTCTGTGCTCTAGCATTCTACTGTGTGCCCCTCTTCTCTGGTCAGTGTTCCCTCTTTTCTACCGACACCAAACAGCTTTGTGATTCCAGGCAAGTCACCCTTTCTGAAGCGTAGTCTCTTCACCATGAAGGAGGTAGACCCATTGGTTAGCATGACTTCAGGTCCTCCTGAGAGCTGCTCCTCCTTCCTCCCACCAGCCTTGGCTTCCAGTTCTATACTGATGACTCAATGGAGTTAGGTGGCCCCACTGGGTGCCTGCAGCAGAATTTCCCCTTGTATAATAGTAGTGGGGGCCCAGGCTGCCTTGTATGATTCAGGTGTCTTTCAAAGGAGATGGAATTAGTATGGAACCAACCTGCTCCCCTCCCCTAGAACGGCTATGTAATTGAAGAAAACATGAATGTTAATGATGCATTTAGCATTTGGAAGTTAGAAGGGTGATTAATATGTTGTAAGTTGTATATTAACACCTTCACAGTGGCGTAATGAAGACAAAATACACTCGCTCCGAGACAAGATTCTTTGTTTCTTGTGTGCAGGCGCCTGGTTGCCAGACTAGGAACATGTGCTGGGGCTGTGTGTGTGTGTGTGTGTGTGTGTGTGTGTGTGTGTGAGACAGAAGACAGTGGAAGAGCAGTTGACTGGTATTGTGGTCCCCGCTGAGGAATGCTCTTGTGCTCACCTATCTGTTCTTGATGGAGGATACACAGTGGGAATACGTGACATATAGAAGAGTCAGGAGTCCCACCATGCCCAGAAGATACTGTGGCATGCTCCCTGTGTTCTGCGGTTGTGGGTCTTTATCCATGACTAGGGTTGGAGGGGATGAAGGAAGAATGGGGGGGGGCAGGCACACTGCAGGACCTTGAGCTTCAGGGGACTCTGGAGAAAGGCTCAGGATTTGCCTGTGGACAATTCTCAACTCTTCTCCCAGTCTAGGCATCCTTGAGATAACTGTGCTTAGTGTCATAGGCCTAGGCTAAGTTCACCGATGCTAGGACATTTGTCTGTCTGGTTCTAGCTTCATGCCTGTGAACCTCAAGGTCACAGCACATCACAGTAGGAAGAATCTGTAAAAAGATCAGGTCTAAGCCTGGTCATTGTCATTGAAACTGAGGCCAGGGAGTGGTAGAGATGGGGATGGGTTTGCACTGACAGCTGTAAGTTGAGCCAGGAGTGGCTTGCTCATATCTGTTGCTTCTTAGCCCTCAGATTGGGGTTCTGGGACTTCAGGACCATGGCTCCTTGACTTAGTGGCTTCCTGGGCTCAGGTGTCCAGGTTGCCTCAAAGGACTTCACCCCAAGAGTTCTAAAGTATGGAAGAACAGATAAAGTGTGATCAGATTTGAATTCCAGTTCAAACTCTCTAGGCCGGTGCTTCTCCACCTTCCTAATGCTACGACCCTTCAATACAGTTTCTCATTTTGTGACCGCCAACCATAAAGTATGTTGTTGCTACTTTGTAACTATAATTTTGCTACTGTTATGAATCCTAATGTAAATGTCTGGTATGTAGGATAGGATAGCTGATATACAAGGGGTCACGACCCACAGGTTGAGAACCACTGCTATAGGCCTTCACAGCTGCATACATCCTATAGAAATCGCAGCCAATGTGTCACGTTTGTCAGGATCACTTGCACCTTGAGTGCACACACTCAAATGTGATTAGAAACAATGTGCGGACATCAAGTACATTTCCTAGCACAGAGCACAAGGAAACTCTCAGAAGGTGGTGGCTGTAGGCTGCAGAGATGGCTCAGGTAGTAAGAGAACTTGTTTCCCAAGCACGAGGACCCTCAGCATCCATGTAAAATACATATTTGCATGCTTATGCATACCTGTAACTCCAGCCCTGGGAGGGTCAGAGACAAGTGGATTCTGAGAGCTACCTGGCTGGCCAGGCAGCCTAGCTGCAAAGGTGAGCTTCTGGTTCCACAAGAGACACACAGATGATGGTTATGACACTATAGGGAGGAAAGTGACCAGCAGTGGCTTAAGAATTGTGGCTGCTGTGGTCTCCTGAGACTGTGCCAGTCTTTTCCAGGGCCTTACCATGTGTGGTAGTTTGAATGAAAATGGCCCACATAAGCTCATAGGGGGTGGCATTATTTGAAAGGATTAGGAGGTGTGGCCTTGTTAGAGTAGGTGTGGTCTTGTTGGAGTGGGCGTGGCATTGTTGGAAGAAGTGTGTCACTGGGGGAGGGGCTTTGAGGTCTCAGAAGCTCAAAGCAGGCCTCTCTCTTCCTGCTGCCTGTCAATCAGGATGTAGAGCTCTCAGCTCCCTCTCCAGCACCCATGTCTGCCTGTGTGCCACCATGCTTCCCACCGTGATGACAACGGATTAAATGTCTGAAACTGTAAGCCAGCTCCAATGAAATGTTTTCATTTTTAAGAGTTGTTGTGGTCATGGTATCTCTTCACAGCAATAAAAACCCTAACTATGACACCACACCATTCCTTTCCTTTCTCCATTTTCCATCTCCTTATTACCCAGAAATGATAGAAGAGGCACACTCTGAGGGAAGCATGGAGCCTCTCGCTCTGAGAGAGAGCAGTTGTGGGGTTCAAGGGGCTGTTACCATTACCATTATCAGTGTCTTAGTTACTATTCTAGTGCTGTGAAGAAACACTATGACCAAGGCAACTTGGAAAGCATTTAACTGAGAGCTTGCTTAAAGTTTTAGTCAAAGACAATTGCATCACTGGAAAGCCCACTCAACATGGTGACTGCTCATGAGAGCCACATAACCGGAGCCCCAACCCCCAAATTTTGGGCAGTTCATCTAGTTGGCAAAACCCCTCTCTCTCCCTGCAGTTCTGTCACTTCCACGACATTGGGGAACTGTCTTATGAATCTTACAGCTCCAGGGACTTTCTAGGCACATAGATTTCCCTTCAGTTCCTAAGTCTTAAGTCCCCTTTCTCCTCTCGGGCTTATACCCCATTAGGCAGAAAGCTCAGCAAGGTCAGAGGCTATGTGTCTTTCTCTTTATGCTTTTTACTGGGCTAGTCAGTTTCTCACTGCTGTGACATATACCTAAAGAAATGATTTAAAACAGTGCTTTTGGCCCACACTTTCAGTCCAAAGTTTGTTGGTTCCATTGCTTTGGGCCTGAGTCAAGTCAGAGCATCATGGTGGCAAGAACATGTGCAGGAGAACGCTGCTCACCTCAGGATGCCAAAAAGTGAATAAGCATCATGCCTGTGCTTCAGATCCCCCTCCCCCTTCCATCCCCCCTCCCCCCAGCTATCAACCTATTGGCCAGTGCCACCCACATTCAGGGTAGTTCTTCTCTAGCAGACAAACATATCTCGACACACCTACATGGGCATCCCAGAAGAGTGCATTCTTCTCTTAGGTGTCACTCATGTTTGAACAGATAAACTTTGTGTTCTAATTCAGGCCTGGTAAGTGTAGCCTGAGATGAATATGCCAGCTTCTCATTCTCCAAGGTGAATCATAGGTTTTCTGAGGAAGCATAGGGCCTCCTAATGATGTGGAGTCTGACCCAGCTTACCTCCTTGAGGAACTGTAACTTGGGCCCTGCTGCTTCAGGAAGTTTTCTGGTAACCCTTCTTGCTATCCTGCTTCCACAGACCTTGAGTTGTTCTTCTTCTAACCTGCTTGCCATATTTTATCTTGTCCTATATCACTTGCTACTATAACCTACTTCCTGTAGGCTCTTGGCTGATATGTCTGGATCGATCTTTATTGCACGGGCTGGCTAGTTTTGTGTCAACTTGACATAAGCTATAGTCATCAGAGAGGAGAGGACCTTGATTGAGAAGATGCCTCTATAAGATCAGACTGTAGGCAGACAAGTCTCTAAGGCTTTTTCTTAATGAGTGATTGATGGGGTCACTCCTGGGCTGGTGGTCCTGGGTTCAATAAGAAAGCAAGGTGAGCAAGCCATGAGGAGCAAGCCAGTAAGCAGCACCCCTTCATGGCCTCTGCATCAGCTCCTGCCTCCAGGTTCCTGCCCTGTTTGAGTTCCTGCCCTGACTTCCTTCAATGATGACTGTGATATGGAAGTGTAAGCCAAATAACCCCCTTTCTCCCCAAGTAGCTTTTGGTCATGGTGTTTCATCAGAGCAATAGTAATTCTAACCAGGACACTGACTGTTTAACAGTGAACTATTTATACTTCACAGTATTCTTCAATAGAATCTAAGTGGCATTTTGTTGAACGAATTAATAGCTTATTATTATATTTGTAGAATAGAAACCTACGAGGCTGGTATCTCAGCGCTAGGCCAAATTTTCTGATAGTGTTGGGCTCCACAAAAACAAAGATTTTATTAAATGTTTCTGGGTCCTCATGGTGTCGGGCAAATAATGTTTTAATGGTTAATTAATTTCTGATTGAGTGCTTCAAGTTTTTTTTTTTTTTTAATCTTATTAAGATTTCTGAAGGAAAAAAAGGTTTATTAGCCTTGTCAAGGGGTGGCAATATTGAAAGGATTGACTGAGCCTGATTCCCTGTGACGAAATGCATAGCACGTAGGATTCCACAAGGGGAAATCTTGTTTTTCTGATCATTCTCTGACAGGCACTGATTACTTTAATGAAGGCAAAAGATCTCAGTTAAAGGGAATTATTAGACTTGACAATTGAAGTTGTAAATGGAGCCCTCATTAACAACTTGATTAATTTTGCGCTGCCTTGTGGTGGACAGTAGCTGGCTTTGGGGCTTTGTCTGTGACAGAAAGAGAGGGAGGTCCCTGCTCGTTCTAGGATAGAATGAGGCACAGCAGAGCTCCAAGCTTCCACCAGCCGTAAGGGTGTGGAGTCCTGTGCAAGACAGGGAACACAGTGCAAGAGAGAAGGGGATTGGATAAAGGAGAAGATGCACGTGATATGGGCTGGTGTGTTCACATGAGAGAAACGTTTCTAGCCAACCGCCTTCTGGGTGAGCAGCGAGCTGTGTGTGAGCGGTAGGAGGCAGGCATCAGCAGGTATGGGGACCACTGGGGCTGGTGCCTGTTGTGGGATCTTGGACTGTTGAAACAATGAAGATGTTGTCAGTGTGTGTGTGTGTGTGTGTGTGTGTGTGTGTGTGTGTGTATGTGTAGTGGAACTGAGAGAGTTCAGTTCTGGAGTTAGAGGGACTTCATGTTCCCCCTGAACTCAGCCGCATGCTTGGTGACCGTGGGTAAGTAGCATTCACTCTGTGTCTTTTTCTCTCCTGTGTGGCATCATGGTTCTTAACTCTCTGTCTCATGTCCAGGGAAATATGGCTCTCAGCTGGGACTAGAACCTGTGTCTTAGGAATTCCACATACTGCAGCTGAGTGAAAGGGCACCATTGTCCGTGTGGTTAGCTGATGTCAGTGAGCTTTTGAACACGCAATGCTCCACAAAAGAGTGGAACCCATTAATCTGCATAGGACTGATGTACGACTGTGACCTGCAAGCCAAGTAGCACAGAGAAAATTGACCAGGAGTGTGGAGCAGCATATATACAGTGTGTGCACGCATGTGTGCATGCATGGGTGTACTTGCACACATGGCTTATGCTGGCCTTGAGTGTACAGGGAGTGACTGGTCTATATCTCTGAATCAGATGGCACATGAAGGAGACATCCTATGTATGTCCATCGCAGGAAAGCTGGGTGCCTGTGTGGAATTGACCTGGCGATGGGCAGGAAGCCCTTGAACTCTGAAGGGGCACTTGTGTGGTCCAAGGGGAGGACTTTGCGGGCCATGGTCAGGTGAGGTGCATCATGCACTCTAACCTGCTCAGTGTCTCAGGGTGCCTGGGACATTGAAACTGGTCCTGATAATCTTTTCAGCCAGATTGCCAGCTGGCCACAACTTTGGATTGGAGAAAGCTGTGAACCGGGAGACATTATGTTCTGTACCTCTCTTCAGCGTGCAGTCTGTTCTCCCCCAGGAACCTAAAGTTGTCAGTCACCTTCTCTTCCTGTCCCTGGCTCCTGGCAATGAGCAGGCTGTGCCTATGTCCTGGTCGGTTGCCTCCGCATCCCCACTCTCTCCGCTGTGCTTAGGAAACGGCCCTTGTGTGTCTGTTCTACATTCCGTGTTAACCACGAGCCTCTAAAAGCAGACTTGAGGTGAGGATGCTGGGGTAAGTAAGGTTATTTGGGAGGCAACCTCAGTGTCCAGCCTGACAGAGCAAACAGCCAAGAAGTGAAGGAGGCCAGGAAACAAAGATAAAAAGGCAGAAGGCAATAATTAAAGCCATGTGCAGCTAGGGCCAATCCCACCGGGGCATGCTGGAGAGGCTGGGAGACGGCAGAGATCAGAATGCCCTACTGGTCAGAGTTTTACCTTATGTGAGGTTGCCCTCTGTGTGAGTGCTTTGTGGTCTCTAGAGACAGAAGTCCACAGATGAGCCTCGCCATCCACATCAGAATGCCATCCATCCCTGAGCACAGTGATGTGTGGAAGGGCCCTGGCCTCTCTTGTCCACTCTGAGTCTACCTCCAGGCCACACCTGCTTGTCTAGGCTGGGGTGAGCATGTTTCTTGTGGTGTAACAGTGTATGGCAGCTACCCCCGGGGTTCTAGAAGGATCTCCGCCAGCTTTACTTCTTCAGGAGACTGGCAGTGTGGCATGGCTTTTTAATGCATGGTGCACATTTCTCAAGTTTCCTGTGGGCCAAGCACCATGTTAAAAGTTTCTCATGCACATTTCATACTGGTTATTTCTAGATTCCATGATAACATGGAATTCTCAGCTCTAGGTCCAGATGTGGGCATATTTATAGTGATAAGTTCCCCCCCCCCCGGGGGCAGCATCTATAAATTTCAATTTGACTCTCACAATGGTCTCTTGTTTTCCTAAAGGGCTGACATTAAGAGCCCCAGTAAGCATTGAGAACAGCCTGTGCTTTCTTCTTCTTTGTGCGTTCAGTGTCTCGCTCAGTCTCTGGCACCGAGTAGGTACTTCATAACAACTGTCAATGAAAGGTGACCAAGATGCTACCGATTCATGGGTGGGCAAGTTTTTAATGAAGATGTGCACAGCCTTGTGGATGATTTCTGGTTTAATTCTTTTGATAAATACCCATTGAATTTTCACTGTGTGTCAGGGAACATGGTATCATTACGGCATTTGCCACCTCTGTTACTACCAGATACTATTTACTGGACATAGGTGATAAACCAGTCCTTGTGCAGAGTCCTTCACAGTTACACCTGGCTCAAGCACCCCCCCCCCCCATGTGTTAAAGCCAACATCGTGGTTTCTTTTTCTTGACAAGGCTCAGAGAGTTGCCATTTGTCCTGTGATCATACAGCCAGAGGGTAGAGATACTTTCCTTCCAGCCTACTTCGAACCCACTCCAAAGCCTGCATTCTCATCTTCAGGGCTGGGTGGCTCAGCACTGAGAGTAAGAGTTTACCTACCTGTGTCCTGCTTCTTCTGCAGCCAGACTGAATTCTCTGACTGGGATACAACCCTCATGCCCAAAGTCCCTATCTGGTGGCTAGAGAACATAGTCACTCTGGGTTACGGCAAGGCCAGGAAAGCTACTGGAAGGAGGCCTGAGGCTGGAAGGTTGAGGGTCATCCCAAGGGCCTTCCCCTCAAGCTAAGCCTTTCCTGTGTGCTCCGTTTTCTTGCCTGAGATCAGCTAATTTCATGGAGTTCTGCAGGCTCTCAGGGGATTGGGCACTTAGAGCTGTCAGGAAGAAATATTGGAATCATTTGAACAGGTAATCATAGAGTGCAGTAAGATTGTTCAGTGCACAGAAAGCACATCAACACAGGGCCTCCCTGATGGTCAATGGGCATGGTATTTAAGGGATTTCCTTTGGAGACACACAAAACACTTCCTGGCATTGGGATACGGGTTGGACTATCAGGAGACCAGGTGGAGTAGTGGTTACAACCTCTACAGGACAGGCTGTGGAGAGTCAGCACTCACTCACTCTTGCCAACCCAGAGCTTCATGACTGGATTCTAGTCCTGTCTCAGCCATTCGTGGTACAAGCTTGCTGGTAGTCATTTTTCTGCTATTGTAACAAAGTATCTGAGATGACAAATTTATAAAAAGTAAGGGTTTATTTTGGCTTGCAGTCTTGAAGGTTTCAGTACATAAACAATTAGCTTTGGTGGCATATGATGGCAGGCCTGCAGAGCAGAGAATATCTTCATCTCTTGGTGGGGCTTGAAGAAGCAGAAGTAAAGTGGCCAGGGTTTCAAAAACCCCTTCAAAGGCATGCCCCTGAGACCCGAACACCTTCCACTGGGACCCACCTTTTTAAGGGTTTAGCACCTGCCAGTGGAACCACAGGTCAGGACTATGACATAAATATAGGGACCTTTAAGGGGACATTATTTAAACCATAGCTCTTGGACTAAACCCTTGAGAGTTATTTCCCTATTAAAATGGGGACACATAATTGCGTGGATTTAGTCAATTCTGATATATGATAAGCGTCACCAAGTGTGCTAAGCAAGAAACATAAGTGGACATGCTCATGTCTTTCCACAATGTCAGAATTTATTGAATAACAATAAATTCACAAGCTATGTCAGTTTTGATAGCAGCAATTTGCCAAGTCGCCCTGATTTCCTTGATCGCTGGCTGAGGCAGACAGGCTCTTTTATTCCCATCTTAACCACTAATGTCAACTATCAGATCACATGTCACACATCACACAGTAAATCTATGTCTATATGTACATATGTAGGTTACTGAATAGCAGCAAAGCATTAGAGACATTTCAGTGGAGTTGCGAATTTATTTGCTCATGTGTGCCTCCTGGGTGGTGCCGACTTGGTCTTTATATGCTCAGCAAGGTACGGAATCACTCTTCAGTGTTTACAGAGCAAATGGATGTGAAGTGAAGTCTCTGAAATCCACTGTTTTATACAATATGGAGTAACTTAGGGCAAGCCACAGCTGGGTCTCTACAGTCCAAGGTCTATGCAGGTTTTGCAGCAGGAGTGGTAAGGCAAAGGTACCTTGTAATTATTCACAGTGGAAGGGGTATAGCTGGGGCTGGTCTCTGTGCATGTTCGTTCTTGTCCCTCATAACTAGAATGCCCACTGCTGCTGATGTTCACTGAGGTCGTGCCAGGCAGTGTGGCAAATGGGTTATCTCATCTACTTGTCCCAGCAACCTCGAGAGTTATTGGCTATCTCAGTCACACTGGCTATCAGGTCATCTGAGTCAGGCAGGTTAGAGAGGGTAACCTGCCTCAGGTCACACAGCCTGTAATGGGGCAGAAATTAGATGATAACTGGGTATGCAGGCTATGTCCAAAACACCAAACCCTTAATTGCTGGGCCCTCCTTTACGTCTTTGTTGACTGTGACTCAGAAGTAAGTACATTTCAAAGCTCAACCCAGACTGCCCATGTAGCCTGTGTGTCTCAGTGGAATGAATGCCTGGGCTCTATGCCTGGGTCACTCCTAATTTCCTCATTATTTACTTTTCTTTCTTCTCATTATTCTATTAGTTTCATGTAGCTGTTGTAACAAGCAATCACAAACGGAGTGGTTTAAAATAGTAGAAATTAACTCTCTCAGCATTCTGTACCCCAGCGGCCTGAAATCAAGGTGTCAGCAGGGCTGCACACACTCTGTCAAGGCTTCCGCGAGAATCAGTTTTGTGCCTGCACCAGCTTCTTGTGGCTTAGGCCATCATTGGCTTGTGGCCACATGTCCAACCTGCCTTTGTGGGCACACTGTACCCTCCTCTCCTGTGTGTCTATCATGAGGACACATGTAACTGCATTTAGGACCTGCCTGATAGTCCAGGAAGCTCTCTCCCAAGGTCCTTGTCGCAAGCATATCTTTGCCTGTTCAGAGTTCTGAGGCTGAGGTTGCGGACCTGTCATTCAGAGGCTAGCACCCTTTAACCTTCGACACTATGGACTCACAAACCTCTTATCTCTACTGTGTACTTAGTTCTGCCCAAGTAGCCATACCACTGACCATCAGAACCCTTCTGGAGCCAGTTCTTGTGGCCATATGTCTCCAACCTTTGCCTTTGTGGGCACACTGTTCCCTCCTTTCTTGTGTGTCTATCATGAGGACACATGTAACTCCATTTAGGACCTGCCTGATAGTCCAGGAAGCTCCCCTCCCAAGGTCCTTGACTTAAGCATATCTTCGTCTGTTCATAGATTCCAGAGCCTGAGAGCAGGTCTTCCAGACACAAAATATCATTGGTCAACTTTGTTTATTTCTTGCCCTTAATGTGGAAATTCTTTCATTCACTCTGATATCTCTGGGGGAGGGGCAGATCTCTCTTATTTTTCATTCTTTTCTATTTCGTGGATGAAAAATGCTGATTATAATTGCAGTGGTTTATCGTGATTGCCAACTTAGGTAGATTCAGAGGCACCTAGGAGATTTGTAAAGCACACTTCTGGGCGTGTCTGTGAGGGCGTTCCCATAGATGATTAGATCAGGAGGGCTGGGACCTAATCTTTGGTTTGAGCCACTGATAGATTAAAAATGTAAATAGATTTCTGAGAGATGATAGAAATGTGGAGAAAAAGGCTGGAGGAAGTGCATTACTGGGGCATGCCTTGGAAGGATATGTCCTGGCCTAGCTTTTTCTAGTTCCTCCTCTCTGGTTCTGGCCACTACGAGGCACCCAGCTCTCTGCCCACTCTCCCCTTCATGACATGTCTAACTTTGCTACATATCTCGGACAGTAGTGTCGGGGAGCCATGGACTGTGAACATTGTGCACCCTTGTAAGCCACAGGGAATTCTTATTCCCGACAGCTGCTTCTGTCGTGTGCACTTCTCACAACAATGAAAACCCTGTTCAGACAATCATCTGCCCTCTTGGTTTCTGTGACCCACAGCTTGAGAAGCATGGTACTAGAAGATTTTGCTTTTCTTTGTCTTTACATGTTTGGAGCTTCCTTTGCTTCAGAAAGTGAAGCTTCCCAAAGAGAGGGCCAGCATCCACCCATCAGCTCTTCCCTGACCCAGGACGGGGCCTTCACATACTTTTCTACCTCCCTTCCAGCCCCCCTCCCCCAGCCTGCATGACTCCTCTGGGCCCCTTTCTCCCTGTCCCCCACATCCCCACACCCCCACACCCCCGCCCTGTCTCTCTCCATCACAGTCTGGCTTCTGCTTTGCCATTCTAAGAGGCTAATGTGGAAATTGCTCACAGATGGCACAAACAATATGGAAAAGAGCCTCTCCATTAGAGCAACAGAAGACAGTGTTTTAAGTGATTAAATTGTTATTGCAATGATCACAGGGTAATCCAAACACCTTCTCAAGGCTTTGCCTCAGACTCTTGTCAAGGGCTTCAGAGGTTGGAGATTTCAAGGGCCAGCACCAGCAGCGAGCCACACACTGGTGGCCCAATCCTTCCTATGACCTTCAAGGTGGAGTTTGTGGGGGTAACAATTCAGGGGAGGTGCCTGCCTGCATTTCTGCCCCTCACCTTTCAGCAGATGCAGAGGTCTCGGGCCCTGGCCCAGGCTGTCTGTGGTCTGTGGGGCCTCCTCTTGCATTTTGGTCTCCTTCTGGTCTCTAGGTAGCAGCAGGTACTCCCAGAGGGTGAGGCCTGCCCCAGCTCAATTTTCATAATCCTTTGTTCTCTCAGCACCTCTCAGGTGTGGGCTGGCTCAGAGAGAGGAAGGCCACCTGAGCAGAAGTTCTTTGTAGGACATTATTACAAAGCAGACTCTTCTATCTCTTCGTCCTCTGGCTTCAGTTGCATTTTCTGGAGCACCTTGGGAGCTGTTCTCTGTCTTTGCTCCTCTTATCCGGCTAGTCTCCTAATCTCTTACTTCCCTGTTGGGTCGGGAAACAGTTCCGATGGATGCATGTCCAGCCTCTCTCTCCACCTGAAAGCCATGTGGGATGGTGACAGGATACAGCTAGGTTCCTGTCTCTGCTCACTTGAGGGGGTCAGCAATGATGGGGACTGAAGAGAGACCTAGAATAGATGAAATATGCCTGTTATTAAAAGATTAGCAATCGCCGGGCAGTGGTGGCGCACACCTTTAATCCCAGCACTTGGGAGGCAGAGGCAGGTGGATTTCTGAGTTTGAGGCCAGATTGGTCTACAGAGTGAGTTCCAGGACAGCCAGGGCTACACAGAGAAACCGTGTCTCGAAAAACAAAAACAAACAAACAAACAAACAGATTAGCAATCGCAAGACCTCATTGGAACTAGACAGAATATGTAAAAACACATGTTGGCTTCCTATCATGATTACCTAAGGCAGCTGGGAAAGAGGAATAACTTGAGAAGTGCTAAATCTGTGTATGCAGCTGAGCTACTTGCTCATCCTAGAAAGAACCCAGAACTAGGGTGACGGTGGGGGTTGGGCTGTGTGAGATAAAGACCTGCCAATAGCAATAGGTATTAGTTTCATATAACCCAGGCTGGCCATGAACTCACTATGTAGCCAAAGTTAGCCTTGAAGTTCTGATCCTCTTTCCTGGGAGACCCACCAGGCCTGGCTTAATCTATGCTAACAAGTGTCATTGATCTTATTACTAACATCCAAATTGTAATTTGTCAGCTCTTCTGCTGCAATTTCTCCCTAGATCTTTCTGTCCTTTTGGGTAGGGACAGCTCCATCTGCCCAGAACAGGGAACATCTTGGTCTGGGTTTCAGTGGACAGAAGTCAGAGCTAGCTTGTGTATTTCTATCTTCTCTCTGTTCCAAGAGGAGAGCCAGAGACATGGTGGAAGCTGGAGCACTGGTGGGCAGGAGGATGGGTGAATCAGTCTTCCCAGGTGGAAGCGATGTGTTGTAGGGTACAGAGACTGTGCGCATGCGTGTGGAGAGGCCAGGATGGAGGTCCTGCCTAGTTCCTTCCCCAGTCCTTCTTCTGTTCTGCTTCCTCGGCTGATGAAAGGCCCTGACACAGTATTTGAAAAAATAGAAAAGGCGAAGTTCATCTGCTGGGATGGAATTACATCAAGAAGAACAAAATTAAAGGCTTTTCATGGAGAGAGATCTCCAGGATAATTTGATGGAAGACTTTAATTATTTCAAAGTGCACTTCCCCCTTCCCAAAAAGATGTTTTTAAAAGATCTCATTTGGGTGACCACATAAAATTATATGTGTGTATCTCTCTGGGTTCTTACAGCTGCTACTGGTGCAGAGGGCCACCAGCAGCCCAGGAAAGGGGGGCTTCAATTCCCTGTCCACTCTCCTGTGTGCTGGTGACAGATGAGGGAAAGCTGTGTCAGTCTGAGGAGCAAGCCCCGGGAAGCAGGAAGCGAGCTGATGTTACTTAGATTAGATACCAGCAAGAACTTGAAGTGTTACATGCTTCCTCTTTCTTTTAGTGTGTGTGTGTGTGTGTGTGTGTGTGTGTGTGTGTGTGTGTGTGTGTGGTGTCTGTGCAAGTGTGTGTGAAGGCCAGAAGACGAGGTTGGGCATCTTGCTCTGTCAATGCCTACCTTACTTCCTTGAGACAGGTTTTCCTGAACCAGGAGCTAGGCTGGCAGCCCAAAGCCCCAGCCATCTTCCTGTCTATAAACCCCACAGTGCTAGGGTTGCAGGACTTCATGACCACACATGGCTTTTCCACGTGTGTGTGCTGGGACTTGAACTCAGGTCCTCATGATTGCACAGCAAGTGCTCTTAGCCAGTGAGCCTACCCCCTGGGCCTGTTACCTCTTTTAATTGATGTGGTACTGACACTTCTTTAGAAGAAGAGAGTGAGTTTTCCTCACCCCTATAGGCAAGGGGGTATAAGACCCCTAACGGGGTTGTCCTGTTCCAGGACCACACTGTGAGTGGCTGTAGGCTTTGTGGTGTGTTGTCCTTCCTCTGACACAATCCTTGCCACTAGGCTCCTCAGTTCTGCCCTTTTTGTTCCAGATCTTCCCAGGGATCACTAGGACAGAGTTCTTTCCATCCGTGTGGACCAAATTGCATCCTTCTATGAAAGAAGCTGCTGGTTCTTTGCTCTGTACTCACTTCATTTAGAACTTCTCTGGCTGAATCTTCAGCCCTGTCTTCCTTTGAGGCTTGTCGAAAGAAGGGTGATGAAGTCACATAGCCAGGGCTTGGACAAATCGCTGAAATAGTAGCCATATGGTCTTCTCTCAAGAGATGTGACTTGATGTGCCCTGCAGCCAGCTAGCTCTAGACTGGTAACACTGGGGCACTAGGAGACAGTAGCCAGCTGGTGGGCAGCCCTGGCTTGTCATGACACCTCTGTTGTGTTTTATAAAAAGGAAAGAAAAGCTAGGGATATGTTTGGTGGAGGTGCTGTATGGTGTGGGGGAAGGGAGTGCCTCTGTGGGCCCATCTGAGGCATCCCTTCCCTGAGGTACCAGAGTATAGAATAGAGTTTATTTAGGGCACAGGGAAGGGAGTTGAGGGGATAGTAGAGACAGAGAAAGCGAGAGAGAGAGAGAGAGAGAGAGAGAGAGAGAGAGAGAGAGAGAGAGAGAGAGAGATAAAGGCTGGCCATGAGCACATGGAGAGAGGTAGGGAATGGAGACAGAGGGACAAGAGGGTAAGAGATCAAGAGCAAGAGGAGAAGAGAAGAGAGCCAGAAGGGGGCAAACAGCTCCTTTTATAGTAAGTCAGGCACACCTGGCCTTTGCCAGGTAACTGTGGGGCCAAGCCTGTCTTGGAGGCTCCTGGGACATGCTCCTGGGGTGGCCCACTTCAGCATCCCTCTGACTCAGTAGTCTACAAGTCCCCAGGGATTTGCAGACAATAGGTATCACATTAATACTGACTGGAATCTGGGTGGTGGTGGTGCACATCTTTAATCCCAGTGTTTGGGAGGCTGAGGCAGGTAGATGTCTGTGAGTTCAAGGCTAGTCTACAGAACGAGTTCCAAGATAGCCAGGGCTACACAGAGAAACCCTGTCTCGAAAACCAAAAAAACAAACCAAACAAACACTGGCTGGGGAAACAGTAGTGAAACACTGAGAGCCCATGTCAGCCCAGTCTTTCCCTCATCAGTGGGAATCATGGGCCTCACCATCCCCACCTGCCTGCTCTTTTCCAAAGGAGGACAGGTGATTGGAGGAGAGCCAGATGGAGCGCTAAACCAGGGTGTGGTCGCTGCTTTGTTGTCTTGAGTCACAGGGTCCTCCTGGACCTCTCTGAAATGGGCCTGGTGGTATGCTGGTTCCCTGAATTGGCTTCCTGTCCTGCTTCTTCTTTCTACCCTCTTGGTATAAGCTGGGAGGGAGATGGAGTGGTATGGAACTATCTGGCAGTCCCTAAAGCAGGTGGCCCTGCTGCCAAAAGGAAGACCCTGCCATTGTGGCCTCAGGGTCACAGGTCTCCTGAGCCAGTCAAGCAGGAGCTGTGCACTCAGGGCAGGGGACAGATGCTCAGTCTCACCAGGAGTGTCTGAGCTACCAAGCAGGGGGGATTCTCCCCATCTGACAGCGTGCTCCTCTCTTGCAGCATGAAATTATTTATGTATTTTTTTATTCGCAAAATTAAAAATTAAATTTTTTTGCATATGGATGTTTGGCCTGCATGTATGTCTTAAACAGGATGTGTTGGTGTATGCCTATAATTCCAGAATTTGAGAGAAGTGGAAGAATCAGAAGTTCAAGGACACCTTCAGCTATATAGCAAACTAAAGATTAGCCTGATATGCTGGCTAGGTTTATGTCATCTTGACAGGAGCTGGATAGTCATCTGAGTGGAGGGGACCACATATGTGTCTGCTGTTTGAAGAGGCCAGGAGAGGGCATCATATCTCCTAGAACTGGAGTTACAGACTGTGGTTGTGAGATGCCATGTGGGTGCTGGGAATTGAACCCAGGTCCTTTTGAAGAGCAGCCAGTACTATTAACCACTGAGCCATTAACTGCTGAGCCATCTCTCTGGTCCCTTCAGTCATTCATCTATTTAGACAGTCTCGGGTGCCCCGGGTGTCTTAGTTAGGGTTACTATTGCTGTGATGAAACACCATGATCAAAGCTACTCGGGAATGGAAAGGTTTATCTGGCTTACATGTTTTATAGAGGCAGTTTCTTAGAGGAGGCTCCCTCCTCTCAGATGACTATAGCTTGTGTGTCAAGTTGACATAAAACTAGCCAGCGCACCTAGGAACCCTTCACTCACTGTCTCAGAAGTCTCACTGTCTAGAACCCACCTTACTCGAGGACGCAGTGAGGGTTGTGATCTTGATCTTCTCAGCCCCATTGGATGAATAGATTACTATGCTTTGGGGTTGTAGGTCTCCTGAAGTTAAGGCCAATCTCCCATGATTCCTCCTGACATCAGTGCCAGCCACAGGCAGAGAGGAGGGGCTTGTAAAGTACAGGGATCACCATGACAACCACAGTTTGTTGGCTATATTTGGGGTGGCGGGGTGTGTGTGTGTGTCTGCTTCTCTGATGGACTGAAGAAGAGAGGGAGATGTGTGCCAAAGGGTACAAGGAGGTTGAGTTCCTTGGCATCCTTGATCCTGAAGCCTGAGTTCTGGTGTGAGGCTCTGAGATAGAGGGACTTCTCAAGCAAGGAGAGAACCTCACGCTCAATTCTCACTGTTTCCCCTGTACCATAAAAAATACATGTGAAGTAAAGAGCATTCCAGGAACAAGCACCCTGCGTCCCTCCTGCTCTTCCTTTCTGAAATATTTATTGAGCAAGCAGGCTACGCCTTATGCTAGAATGCTGAGAGTGGAGAGCACTCATGTTTACCGGCCTCTGAGGGACTACCTCACTGTCTAGTTAGGTAGGAGGTGTGCACAGCACTGAGGCAGGAGAAACAGCCGTAACTAGCCTAGCGGCTCAGGCTTGGGGTGAGCGTGGTGAAGTCAGTCCAATCCAGGAAGGCCTTTTGGAAGAAGCGGTCAGGAGTTGGAGGCATTGGAGGGCGAGTATTTGGATAACGGAGTGAAGAGGAGCGGTGTGTACAGGAGTGGCTGGTGATCTGGCCTTGAATCCCGAGTACCACTGAAGACCTATGTAGCTTTGCACAGATCACCTTCTTGTTTGGACTTTGAAAGACAGGGGCAACAATAGGATCCCCTCCATAGGGTTGTTTGAGGGTTTAAATGAACCAGAAGCTTGTAGGGACATGTTCTTTGGAACACAGGCACATTTCTGATATGGCACTGCTGTTCCCACCTGTGGACTGTCCCCTGAGGGTCCTCCTGCTACTAAGCTCTAAGCCCTCTGCCCAGAAGCTCCCAGGAGCGCAGCTCTGTCCCTGTACACCTGGCCATAGGCCATGGCTTCTAGCCAATCCCAGGTTCCCAAGCTGAGCCAGCCACAGCCCCTGAGGCAGGTGTGAATTAAACTCAGCTTCCCTCCTGTTCCATTCCGATTGTCTTCTGAGGCAGAAAGTGCCCCTGCCAGGCCTGCTGTTGTTTGTATTGACAGCTTCTGCCATCTTTGCCTTGTGGCTCTTCCCATGCTGGGCGGCTAGGGAGCTGGCCTTTTGCTAGGAGAGGGGGTACCTTGCCTTCTGAAGCAGTGTCGGCTCACCCCCCTCAGGAGCCTGACATTTTGCCTGCACCATGGTACAGGCCTTGTCCTGGCTGTCCATCACTAATCCGATACTGAGCCTGCAGCTGGACCAGCAAAGCTACTGTGCACAGGCTTCAGACCAAAGCTTAACCTCACTTGGTCAACTGAGACCCCAGCAAAGGTGGAGGAGGCTGGGTGTGGTTCCTGTGCTTTCTGCCAGGCCATGAGTGGCAGGGTCCTCTCTGCCCTGTGCTTTGCAGGCCCTCAGCTTCCACTCATCCCTGGTCTTTGGAATAAGACAGGAGTCCTAAAGTCTGGGCTGGAGCTAAAGCCCTCGGGGACTTACGAGCCGTCCTCCAGGGACCTGCTCTTTCACTCTGATGGAAAGGCTGTGAGGCTTTGTGGGGTATTTCTGAAATAGATCGAAACAGGCCTGCAGAGCGTCGGATGAGCATCTCTGGAAGAAGAGGAGGTCTCCTGGTGGCCTTCTGGGAATAAAGAGCAGACAGGGAGGTGGAACACCATTAGCCCTGCTGCAGAGAGTTTAGAACTGGCGGCCAGCTCCAGTGACTATTGCTTTGCCAAGAAAAAGTGAAATCCTAAGAAGCAGAACCCATTCCTCTTCTCAGCACTCCAAGCTGTGCTCCAGAAGTCTATTAGGTAAGGAGAAACATGGCAGTCTACACAGCCATATTGTTTGGAACACAAAATGGAGAAGAGAGAGGGCTCAGCTGAGGACCTGTTAGCGGATGATGGCCTTTGGGGGAAGGAGGTCTTTTTTTTTCTCTTAAGGGTGTAGCACCTAGTAGGTCAACCATTTTCCATTGGATGGCTCCGTACTCATGTGTATATGGACAGTGCAAATTGAGCTCAGTGGGTTATTCTTTTAAAGTTAAAAGGAACTTGGGAGTTAATCCTGGAGGAGTTAGGAGGACATAAGGGGCAAATATGGCCACTATATATTGTACGCACGTATGAAATTCTCAACAAATTAATAAAATTACTATATCAAAACAGACGGTTGATTGAAAATTTACTTCATCTTTTTAAAAAATCATCTCTTTTGCCTCTTTTGTGTAAAACTATTGAGCCCCGGTGAAAAGCAACTTGCTATACTAGAAAGTATACAGACCCAGATTTGGGGGCCATGGCCTAGAGGTCTTGGGCAAAGTGTGCTTCTTCATTTATACTATGAGGAAGTGTGTCTCAGCCATCTCTGCATTCTCGGTGAAACATTCTATCTGCTAGGGTAAGACGTGTGCAGGTTTTGTGGCTCTGACAGCTCTGGGCCTGGGTTCCATCTCTGTCTGTCACTTACAGGCTGGGTAATGTCTCTCCAGCTCAGTTCTCAGATGCAGCATGAGACTGACCCTTGCGGCCTGCCCCAGGGCTACTGTGAGGGTTTACAGCAATGCTTATAAAGCACTCATTGCTACAGTGGCCACCTCAGAGACACATGGAAGTGTTTTGTTTGCATCTGCTGGATTTATCATTGCTATTATTTCACCACCTGGTCTGTTTCTGACCTTGCTGGAGACTGGACCTCAAACTCTGACCTGTATGTGAATCACGTGAGGTCTTTGTGATTCTTACTCAGCAGACACTGGGGAGGAGTCTGAGGGTCTATGATTCTCAGAAGTTTCTAGCAATGTGAGTACTGTTTCTGTGGGCCTCTCTTTGGGTGACTGAGCTGCAAGTTTGACTGTCAGATATTTATCAATGCCCAGACTACTTGGGGCATCCTCTGGGGCCATCCTCCAAGTTGGGGTGGATGAGAGATATATGTGGTAGACTTGGTTAGTCCAGCAGCAAAGGCTGCAAATATTCACCAGAGACAGTGCAGAGATGAGGGGCCTCTCAGGGGCATCTTCCTGGCTGAGTCTGTCCTTGAACTCCCTGTTTCAGGGTTGATATTATGATTGCCTCATCAATGTGGGGCTTGCCTATTAGATGCTATTGGAAACTCTTTGAGACAGAGGTCATGTTTTATGCTGCCTTTCTCCACAGAGCTCCTCAGCTAGTGCTGGGCATGTAAAGGTGCTCATGGGATTTCACATGCCTAGACCCCAGTCTTGGAGGATGGTGGGATACTGAGTGAGAACGTGGACTTTGGGATTGGGTGGCCCTACTCATGGACTCCAGCACTGCTGAGTATTATTGTCAAGCTCCTAAGGTCTCTATGCATCTCACCTAGAACAATGATAACGGCAATGCCTGTTGATGGGTGTTATCTCCTCAAAATCCACGTTAAAGTGGAGTTAGTGGGAGGTGGGACCTTTAGAGGGTATGGTTATGTCACAAGTATGGAGTCTGGTCACCCAAAGGACTGGTGTCCTTAAGAAGGACGCCTTTCAAAGCTTGCTTGCTCCCTTTACCAGGTGAAGATTTAAGTAGAAGGCAGCCAGCTACCTGCAATCGGAAGAGGCGTTTGCCAGAGCCTCACCATGCTGGCATTGCTGCCAGTCTGTGGCACTTTGCTACAGTAGTTCCCATGAAGGCCCCCATGTCATAAGTGTACAAGGGCTGAGATAGGAGTGAGGAGCCAGCCCAAAGCATGCAACCGAATGATCTCCTCCCTCCCCTCCCCTCCCCTCCCCTACCCACCCCTCCCTCTCCTTCTCCTTCCCACATCTTAAGCAAAAGCAGGCCATGTTGGAATGTAAGATCATTCAGAACTCACATTGAGCTCTTAGGGCCTTGCTATGCTGGTTGGTCCTATATCCTGGTTAGCTCAAGCTGTGCAAAATGATGGTGCCGATGTTGTTGTTCCAGTTGTCCCCTGTCACCCCTCCTCCTCTGCCTGTCCTCTTGGTTCTTTTCAGGAATAGCACTCAGGTTATAGGACTCAGTGTGTCCCGGCCTTGGGGTGGAGGGGCACTCCCTGAGCTGAGATATAGTCCTGAGGATGCCTTGAAACTTCCCGCCCCAGGCCCTCACCCAAGACGCCTCTGCATTTGGCATGAATCAGTCTTCTCAAAAGGCTGATCCCCTAGGCACACCCTCCCATGTGGGATCAGACTTCTCCAAGACACCTAGGTACACCCTCCTGTGTGCTGACACTGATGGTCAGCCCGTCAGTTGCTGGAGATGCCTACATGGGACTTGGTGATAGTTCTGTTAGTGACTGTCTGTCACTGCACCCCATTTCCTTTGCACCCCAGCTATGCCATGAAGTGGGTGCCTACTCTCCCTCTCATTGCTCTTCCACAGTCACACTCAGATGTGGCACCTTGGCCATCAGACCTTAAATCCATTTCCCTTTTTGGGTGGCAGCCTGTCCCCAGGGCCAGCAGTGTCATGGGGGGAAGATCAGAGTCAGGCGAGAAAGTGGTATTTTCAGAGCCAGTGATGTCAGCGTCTCCTCAGCTTCGAGTTTCATTTAGAATGAAGTGCCATCAGCCAGGTAATTATCATGATCACATATTTAAAGTACTTAAATATTTGAAGCCATGTCAAGCATTTACAGCTCTCTAAATCAGACACCCCGGCTAGACTGCAACCAGGCTTCATGAGACTTCTAGCCTTTAGGGACCCAAGCCTTTCTGCATGCAGAGATGAGAGACAGGCTCCTGCCTGAGGAAGGCTCCTTGCAGCTGTCTTCCAGGTGTGCAGCACCCTGCCGGACATGTGAGCATGTGTGTGTTTCTGTGCATGCCCCTGGCTCTCTGGCTTAGGTGCTTCGAGCCTGTGACTCTCCTCTGCAAGGGTTCGGCGCCGGCTACCAATGGTGTTCAGTTAGGGAGCCGAGAAGCTCTTAACTATTACTGCTTATTAATAAAGATAAATTCTGACATTAAAGCTGCACTGATTTGTCCCTTTTAAGCAAAGAGGGAAATGAAAGTGACTTATGGCCAAGGTGAGGAAGGCTGTGCATGCTGTTGGCATGAGCAGGGAGGGGCTGAGAGGCTGTTCCTCTCCTTGCTGGCTCTGTGGCTGTTGGCTGGGGAGAAGAGGATGTGGACAGGAGAGCATGTCTGGGCATGGAGGGACTTTGAAAGAGCACTTGCCAGGGTGTCTGAAAGGTTGCACTGCCAACCTCTTTTGCTTTTGCTAATGGAAGAGCTGTGAGCATGGGAGTGTCGGGGGGCAGTGAATTTGGTCAGCTATGCAGAAGCTGGAGGTGGCTTTCTGTGTCTCTGAGAAAACAGTCAAGGAAAGCAACGTGAAGGTGCTACTTTTGTTCATGGTTCAGTGTCATGGCTTCATGGATGCTGACTGTTGCTCTGAGGCCTGTTGGGAGGCAGAACATCACGGAGGAGAGCAAGCCATGGTGTAAAGAAAGCTGATGTCCTCGTGACAGTGGGGAGTCAGAGGAGCGAGGGTCCCAAGACCCCCTTCATGAGCACCACTTGTGAAGTGTTTCTTGGAAAGACACCAACATGTGTCTCTTTACTCCAGAAAAGACACTGAGGTTGGAGGGAAAGGAGCTCACCTCAGTCTAGTGAACTGGTGAGTTTTCTGGAGTTATTTATAGGATGACGGGTTGACCAAAGACAGCCAGGTCGCTGAAAAGCCTTCCTCAGCATGGGTGACAGCTCACAAAAGCTGAACCCCTAAAGCCTCCTCCCCGATCTGCACACAGCTCTGTCTAGCAGTCCTCTTTCTAGCAGCTGTTACCATGGGGCTCTGTGAACCATGGAAATTTCCAGAGCTTCCTGACCCTTGTGAGTTTCCATAGCTTCCTGAGTCTCAGGAGGCTTCCTCCTCCCTCTAGAAGGGAACGCTTCAGTTCGGAGGAAGTTGCTATAGAACAGGCAGGCAACTAATGACCTAACTTCTCCCCACTAGACTCCATTTCCCCTCCTGGATGTTCTCTCCCTGCACAAGAGCACTGCAGGGTGGTGAGCAAGCCTGTGGTAGGAGAGCTTGTGGTATGGGGGACAGTGAAGATCTAAGCCATTAGAGTGAGCAAACATGCAGTTGCACCTTGGTGCCTCCTTAAGCTGTGTAGCATTAGATAGTTGGTGTACCTCCCTGAACTTCATCTCTGAAGTGAGCCCCCACTGCTGTGTGTGTGCTCGCGTGTGTGCACGTGTGTGCGTGTGTGCATGCGCGCGTGTGTGCATGAGAGAGAGACAGACAGACAGAGACAGACAGAGATAGAGATAGAGACAGAGACAGAGAGAAGAGCTTAGCATTGTCTGACATGTTGTAAGTCACTTAATAAATGGCAGGAGGGGACACTGGTGTCTTGCATTTCATAGCACTTTCTCTTGCTGTGAAATTGCTAGGATATTAGTTATCAAAGGTGGCAGTCAGTACACTTGGTATCACGTGCCAGGGTTTGACCCAAGGTGCCCCAGCTTATGGGAGGTAGAGCTGGGACTCCAACTCAGCTCTCTCGACTCCAGAGCCTCTCCTGCTATTTTTAGTGCTGCTCAGTGGGTGGAGGCAGAAATGGCCTCTGCTTCTCTTGGATCCCATGTTAGGAAGACCCTACATACTCTGTCTGCAGGGCTTGGCCCTGGCCCTTTTGAAAGAACATCCAGACCTACGGGGTTCTCCTGTCAGCTTCCCTCTCCAGGATGTTGCTAAGAGAGACCTTGGTGCTATGAGTGGAAGTTAGAAATCTGCAGATAGGGACTGGGGACCAAAGAAGTAGGAGTGGAATCTGGCTACAGATACCCATGGCATTGGCCCTGAGGAGACTCTGGCAGGCTGGTGGGAACTCCAGGGAAGTTCATCTCTCTCTCCTCTCTGCTGATCTCTGCCCAGCACAAGCACCAGCTTCCAAGCCAAGAGGTGATCTTCCAGCCTCTGAGAGGTGGCCGGCTTGAACAACCTTCCACGTCCTGCTATATGGAAGCAGATGCCAGCACTGACTCCTCACTCCAGCCAAGCTCTGCTTTGATGGTTGGGAGCAAGGAAAATGGTGACCAGGGAGGCCGGGACCTGGGCATCAATGGGTTCTTTTCCTGCTTCTTTATCCCATTCCAAGATGAGGAAGATAAGTGGGTACCAGAGGGTGGGCCAGAGGCCTCCTAGTCCAAGCCTGGCCATGTGTTCTTCCTCTTCTGCCTGCATAGGTTCTAATGGACGACTTGGCTATGGGGTCTGCACCCAGCCTGTTACAGTTGTTCAGATGGGAAGAAGGTCACAGGGACTACCCTTTAAATACCATAAGCTAGCCAGGGTGCACTAAGTCAGCTGTGTCAGTTGGTAGGCAGAGGTCAGAGGTCTCTTCCCTGGTGATGGAACTGGAGATGTCTTGCCAAGCCTCTGTCCTTAGCTCCCCTCTCCACTAACACGCTTTCATGTTTAAGTCATTGGTTGGGGTTCACCCCAAGGCCTGCCTTCTGCTCTCAGAAACTAAGCTCTTTGAGGTCACAGCTGAGATAGCACTGTTCATTCTCTTGGGAGGGAGGCAGCTGGTGGTGTAAAATCTTCATCACCTCAGGTGAGTCCTGTGGGGGAGGACTGTGTCTCCACACTCCAACCTGCTCACGTCGCCTTGTGGTTATGACTTTTAAGTCATTAATTCTGCTTTATTAAAAAGAGAGCTACCTCAGGGAAGGGAAATCTTGATGAATTAGTCATGGACAGTTTAGTATAAATTATTAAAGTCGATGTTTTCCTGTTAGCTTTAGTGTGTGAGAGAGTATGATGAGGGATTAGGAAGGGTCCCGGGTACACGGGCGAAGATGGGGAGATATGAAGGAGAGGAACTTGGGATGAGCATGACCCCTGATTTGCCAGGTTACCTCTGCTCTTCAAAATTGTTTTGTTGTAAGATTTTCCACAAAAGATTCCAGAAAGAAAATATGTACATATATGTATGTATGTATGTGTATGTATGTATGTATGTATATGTGTATGTGTATTATGTATGTGTCTGTCTGTGTGTATATGATGTAATCGATAACATACAACTTTCAATTTTTACAAGGTCACTATGAACTCCACGCCACCCACTGTTCTGACCTCCAATGCTATAGACAGGTTTTGCCCGTGTGGACTTACTCTGTGCATGCCCTTTGTGTCTGGTTCTCTTTGGTTTACTAGGTCTATTTGAGAGAACCATCCGTAGCAAGTCTTGCTCGTTTTCATAGCAGTGAAGCTCCATGTGACTGTCACAGGTCACCTCTCCTGTGGCTGATGGACATTTGGATGTCTAGGTATTGACTCTCAAGAGTAAAGCTTCGAAGCTTTAAATGTTTGTAAGTATATGTCATCCTCTTGTCTCTGGTTAGAAGCTTTTCTCCTGAGAGCCATCCTCTGACTTCACCTCCAACATAGAGTGAATGTTCTGCTTGCCCCCCATGGTGTCTGTTGTATAATAGATTGCAGCTCCTGGGCCAGTGTCTGGTGGGGAAGATGTTCCCAAGGGCTGGCTGGCTGAGTGACTATGTAATTGAATATATAGTACCACCCACTCTCTTTATATTCTGCTCAGAGCTCATCTCAGCACCTATGAAAAGCAGGTGTTGGGGACCTCGTGAGATAACTCAGTGGCTATTCCAGCGTGCCTTCTATTGCTGTGTTAGAACATCGATCCAAAACAACTGGGGAAGAAAGGGATTATTGGGCTTGTACAGCCTAATTACAATCCTTCAGCAGGGGATGGCAGGTCAGGGACCTGGAGAAGCTGAAATAGAAAGCATGGAGAAACATTGCTTACTGCCTTGCTCTCCCTGGTTTGCTCAGCCTGCTGTGCTGTACAACTCATATCTACTTGCCTAGGGGATGGCATCACCCACAGTGGGCTGGGCCCTGCCACATCAATTAGCAGTCAAGGCCAATCTGATGGAGGCAATTTCTCAGTTGAGGTTTCCTCTTTCTATTTTTCTCTAGCTTGTATCAAGTTGACAAAAAAACAAACAAAAAACAACAAATACCCAACAAACCAAACCAACCAACCAAACAAACAACCCAACCAGCACAGTGGGTAAAGTTTGCAGTGCAAGTGTGAAGACCTGAGTTGGATCCTTAACATCTGTTTAAATAAACAAACAAACAAACAAACAAAAAACCAAACAACAACAACAACAACAACAAAACAAGTTAGGTGCTACAGTGTGTACATGGAATCCCTGTTCTAGAGAGGGGGAGTGGAGACGGGAGGATACCCAAAGTTTTCTGGCCAACTAGTCTAGCCAATCTGCAAGCTCCAGGTTCAATGAGAGACCTTGTCTCAAAAAGTAAAGTAGAAGGAGACTAAGGAAGACATGGAGCTTTTACATGTATGTGCACACTCATCTGCCTACACACATGGGTACATGCTCACACAAGTGCTTGTGCAAACATACAAAAGATATGAAAAGAAAGTGAGTGTTGGGGGGCCGAGGCATTGGTTAGAATCCACCCCTAAAGTGATCTTTCTCTTTGGCTCACTCTCCACCCAGGTTCTGGGTCCTGAGAAGGGGCTGGAGCGAGAGACTGCGTGCAGTCTGGCCAATGGGAGCAACATTTCTTGTTGGGTCTCAGGATAGGCTGGTGTCCAATCAGCCTTGCTTGAGTGTCTCTGGATCCCTCCAGGCACACACTTGTGGTGGTTGGCATTGGGGTAAAATGGTGACAAATGGGGACATAAGAAGGTGCAAGAGGAAAAGAAGAGGAGGCAGAGGGAGAAGGTGCCTGTCAGATGACCTGCTCTGCTCTCCTGGAGCCAACCACCACCCAGGCAGGGAACACAGCTCTCTCCAGAGGAGCACAGGTCCCCGTGTCCCTTGTTGAGGCTGTATTGCTTTCACTGGTCCGTGGCAGAGTGGGGGAGGAGCACAAGCTGTTGGACATGGTATGGGGTGTTCTGCTAGAGCAGGTAGTTTTTCCTGATTCCTGGTAAATCCCATTCACTGGCAAAGCAGGCAGTTGCTACCTCCCTGGCTGTGCTGTGAGTGCTGTTGATGGCTCATGTTAGACTGTGTTCATATACCATTTGCTGAGCTGTGTAACAATCCCACCATGACACTCCTGCGTAGAGAGAACCTGACCTAGCAAGCAGGCCCACCTGGCCTTGCACAGTGTACAGTGGGTCTGGTCGAATCACAGTCATGTCCTTGCTGGTTCAGGGGCAAATGTAATATTTGGGGGGAAGTTGTGTCCCTGGGATCTGAGTCTTGGGTGATCTAAGACTATGCTTGATTTCATCTGTCCCTTTACCTCAGCCCAGTGTTTTGCCTTTGAGAAGTGTCGGAATGCGTAAAATTCTTCTTTTTCTAGGGTTTCTGGGCCTAAGAACAGCACCTTCTTAACCCCTACTCTTAGCTATTTCCACGCTTATTCGCATTTGCTAGTCTGTCAGCTGCGAACCAGTCACAATGTACCAGTCACTCTTCCTCCAGCCAACAAACACCGACTCATTTAATCCCTACACCTCTCGAAAGAGGCTATCCCTATTCTTACTTCCCCAAACAGCTAAACGAGGCTTAGAGTGGTGAAGTCATACAGCTGGTAAGTGGGTGTTAGGGTCAGAACTTGTCCCCACAGTACAGCGTTCGTCCCTGGCATGCTCTGTCTCTCTCCATGATGGCTTCCAAAGTAGTATGGAAAGCCCGGGACAGCATTTTTAGGGGAGAATTAAAATATATATTTTTTGTGTGATTCTTAACATAATTTCTATCCCAAATGATCCTTAACCTTGGAAGATCAGGGAAGCAGCTCCTGGGAGAGTAGTCACAGGGTGTGAGACTCATAACAGGCTGAGGAGGACTGCGGCCATAGAGAGCCATAGGCTGAGGAGGACTGCGGCCATAGAGAGCCACAGGCTGAGGAGGACTGAGGCCATAGAGAGTCATAGGCTGAGGAGGACTGCGGCTCAGGAGGCTGGCCTGCAGGAGCCTGAGCTCTGGATGGGAGTGCTCAAGGCCTTGCTCCTTTGTCTTGCTTCCCACACAGCACAGGTGCTCCTTGCATCTCTGGGCTTGTTGTCTCTTTCTGCTGCACTTACTCTCTTCTGTTCTCCTGGGTAGCCATTCCCTCTTCCCCACGCTGGTGCTCTCTCAGGCTGTGGTCTGGTCACAGATGAGAAGCCTGGCTTCCACCCTTGTTTCCCTTCCTTCCCACATCTGCAGCCAATCTCCAGCCATCATCAGGCCCAACTTCTAAAAGTGCTGGAGATACACATCTCCCTCCCTCCCACCAATACCTCACTCAGGCCACCCTCCTGTTTCTCAGGACATCAACATCCTCCAATGTATCATCTAGACTGTAGACTTGATCTAAAACAATCCTCAGATAGCAACCAGAGCCTTTCTATTAAAAAAATCCTTACTGTACCACCTCTATGTTTAAAGCCCTCCCCCTGGAATACAGCTCCTTCCTCTTAGCTTGCTAAGGCACCATTAAGGATACAGGCCAATGACTGACTCTCAGCCTTTGGATCACAAAAGGTCTCTGCCTCCTTACAGTCAATCTAGCTGTGGACTCTCCTCTCCTCACGTCTCCCCCTTTCAGTAAACACAATCATTGTGCAGGTCTCCATTTAAGCATTCTTTCTTCTGAGGAGTCATCCCTGACCCCTCAAGCCTGGCTTGAGCACCCCCCCCCCAGTGTTGCCATGGCAACCAGTGATAACACTTTGGATTTGATGGCTACCTGTCTGTTTTTCCCAGCACACATTATCTCTCTTGCACACAGCAGTTTCCCCAGCCTAGTTCAAGCTGCTCTGTGGAAGATAGTTTTGAAGATGTTAATGAATGAGTGCTCCCACAGAAAGCTTCAGTGGGGCACTATGGGCACGGGGGTTTTAGAATCCATTCTGGAGCAAGCGCTTGACTTTGCTTAAGTCATTGTTCCTTGGACTGTCATTTGTCTATCTGTGAAGTGGGCAGTCTTCAGGTAGCTCTGAATCACAGATTTAGGGATCTGGCTCTTAAAGCAAAGATTCACGTTTGTGTTAGTTGATTCTCTCACCAGAATGACCAAATGCCCAGGAAAGCAGCTTAAAGGGGGACGATAACCATAGAGCTAAAAACAACAAGCAAACAAGCAAAAACAAATTGCAAAGCTTTCCAACCTTTCTGTTCTGCCCTTTGCCTCAGAAATCTTACTGTAAACCTAGCTAAAGTAGAATGCAGGCCACACACTGCATGCTGGGCTGTTCTGAAATGTCCTTCTCTGGTCTAACTAGACATCTGATTTCCATTCAGCTTCCCACCACGTCTCAGGGCACAGACAAAATGTAGACAAGTTCTCTGCCAGAATGCCGCATGAGCAAACTGTAGCCCAGCTCCTGGTAGAACCCTCATTTCCACCTGCAGGCTTGTGATCAGTCTTCACTATCCAACTGCCCTCTGCCTTCTGATCTTCTAGATGCCACAGTGAGAATTTTGGTCTCTTAAAAAAAACTGGTTATGTTATGTGCATATGTTTTGGTTTTAATTCCAGGTGTGGGATATGGGACCACTTCAGTTTGGACACAGCCATTAACTACTATTGTCTTGTGCTCTTGTGTATGGGGGGATGATTTTTGCCACTGCAGATCATTTAATTCTGGGGACTCTGGAGAGGGTATAAAGTGTAAGAGCCCTGAGAGGGCATTGGGGCAACTGTGTTCCCGCTGCTGCTGCTGCTGCTGCTGCTGCTGCTCCCTGCTTCTGTTGTTCCTGCTGCTGCTTTTGTTATTGCTGGATTGCTGGTTTGCTGCTGAGTTTGCTGGATTGCTGGATATTTTTACAATGAAGATTGAATTTGCCCCTAGGAACCCGATGCCCCAAATCAGCAGGAAGTAGTCTAAAGAGGTCTATCTTTCTAACCTTCTTTCTCTTCAACATAGTTTTGGGGGGCAGAAGAAGTTGGGATGGAAAAGGGTTAGAAGGGAGGTGGGTATAAGAACCCAATAAAGTTGTCAAGAAAAGAAAAATGGCATCCACAAGACTCCCATAAGAGTCTGCCATCCAGCAGAGCTTAGTATTCTGGGGCTTCTCTAGCTCAAGTCTCTGAACTCCAAATTCTTCCAGAAATAAGTTCCAGGGACCTAAGTTGCTGCAATGGGCTGTGTGTGTGTGTGTGTGTGTGTGTGTGTGTGTGTGTGTGTGTGTGTGTGTGTGTGTGTGTGTGTTGTGTGTGTGTGTGTGTGTATGCATATGTGTGCATGTGTGTGTGTTTGTGTGTGTGCATGTGTGTGTGTGAGTGTGTGTGTGAGTGTGTGTTTGTGTTCTTGTCTCTGTGATAAAGTGCTTAAGAAAACAACTTATTTTGGCTCACGGTTTTGGTGGTTTCCATTGACACAATATTCCTGGGCCTCTGGAGAGACAAAGAAGTGCATGGCAGAGCAAACTTGCCCACCTGATGGGAGCCAGGTAAGGGAGAGAAAAAGAAGGAACACTCACATTGACTTACTCCCTCTAGCCAGGCCCTACCTCCCAGCAATGCCAACCAACTTATTGTTTGATGCGCTGATGAAGTCTGAGCCCCCATGATCTGATGCCTTCTCAATGTTTGAATTATCTGCTAGGGACCAAGCAATCAACACATGAGCTTTTAGGGGAATACTTCATATTAGTTCCCCTCAGCTCTCTTGATGGTCCACCGGCTTCCTCTCTTGGTGTTGGTAGACAGAGCCTAGCATCCTGCCTCTTCTGTGCTCAGATAGCCAATGTGGCTGTGGGTTCTCCCATGTCCAGGACAAAGCTTTGAAATTCTCTGATCCTCACCTCATCTTGTTTACTGTCAAGAAAATTGCAACTAGGAAACTGCCAATGTTGTCCTTGGCTCTGTTGTCACAATGACCAACAGAAGGTGTTAACTCTATGAGCTCTCGAGGCTGCCCCTTTTCCAAGCAGAGGCAGTAACCCCTGGGTGGCCCAGGGCCCTCCAGTGCACAGGCCTTCATTCTGCACTGTTAACGCCTCCACTGCATGTTGTTTTCATACACTTGTCTCCAGGTCCAGTCACAGGACATCTACTGCATGCTGGGCATTGTTCTAGGTACTCTGGATATGTAAGAAATAGAGAAAAACTCTACTTTGTATGGTCTTATATTTTGGCAAGTGTGTGTAGGAGAAACCTGTAGAAATAAGAATTGTAAGGAGTTGTAGTACTCTAGGTAAGACTTGCTGGAGGTGGAGGGTAAGAAGGATGCTCTCCCAAGAGTCAGGGTAGAGTGTGCCATTGGAGTCCAAGAACAGGCCCTGAGGTAGGAGCACAAAGTCTGTGCTGCAGGAAACTCGAGGCCCTAGACTCTGTACATCAGGCTGCCAGGGTGATGCTAAGTCCCACAGTGTTGTTGGCGATTGAACTGAATGTCCTAAAATTGTCCACAAAGCCAGTTCAGTCCTGTGGGAAGAGCTGTCCGGTCCGCTCATGGCCTGTGTTTTCTATTCTTTGTAAATTATTTACCTACCTGGGGTTTCTGTCTCTCAGTCTTTGGAGGAGAGTTAATTAGATTAGATTTCTGTCTAAAAATGCATGGTGAGTGTATACACGAACAAATGGACAGATTTTATGCCTACCTACCCCTTGGGGGCCGTAAGTGCCTTCGGAGTCCTCATGTTGGGAGACTTAGCATGAAGGAGGCTGCCTGCCACGGCAGGAAGCTCCCAGCTGAGACTTAGTGTTGGATGTCTTTGGTGCCTATGGTGTTTGAATGAGAATGGCCCCCATACGATCATATATTTGAACGTTCGATCCCTAGTTGATGGAACGATTTGGAAAGGATTAGGAGGTGTAGCCTTGATAGATGATCTGTGTCACTGGGGAAAGGATTTGAGGTTTCGAAAGCTCAAGTGCCATTCCCAGTTCTCTCTGTGTCTCTGTCTCTGTCTGTCTGTCTGTCTGTCTTTCTCTCTTTCTCTCTGCATCATGCTTTTGGATCAGATGTAAGCTCCCAGTTACTTTTCCAATACCATGCCTACCTGCCTGCTGCCATATTCCCTTGCCAAGATGGTCAACCATGAACCCAAACTAGGTGTTTCCTTTTACTTACCTTGGTTAGAGTGTTTTGACATGGTAACAGAAAAGTAACCAAGACAGCGACCAAGTTGACATTGGGACTACCAGGTTGTATACAGCTGGCCTGGGTCTTTGGAGGCTCTGGGTTAGACTGGAAGGCCAGCTGTGGTAGTCTAGAAGTGCCTTTCTTCTGCGATTTTGAAGAGTTCCCATCTGGTGCCTGCATTCTCTTGCCTGCTGGCTTCTCCTTAGGTCTCATGGAAAAAGGAAAATGTTGGGAAGTTGTCCTTCCTGTGGTTAATGTGTTTCAAGCTAGCTGTGTCCCCCTGTGCTCTGGTTCTGGGCAATTACCCTCCTGCCGGGTTTTGTTGCTGAGCACAGCAGGTGGGCCTTGTTTGTAATTCACTTGCACCATTAACGCTGGGTTGGCACCATAAGGGCGGCTGATCCATTCCATGCCCCTAACCCCAGATGTCATTTGATAACGGGGACATTAAGATGGCTTTGGGGGTCCAACTGCTTCTGCAGTTTAAAGCAATGAGAAGCCTTATCCACTGCTTGTCGCCGGGCACTCACAATCATCTGCTCTGATGGAAAATTTGTATCAAGTACTACCCCCTGACCAAGGTGATTTGGCCCTGGACAGTCCCAGCACCAATAACAATAACAGCTGTCAAGCTTTGAGCACTTGCTGCGTTCAGGCACAACAAGACCCTCAGCAAGACTCCAAAAGCAACTTACAGATGTCTGATGTTTCCCCTAGCTACAGATGGAGAAACTGAGGTCTGGAGAGGTTGCTCACTCACCTGAGGTCACATGTGTGAGCAGTGGAGCCTGGGCTGGTAGCATCACCTTCTGCTGAGACTAATAGAGAACGTTCAGTTAACAGGGCAGGGATGGGAGAATCTCCAGCTAGCATCCATGTTACTATTTACTAGCATTACTGTTGAGGTGAGCCACTGAGTAGGGTCAAGGTGAATAGGATTAAAACATCCTCTTTTAAAAAAATCTTTGTATGTATGTATGTGTGCATGCGCATGTGCTCATGAGTCTGACCATGGTGGTGAGTAGACATTTGCCATGGTGCACCTGCAGAGGTCAACCTTGGGGGTCAATCTTTGATTTCCACCTTGTTTAAGACAGGGACTCTTGTTGGGCATGGTGGCACATGCCTTTACTCTCAGTACTGGGAGGCAGAGGCTGGGGGATCTCTGAGTTCAAGGCCAGCCTAGTCTACAGAGTCATTTCCAGGACAGCCAGGATTATACATAGAAACACTGTCTCAAAAAACCAAACCAACCAACCAACCAACTGACCAACCAACCAATCAAACAAACAAAAGGCAGGGACTCTTGTTGCTTATTGTCACTGCATATGGCAGGCTAATTGGCACTTAAACATCTCAGGGTTCTTCTTTCTCTGCCTCCTAGTTCACCATAGGTACACTGGGTTGTAGCCATGTTCCACTACATCTAGTTTCACATGGCTTTTGGGTTCCGACTCAGGTCATCATATTTGGAAGAGAAGTATTTTATCCACTGAGTTGTCTTCCTGTTTACTTTTATCAACCATCAAATCAATAATCAACCAACCAACCAATCAATCAATCAATCAATCAATCAATCAATCAACCATACATTTACAGAGCTCCTAGTAGGTGGAAAACATTATCCTAGGTGTTTTATAGAAAACAAACCCAAAGATTAATCTATGCAATGAATCTAAGAGAGGCAGGAAATCGGACATAGATTCTAGATTAGCTAAAGTGTGGAGTATTTGGGTGTCTGGAGGGAGGGGTGCTAGAACTGACCACAGAGATCACATTTAGGAAAAGCCTTCCTTAATTCGACTGCAAATGACTACCATGTTTCTCGTGTGCAGCACCTTCTCTGATGTTGGGGTGATGCTGTGAAAGAGACTGTAGTAGGTTGTTTCACAGGAAAATGCTGAGAACTTTTGTTCACACCCGGAACAAGTGCATAGCCAGCTTTGAGCTCGACCTTCTGACTCCAATGTCAGACCCCCTTCCCTCAAAGTCACCCAGCAGTAAAGCTCCAGGTTTAGGGCTGGGCCCAAGCCAGACCCAGCAGCATGCTTGGTTCCCGTGTCTTGTGGAGGCTGGCTCTGGAGCTGCCTGGGGCTCTGCCCCTCTTGGAGATCCACAGAATGTGTGTTCTTTCTCAATGCCTGGATGCTCAGAAACTTTTTTTTGTAGTTTCTGGGAACATTCCCTGTACCCTGGTTTTGGGTTGGGTCCCATCAGTTTCTTTAAGGATTTCTATACTCACTATCTCTCTCAGGGTCCTGTTTGCTCTTCTGCAGCCCCCTCTTCTCCACACTCCACACCACCCATGCACCCCATTCTTGCTGTCTTCCTCCGCACTACCCCTCCCCACCACACCTACCCACAAAGCCCTTTATTACCCAGAGGAGCAAGTCCAACTTTCTTAACCTTGGCCTCTGAAGCCTTGGAGAACCCCAACCCTCTTAGACACACATCTTTGGAGACACCTCACATGTAATGAGTGTTGGGCAGGTTGGCTTGAGCTCTGTATTGATATTTTCCCCATTGCTGTGGCCAAATATCCAGTGAGAAGCAAGGTTCATGGCTTTGACAGCAGGAGCATGAGGCTGCTTGCTTACGTAATTGTAGATCAGGATGTAAATGTTGACCAGGAAGCAGAGAAAGGAAAAAGCTGGCTCTCAGCTCACTCCCCCCCCCCCCCCCAGCCCCTTTGTATTCAGTCTGGATGCCCAGGCCATGGGATGGCTCCGTTCATACTCAGAGAGCATCTTCACCCCTTAGTTACTCCTCTCTGGGAAAATTTTCACAGACTTAACCAAACCAAAGGTCTACCCTGTTAATACACTAGGTATTTCTAAATCCAGTCCAGTTGTCAACCAAAGTTAACCATTACGGTCATTGTTTTGTGATCGTCCCTTACTTGCCTCAGTGTGTCAGCAGGAGGCCTGGCCATAGCCTACATCTTCCAAGATTCCTGCTCCATCAGCAATGGTACAGGATCCCCCCCCCCCCCCAACCCTGGTCCCTGCTTAGTGGCAAAATCTACAGTAACGAGAAAGCTGCAGCTTTGATGTGCTGTTTCCTGAGTTCCCACATCTTTGTATCATCAAATAAGGTCATTGGGTTTTCTCTGGAGCTCCTTGAGGAAGCCAGTGCATCCTGCCATCCTAATGCCTGCTAGCATGAAGCAGGTTGGGACAGGCATGCATGATTACTGGTGCATTGCCCTGGGGCTGCTAGGCCATGCATCTCCAACATGGCAGTGCCTTCTGGGTGTGTAGTAGCATTCTTGGTCTCTCCTTCTGCTTCTGACAGCCAGAGATGAATTCTTAGGGTGTGTGCTCTGTCACCAAGGCTCCTGTGAGGATGTGTGTGTGTTGGGAAGGATACTGAATGCTTAGCTTAGGTTACTGCAACTAGAGGGGGGATGGGTAAGAATTTCTAGCCCCTGGACTCTCAACCTACAGAGAGGCTTGCTGTCTCAGGCCAACAGCAAGCAAAAGTGACAGGATCCTGATGTGATTTCTTCTGGGGCCTGTGGCCAAGGGCTTCTGTAGAGTGGCTCCTGGAGATGCCTTCTGTACCCTGGAAACATGGCTGAATATAATGACTCAGTGGCTTCTTCCAGGAGACTGCTCTCCTCACATGGAGAGCCTGGGATCTAGCTAGCTGAAAACAGAAGCTGGAGTCTCTGGGGGTATGAACTGGGACTGTAGATTGACTGAGGTAGATGGTAGCCATGGTGAAGAAAGGATGTCTAGAAGGAGGAAACTTTCAGCTCTGAGTAGCAACTCCACTTCTCTTTGGGTAGCCAGAGCAACTATATGAGGAAGGAGGGTAGGAGAGTCCTAGGCAGGCCTGGCATCCCTGAGCACATAAGGCTGATGATTCAGGTGTGATTAGCCTGCCTTTCCTGAACAGGGACTCAGGCTCAGGGCTACAGAATGCTTGCTAGTCTTAGAGCCAGCCAAGGAGAGAATCATGACACTTTGCTTTTTAAATTATTGATCAAGCTTTTTGCTCAAAAGAGCAAACCAACCTTTTTCTATTAAAATGCAAACAGAACACTGTAGAATGAAGCCTGAAACTCTCCCTCCTACAACTGACATAGGTCCTCAGGCCTCTTCCAGGGGTGGCTGGACAGAGCCACTTTGTACCCTCAGCCTCCTCAGGGAGCCCATGCTAGGCTCTGCCTTAAGTGGATGACAATCAGTGCTGACTGAGCTGGAAAGAGAAAAGGGGTAAGTCGGGCCATTCTTGTGCTTCTAGATGATTCCTCGTTGTAGAATAAGTGAGTCACTCTGAATTTTGAAAGGGATGTCCATTACATTGTGTGAGCTTTTATCGTAGAAACTTCCATTGCTGTTGATAGAGACTCGCATGTGGCTCAGGCTGGCCTCATACCCACTATGTACCCAAAGGTGACACTTCTGACTCTCCTGCTTCTTCTTTCCAAGTGCTGGGATTGTGGACATATGCCACTACTCAATTTTAAGTAGTGCTGAGGGTAGAACTCAGGGCCTTGTGCATGCTGGGAAAGTTCTCTACTAACTGAGCCACACAACCAGCCTCTGGACCTTTATTTAGTTTTTAAGTGTTTCTACTGCTGGGAGAGCTAAGGGGCTGGTCCAGGAATGTTTGTTTGCCCAGATGGCTGAATCTTTGCCTGTGCTGGCTATTTTATGACCAAGCTGGTAGAGCCCTGCTTTCTGAAAATGGCATTTAAGACATCAGAATTGTTTATGTGTGTGGTTATAGACAGGAAGGATGTACTGGAGGTGTCCACTGAGGGGAGGGGGCGGCCAGGCCAAGAGTGTCCTAGAAGCTCCAGGCCTTGGGACTTCTTCCTGATCACATTAGATTGCCAGCCTCTAGCCTTGACCCTGGGCGTCATCATCTGTGAGTCTCAGATAAACTTCTGACTTCTCATAGTGACTTTGGCTGTTGCTATGGTACAGGCTATCACCCCATCCCACTCCTTTCTAGGTTGAGCATCTTAGCTTCCTTCAGTATCTCCAAAAGGCTCACATAAGAGTCTATGTGACAGGCCCCCTCCACCTCCAACATATCAGTGAGATTAGAACAGAGGAGAAAGGACATCTTTTTCCAGAAGTGATTAGATCCTGTCCTAAGATTCACTCTCCCTGCTTTCTCTCCCCTTTGCTCCTTTGCAAGGGCTCTGAATGTGTTACCCACACTCCAGCACTGAGCTGCTCTCTTTCAAACCATGACACATATAATCTCTCCAAGAAGCCCATCTCCCCCAAGAGCAGCCCAATGGCTCAGATAAATGCCAGGCCCATTTCTTACACTCCACCCAGTCCCACCCTTCCCATCAGACTCTGTGGTCCTCTGTACACCTGCAGCTGACAACTGGCTCTCCATCTTCTTACGGCCAACCACCTGCTCAGAGGCAGGAAATGAGGAGGCTGAGCCCTGCACATCTTATCTGAAGGGTGATAGGTCCAGTGTGAGTCTCACTGGGGACATCTGCTTTCGGTGGCATGGCTTATCCTAGGCCTCGGAAACCAGGGAGTCAGGGAGCAGATCGGCTTTCTCCTAATTATCTCTCTACAGCAATGAGGGCATTGATTGTCACAGCAGACTCACGTCGAGGAATCTCTGGGCTTGTTTATTGCAGTGGACACAAATATTTCTAAAAGCAAGGCTCATGTCCCACCAGGGACTTCATGTGCTGTTTTCTCTGAGCTGATCTACTCCCTGCCCATCGGCTCCTGTCTTTAACTCAATCCTAATAGGCTATCTCACACTACTCTCCCCAGCCAGATGTTCCTTCTTGTCACTCTTTAGCTCAGCGGTTCTCAACCTGTAGTGTTTGACCCCTTTGAAAGTCAGATGACCCCTTTCACAGGGGTCACATATCAGGTATCTTGCATATCAGATATTTACATTATGCTTCATAACGGTAGCAAAATTACAGTTATGAACTAGCAACAAAATAATTTTCTGGTTGGGGAGGTCACCACAACCTGAGGAACTGTGTTAAAGGGTCTCAGCATTAGGAATGTTGAGAGCCACGGCTTTAGTAATCACACTATCATCTACAAAGGTTCACACTCAAGAACTGTGCAACCAAATTACAAATAATAACAATAATCACAAAGAAATCATAGTTATTCTTAGCCAGATGCAGCCTGTGGGCAGAAGGCTGGACCCCTTGAGCCAAAACATCTCATGCTTTCCCTTCGCTGTCTGTAAAGATGGCCTATGTGTCCTGAATGTCAGATTCATGTCCCTTAACATCACACACAGAAAGGTCCATGAAGGCGTGGGCTCTATGCCATAGCTTGGAGAACTGCCTGCAGGCAGTAGTCACTTGATTTAAATATTCAAAGAGGGAACAAAGTACAAGGCAGATCCACAGTGAGGAGTCAGGCGTGTTTGCCGATTCAGGCATGGAAACTGTTTGCACCATTTTGCTCCTAAAGCACTTTCTTCACCTGCAAAGCAGTTCTTCATGCATTGCAACATTTGGTCATCCTAGTAACCCTGAAAGGTAGGTAGTGTGAGTACAATTTGCTCTTGTTACAAAAGAGGAAATGGGGACCCTCAGAGGTTAAAAGACAAGCCCAAGGTCATATAGGTCTTCACCTGTAGTGGTCTGGCTGAGGTTGAGTGGGGTAGGGGGACTGATTCCTGTAGGGAGAGCTTCTGGGGCTACATGGAGGGTTTCTGGTATTGCAGGGAGAGATTTTTGTGACTGAAGGAAGAGCTTCTGGAGCAAGGTTGACTTGGAGCTACATTGTAGAGGTGAAGGCTCTGGAGTCATTCCAGTAAGCAAGCCTTGGAGAAAGTCTTGTCAGGATATGTGGATGCAGGCTAGGGCGTGTTGTGCGCAGGAGCTGGATGGAAAGGCTGAATGGGGCTGGAGAAATGAAGAAAGGAAGGCCATGCTTACAGAATGCATTATGTTTAAGATCCAGACACCTGCCTTTCCAGTGAGGGGTACAGTCTACTGTGATCTTATGGCTCTGGAAATAAAGCCCAGAGAAATGAAACTGTCAGTGTAAGGACACATAGCAGCAGTTGGAATAGGAAAGCAGGCATGTGCTCTGTCCTTTAGTGAGGGACACTTGTTTAAAGGCGTTAGAAGCCTCGGTCTGAAATCTACTGGGAATGGTTTAGGTATGTATGTGTCGGGGGGTTGGGTCCAATACTTTCTGTTTAATAGTACTTGAGAATTCTGGATGGGTGTCCCTTGCTCTGTGGTCTGTTGGCTACCAGGTACCTATAACTACAATGATCGTGGGACACTCCCAAAGTCAGGCTTGGGCAATCTGTCCAGCCATCATTTCTTCATTTTGTCCCTAATGATACATCAGTCTGGGCTCAGCTCCTGCTGCCAGTGCTCAACACTCCCTGTCGACTCTGCTATCTTGTAACTCATTACAAGTGCCCAGGAACAGCTCTTTATGGGAAACATTAGTGGTTGAGGAGACAGGGGCTGCAGTTTTTCCAGGGTGCATCCTCAGACTCATTTCCTAACTCAGCAAGATGTGCAGATGCTTGTGGCGTATATCATATCTTGTTCCCCAACATCATTGTATAGCATTACTGTGTTCCCAGCTGTCCCCGAGTACCTACTGCACGATAGGTTCTGGGACACACAAAGAAGGTGGGAGGAAAGAGTAGTGAAGTAAAATAGAGTCCTGTTTTACTGTTTCTGCCTTTGCTAGTTGCATGACCTTGGCAAGCCACTCAACTCCTCTGCCGGTGGGGAGAACGAATGTGTCTACCCCACAGGGGTCTTCTGAGGACCAAATGAACTGAAAATAGGGTTTTTGCACATAGTAAACATCCATAAATAGTCAATAAATGCTGTGTTATCATGGAATTCCATCCTTAGAACTGCAGGATTTCAGAGCTCAACAGATCGTTTGAGAACATTTAGCCTGATTTCTTCATTTTGCAACATCAGAAACTGATGTTTCAAGAGTTGACTTACAGAACTTGTATGTCCAGGCCCTGACTCTCCAGGCAGTGTTGCATCCTGGCACCATCTTACCTGTTGCTAAAAAGATGAGATATTTACAAAGTGCTCCTCAACTGTGTTAGGAGACAACATTAAATTCTCCCTCAAGTGGCCATGGAGTCTGGGAGTGAGGATGGCTTGTTCCCCTATGGTGGCTGGCCACCACCCTAGACCCTCTATCTGAGCAGCTGCCTGCTGCTTGCTCTTTCTCCCAGCCAGGGGGAATGAAAGAACAGCAGGGAAGCAAACATCCATTTGTCTTGAGGAGCCTGGAGCGGCAGGAGAAGTAATCAAGATCTTGTTGCCCACAGCTGAGAGAAAAACCTGTAATTAATCTGACTGCCCCTCTGATTTTCTCTGTCCTTTTCGCCACCAAACATTGTCTGCTGGCTGTCAGCCCCCTCTCTGTTTCACCCAGAAAAATCACGATTAATGATGTAGTAGTCCCACGAGGAGAGGAAAGTGCAGAGACCGCTGAATGAGAAGAGTTGCCATTCTGTGCAGGAGTGCTCGGGCTCCAGACAGCATGCACCGCCACACAGGACTGTGGTGGGCTGTCTTCAGGCTGTGTTTGTCCACTCCATCAACTGGCCACTAGCGTGAATCAGTAATTGTTTATTTAGCTCCCGTGCAGAACAGGCCCCATTGCATGTGTATTGGGTAGATATATGCCTGGAAGAGATGTTTCCTGCCCTCCATGACAGTGTAAGTGTCAAGGGAAACAACCACTGGCTCATGCAATTGTTGTCTATTTGTGGTTGCCTCTTGTGAGCGCTGTCCAAGGTTCTGGAGGTGCTGCTGTGAATGAGAAGGAGAAAGCCCTGCAGGGTAGGTTTTATGCTCAAAATAGAGATGTAGAATTGGGGGTCAGAGATGATTCAATCTGAAGCATGTTTGAGGAATACCTCACTTGACTTGGGAAGACTGAGTAGCCTATAGGGCTGCCAAACTGTTGGTGTAAGGAGGTCATAATAGGGCAGGCGCGTGGGAAAGCAGAGGCAGAGAGGCAGAGTGTCAGCTCCCACCACAGTGCTCCACAGCCTTGGGAGAGAGGCTGCCACAGAGCAGTCTGATGAATAGTGCCTTTGAGCTAAGTCAAAGACAGTAAAGGGCCACAAATCAGGAGCTTGGGTTGGGGCACAATTATACTTAGATTGTGAACTCCTATCCAACATGTTAAGTACCTAGCAGTTCACACCATTTCTAAATTCATTCTTTTTTCTTTCATTATTTCAACAGATACCGTGTGAGTACCTACTATGTGCCAGTCTGTGCCAGGCACTGGGGACACAGGTGGAAAAGTCCAAGTTGTTCCCTGCTTTTCTGGTTCTCGTTGTCCCGGAGGTAGGCATTGCTCTTCCTGGGTTCTCAATGAATGATTAAAAGGGGCTCTGATGGTTTTGACTTTAACAGAGTCTGAAGTTCCAGGCCAGCTCCTGCCTGCTTTCAATGAGGCCCACCCTCTGTTCTTGTGATTAACATGGCCACCCAGGGTGTCCAGAACGGTACTCCCAATAATACTGCATGGGTCTGCATCTGGTCCCTTGGCCTTCCAAGTTTAATGGTATCCCAAGTTCTAGAACAATACCTGGCATACTTTACAGCCTTTGTAAATACTGTTGAATGGATAAATGAACTGTCAAAAAAAGAAAGAACTGTAAAAATCCAGTTATACTGTATTAAAGCAATACTAAATACAGCCATTTACATCAAATGCCTTCCATTTATGCCTAACCATCATGGTAATTATCATGCAGACAGCTAAGTAGGTGTTGGATTAATCCTGCTTATTTGATTTGATGACAGAACTACACTCAGTTCATGCAGGTGTGACTTTTGTTGTGCCTGGCTCCATAGTCTGCCTGAACCTACAGGCCACATTCCAGAACAATGATTTCTAAGGTCTGGGGAGCCCTTAAGCCTGGACTCAGTGGTGAGAGATCTGCCAGGCCTTATAAGAGTGGAAAGGACCACCTATAGCATGAGTGGAAGGCTCAGTGGTTTGCAGCCCTCCACCAAGTGTTGGGAGAGTCCATCCACCAAACAAGCTCTGTTACAGACCAGAAGGCTGCATCCAAGAGGACTGAGTGTAAGCTCAGGGTCACTCAGAGCCAGGGCTGCAGGCCTCTCACTCTGTCTCCTTCCAACTGTTTCCTTGGGAGAGCAGAAAGCTGGAACTTCAGTTCTTCTGTTAAAACTACAAAAGATTGAGGTGTTGGCCTCACACCAACATGCAGAGGATCTAGTCTTAAAAAGCTAGCAGCTGGATTAAAATATTTGAATAATTTAGGGCCAGAGAAGCCAGGATCCTAACGTTTATAGAACCCTACTCCCCCAATCCCCCAAATCAGAAACCTCCCCTCCTGCTAAGTCTACATGAGCCGCCTTAAAGCAGGCAGAACAGTCTACTTCTGGAGTCCTCAGTGCACACACACGCACACACACACACACACACACACACACACACACACACATACACACACAAACACACACACACACCCCTAGCTTAGGTATGCTTGCATGCCAGTGTGGAGACAGTCAATCACTGAAAGAATCAACACCATCATAATCAGTAAGAGTACCAGGCTTCCCTTGAGACGGGCTTTGCTTTAATCTGTCTCTGCACCAACACCCAGTGCTGTGAGCTGCATGCCAAATGTTTCCCACTGGCTTATGTGTTTGAGCATTTGGTACCTGGGTGGTGCTGCTGTTCAGGGAACTTGTAGAATCTTTACGAGGTAGAACTTAGCTGGGGGAAGTGGATCACTGGGGAGTGGGGCTCATGGGTTTCAGCCTGGGCCTGCTTTTAGCCTGCGTTGTCTTCTCTTGTGGGATTTGGGGAGTCCCAGTAACACACTCCAGCCACTGTGAACTCTGGCATGACTTCCCCTCTCAATCTATGAGCTAAAACAAATTCTTCTTTTAAGCTACTTCTAGCAAACATTTTGTCACAGCAGGGAGGAAAAACACCGACTACATCACGAATTAAAGGACAGATTCCGGGCCTCGTTTGTTATCGCTGGAGTTTACTTTACTCCTCTTCCCTCCGGGATCTTCCTCTGCCTTCCTGCAGCAGGGGCCATCTGAGGCCTGATGCTCATTGAACAAATAGGCACCGTACATCCACTCTTTATGTGGAGACTCTGGGGACACCACAGAAAGCTGGGGACAGTCCTTGCTCTTAAGAGGCTCACAGTGATCCCAGCTGGAGACTTACCACAGCATCACCCAGAGAGGAAAATGCGGCCTCTGAGTCATCACAGGACGCAGTGCTGGCTCAGAGAGGAGGGCCTAATTGTAGGGATGTGCAGGGGTGGAGACATACACAGACAGACAGACACACAGACACACCAACACACAGACAGACAGACACATAGACCCATAGACAGACACATGCACACACATACAGATACACAGAGATACACACAGAGATACACACACACACACACACACACACACACACGTATACATATGCTTTCCTTTATCCATTCTTCTGCTGGCAGGTACTTAGGACAGTTATCTAACGTGGTTATTGTCAATAGTGCGACATAACCCCAGGTGTTCAGGTATCTCCAGTGTATGTTACTATGTTAACTTCATTTCCTTCAGGTATATACATAGAAGTCATAGACAACAGTAGTTTTATTTTTAGTTTCCTCCTTCCCTCCCTCCCTCCCTCCCTCCCTCCCTCCTTCCTTCCTTTCTTTCTTTTTTGATTTTCTGAGACAGGGTTTCTCTGTGTAGCCCTGGCTGTCCTGAAACTTACTCTGTAGACCAGGCTGACCTTGAACTCAGATCTGCCTGCCTCTGCCTCCCAAATGCTGGGATTAAAGATGTGTCTCTATACTAATTTTCCCAGCCTGTACTTAGTAATTTATTTTTACACCAAACTTGCATCTTTCCCTTGAATCTTTACCATTATTTGTTGCTTTTTTTCTTGAAGAAAACTATTCTGACCAGCATCAGATGGAATTCAGTATAATTTTGAATTGTATTCAATGACTAAAATGTTGGCCCTTTCCCCAAGTGCTTATTGACCATTTGAAAATGTCTGCTTAGTTCAATTGCCCACTTATTGATCGGATCATGTGTTTTTTAGTGTTCATTTTTTGGAGCTCTTTGTATATTTTGGATATTAGTTCTCTGTTGGCTGAATAGGAGGCAAAGATTTTCTTCTTTAGTTTCTCTTGTTGTTGGGTCCAGTTTCATTTCATTATTAAAAGAAAAGTTACAGACATTCTTGCTTTTTAAAGTATCTGTCAAGAATTGTTTTGTGCCATTTCTTTCTTTCTTTCTTTCTTTTTTTCTTTTTTGGTTTTTCAAGACAGAGTTTCTCTGTGTAGCTCTGACTGTCCTGGAACTCACTCTGTAGACCAGGCTGGCCTCGAACTCAGAAATCCACCTGCCTTTGCCTCCCAAGTGCTGGGATTAAAGGTGTGTGCCACCACTGCCCGGCCGCAGGCAGATTTCTGAGTTCAAGGCCAGCCTGGTCTACAGAGTGAGTTCCAGGACAGCCAGGGCTACACAGAGAAACCCTGTCTCGAAAAACCAAAAAAAAACCAAAAAAAAAAAAAAAAAGAATTGTTTTGCAACCTAAAATATGATCTACATTGGAGAGAGTTGCATGAGATGCTGAGAAGAATGGATATTCTTCAGTTTGGGATGTAACATTCTGTAGGTGTCTGTTGAGTCTATTTGGTCTATAATATAACTTCACTGTCAAGTTTTCTCATTGATTGTGTGTGTGTGTGGGGGGGAGAATGTTGCAGGATATAGCTGTTGATGAACATGGAGGTAGTGAAGTCACCCACTATTATATTGGAGAGTTCCTGTCCAACTGTGTTTATCTAAAACAAACAAACAAACAAACAAACAAACAAACAAACCAAAACAGGGGGTGTTGATACCTGGTGCACATAGATTTATAATTATTATATCTTCTTGATATATTTGTTCTCTTTATCAATATGTAGTGAATTTTTTTGTCTCCTTGAGTTTTGGAGGTAAGAATGTTTTCTTGTGTATAAATACCACTTCTGTTTGCTTCTGGATTCTATTTGCCTGGGATTTCTTTTTGCATCCTTTTCCTTTCAGTCTGCATATGTCTTTGCCAGTGAGGTGTGTTTCTTGCCGTTGGGTCTTTATTTCTGACCTAATTAACCAGCCCATGGCATTTAATGGGAGAACTAAGATCACTGATGTTGGAATTCTAATAAAAGGGTATCAGTTAATTCCTACTATTTTATTGTTTTTTTCCTAATGAGTGATTCTCATTTCTAATTTACTGTTCTAGAGATTTATTATTGCCTGTGCTTTTGGGGTTGTGTTTGTCTTCCTCTACTGTGTGTAAAGCCTCTTGAAATATCCTCAGAATAGCTGGTTTTGTGTCATGGAATTCTTTAACTTTTATTAACTTAAAGGATCTTTATATTTTCTTTTATTCTGAAGGTTAACTTTGGTGGATATTGTAATCTAGATTGGTGGGGTTTTCTTCCATGGGTGAAATAAATCATCCTTTTTTTTTTTCTGGTGTTTAGAGTTTCTGTTGAGATATTTGAGCTATTCTAATAGGTTTATTTAAAATGAGTTAGCATTTCTCTCTGACAACTTTCAATATTTTTTCTTTCTTCTGTACCCTTAGATTTTAAACTGTAATATGACCAGCTTCTCCTCTGGTCCTATCTGTTTTGGCTTCTAAATGCTTCCTTTTCATGTATGTCTGCATCTTTCCTAAGATTTGCAAAATTTCTTGACATCATTTAACTGAAAAGGTTTTATGCCCTCATTCTGTATCTCATCACCTACCTTTACATCAAAATTACATAAATTTGGTCTTTTAATTGTATCCCAAGAGTCTTACATATTCTGTTCATGATTTCTTACATTTAAAAAATTGTTATTTTCTGAGTATTCTAACTTGCCAGTCTTGTCTCCAGCCCTTGAAAGTCTCATTTTTAATTGGTTTAGTCTTTTGGTCAAGCTTTCAACTGAGTTTTTGAATTTAGCTTAATGGGATTTTCATATCCATGATTTCTGTTTAATTCTTTTGAAAAGTCTTTGTCTTTTGAACTTCTAATTCATATTGTTTATTGCCTTCTTTAATTGGTCCAATTATTTTTTATGTATTTTCTTGGAGCTCATTGGTATTTAAAAAGTCATTTTGTAAAATTCTCCATTCTACTATTCCATTTTATTCATTATCTTTGAAGTCAGTTGCTATAAAATTATGAGATTTGGGGGGAGCTTTGCTGTTTTATTTTCATATGTCTTTTATTTTTATGTTGTGACTTGAGGATATGTTGGGATGGATAGCTCTTATACTTTTATGTGAGAGTCTTTTTTTAGGGAAAATGATCTCTTGTTGATGTATCCTTTGGTAGCAGATTATTGTGAAATGTTGAACATTTCTCAACTGAATTTTATATTATAGTTTTCTTGTTAGTTTTTTTTGTTAGAGGTTAGTCTGTTTTGACACAATACATATGCTGTCAGACCACATGTATGTAGGTTGATCTTCCTTTGTAGGTCTCATAAGAGCGGGGTACTTCTATTGTATTCGACAGATATATTAAAGACAGAAGAAGTATATGAGGTATGTCTTCAGTCATTAATCTTCTAATCTTGCCATCAATATACAGCCTAAAGGGATATGGGAATGACATACACTGTAGTTTTTCATAGATATATCTTTGGTTTTTTGTTGTTTATTTTTGCTATTTTAATGCATAGCATCTGTGCCTAATTGAGTCCTGGTCTTCAGATAGACATCTTTATATCCCTTTTTTGTTGCATTGAAGTATTCACTGAAGTTAGACAAGGATTGGGTTTGGGTTTAGAATAAGGTGCCTTGACTCCTTAGCTGTGATGGGTGTATAGCTCAGCAACAGAGCATCTACAGTGATGCTTAACCCCCAGCCCTGTGAAGAGGGGAAGGCAAAAGGTAGGAAAAATATGTAAAAACTCAACTCTCAACCTTGACAACAGAAACAGGAATGGTGGTGGTGGAAATAACATAAACAGTAAAAATTTTATGGCATGATAGGACATTGTAATTAGGAGAAAAGGTAAAGGAAAATGGAAGCAAAAAAGTCAGAGCGTTCAGATGGCGAAAGGAGAAAATGGGCAAAATGTAGAAAGTGATGGCCACACTTCGAGAGAGTGTGAGAAGGAACGACTGTCAGTGAGGAGCAGAGGCAGAGAAAGAGCAATCAATCCCTGCTTCAAATAACTGAAGATTCAGAGACAAAAAAAGAAAAGGAAGAGGGAAGTTTGTATATGAACAAGTCATAAAAAAATGAGAGCCTCAATAATGATATTGAAAGAGCTATGTCTCCCCTGGGGTGTTGATGTGGGCAAGGGTGGGTTGGACCTCACTGGCCCAGCCAGTTTGTTCCCCCTCCTGGGTCTTTTACAGCTCCATGTTCCCTGCAGAGAGTTATCCCTTCCTTTCCTGGGTGTTTCCTTTCTTGCTGATTATGGGAGTAGTTTGGGAGCAAGCTGGTTGGAATAATTTTGTTTCCCTGCTTATTGGTACAAAGTGGCATGAAAAAGCAAATTTCCTTCATCCTGAGTTTACCCTGGATAGCTTAATACAAAGGGTTTACAAGGCCAGATTGATGCTGAGCTCCACTGGGGTCTGGGTCCCAGGCATTCCCTTGGGGCTCCCCAAGGAGGTCAGGGCAATGGGCTGTAGTGGATGGAGGAGTACAGCAAAGCTCCCACTTTCCAAAGTCTGTGTTTTTTTCAAGGCCCAGAGTCTACATGAAATTTTGCACACTTCCTCATCTTCTGACCCTCTCTGACTGCCTGCTGGGAGTCCCCAGTCTTAAGGGAAAAGCAACTTCATTTCCTTTTGTGTCTCTGACCCAAATCCTACTGTTTATATATTTTTTAATACACTTGCTTCAGTCAGTAGCATTCTACTGGGACCACTCGGGATTGCAAGGCAGAGATTGGCTGGGAAGTACCGTAATAACTGCTGTGAGTTCTAGGGAAAAGGGAAATGCAGAGACTTGGTTTCTCCAGGCAGGAGCTTGGTTGGTTGCAACCTTTTTAATATGGTTCCCTATTTCTTGCACGAGCCTTCTGTATTGAGACAGGCAAAGCATTGCTGAAAGCCAGCACACCTGGCAGCTCCCAGAACGCCTAAATCCAGAACTGCCTTTTTGCCTATGTCCTCATCGTGGGTCTCCTTTTATTTTTCTCTGTTGCAATGCTCTATGGGTTCTCTCTCTCTCTCTCTCTCTCTCTCTCTCTCTCTCTCTCTCTCTCTCCCTTTTTGTATGCATGTTCATGAATGTGCAAGTACACATGTGTGCACATATGAGTGGAGGCAGGGGACAAGCTTAGTTTTTTTTTTTTTTTTTAAATTGCCTTCTTTTTTTTTTTTTTGGATACTTTATTTACATTTCCAATGTTTCCCCCTTTCCAGGTCTCCTCTTTGGAAACCCCCATCCCCTTCCCCTCTCCCGCCTCTATGAGGGTATTCCACCTCCCACCCACCTGCCCACTCACTCCTGTATTCCCACCTTAACATTCCCCTTTACTGGGACCTCTAACACCCTCAGGCCCAAGGGCCTCTCCTCCCCCTGATGGCCAACAAGCCCTTCCTCTGCCACATATGTCGTCCGAGCCATGGGTCCCTCAATGTGTATTCTTTGGTTAGTGGTCCAGCCTCCAGGAGGACTGGGGGGGTCGGGCCAGTTGACACTGTTGCTCCCTCCATGGGGCTGCAGACTCCTTCAGCTCCTTCAGTCCCTTCTCCAGCTTCTCCATCTGGGACCTCACTCTCAGTCCAGCGGTTACTGTAAAGTGAGACTTGGGTATTCTGGACTTTTGGGCTAATATTCACTTATCAGTGAGTACATACTATGTTCGTTCTTTTGTGACTGAGTTACCTTGCTCAGGATGATATTTTCAAGTTCCATCCATTTGCCTGCAAATTCCTTTAAATCATTGTTTTTAATAGCTGAGTAGTACTCCATTGTGTAAATGTACCACATTT